>JAXCHO010000004.1:14197500-15397500 GCA_036630365.1 Acanthiza pusilla | reverse complement strand
ATTTCACATACATTAAGAGTTGGCTGCACAGTGCCTGTATTTGGAGGTAGAAGACTGGCAAGGAGCATATGGACTGTTAAAAAGGGTGTATTTTAGACATATCATAAAAGGTTTGGAGGTCGTCCCAGAAGTTCAGATGCTTATTGCAGATAAAATTTGGCTATCTCAGCTGCTTAAGAATAAGGCTCTGGATTTTATTAGATGAGTAATTGTAGGTTAAGCTTTCCTCATTTTTTTTTTTTTGTCTTAATGCTGAAATTCTGTATCATGTTAGAAAGTTTAGGGTTGGTAAAAATTAAGATCTCTTTCAAGGCCCAGGATTTTGAGTTCCAGCTAAAATAAATTTGAAAGTTCAACCAGAACGCTTTCTGTACTTTCACATTTTTTATACCTTATTCTGCGATGTCAGTTGTATTTAATTATAATTCAGATGATGCTCTCAGAACTTTCTTCAGGCCCTCGGACCTATGTCATGGACAAAAGCACCTGGTGAAAAACCACTTAATACTTTAAAGATGCTTCTGGATTCTGTCTGTCTTCCTAGATCTAAGACTGACTTTTTCTCCATCAAGATTTCAATGATTTTGTTTGGGACTTTTTTTTAAGCAGAAACATTGAAACTGTTTGAAACTTCTTATTTCATGGGTGGTCATTTTAATTTTCAGTAAACTGGGAATATTTTCTCCATGGCCTCAGAGAACTCATCAGTGATTAGCAAGACTTTTATGATATACTCTAAAATTAACGTTAAAAATTCAAATATTTATGTTCTAGAAGAGATGTGCTTCTTCAATCTGAAGACAATTATAGCTTTTTCTTTTATGAGGTCTTACTTAATCATCAAAATTCAACATATATGGTAAATAAAACAAAGCCATGACTGAATTTAATTTTCCTATCCTAAACCTAATATGTTGATCTCCATGTCAAATTTCTAGCACATAACATTAATTCACAACTGTTTGGGTAGTTTCTCTCTTTTTCTTTTTTTTTTTTTTTTTTTCTTTTTTATTTTTAGATATTGATATAAACTCCCACTGCCAATTCTGGGCTTCTGCTGAGAAAAGATATGGGAAAAGCTTTTCCTTACTGCACGCACAATTTTAAAGCTACAGGCATCCAAAACACTATAAATTAAATAGTCAATGTGGGTTTTTCAGTACTATTTCACTAATTCTTAGTATTTTTTTTTTTTTAATTTTGGGTAATGTGCAGATAATTTGAGAAACTTCATAAAAAAACAGATTTCAGATTCTAGTCTGAGGGCAATCAGTGGTCTCTGAGCTTCTGGCAGGTTGTCTTCAAAGTCTTATTATCCTTGTGGTCAAAGTTCTATTATCTTTTCAGTGTTTTTTCAATTAAACATTTGATTAACTATCCTTGGTGGTTCATGACAAATTTGGAGTGCTGACAATGCTCTGTTTGCCCCCAAAGTGTGAGAACTAGTGCTCTAGAAGAGGATTATATTCCTTTCTCTTTTGATAATGGTGAGTTAAATCCTTGCAGGCTCTTCTGTGAATTTTCTCTGATTTTATGAATCTATTCTTAGATTTTTAGCTAGATGGATGGACTGCTGGGGACTGTGCTACTCTGTTATTGTCACTGAGGTAGGATACTCCATCAGCAAAACACCTCTTAAATATCAGTTCTGGCTACCATCCAGAGAAAACCAAGACATGCTATTGAACAACACTTAGGGCCAAATCTTTCTTCCTCCTCTGCCACCACTAAGCAAATTCGTTAAAGGTCTTGGCCTGTATTTAAAATAACATGGGCTTAAAGAACTTGCTAGTGTTTCATCTTAGGAGACATTAAGTGTTAGAGGAAAGGCCAAAAAAAATGTTGGCAGACTCCTCATCCAAGGAGTTCAAAGATGGTGTTGATACCTAAATGTCCAATCCATCCTTACACATCTGTTTGCCAGGCAACTTGTCCAAGGAGTTGGGCAAGATTTTCAAAGCAGGGAATGGCAGCGAGATGCCTGACTACCATTTGTGCCTCTGAAAAATCTACCTTCTTGTCTAGAGTGACATTTCCCTGAAAATTTACCATCGGTGGTAAGAATAAATGGTTTTGACAGTCCCTCAACAACTGCAAGCAATTAGAACCATCTAGATCTGCACTGACTCTACATGCCACGGCGTTTAAAATCCTGGCAGTCAGTTTGTTAACACTCCCACTGGTGAGCACAATCTCTGTCTGTATCTGTGAAACATTTCCAGGTAAGTCAGTTAGGTATAATTGCCGTTCCAAACAAAGTTTAAAAAAAAAGAGGTGGAGACCTTTGTATCTTGCACAATAAAAGGAAAACACTGCATAGAAAGTCAGCAAAAGCCAGAGAACCCCTAGAGAAAAAGACAAAGCTTATTTAGTGGATTTACAGTAGTATTTTTACACATTGAAGCAAGTCAGAACTGGAAATAAATGAGTTTAGGGCATGCTGTCATTCAAAAATGGAACAAAGCACTAATTGCTGTTTGGCATCACGTTTTTGTTTATATTTATGGCTGCCTTTCTTAAAAGCCTGACTTCCTATTCATGTGCAGGTTTCCTTAAACAGTTTTAAACTAAACAATTAAACTTTCATTCATGGATATAATCTAATAAGAAGGAATTCTTCTGTCACTTTTTTTTTTTTTCTCTTGATGAAGAAAATATTTCAAGTTAGCTTTACAAATCTTTCAGGGAAATAAAATCCCATGGGACAGCAGCCCTCAAGATTAACCCACATTATGTCCCTACATGGGAGAAGGCAGCAGTTCCTTTTTGTGGCGACTTTGGCAGCTGCGTTTTCTTAGCTGAGAGCGACATTTCTTGGAAATGGAAAGGATATTTATCTCTGTTTTGCAAAGGGGCAGGGTACACCTGTTCTTTATCTCAAGGACCCATCCAAGGGTAACTTGAAGGCTCGCCTGGTTTTCCAGACTATTGGCAAATATTCAGGCTTAGCCTCAGGAAGAGTCAGGGGTGTTTTTTGGAGGGTATGTGCCCTTTCATGCTGAACAATCCCAGCAGCTGAAGTCAGTTTTCGTGTGCTGGGCCACAGAGCATCCTGCACCTACGAGTGCTTTCTGCAATGACTCATAAAATATCCAAAACTTTAAAAATCTGAATTCTTTGTCTTTGAGGGCAGCAAATTTTGAAGGGAAGAGCTGATGAAGTGTAGACATAGTGAAGGAGTTTGGTCTGAGTGACACTGAAAACCCATAGTGGAAGCAGAAAATAAACCAAATTCCAAGGCAGAGACATTTGCCACACTCCTCTTAGAAGTCCTGTAAATAAAGTCTCTGCAGAAGCTGAAATACTTCCACAAATCATTTTTAGCTTAAAAAAGCATTTTTTACTGAAACATTTCCAATTAGCTTTGTTGTTGACATCAGGCCAAGTCCCGAAATCCTTTTTTTCAGGTAGAAGGAGCAACAAAATATGGAATAGCTTCTCCAGTGAACTCAGTATTCATCAGGTGGAGAGATGCACCTGGAACAAAGCTTGGGTCTGGATCAGGAAAAAGTCATGCTTCCTAAATGGTGCCATGTCACATATGGAAATGCTTATGCAGATTGCTCTCAGAGCCTCCACGGTGCTTTACAGAGGACAGGCCTCTTATTTATCCAGATCCAACCCGGAGCTGGGTATTGATGAATTTTTAAGGACCCTCATCTAATGAGTTTTGGGCCGCAGTCAAATCTGTGCAATAGAGAAGGCATTTCCAGAAAGAGGCCTGTAGACCTGTTTGGGTTGGATTTTCAAAAGTGCCTAAGTGATCCACACTTTTTCAGAGATTTGTGAGTGCCTTTCAAAATCCCAGCCTTAGAAATTTGCATTTCAGAAAATATTCAGGCTGACACGACACATAAAGCTATTATAATAATAATTACAACATGAGGGCCTATCCATTCTTTTTTTTTTCCTTTGAATGCCAGCCCATTCCTTCAAACCAGGACAGGATCCAGGGCTCCTGGGTCTCTCTTGTGCCATCTCTGGTTGAATGAAATGAGAATGTGTTTTGTTTTGGGTTTTCTTTTTGCTTTTTTTTTTAAGTGAAGACCTGCTAAAAGAAATCTGTTCATTCACCTACAGTTAACAGAGTTGTGCTTGAGAATCTGTCACTCTGCTGTCACTCTTCTCATCTGTATTATTAACTCCCTGTATTTCATGGATGGGATCTTGTTATGTCATTTCAGTTAACTCATCTTCTCAGGTAACCTTATAGGATTCTAGTGCTCAGATTTTACTAAAGAATGGCCTGAATGTCACATTTGTGAGCAGAACTGGATTTTCAGTTCTCCCAAAACTGTCATTAAATGTTTTTTTGGCTCCATCTCAATCTCTGTCTGACTCTTATTTGTACACGGACTTGTTTATGACTGCTGGAACCTACACAGAAATGTCTTCTGACACTCCTCCATGTCCACACACTCTGAAAACCTTCCCAAGCCTGCTCCTTCTCCTGTAGATATATCATATTTACTTTGATATTTGATCCATGTGTTCCCAGTAGGAATCTTGTGGCAAATTGTTCTTTCTCAGCATTGACAAATGCCTCAAAGTGGAAACATACTTTGGGTGGGGAAGGAAAACTACTCGTAAGTTAAACGAAAGCAAAATTAGGGACCTGCTAATAAAATTAGATTTTCTCGACACTTTTAGTCAATGCAAAAATAATTGTGGGAATATAAAAGGGTTTTTATGGTCAATTATTCTTGTCTTAGTAAGTATCTATAATCATAACCGCCTTTGAATAGGTAATAATCCTCAGTAGGGAGAAGGGAAACTTCCCTGCAGGACCATAAGGAAGGTATAACGTTATCACATGCATGCATAAAATATATTAATATTGAGATGGTGCCAGAGCTAAGGTCAGATGGTTAGACATCATTTCTTCCCCAGAAAATATACTATTCCACCTTATTTGACTGCTGACATCCAACTGATCTGCATTATTGCTCTTTGGCAAGTGTGTGTGCACCTAAATGTTTCAGATAATAGGTATTACAGTATTAGGTAAAAAGCTTCCTTGAAGTCCCAAGTAATATCAAAGATGTATAAATTGTAGAACAGGAAAGATGAAGATGACGCTGGAAAGCTTCAAATGAGATGTCATTTTGCATTTAGAAAGACAACTGAAAAAGTTAAGACAAAAAGGGAAAATGGTATCCCCTCATTTTTTCAGCAAATGCCCTTAAAAGCTTAGAACTGACCTCTTAGCAGGAATGAGTTTTGCTTGGGATTCCAACACTGTTTATTATCTGGGAAAGACACGATGAGGGAAAAGCAAGAGAAAATTCTGGTGAATTTTGTGTGTGTGAAGGTAAAATGCTTCCCATCAGCAGTGCAGTGAGAACGTACTGTACATGTCAACTGGATTTCGAGACATTTGTGTTCTTCACAGAGTCCTTCACCGAGCGAGGAGTGCGAAGAACTTTCCTGGGGAAAATCCTGCTGGAATCTCAATTGAGTGACATCACTATCCCACACATCATGCCTGGGAAATCCAGATTACTCCTCGTAATGAAAGGGGAAAGGGAAGCGTGTTCTGTAAATAGGGAGCTTGAACCCAGATTCTCTGGCTGCCACCCAGATGTCTCTCAGTACAAATGGGCTCATCTGATCTTTCCAGTCAATTTTATTCTGGAAAGTAGCCAGTGGGCCTAGTTCATGACCCAGTGATGTCATTATAATTCATTTTCGCTCACCACCAAGCCTTCTGAACTTTCCATTTTACAATGGGTCTTTTTAATAAAGAAGACAGTCATGAATAGAATTCATAAGCACTCCTAATGATTTATAATCTCTTTTTTTTTTATCTTTAAAATGGACAATCCTGCCTTCTCTGTCAAAACTGCTTAGGGAGGTTTATTTCCTCTGTCATAAAACACAGTATAGATTTTATAGGTAAAACGAATGCTATTGCCACCTATTTAAAAAGGGGAGCTCTCGTGAATATAAAAGGTCCTCTTCTGTTTCAGCAGCATAAAGTTACTGCAATAAAGAGGCAGTTAGTGTAGTGATGGGTCTCTGTTTATGGCAAAAGTGTGGAGGCTTTTCTTGGAATGGCTGGAACACTTCCCCATCCCATTGGTGAGACATTGCTGCTGGCATGGAACAGTCTGAGTGCTCTGGAGAAGACCTGAACAGCTGTGGCGTGTACGACCTGCAGCCTGTACCTGAACAAACAAGACATTGCTGAACTTGGCTCCAGCGCCCTCCCGAAGCCTTGCCTCATTGAACTTGTTTAACCCCTCCCAGCTAAAATAAACTTTCCTGAGATTACTTCACTTATCCTCGGCATGGATCTTTTCACCCCTGGGTTGTAGGAGCTGAGTGGATGATCAATGCATTTGCAGCCTGCACTGTAATTTAACTTGCTGTGTCTGACAGGAGATGTGGAATTGCTAAAGAGAGGCTTTACTTGTAATCTTCTTATCATCTTATCCTGGAGTGTTTGTGAAGGGGGAGGCCTTTCCAGCAGAGACTCAGAGTTGAGGGTTAATGCTGAGAAAGAGAAATTGCCCTATGGTGCGTCTGAGTCGGTGACCTGATAAAACATGCTCAGGACAGCTCATGAACTCTAGCCTCGAACTGCACACTGGCTCAGGCTTTCCTGCTCTCACATCACTCGCCTTCCTCTCCTAAGCTCATTAGGAAAAGTCACTGGCTGTAAATATGATGGTGGGAAAAAAGCAAATCTTTCCTGCCCTCATCTCTTTCTTGTTCTCTTTCATTGCTGATGCTATTTCAGATCTTCTCGGCTGAACAATAATTAGCACAAGTCTTGTGTGATTAATGGAAATGAGAGGAATGGCTCAGCGGTACTAAGAACTGGAAGGAGGCAAGGATAGGTGGCACAAGTGGAAAAGGTGCAGGAAGGAAGGAACCAAGAGATCCTGGAAAGAGGTCGTGAGTTAGGAAATGAAAGGAATGGAAATAAGGACAAAAGAGAATTGAAGGAGTGAAAAAGAGGAGCAGGAGCTGAGAGGGACCTGGAGACAATGAAAGAAAAGAAATACCCATGGGGAACTGATAAATGTTAAAAAATTCAAGCATCTGGGTAAAAGTTGATGCTGTGCTGTGCAATGGATTTGTTACTCAGGATTAGCTAAATGGCTCCTTTGAGTAGTAAGGAAAATGCAGGGAATGATGCTGCCAAGCTCCCATTACCATCTGTGAACATCTTTCTGCTTCCTTTACTAGGAGCTGGATCAAGCTCTGGGAGCAGGGATGTAAGAGGGGCCAAAAGGAGAAACTGCAGAGATGGCTAGTTAAAGTGGAAAGCAAGGAGTGGGATTTTAGGACTAATCAAGAAGCTAATGGGGAGCAGTGACAAGCCATGAAAACCATTTTTTTTTTAACATAACATCCTGCAGACATAAGTGAAATGTCTTAAAGCTTTCACATGCAGTCATACTGTAAAGTTGATAATCCTACAGAAGCACATGGTATTAATTAAAACTCCTTTAAAGGGCTATTAAGGGGAATTCCAACTTCTTTACTGTCTGAGTGCTGTTTCACACAGTTGTTATTGATTAGACTTGAGTTGTAAAGTGGTTTGTAAGAATTAGGGAAGGGCAAATGGTTTAGAAATATACACGGTGGGTGTTCAGACTGGAGCAGACCAAACTCAAAGAGTTATGGCTACTGTATTATTAGATACTCCTCTCACTTGAGAGGGAATGAGGGGAAAAGCCTCCCTAGGGTGAGGAGTTTTCCAGTAAGTCTTTTCCCACATCTGAGAAATTTTTGTTAGGAGAGGGTAGTCAGATCTGAAGCCTGGAGAGCTCTGTGGCTCTGAGCTGTGTTCAATGTATGTGGCCCATCAAACCGTAGGTGCCTGTGATAGGAAATGTACTCCTAGGTGAGCCTACTTCTGATCCCAGGCTTAGTCTGGTTTTATTAGTGCCAGATTTGATGCAGCCTTCACTCACAGTCCTCAGTGTGACGAGATCTTCAACAAGGGGTTGCTGCATCCAAGTGGAGATGAGGGAATTGAAGTCGGAGAAAAAGACGTAGCTGCTTCTACTTGTATGTTTATATAAAATAAAATACAATAATATGAATAAAATTAAATAAAATGAAATATTAATAAGACTTTTGAAGTGTCTTCACTGCCCCCAGCTTGCCTTGTACAGATCCAGCCATTCTCTTCCCTGTGCTTTTGCCTCAAGTTAAGATGCTGAAATACCTTCTCCAAGTCTAAAGGAAGCAGCTGTGAATAACAAGTGTCATCACTTTCTTTTCCTAACATAAATAAACTAAAAGTTGTACTAGATACTTTTTTCCCTCTTTTCTACACCAGCAACATGTGATTGTACAAGAGGTGTTTTGGGTCAAGTCCAACTCACAGCCACTATAGACAACATTCATGAATAATAAAAGATTCATGGAGTTATCAGGTTTGGGGGTTTTTGGAGCTGGTTTAGTAAGTTTCTCCTCTACTCCCTTATTTGAAATCTGTTCCCTGGAATTTCCTATAATTTCCAGCCTAAAGGTAGACAAGGTTACTCTGCAGGCATTTGTTATTGGGTCAATGTTGCCTCTTTGCTTATAGAACTCTTTGCACTCATATCAGTTTCATCTTGGTGCATTTATAGAGTGATTAGACCCATTCCCAGGCAGGATTTTTCTGGATTAAACAGCCCATATTCCCTTTGTCCTGCTGGACAACAGTCTCTCCAGCCGGATTTGAAGTAAATAAAAAGAGATGTCCCTACACAACACCTTAAGTCCCTTGCAGTGGGTGTAAATGTGCTGTCTCGAGGAAGCAGCCAGTCTGCTTTCCAGCCTCCGAAAATATAGAACAGATGCACAGGTTGTTTTATGGGGAGAGATTTTGTAATCAAACTTGGGTGGAGCCCAGCTTTGAACTTCATCTTTAACTCTGGTGCAGCGAGTTATACACAAATATAAAATCTGAGGCAGAGGAATGGAGAAGCTGACCTGCTTATGACTTTAGGGAAGAAGTAAATTTGGAGTAGTGGGAAATACTGCGATCTGTCAGTCTGATTACAGCCCACACTTCTCCGTGCATTTCAGTCATCGCTATCGGCTCCAATCCGTCTTGTATCATGACCCCAACCTTGTTATCTCTCAAGGTCTTGAGTCTCGGGGTACTCAGAGAACTTTTCTCTTTCTGGCTTCCCATGACAAGAGCTGTTCTTTTCTTCCCCCTCATCCATCATATTTCACAGAAGATCCTTAAATACATCTAGAGTTTGCAAAGCTACCAGTTTTTTGCTTTACAAGTATTTATGTTGCAAACAAAAAAACCTGATGCTAAAATCTCACCATTCCTGTTGGCGAAAACTGAAATAATTGCTCAGAGGAAGAAACTGTGAATTTTCACAGTTTTATTCTGGGACTGAATTTTGGCCATTTTTGCAGCATATATGTTTTTTATGTGTGTGCCTGCATTCAGAAGGCCGGGAGGAAGCACACCTCTTATTTAGCAGAAGGTCATGAAAAAGATTTGGAAAAATCAAACAAAATCACTTCCATTTTCATAAATCTGATTATTTTGCCCTTTTCTGCCTGGTTGGGAAAAGCATGAAACTCAAAAACTTTCCTTTGTGGACTCTGGGTATGGGAGTTAATAATCACGGTCTTTGACATCACCACCATCAAAACTCTCTATTTATCAAATAAGATCGTAGTTACCTATTTCCTTGTAAGAGTTATTTATTATTAACTGCACTGCTCTTAGCAAAATGTTTTGATAGCCTTGAGAGAAAAGCTCTGAGTGAGCCCAACTATTGGAAGTTAATTTTATACCAGGCCATTTTACTTCTTTTATAACCAGCCCGTGCCATTCAATTGAGAGGATTTTACCATGACCTTCAAGAATGGACACTAAGTTGTCCCACACGGGCAAGAAAATCCTACTTCTTCACTTCCACATGGCTTTAGTCTTCTGGGGGTGAGGGATTTTTAAAGCTTTTTGTTCTGTTTGTTTTTTACTTTGTAGCTGGGGCTATGAAAGGGACTTACTTTAAAGGCATAATAGAATTAAAAATCTTTTTTTCTGCAGATATTTTTGTTGGTCCTCATTTAAGAGGAAAGTAGAAACTCCTGCTTTCAGAAGAGCAGTCTGGTAGCATTCTCAGAGCACAGTGGCATTCCAAAGACAAAATCATCCAAAGAAGGAACCACAAAATTAATCAAATCTGGTGCATTAAGGAGCACTTGCTTGACATTTGCTGCTCCTGTCAGGCGTAATAGAGAGATTTTTACCTGTATTTGCCTATTCAACATATCAGCCCCTCAGCCAATTTTGGAAATTATTTCTGATTTATGGATCTCATTCTGGCGAGTGTCGCCTCAACCTGTCAATTATCCCTCAAAGCAAATGCTAAGTGAATGCTAGCTGGGCAAAATTAATAAAGGAAACCTTTACTTTAAAAAACCTGAAGACACAGCCTTATGAAAGGGATAATTCAGCCAAGGTTTAACTCAATTGCTGCTCTTGATATTTTCCAATGACATGGAGAACATGCTAGAGAAAAATTACTCAAAGGACAAGGAGTCTGGTGGGGCACCATAGTTTTTTTAACTCTTCCTATGTAGAGCTGGCCAAGTTGCCTTCTGCCCCCTTATCCTGAGCTTTTGTTGGCTCTGTATAATACCTTTAAGTCACCTGGAAATGCACCAACCCTCTTATTTGCTGTCAGCCCCATCCAAAACACAGAATAAAGAGCTGTGAGCAGTTTTCATGAGGTGCTTTGTGTTGTGCTTCCATCCCACAGAATATGTGTGGACAAGCCTTAGAAAGAAGCACTGTTAGATCCTTGTTCTCTTTCCTCCTGACTCTTTACACTGCCAAAATTTTATTAATGATTTTTAGGAAGCCACAGAGATCAGACAGTATATAACACATCAGGAGCCGTCGTGGCGAATTCCTGAGTATTCATCATTAATTCCTGGTTGCAGGAGGTGTCATGTGATTGGGAAAGCTTTTGTGAAGATCTACCTTGCTGCCCACAGGAGATGGCACCTGGACATTTCCTGGCTGTACAGTGCTTATGTTTTGTATCTAAAGACTTTAGAGACCTCGTGCTAGTAGGGAAATTCTTTATCATCATTTGGATCATACCAAAAAGTTTCAGCTGTTCATTCAAATAACTGTTCCATTTAACTGATCATTTTCCTACTGAGTTTGTATTTGCAGGACTATTTTGAGAAAGTGGAAAAGCTTGAAAAAAGCCTTCCTGATCTCATGGGAAATATTGAATCAGGTCCAAGGGAGATGCAAGGCCTTCCCTTGGTTGCAAAAATTTAATTCATCTAATTGATGAGTGATAATAGTGACATGTGAAGAAAGCCTGGAAACTATATACTGGTGTGCAGTCTTGCCTTTCAATTGGATTAAATCCTCACCTACTCTGATGCTTAGAATTCTTTTGATTTGAATTCCCTCTAAGATCCTTTCAGATCATTTTGCCCAATGTGTTATAATACCATAGTAAAAAATATTACTGTGAATGCACAGTGAAACAATCTACAGCTGATTCCTTCTTTGTTTTCTGTGAGGATGGCATGATCCTTTATATTATGGATCTGAATACAAGAAGAATCAAACAGCTTATATTTTTTTCTAGAGCTTTTTGAATCAGAAAACTGTTGTGAAATTGTGTCTGAAAAGGTTGATGTTCTACTGCATATAATTTTATAAAATCCATTGCAAATGTAATGTCAGTGAAATGACATTTTTACCAGCAGAATAGTAGTAAGGTATTAACATTTCAGGACTTTGTCTTTATTTCTGCATTTCTTCTCCCAGAATGCATATCTTGAATCAGAAAAGAAAATCAAATAGAATAGATATATAAATATATATATATGTACATGCACATTTCCTACATGTTCACTTCATAGTTTCTCACAGATTCTTTCCTAACTGTAAATTCTGTTTATTCCCTGCTATGTGAAATAGATTACTGAAGGTGTCAGCCTCTGGACCAGGCAGCCTCCAATGATCTTCGTGATTTTTCATGGCTGAGTCTGACTTTGTGACCTACAGATGTGAGTGTTAGATCTATACTATCAGACTTTTTTGACCTTTGGGAAGCCTGGCTCACACATGTGAAAGAACCCAGATGGTCTGAGACTCAGAGGTGTTAAAAAGCTGCAACACACACTGAATTTTCATGGGAATCAGGACAGTTGAGCACTTGTCATTTTCACATTGAAGATTTCCTTGATCTTTGTGAAGCTGGATTGTGTTTCTTTATATTTGACCTGTCCATCAAGTCAGATTACCGCTGCATAATTAAGAACATTTTAGTTCGTTCACTTTAGGGTAAGAAATACCTCATACTCAGATACCACTGAATAACAATTCACATCAACCAGGAAAAAACCCGAAAAACCTGCTCTAGTTTCATTTCTCACCAGGGAAAGCACTGACTATTCAATTGGTCCATCTGCCTGGGAGAAAACTTCACATAGCTATCCCTGCATGACAGAATCCTTATGTTACTCCTTTTGGATCAATAATTTCTCATTTGGGGGTGAGCAAAGCCCTCTGAAAAGTGTGGTTCAAATCAACCAGGTCCTGCTGCAACACTAAACCGAGTGTCTCTGCATCTGAATGTTTATACTGTGTCCATCTGGGTTAGGAATTTCTTATTTGAGGCCTGGCTATGTCACAATTGCGTCATCTCCCTTGAAGGGAGGAGGAAAAAAAAAGAGAAGTCTGGTTGGGTGTCAGAAACCTATATAATTAAAAGGCAAGAGTTCAGTGTTCAATGACACAATGGTGAAATGCCCTGTTTTTCTACTGCCTTGGGCTATTGAACCACAAATAAATCCCACTTTAATGAAAGAAATCTTATTTTGTCTACAAAAATCTGAAAGTCCTGGAACATAATGAGTATACAGAGAAACCTCACATCATCCTGGCTGTGCAGGGGTTTGCCTGCACACCCTCATATAATTATATACAGACCGCATATGCACCTTTATCACAGGCAGCTGGAGAGAAATGAGCAACAGTTCCACAGTCAAAGAGAGTCAAGAACCACAGGCTGTACATTTTTATGTGACTGTTACTCTGAACAACCTCCTTTAATTTTCCATTCTTTCATTTTAACAAAAGCTTGAACACTTCTCCATTGATTTGCCTATTCCATAGAGACAGACAGAGAGAGGGGAGGGAGTAAGTGAGGGGTGGGGGTTGATTTCCAATATTATGTAAAACATTTGGTTTCATGAAGCAAGCTGGAAAAGGGGATGAAAAAAAAACCCTTTAGGAAAATAGTTTTCCATTGAAATCAGTGTATAAAGTAGGTCCCATTGGGAATATGTTTTCTCAAAGCTAAATTTTTAAACTCTTTCTACACTTCCCATGCCACTTGTCAGCAGAGAAATGAAAGGGAAAAAAATAACCCTTGGGGTTTCACAGCTTTGCACATTGAAGAAATAAGGGATCACTCAATGGTTATCAGAATTCAGCATTCCTTGTAGAGGAAGAGTCTGGCATCCCTCAGACTGTTCCACACTTGTGGACGTAATGACTGGAAAGATTAATATGTGGTGGCATTAATACTACAGTTTTGTGTTTTGGTTTATTTCTACCTTGTTATTAGAAGTCAATAAAGGAAATCCTCCTACATGCCACGTGTGTGTGATTGTGACCTTATCAAAGTCGCACAGTTGATGATCTGCAGTGTAACAGAAGCCACCCCAAATGGGACAAAGTGGAGGATTCTGGCCACTAAAACAATGGGAGCAATATGGAGCCACTAGCTCAGACTACTAGATTGGCACAGGCCAGCCCTCCAAAAGTATTGGATTTGGGTCTGAGCCAGACTAAAATAGAGAAACAGCTCCAGGGAAGATTGGAAACAATGCCGGCAATGCTGCTTGAACATCACACATCTCCTCAGAAGGAGAAGTTTACAGTTCTCATTGTTAAACTTGACAGGCATCTTCTCCAAAGCCAAAAATTTAATACAATGCTAATAGTCTCTAAGTAGAAGGCTCCTCCCTGGCACAAAAATACCCCACAGTTATTACTTTCACCTTTGCAAACATGTCAACTGCTGTGCAAGAATGGTTGCACAAAACCAGGCAGAACATGCAGAAGTATCCCTCCCTTCTAGTAAATAATTCCTGAAACATCAAGGAGAAATCAGGTGAGCACCCACAGCACCTATAAAATTTTGCTTTGTATGAATCTGTGAACAATCCTTTTGAATCAGGTTTTTTGGTTTTGACGAAATCTTCCAGCTCTCAGGCCAACCACAAGTTTTTCTCAATTTCCTCTCAAAGCTATAAATTAGGCAAATGTTCTCTCACAACACGGCCCAGATTTGTGGACAGGCTTGCACAATGCATTTTGTGAATTCTTCTCCCAAATATGTGTGTGCTTGGATTGAAGTGCATGGATGAAAAATCAAAATGACCAGATAAGATCAGTCAGTAGCAGATATGCTAAGAAACTTCTATTATTCTATTGAATGTTGTGGTGAAACCAATGCTTCTTTCTCTATTTTCCCTCGGGTAATTCCTTTTCCCTTTCTGTAATTTTTTTTTTTTTTTTTTTTAAATTTCAGAGGTGTTTACTTCTCTATATTTGTGAGTAAGAACAGAAAATTCAAATTTTAAGATTAAAACAAAATAAGAAACACAAAGGAATTTAGTTCTGGGATACAATTGTGTAATTTTTTCTATATGACGAAAAATGGATGAACTTTCAGGAAACAACTACCAATTACCAGACATTCTATTGGCACCTAATCGCTGAGGGGTTTTGAGGACTTTTCCCATTTCTGGACAATTCTGAGGAATGCTGCAAGAGATGTGACAAACAAATAGTTGCTACTGACATATCAACGTTTTATAGAAATAAATTTGTCAATAGTGAAAGAAGAAATGACTGTATTATGGACTGGTCTCAATTATTGCCCCAAAAGTGTGACAGCCATTCAGCTCAAGGGTGGGGAAAAATTCCATCCCTTTACCTGTAGCAGCTGCCCTTGAGCAGATGGTCAATAATGCCAGTTTAATGTGGTCCCATTTCACAAAACGCTTTAGAGATGGTGATGGTGAAGAGGGAGTCCAGTTTAACTTGGGAGCATGGCGTGTGCCCTTGATTTACTCATAAGTGCAAGGTGGTGCTGAAATGCCACCATGGAAGTGGTGACTGGCAGTGTTTCTCTGTCTGCCTTTGGAATTGATGCTTTATAAATGAATGTGTAGGTCAGCCTGGATCTATATTTTATATTTCTAGTCATACATATTCCCTGGGACTTTCTCCTGTGCAGCCAGGGCCAAACTTGGGACAAAATGCTGCCCTGAGATCCTTGCATGCAATTCCCAGGGAGGCTGAGACAGACTTGTGTCCCTGAAAAACTTGGGCTTATAATATGCATCATTGAATTCTGTAAAGCTCCACTTAGAGTGGAAGAACACAAGCAGACCACACATTTCAGCTTGAAACAGTGTGAAAATAGCAATTCCTTTTACGTGGGATGCCTGCCTTGAGTGACACTCGCTGGTGAGGAAAGCTATGGGCCATACTGTATGGAGATTCTTCTCTCCAGCACCAAAGTTAGTTGAGCAACTTTTCCTGTTTTCCCTCCACAATGTGTGCAAAAGAATTGGAGGTTTCCTGCCTGCTCTGAGCCAGGAGGAATGGAGAGCAGGTATTTATTCACATGTTACTCAGCTGCCCGTTTGTGAATAGGGGGGCCATGTTTTCATAGACCATGTTTCATAGGCAGCATGTGTTCAATAAAAACGTTTGTACACTTGCCAGAAATCAGGCTGCCAGAGTGATTTTCATGGATTGTGTCAGCAAATGTTATTAGCAAATTGTGTAGTTAACCTGGTGTAAGACTTTTATTACTGCTGGGTATACTTACATATCAAAAAGCTTCTGATCCCCGCCCACTCTAAGCCTTCGGCAAAGAGAATCTGTAGTTTTTTTAAGAGACCGTGTTTACAGCTAACTAGTATTGTTCCTAATCCTGTAAAGGCTATGTGGGAGAGAACCCCATCAGTTTCAGTCTTAATTAGTTTTGGCAATTAGTTCTCCTGGAAAGGACCATGAACAAGGTCCAGGAGGCTTCTCAGTGCATTATTCCTCTTCAGAAATGAGCCTTCCCCTGGCTGTGTGAACTTTTGCAGGCATGAAAACAAAAAATAAGCAGCGTAAGTCACTACAGATATTGCCAGCCTGACTGAACAAGAAGTTGTGCTGCGGGAAGGCATGGTGAGAAAGCTGTTAGGGTACAAAGGAGTAATCTGTGGCTATTTTATCTATAGGGAATTAGAACAAAAAAGCCATGCGCTACATCAAAGGCTCCATGACTGGAGACTAAGTCTTTTATTATTTAGCATTATGTTAGTAATTACTGATTTAGAGAAAAAGAGAGGGAAAATGTAGAGGACTTTCTCTCAGGATATGTCATTACATCACCATCGGTACTTCAGATTTTGTTAGATTATCAGATTTTACAGAATTTGATTAATTAAAAAAAGGTTTGTTCTCCTGCTGTATTGTAAATTATTTAAATCCCAAAGTAGCTTAACTTTCCAGGTTTTCTATTAGACAGTCATCTTGGCCAGGGAAGACAAGAGGACAGATTACTTTTCCTGAAGTAAAAATATAGGTACTGATCTCAGGACCTGATCTTGTAGTGAGCACATCCTTTGCAGAAGTTTTGCTCTGCATTTTCTCCACATCTGTTAAAAAAAGCTGGACATGAGGCTCCCCCTCTCTCCCTGTTTAGCTGTCTCCATCAAATGCAGTGTGAAGAGGCATCTCCTGACACAATAACAATCACCACATATTTCTGCATATGGCTAAAACCTCTCAGAAATACAAAAAATAGTGAGGTCTGCTGTGGGTTTGGAACAACAAGTGCATGATGTGGGGGGTCTGATAAAAGCAGTTGAAATGATTATTTCCTTTTGTCTTAATGCTGACCTCTGTATTTAACTGGATGATGCTGTGCACCTGGAAATGTTCTGTTCTGAAGCACTGGAGACACTTTGTTCCAGTCTGTCCGGTACAAATATGTTGACAAATCCACCTGGGCTTTTTTGTGTTTGTTTTAACCAGCTTGCAGAATATAATGGGGAAATGGAGCAACATTAATTTATTCAGCTATTCTGTCTCTTGAGCTTGATTGGTTCTATTTCTTTGTGTCCTGGTGCCAGGGGACTTTAGTGCAGGTCACTGAGATAAGAAAGAATAATTTCTTACATTGTCTCACCTGTTGGCCAGTGTGATGGGATATATAAACTGTTCTCTTTTTAAAAAGCATGGTGCTGAGAGCTTTGTATAGTTTATTTTTGGTAATACTAGGAAGCTGTGTTATTGGGATCTTGGCAAAACCCCTTGAAACCAAGCTGGGCTGAAGTGGACCTTGGTGTGTAGAGACCACTGGTTCCAGTGCATCACACGCTAGGATTTCTTCATAATTTCTTATGATTAAAAAACTTTTCTTAAAGTTAGCAGAAGTATTAACACTTCATTGAACACAGGAATCATATTTAAGTCACTTACAAAACATGCCACAACACAGAAATCTCTCTTATTTTAAGCACTAAATTTCATTCAGTTATTTTAGGCATTAAACAGGTCAGAAAGGAGTTACTGCACAGTGTGGCCATGGGAGACAAACTAACTTTTTAAATGTGGAGTGAATTCTCCCACTTGTGTTGTGTGCATGAAGAAGACAGAGTCCCTGACATGGTGCAGGTCAGACTGGGGGGTGTGTCAAGGTCATTACTTTGGTGGTTGTGTTTCAAAATAGATGGTAGGAAACAATTTTCCTCTCACAGGTCAAGCAGCGACCAAAGAGCTGGAGGTAAGATACAAAGAGCAGGGGGGGGAAAGGATATTTGGAAAATATTCCCAGTTCTTCACTCTATAATGCTGCCCCAGGGTGTCTCACAGGCTTTCCTGTTGGAAAACACTTGGATTTTCTATCAGGCTTGAGTAGGAAATGGTTAATGCCATCAGCACCAAGAATTGCAGTGTGTGTGGAATGAAAGCCAGGCACTCTGCCGATCAGCCACCAAGTACATGTTCTGTGTTAGACATTTAATCATATTACTGCTCCCAAAGCCATCGGAGCCAATTTAATCAAATTGTATCATGGACGTGGTGTTATTGTTTTTAATGCCTATTAGGAAAATAAAAGTTAGCACTTATTAAATGAGGATCCTCTTGCATGTTGATTGCTTTGCTAATTTCTTGCTGATAAACCCTTGTTTTATCTTCAGAGAGAATGGTGGATTTTTATCAAGTTTCTCAGTGAAGGCTGGTGTGCTGCAGGGCCTCAGACATCAGCTGCACATGGGAAATGAAAAATAAAAATAGAACCTTGTCCTTCTCTTGGCTTGTACCAATACCAAATCAGAACAAGTACAATAAAGTCAATGGAGTTATTTCAGGGTAAAATGAATGGATGTTAGTGTGACTGAGAGACGAATAGGGATGTCCATCCATTCTTTTCTGGCAATAACTATATTATCACTCTGTTGCAAGAAGGTGCACAGAACATAGCAGTGAGACAGGCAAACAAACAAAATGTGATAGAGCTGAATTTTGAAGGTGGTGCATTTATCTGCTAAAAAAATCATCTAGTGACTTTCTACAGAGAAAATGGGTTTTGACATGATGGTGATATTGGAGGGGTGGTGGGTGGAGAGGGGGGAAAATTAGATACTGATCTGATCTGAGAAAAAAGTGTTGCATTTGGTTTGAGGCAGAGGTGACTGGAACCAATCCTTGTTATTCCTCCATGATGATGTGTGATGGGTCTCTGAAGGGTTATTAAATATATGAGTCGAATTCATGACGTTTGTTTGTTGGGCATCCCAAGGCTCTCATAGCAATATATGACCCTACTTTTTAAGCCGTGCTTAATGATAACAGGAAGACAATCCAAATACTAACTAATGATCACAGGAGATCACGATCAGAACTAGAGAAGCAGAGAAAGATGGATGGATGAGTTTGCTTCTCAGCATCAACTGGCGAAATGAACGAGGCAGATCCTGTGGGTTTTTTTGGAAGCATCAGTTAAAAGACCACTGCTGAGACAGGGAACCTGTTTTGATGAGCCATTGCTTTGTTCCATTAAGGCAGAGCCTTTGGCAACAGCACGAACAAGATACACCACACTTTGAGTAGCTGCCATTACAGGAGTACCAATCGCAGTGATACTTGAGGAAATTGTATTTTTCTTCCTTTCTTCCTGAATCTAATTTAAGTTGAAAGAAGGTTTCTGGAATGGTAACAGAGCAACAGTAACCACTGGTTCTATTCAGCTTACACCCAAATAAAATGGTTCATTTCAGCTAAGTACAATATCATGCAATGCTGGTTAGTTTAAATGCTTTGTTTAGGGGGTTGTTTTTTGCTTAAAAAAATTATGCAGATACTGCTGAATGAGCAGTTAGGAAACACATGTTTCCGAACTGCAGTTACAAGTATTGTAAAATATGATTGATACCATATGCTTTCATTCTTTTCTTTTCTGCTTTTTAAAATGCAAATTAAATTTTGGAAAAAGGGTTTATGCTATTTTTATATTTCAAAATTAATAATAATAATAATTAAAAAATGGTCTGAGACGTGTGGTATGAGAGGTTATTGCTCTGTTCTGCCACTAAAGAGACCCAGCTTTTATTCTGGGTGGAACATTTGACTCCCTGGGGCTGGAGGCTGCTGTATCAGCCAGCTGGTGGCCAAGTACTTGAGCCAACTCCACCAATTAGTTGAGTCCTCCCATCCGGTGGCTGGACTCGTTCAGGGTATGTCTTGCACATTTTTTGCAGCTGAGATGGGAATCGGGACTGTTCTAATACATTTGTGGCAGTTCTACAAGGCTTACCAAAGGACCTGTGGAAAACGAGGTTGGGTTGGAAAACAGCCTGCAAATGCACCATGGAGGCACAAAACAGTTGTGTGGGCAAACCCCTTGACATGGTCAAGTGAGGGAGATGTTACTTGTGGAAAGAAGGGTCTCTGGCAGTCAAAAAAATCAATGGAGTTTTAAAGATGCTATAAACCATAGATCAGCAGATATGTGAAAGCTTTGTTTTCTGAGAAGACTGGGAGAATTCGTGAGAACAGTCAGTGCAGGGCCAAATATGGTCAACATTTTAAATGCTTTGCTGCCCAAACTGCTTGGGTACATCCTCAGAAAGAGCTTCACCCAGTTGTAACACATCCTTGCATGGACTCCATGAGCTCCAAACCTCATTTAAGAGCTGTGCTGACACTGAAGCAAACACAAAGAAGATGCAGAGCTCACAGCACAGGGATAAAGGCTGCAGCTGCATTTCAGTGATAGTCCAGCATTAGGACCCCCAGTACCACGTGAAAAGCTGTGTGGCTATGTAATATTAAACACTGCTCTTACATAAATTTTTCCCTCACTGACTTAAGTTTGTTAAAAAAAAGGTGTCGCAGCTTAACTCTGTCCTGCCAGGCTTTCTGCCAGCACAGATATTGTCTGTTCATGCCACTCTTACCTTTAAGCCAGATCAGATATTGTTTGTCTAGACACATCCAGGGTAAATCTGGCATAAACTCCACGCTGTGCAGCCTGCTTTGCTCGACAGAGATGGAGCTGTGTGTATCTGCCCAATCTGAATTAAGCTGTTACTGCTAAAAGATCACTTAGCTCAGAAACACACTACTAATGACAGCAGGATGATGGTCAGCCCTTGAAATGCACAGAAACTTGGCCTCCCCTCCCCTCTGTCAAAATCTAATATTAATAGGGGAAACTCTCTTAAAAGCCAATGGTATAAGTACAAATGCAAATCTTATCTTTGTCTTGTTATTTTAATATTTCATTTCCTTCTTTCCATATGAATTCAGCAACTCTATTATTGCCAACTGTCAGAGATATGTGGGAAAGAGGAGGTGGCGGGAATAAAATGGTTTTATTTATTAGAACAGTGGGAATCATGGAAATGCACCCTTTTCTGCAGTTTCCCTGGAGTACCACTGTATCCTGCTGCATTACATTTTGTACATTGATGTTAGCAAGGCAATCCCACAACAAGGTACTCAAAAAAAGGGGAAATACGAATTTAAAATTTTAAGAGTGAACACTTCAAAAGCTTTTCATGTGTATTATATTTCACCTGTAATTCCCTGTCATTATTACCACTATTTTCTACTTCAAAGGAAATTGTGTGGAGTAAATAAACACAATCCTTTCGATATGTGTGTCTGGCCTAGATGTTTTTGTTGCTCAGCACTGAAGTGAATTAAGTTATGGCAAATATTACTTATACCCTGTTTCACTGCGGCATCTTCTTAGTTGGGTTACACTCACTGGGAGTCATTGTCTTTGCTCCATGTGTTCCTGAAGTGCTGTCCTGTTCTGAGAGAGCCTAATATTGCGAGAGCAATAAACCACAACCCAAATATAGGATGCTGGGAAGAATATCCAGGAGTATTCCAGGGATGCTGTCTCCCAGCAGCAGGTTTCTGTTATTAAGGAGAGATGTGGATGGGGAATGTTCTCATCCCTG
This sequence comes from Acanthiza pusilla, assembly GCA_036630365.1. Lineage (NCBI taxonomy): Eukaryota > Metazoa > Chordata > Aves > Passeriformes > Acanthizidae > Acanthiza > Acanthiza pusilla. Next base: position 15,375,996 of record JAXCHO010000004.1, on the reverse strand, counting down.
TGGGCAGCGAAAGGAAGAGCTGGGTCTCACTGGAAACCTTGTCTCATCCTCTCTCCACCTCATTCCTCCACCCCCTCATTTCTCTCCATGAGCTCCTCGGCTTTGTTTATATTTTAAGTGACAAGACACAAACCAGAAATGGGAACGGGAGTGAGCACGGCTGAGTGTGCAGGGCTGTGCTGGAAGCAGTGCGCTGCGATTCCAACACATGCATTTGGCATTTTGCAATATACCGCCTCTTCATCCTATGCTCTGTGTGGATTCCAAGGGGATGATTCATCCTGACAAGGGAGCCCATGGCTTCTTTAATGCCAAGCATTTACTCTGCAAAACGTGAGAGACAAGAGGAGAGGTCTATTTCTTTCTATGTTTCCTGGAGAACTCCCTCCTCCTTCCCACCCCCTGCCCCGTCCTGCATAGTTGAGACAGAGACTTTCCTATGAGAAACTTTGTGTTTATGACATAATTCCATGGTTTTCAACCCAACTTCTTCTGCAATTTTCCCCCCTCCCTCTCTTCTCACAATTCACAGGCTGTATGAGATTGCCAGTACAATTAAAGCCACGGGAAGAGGAAAAAACTGGGTATAAGGCCTTGATAACCCTTTCAGGGTCATTTGCCAATAGGGAATGAGGGTCAGCCACAAATTCCAATTTTAGTTTCAGTGACAAGCAGTAATAATCAAAGGAACACAGGAAAACAGATACGTGATCTGAAATCATCTATAGCCAGAAGTGTTTATCTAGAAATGCTACTCTCTGGCAAGATGTCTATCTTCTCTTTTTTGCATATATTTCTCTTTTGGAGAATAGTCCTTATCTAACATCTAACTCCTTTTACAGTCCTAGTTTGGAAAGGTCTCACTGGTCACACGTACCTTTGCCTAGAAAGGAAGGCGGCTGATTACATATTTTTCTTAACTGGCGAGCGACTTGCAGAGAACAATACAAGATATAATTATAGAGTTGCTTTCAAAGATGAAGATAAATGAAGCTGCTGCAGCCATGGGGGTAAATGTTGAAAGGTTCATTGCTCACTGAGTGGAGAAATGGACCATCCTGTGACCAAAAGAAAACCTAACAGAAAGCTGTTACAGATGGGTCTTGTGTATTTGTTCCAAAGAAGGGCTGGGGCTTTGAAGGGCTGCCTGAAGAACACCTCTAGTTTTGATCAAACCCAACTTTGAGCATGAAGAAAAGGATCTGAAACCAGATTCTGAGAGACTTGGAAGCTGTAATGAAGGTGTGGCCAAGATGTTTCTGTTTAGGGCTACTTTTAATTTTCTTTCTCATTTTTTGATGCTGTTTTATTTTTTGAAGCAATGAAGACTCTTCTAAGAAATCTTTTGCATTCAAGAAATCAGGCCAGAAGTGCAAGTTGATTCAAACTCCCTATAGGTGACATGCTTTTCTCTGCCGATGATACCTCAACACATAAAATTTCTGGATCTATTTTCTGGCCAGAAGTAACACCAGACTGAGACAGCAGCTGGGGAAAAAAGCTCTTAGGCTTGGCTCCTACAAAAACATGGGGACTGTTAACTTTTAGTGAAAGCTTCTGTGGATTTACCCTAAGTGGGGTTGATCTTGAGTTTTGGGGCTCTGCAGTATTTCAGCTCTAAGGTTATTTTAAAATCTGGGCTTTCCATTCTGGTCTACATACAACCTAGATACTTGACAAGGAGCTGAAAATGTGAAAACAGAGATTCTAATGAACTGTAGGTCTTTCTTTTGATTAATTTGTACTGAAAATATAGTGAAATTAATTGTATTTTCTTCCCCTGCCTGTATGGAATTTCCCCTCACTGTCTGTGGCCATCATTAGGAAGTGCACATCCATGCAATAATTTACAACCAGCAATAAAACAAAAATAGGCATAGGAAAAAAACACCTTTTAATATTTTCCAGAAGATTTGGTCTTTTCCTCTAACCCATCCACTGTGTTTAATTTAGAACAGTTCTTAACTTAAGATGAGCCAATTTTCTTACCTGTCCTCAGCCTCCCCATCATTAAAAGAGTAACGATAAATACTGATGTGTGAGGTGCATTGATATATTGAATAAAGCTCCAGCACTGTTCACTGAGTGGAATCCTGGAGATAAATGCAGGAAGAAGACAATTTGTTTTTTAAAGTCTTGTTTACTTCTGGTCAGGATGAGTGAGAAGAAATCAGGATAAACACACCCAGCTCATCATTGACTTGTGTGGCAGCATGGGGTATAGATATTGGGCTGTGGAAAATAAACAGTTGGAGAACCATGAAACCCTGGACCTGAGCAATCCACTTGGCTGAAGAATTGTGTCTGCAGGGGGAGAGCTGTGCTGTTGCATCACTTGGACTTTTACTATATTCTGCATTTCCAGTGATGGGTAAGCTCACCCCTTCCCTACGGGTTAATGATGCTGTGGACCAGAAGAGCAGAGGAGCAGGCAGCTAACCAAAAGTCAGAGTGCTGGGCCAAGTGAATTGCTCTCGAGAAGGCTGAGGCTCTGAGTTGAATCACAGCCATGCCACAGCACCGTGAGAAGGGGATGGGCATATAAAAGTTGTACACATAGGAAAGAGAAACCATGGTCAGTGCAGAATCAAACCATTTCCTTGTGCACAGCACAGAATATTTTGTGGGCAAAATACTCAAGCACCCGATGGATAAATTACAGGTATTTGGACAGCAAACAAAAAACCCCACAAACAGTGGGTCAATCAAAGCCCTTGCCACAGGGCATTCAGGCCATTCTGGTGGTTATGATGTCTGACTTGTGAAAACACCACAGGACTTTCCAAAGTTGTTAAGAACTTAGTGAAACCCAGATGGCAAGATGGGGGATTTTTTTTCTGTCTCTTTGTCAGCTCTCTACAGGGGTGTGAAAAGTTATCTGACCCTTAGCTTTACTTCACATAATCCCACCATAACTCATTTCTGTGTGGCTCTGACATAGGATGACACGCTATGCTCAAAGCCAGCCTGGAGAAGCATGCCTGAGCTTGGAAGACTATCAAAGTATATCCAGACCTCCAGGGTCTGAGGACAGGTCTGCAGTTGTCACAGATGGCAGTGTTTATCGCTCTGCCTTTGGCACCTGGAAAAGCAGCACAGCAGGTACCACCGGGGGTTGTTCATAAACTGGTTGCTCTACCATGTATTTTAAACAGCAACCATATTTTTAGTATATCTAAGGTCCATTAATAGCAGCATGCTTTATGAAACCACTTCCATCACAACGTAATATTTGTGTTTTCTGTTTCATGGAAAGCAATATATTTGTGGTTTTTCACAGTCTTTTGGCCAGGATCTCAGCTGGTAACGATTGGCATCATTTCATGGACTTCAGCTTTGATGACTTGCAGAGAATCTGGCCTCTTGTATGTGGATGCAACTGTAGTGATAAATGCCTAATCCCATTTCTTGGGAGTTAACAAGTTTATTTATCCCCAGAACAAGAAAGACAACAGGCAGCAGAGAGCAAATTTCTTTACTGTCAATATTTCTCAGGGTTTTTCTGTATTGCTGGACACAGAGGCATCCCCCTATGATTGAAGTCAGCTGGATGAGAGCCAATCTAGTCAGAAAAGCAAACACAGATCTAAAGTGAACAAGTGAAAAGCCCAGGGCATTAGCTCAAGCACAGAACCACATGTGTGCCATTTTGAAAAGTCATGACAGATTCATGCTGAGGTTAATGTGCCACTCATTATAATTAAAGAATTCCTATTTATGCCTCTTACTTTGATGCTGACTTTCAGTCATTAACACTGTGGGTGACAGAAGTTCACTGCGGTCTCAGCGCCTTCAGCTGCTGAATCTCCATTGAAGGAGAAGGTGAAGAGCTGTTTGGATGGGATGAGTGTCACTCAGTATTGCTGGGGACAGTCTGACACTGCTTTTGTAGCACATGTTAAAACAGTGCAGAAAGACAAGGCTCAGGATTAAGTCCGGTTGGGTAAATCTGTGTAAACTTTCACTATATTTTATGGGCTTTGGAAAATGTCCAGCCAGCAAAGGACCTCCTATTTGCCTGGGTACCTTCATTTATAAAGATTAAATTCAATCATTACTTTCTTTCTGATTCTTGCCTTTAGAGCCAAAAAAATCTGTGAAAGACAGCCCATAGGCTGAAACACTCTCCAAACAGCAAAGTCCTGTTTCAAGAGCTGCTGAGCACCTGTCTGTGATATCCATAGATGTTCAGCAACTCTGAAAATCTGTTTTTGAGATGCTTGGGTTGATCTTTATCCAGGAAATGAGAACCATTTTATTATCTGTGTCTTTGGTCCCTTCTGTCCATGCTTCATCTGCAACCTACTGAAGGCAGTCATGGGAGAAAAATTAATTGAAAGGCTATTTTCTATATGTCAGTAGGAAGGAGCACCACAATAGAAAAACCACAGAATCAGAGAATGATTGAGGTGATGCTGTGATTTTCCCATTGTGGTGATTCTCACCTCTAGGCTGTCTGAGTACAGAGTTTGAACATTCAGACCCACAGAAACCTCATACGCTTTTTCTTCAGTGTGTGCTGTCCAGCCTAGTCTGTAACCACTGTTCATTTCAGCTGCCATGCAGAGGGCTCCTGCCCAGCCACTGTCTGGCTTTATTTGAGGAGTTCATGTCTGTGCTGAGAGATGTCCTTGGAAATCAGCAGGATGCTAAAGATAGCCAAAATCATGTAAATCAAACCTAAAGCAAATGTTCTTGCAAGCGAGAAGATGATCCACTGAGAAGATAGATCACCTTGCCCTCTGTTTCTCCCTGAATTGTGAGGCTACAGCAGCCATTTGTCCACCAGAAGGATGAGGATGGCAGACCAACTATTTAAAGACAGCAGTTTTACTATTTGACATATTTGTCCATGGTAAGATTTATATCTCCATCAAGGGGAATCTGAACCAAGTGCAGCTGCATCCTTCTTGAAGTTTTTCTTTTCCAGGAAGAGTCTGAGCTTGGGGCTGGGAACAGAGGAGATGCAGGCTTCAAGTGAAAACAGCTGATTAGGACATTCAGGTGACATGTCCCTCAGAGGCAAGATGTGGCTAATGTGACTAAAAATCTGCTGCTGCTTTGCAGAAGGCTTTTATTCTTGCATGCAGCTGAGAAGCAGAGACAAATTTGAAGTCTCTGTCTTACCCATGTTAGAAAACACAGGTGAGTCAGGTTAGCTTTCAATTTCAAAGCAGCTTCAGCCTTGACACTTGTGCCAGGAATGAATCATTTGGTATGCACCACTAAATGATTTTCATGTAGGTGTGATGAGTCCCCCCCAAGTCCATGTTTGTTCCCTCTTTTGAGCATCAGCTTCATCATGGAAAGAGATGTGAGAAACAGAGGCCTCGAGTTCAGTCTGATGATCTGTGTGCTCTTAAACTTGGTTCTTTTATCCAAAGACAAACTAAAGCAACACAGGATTTCAGTAAAGAGTTACACAGATGTAATTTTTCTCCAGCAAGGCATGAAAGAGGAATTCAGCCACTGCAAAGACCTATGGACTGCTCAAAGTCTAAAGGCTGACCATAAGTGTGTGACTGTTTTGGCATGGTGTGGTTCCATGGAGATGGTGACAGAGAACTCAGACTTGCCCTAGCTCAGCTTCTCCCGAAGTAGAAGCTAGAGAATAAACCTTGTCTGTTCTGATTGTTTCAAAGTATTTCGACAATTAGGAATAAACTGTGCTGAACAGCTTTTATAATTAGAACAGAGCTGAACTGTTTGAATGTTGTGATGTTTTCATGTGTCCAGGGAAGACTGGTCAAATTAACGGAAGGATCTTAATAAATACTTGTAAATTATGAGTTATGGGTGGGTGGTGTGATATACACGACCTGTTTTTATACTTTTGGCTAAGCTCTTGCCATACATGGAGACAGGATCCTGCTCTAGATAGAATTCTGTTTTGCTTCAGTGTGGCCTTCCTTCTATCAATGCTGTTCCTGTCTGTCACGAAAAACACGGACATTTGGTCTTTGCTAAGTGCTGCACGGGGACAAGTGATTCCTTTCTATTCATGCAAGGCAGTGAGCTTGTTCTTGTTCCAGCACATAAGGAAGGGCAAGCCCTTCCTTACCCATCCCTTGCTCCCACAGCTGCTTCTGTGGGTGGGAGAGGCAAACCACAGCTCCCTCTGGAAAAAAAGCTCTGGAAACTCCCTGAATTGAAACTTTGCTTGCTTTCCCTGGCAACAAATTACTTGTGTACAGCCAAATCCCACACTCACCATTATGGGGATTTGGTATTTCATGAGGGAAAAAGGGCTTTTTCAAATGCTGCATCAGAACGACCTCTAGATGTGAGTTTGACATGTTTTAAAAAATGGTAACAATAAAAAGGATAAGAATATTAATATTAATATTAATGCCATCATTTTCTCTTATTTTTTAGTCCCAAATTTACCTCAAAGAATCCACTCTGTGATGTCATTGTGCCACCCCAGCAGCCAGCTGTGACATTACGCAGCATGAAGGTTTCAGGCTTCAGTTAGGAAATTCATAAGTGAGGTGACTTCTGCAACATGGACACAGAAAGAAGAAGAAGAAATCCATTTTTCCTGCAAAAATCCTTAGTGTAACACCAAAGCAAAGAGAGTGTGGGTGAGCAAATTAAGTATCCTCAAGGTTTTGTTTTTTTCTTTTTTTTTGTAAAGATGTTTTGTCATCAGACACCAAGAGCTGTTTCAGGGATGTTCAGTAGGGAAAAGCTGAAGGTTCAAGAGATTCAAGGGGCACTGAGTTGCTTTTTTTACAGAATAATTCAGTTCTTTGCACAGGCATGCACAGTGAGTGAAATACTGGATATTGCACCATTATTTCCTTCTCTTCTTTTGGATGCCCAGTAATAAGTACTTCAGACATGAATATAGTAATTTCAATGAAAATAGAAAGAGCATGAGAAAACAAATAACATTTAAAGTGTAAATATGCAGCCATGGAATCATTAAAGAGATACAAATGTTGAAAAAAGGAAGTTTATGAACTCCACGTCTAACGGAAGCTGGCTGGAAAAGAGTTTAGCTGTCCTTCTAGAAAACAAAAATTAATTTGCTTTGGCCAAATTAAAATTAATTAAAATTATGCAATGTTGCCCTTGTGTTAATTTTAACGGTGAGGTTGTTGTGATTTAAGGCTACAATTAGTTCTAGTGTTTGAAAGAGAAGCGCTGTAATCGAGACAGGACATTTTAATAATCCTGGTTATAAACATTTAATACATCATCTTTAGGGACTCACAAACACATTGTAATTAACTTTTACAACTGAAATAAATCAGATTGCATTAGCATATTGCAAAGGAAAAAATCATTTGCATGATTGAAAACAGCTTCAGAAAATTATGTATAACAGGCTTCATGTAAACATCAATGCAAGCTCGTCTCAAACTTTTACCAAGATTTTTTCAGGTTATTTTTAGAACAGTTAAAAAACCACTGACATTTCTTTTTCCCCTGTTAAATCTCTCTGCATCAGGAATGTCACTCACTCTACCTTGTACTTTTTCATACCAGTAATAAACGTGTACATGACCAAGGTCAACGAATAGCATAAAACACAAGATTAAGGTCCTGATCCTGCAAGCACTTAAGTCATGTGAGGAACTTTGCTCATGTAAAAGCTCCTTGCTCCATATCGAGCCTGCTGATATGAATAAAGTTGTGCTCAAGCATCTTCAGGGTCGTGGTATTCATTGTTCATCTCTACTCTTCACCAAAAAAAAAGAAACAAAATACACCAGGAGAAAAAACCCAAACCCCAGGATCTGAGCTGCAAATTCACCATGAGAAAAGGAACAAATATGAACACAACCAAAGGCCAAGTAGGAAACTGGTTTCAGTTTATTTCATTTCTTGCAGATGCAAAGGAAATGACTGACCTTTTGCCCAGACATGCAGATCCACCTGCTTCCACGGAGCTTTGGTACAGATTTGGACAGTGAACATGTGAAAATTCATACTTATCATTCTATCCCTGAGTGTTAATCTGGACAAAATTTGTGTTCCTCTGAGCTGAGAAATTCCAACAGTGGCATTAAAATTTTTGGGAGAGTTTTATATGTGATTTCCTGACTTAAGATCTTTATTAGATAATATGGGATCAAAGCAGCTTATTAAAAACCAAGCAAACAGCAAGAATAAAAATGGAAAAATCTCTTTTACATTAGTCTATAAAGTAGATCTCCACTGGATGAATCTGATTTTTTCTGCTTGACAGTAGTCTGTAATTTGATCTAAGCCTGTGCTGATTAAGATATATTTAAGATAGTCAGGTCTGAACTTGATAATTCGTTTAAACACATACTTTTTTGAAAGTATAGCTAGCTCTGAGGATAGTGTAAAAGTGGTTGTAGGTCATTCTAACTCTTGCCCACAAAGTAAGACTAGATGTAGAGAAAGGAAGAGAGTGGTAACGGGTAACTTCAGTGGAAAATAAAGACGTGAGATTGAAAAAAAGAGTAAATAGGTGAATGAAGTTTGAGGTGAAGTCCTAAGAGGATGAACATCATTTTCATCTGTCATTGAGAACAGTCTGGATTTCATTTCCATTGGTTGAAGTATCTGGTGTTCTCAACACTTTCTTACTCTCCATTTAATTTTTTTTCTCTCAAATTAAGAAGTTGTAGTTTCTGAAATAAAAAGAGGAAAGGAGATGAACAAAACTTTTCTCTTTCTTTTTTTTTGCCCCAAAGACCAGGGGGAGAAAGCGTTTTCTCCTGAGGCCACAGCGTATTGATTCAAAGGAGCAGTAAGTTAATTAACACGAGTAGTGAAGCCTCCTGCATAATTAACAAGACATTTACCTAAAATCAATAATCTAATTGCCACACCTACCGTACATGGGGGACAGTGTTTATCCTATTGAGAAAGACTCATTTATATCTGCATGTTAACATGGTGATTCGTGGTTTGTTTAAGAGCCTAACCTGATCTGTAAAGTGATAATTTATTGAACGATCAATTAAACTTTTTAACCTTGCAAATATAAACAGGTAATGAATAGCCACAAACCTATTTCCATATGAAAGTTCACACATCACAGAGATTTTCATGCAGTTCAGATTATATTTCATCAGTTCACTTTGAGACCTAGTGGAGAAGAATGAGAGAAGAATAATTTCTCTTTGAGAGGCACCATTTCATCATCCTCCCTGGTTTTTGGTTCTGTGTTTATACTCCTTAATATCAAGCTGATCTTGAAGTGCTCTGCCAGTTTTCTAGTCTCTGGTGGTTGAAAAGAAAGAACAGGGGAACATGGAGGGTCCTCTTCTAACAAAAACAAATTGTGTCATCAATGGAAGGTGACAACCAGAAGACCTAGAGCTGGGCGGAAATATGGCAACCCAAAGCAGCCACAAATTTCCTATAAAATTGTTCTTTTTGCACTGAAAGGACAGCCCACTGTAGATCCACCTCCATGCATTTGTAGTCTCACCACCCTGTGACAAGAAGGAAGGGACGTGAAGGGGAATAGATGGAAGGGAGGTTTTCACTACCAGAGAATCACCTTGCATTGAGGCTGACAGCTGACATCCCCATCTGAAGGTTGGGTCCCCTGAAAGCTGCCAAAATCTGGAGCCTGAAATTGTTTAGACTCCTTTGAAAAGTCCTGTCTTTCATCTCGCAAGTGCAAAATAGGAATTGAAGATATCCCAAGAACTAATTTTCTTCTGCGTTTTCAAGTCTACATCCCAGCTTGTGCTAAAATGGCATGGGGCCCAGCACTGAGGTGTCAGATTGTTTTAAATTATATTTTTCATTTTGGCATGTTGATGTTTTCTAGTCATACCCAGATTTTGATGGTGTGGAGAAACAGGAGACAAAATAACAAATGAACGTAATGGTTTTCAAACCTTATCTCCAGAAGGCTGGGACTCACAGCAATGCTGCTTTTCCAGAGAGAGGTTCTGATTTGGTTTGAAATAATTTTTTTGGCACTATTTTGCAAGACCCAAACCAGGTCTTTGGTCCTTGGGAGAATTCAATCCACCAGTAACATAAATGATTGATAATGCATAGTACCTAATAATACTTGCTAAAATGTTTCCAAGAGTATATAAATTGAACAATAAATCTATCTTTGAATTCTTGGGGCCTTTTGACTTTTACAGGCACTACTGTGAGAGGTTTGAACCTGTCAGTCACCATCCTTAGCAGTATCTTAAAGCCATGGACTGTGGCTTAGCAGAAGTCTTGGAGGCACCAACGCTCAAAATCCAAGGTCATGTGTGAAAGAAAGAAAAGAGAATAAACCCATCTAAACTAAAATGCTTTAAACTTCTCTGCCAGTAGCTTGGGTTTGGTAATGAAATTTTTTACTTCAATACATTTCAATAAAATTGGGACTAATGGAGTCAATGAAATTTGTCATAGGAGTGAAAAGAGTAACTTAACTGTACGTGCAGGTGAGAGGGACCTCAGTGCTGTGAGGATTTCAGTCCCACCATGGATGTCTTACTGGACTGTAGCATTTTGTGTGTTAATTAAAACATTTGGGAGTTAAGTGAGGAAAGAAAAAAAAAATAGGTGGATGATTTAGACACACATAAAATAGTTTTCAGTATTATTAGGCCTTCTACCTTAACTGAGATAACAATGATGTGTGAAATATAATGTTCTTAAAATTGATTTTTCAGTAAGATGGTCTCTGTCTTAAAAGCCTCCACTTTTTTATAAGTGTAATTCTTAAGTAATTTTTACATTTCTCATTTCTTCTTTTTCACTTCTGTTAAGTCCTTCAACTTTAGTTTCACCAATTGAGGAATTAAAAAATTTGGAATAGCCCCCCTTCTTTTCCCCCCTTCTGGCTATTTTAACTCTCTTTACTGCTATGAGGGACCTTGTAATTTCGGCTGGTTTACCTGCTGGACACTAAACAGGAAGTTCCCCTGCTCTGGAGCCTGTCTGCTCACTCGCTCGTCTCTGATAAAAAGTGTTGCTTTGAAATCTGAATAGAAGTAAAAGATAGAGGTAGCAGACATACAGCAATAGGTGAGAGTCACAGTGAGTGTCTGCAGCGTTAGACCACAGTCCAAGATAATTTTGTGACAGCTCAGCCTCAGGACTCATGTGATTTCAGTCTCCTTCTCAGCAATATTTTCTGAACTCTTCATGAATTTTTAATTCTTTAGTTTGACTGAGTTGCACAAAAAAAAAAAAAAATTATTTTGGAGACAAAACCAAAATATGAACGAAACAGAATGTTTGTTATTCATTTCTGTATTCTTAGAATAGCTCAGTTTCCCCACCTGTGTGCTGGGAGGTAGGGCTGTTCCTCTGTTGCATGTAACATGCCTCAGTCTCTTATGGATGAAACTTTTCAGAAGTGCTGTGAACTTTCCCTTCACACCCCAGCCACTGGGAAAAGTACATTTTGATAGGTCAAGCCTTTCTTCAGGAGCTGGAAAGCTTTTTTTTTGTTTTCTTATCTCCGTGCCACCAAGCCATTGTAATAATTCTGAGTCTGGACTGGCAAGGCTGTGATTAACCTCTTTATCTGACAGTGATTTTTGTGGGTTGTGCCAGGGCCAGGATCCACCTCTGCTTTTCACCAGGAGTTTTACCTGAGTTTGCTGAAGTAACATCATGGGAGATGCAGCACTGCAAAGCCTCAGAAAGGGCTTGGTGTTGCCATGATGCCAATGCTGCTGCGTGGACACTGCAAGGTAAGAGTGCAAGGAAAAGATCTGGATTTTCTTATCTGAGGAGCTGGGAGGGGCTCCTGAACAAGTGTCATGTAATTATATGTAATTATATCCCCCTGTATTATCAATGATATATGCTCTGCCTAATGATCTACATATTATCAGCATTTCCTCTCAGCCCCCTCCTATGTTTACTCCATGTTTTATCTTTAACCCCTTGCAGATTCCTCTCCCCTTCCTGCCTCACCACCTTCACCCCACTGACCCCCGAGACAAGAGCAGGGCTGAGACAGTCGGACTTTGCACATGCACCAAAAAAAGAAAAAGAGATCCCAGCTAATGTTTTCAAATTAGCACAGCTCCAACTCTGGAGATTCTCATTAGTTGTTGGCTGAGATTTATCAGCTCTCATTTGCCTAATATGGAGCCTAACTTTAGGCGCCTGGCCCTTTCGGTGGGGGGTAAGAGAGAATAGGAAGGGGTCTTTTGTCATTGCCATGTGGGCTCACTAATTTGCTCTGCCTAATAAAATTACAAATGAACACAGCTTTGCTCATGTTGCCTTTATAGGTTATAATAACCTTGGTACCCCATAACCTCCCGCTAGCTGAATTAATCAGATCATATTAATATTTCTTCTTACTTTCTTTTAACTGGTTCTTCTCTTAATTAAAGGGGCCAAAGATGTAAACAGGGTAGGTGACTAGAAACATGGCGTCAGGTTATAAACAAGGCTCATTAAAAAGATGGATGTGCCAGCAGACTGCGAAAATTGCTTACTCCGCAAGTGTACATTTTGTAATTTCCTGACGACTAAAAGGACTAATACCAGATCCTGCTTTGCTTCCCTAGCCCCCACCCTTTTCTTTTTAAAGCATGTATAAAAGATGATAATTTTTGTAAGCTGGGGGAACGCAGAATAGTTCATTCGTCAGCTGGGATAAAGGCCATTTGTATTAAAAATCTCTTTGCCCCTCTGAAAGATTGGGATACAGAGTGGGATGCTGTTATAACAACAATAAGTGAAAGAAATCAATCCAAAACCTGAAGATTTCAGAAAGGATGGGGAATACTAGCTACAAAACAGGTTTATGACTAATGTTAAATATTTTTTATTATAATTATCATTAAAACTTTATTCAGCTGTAGTTGCATTTCCACAGCTGAAATCTGGAGTATTTTTGTGCACAGGATCTGTATTTTTGCAGGATCTGTTAATAGAGACAAGCGAGGTGTGCTGTGCCTGCAGCACCCTCCCCAAGCACACAGATCCTTCTGCTGCATCCAGGCAGAAAGCTGTCTATCCTACCTGCTCGAGTTGGTAGGAGAACCCACCAATTCATATTTTTGAAGTTATGCGTGAACTTCATATGAAAAGACGATCTAGTTATCTTACATAAATAATTTATGTTTTCACTCATTAGTAACTTCAGTCCCCTTAATATTGAAACTTGGCCTTGTAATATGTAATATTAAATTCAGCTCCAGTACAATAACCACTGAATAAAGAAGTGCACAGTTTTCTCTCTTCCAGTGATTATTAGTAGGAAAGACCAAACCCCTGATTTTTCTATCTCCCTTTATCCCTTCTCAAGAAGAAGGAAAGTCATTCTGACAGGATGATGCACAGCATGACCAGAAAAGACCTCTCTCCTTCATGAATAAATTAGAGATGAAAGTTTCACTGATCCCCTTGCATTTTTATGGAGGGACCTCATCCTAATTTACCTAAATGCTTTGAACAAAACCAAAGAAAAATGTAAGCGGCGAAGGTGAAAAGGTTAAAATCTATGTTTAAATGGAAGGGCATTTTAACAAGAAGGCTATGTGGGCTACCTGCATGTGATTGGGGTATCTTATTTTTAAGTTTAAGCATTTAAATGGACAAATCACAACACGGTGTGATTTTTTTCCCTCAGTAATATTAAGTTTTTGCATTATACAGCCTGCTTTAGTATGTTCATTCTGCATCTACAAGTGCTTAAACTGAATTTGATTGATAGCAAGGAATGTTTTATAGTATTAGGCAAAATATTATTATTAATAATGATAATAAATAATAATAATACAAATCAGAAGAGTCTGTGATTCGTTAACTTCATTTGAACTATGGAACAATAAATTTCAGCCTTTAGGGTGTTTTCTCAGTTATTTAAAATTCCTTTAGGTTTAGGAGGAAGAAACTGCCTTTTCTGTAGGTAATTTTGAACTCTGTGGAATAGTCTACATTATTTTAATCCAAAGTGGAGCATTCTACAAGTTGCTTAAACATTCATTCCCTGAAGTTGTTCAGGTGTACTTCTAGAAAAGTACTTTAAAATCCTGTGGAAGCCAGCAGTTTCATCCCTATTATATTCTCCAGCAGTTTCCTTATAAGCTAATATATTTTTATGACTATCACTTAGGAATAATTAAAATACAAAAAAAAAAGACACTCTCATTTTCACATCAGTTATTATAGTATTATTCAGAAGTTTAACGACTTTGGAAGATGTTCTTCCAAGCCCAGGTGTACTTTTTTCCAGTTTAGTGTCTTCTCTGCCAGTGGAGCTTTAAGCTGAGTCCAAATTCCACAGGGCAGAGCAAGTTGGACATTTGTCTGAGAATGACAGGCTTTGTTTGTTTTGATGTGGCTCAAAGCCTTCTGGATGTTTATTAAAAAAAAGAAAATAGTCACTAGGTATTTTACAAGAGTTCCAAATACACTTTGTGTCTCCTGTGGGTGAGAAAAACACCTGCACTGAGATTCAGGGCACAAGTGGAGAATGTATTCTTCAAACCACCCCAGGATTTAATAGATAGGACAGCATCAGACCACTTGTTGAGAATGTAAAATCTTTCCATTTAAATGGACCTATTTCTTTGTTAGTTTCAATGTTTTATTTTTTTAAGAACAGCACCCAACAAACAAACAAACAAACAAACAAACAAACAAACAAACAAATTCAATCTGAGCAAAGGTTTCTAAGCAGTGCAGGCAAAATGCAGCTTTTTAGTGACTGCAGAGAGGGCTCCTGGCATGGTGGAGGGGGGTCATGGTCACACCCAAGCTGATGTGGGGATGGATGTGTCCAGTGGTCCTGCTTGCTCCAAACTAAACACCTAACAGACAGACAGCTAATTCTGGGCCACAGGTGTTCTGGTGTACAAGTTGGTGTAATTTATCCTGTCACTAAAACCAGCCCTGGGTGAAGCCTGATGTTTTCAACATCCATCATCGTTTCAAAGATTCCAAACCCACATTAGAGTAGGCTCAGCTTCAGATTTCTAAGCCACCCTATGTCTTTAAAAAAAGGAAGTCAGCATTTCAGATCACCTAAAAAGCCAGTTCCGTTCCCTCAAAATCTGTAGAAGGTTTATGCCTAAACTAAATTTTGCAGTTTGAACCAAAATGATGGACATAGTGTAAAAAAAAATCATGACACATATGCAAATATTTTAGAGAGAAAAGGTGTGGTTCATGCAAAGTCCTGGCTATGTCTGTGCCTGTGTCATTGCACTCTGAATTAGAATGCAATTTTCCTCCCAGTTTGAACCAGCAAATGTGTATTAAAACTTATAAAAACCCATTAACCCTCTGTGTGCCTTAGTTTTTCTACATACAGACTCATGAAAACACTGATTATTTGTCTCTGTGTTATATTTGGACATCTATTTATGACAATACCTGATTACATACAGTGATTATATCTTGTGTCTTCTTTGCTCCTCAGAGAAATGTAACTTGGCTTTGATACTGCCAGCTTGAAACCAAACCTTGCCAAAATAATGAAAGGGGAGCGAGGGAGAAAAGTTAGGGATTTTTTTAGGAAAAGGACTGAGAAGTTCCAAAAAGCTTCAGCCTCTCAAGTGCCTTTTTAATTGGGGTCACCATCGATACAGCAAGGCAGAAAAGGCATCTGGGTAAACATGTCCTGCAAGCCGAGCTGTCACAGCACACCCATCCATGTCCATCCATTAAATGTCAGTGTCTCTGCGGAAGACAAATGCCCCTTCCCAAGGACACCGGCCAGGCCACGTGTGTGTGCCTTGTGTGTGTGTTTTTTGAAGGCTGACAAGGCACCTCTGCCATTTCCTCGCCTGGAGCTCTACCCACAGGCAGCCGTGCCGGCCCCCCTCTCGCAAATGTTATTATTCTGTCGTGAGCCCTTCTTCGGTCAGGATGTTACTTCATTTCCACCTTTTGTCTCAGGTTGAATGTGAATGATGCTCTTTCAGCAATATACAGTCGCTCGAGCTCCCCGCTGCAGCCTTACATAAATATACAACACCCGTCTCGGCCTATAACTCACTTCAGGCCTGGAAAAATAGTGACTTCCTTTATTGGCCAGATTCTTTCGCAATTCCCAACAGCTGTATGTTTTCACCTCCGAGGATCCTTATCTTCAAGTTTCCATTTGTCTCAGCACTATTCCAGTGGATTGCCAATAAAAATGATTCCCATTTTTATAACCCCTGAGAACGTGGGGAGAGGGCTTTCCAGAAAAACCTATTTTTTAGCAGGGAAAAAAAAAAGGAAAAAAAAAAAAGCGGCTCCCCACAACTTAGCAGAAGGCAGGATTTAGCCTTCACACAAATATTTGAAAGTGTGAAACTTCCCGAGCAATCATCACAACTCCGCCGAGATGGGAACGGAGACTTCCAGCAATCTCTGAAGCCGCTCAATCAAGGACTCTTAATTTTCCATTTGAGCAAGAGGAACGGCTGCGAATGGAACATTTATTAACACATGCGCCTCACACGCACAAAGAGAGCTATATTTACAAAGAATTAAACTTGAGAGCATGAAATAGCCTTGCAACCATATGACAAAGATACACTTAAAGAGATGTAAACACTAGGTGCAGGGAAATTTGCCAGGTTAGAGTCAGCTGTATCACTCTGTTTTATTACTATACAACTGTTTACTGAGAAAAGACAGATGATGGCTGATATACTCTGTGTGTTATCATAAGGGCTTGCTTGGGAGCTCTTTGTGACTGACAATTGCTACAGCCCTATGCAAAAACCTGGCCTGGGGAGTTGTTTTTCTTTTAATTCTTCTCTGTCCATCATTCCAAAGCATTAACAATTCTTTTAGAAAAGCAAACGGGCAAAGCATCCTGAGTGTTTTGTATCACTCCCATGAGACAGTCACTAAAGAAGTTTAAATCATTCTTTCTTATTCTTACAGCGTTATTTGGTTCGGTTCTTCCAAGGATAAATTTTCTAAAGCTTCTCCCCTGCCTGGGCTATGTAAGTTCCAGGTTCATGCCACCCTTCCCCACACATGTCTTGTGGAAAACATCATGAAATACCTTTATAATAGTTCTCAGCTCCAATTCTGCTGCTAGCAGCTCCTAGAGTGACTTCTAAGAGGAGGTGGTGTTCCTGTGTCTCCCTGGAGATGTGCAAAGCTGCCATCAGGCTGCCCTGAAATGGGTTTGAAGGAGCCCAGAAGAAGAGTCAATGCAGCACATGGACCTCTCTCATCTGATTCATTTCCATGACTAAAAAAAGGAGCTCCAGGTATCTGAGAGGGATGGTTTGGAGCACACTGTGCTTTCTTTATCCTCACTGGGGTCACCGCACCAGGACTGCAACATGAGACACCTTCAGGAGCGTTCCTTGCTGCATCCCAGAGTGTGTTCCTCAAGTGGGGCTGGAGGGCAAAGAAGGGGAAGAGTGGAGAGCTGTGGAGGAAGGTGTTGCCTTCTCCCCATCTCCAGCCCCACACACACCGACATGGCAGGGAATTCAAGGCCCAGTTCATCCCATGTCAGACACCCGAAGCACTGAAGTTATGAACCACATCACTCTGTTCTTCCTCTGCAGTCCATGGAGAGAAGGAGAGGGGTTCAAAAGGGATGAACCATCCCGCAGCGTCTCTTCCAGCTGGGATGAACCCAGGCCCTGCTATCTGCTGTCATTGAACCAGAAACTCGCCATCACCTCCCTCTCTTCACCATTTCTTTCCCCTGCCTGTGACAAAAATTTTGGCCTGTTCTTGGGTTCAAGTATTTTGCTCTGTCTCGCCTGAGGAGAAAAGGGGAAGGGTTCTTTCCTTATGGGTTCCTGATCTAAATGAATTACTGCAAGGCGCTCTTTTTTTAAAGCCTCGGAAAGGGGATTTGAAGCTATTGTATTTATCTGACCATTATGAGCACTGTAAAACATGCTGTTTCACATTGTAACATAAGCTCTTTTTTAAAGTATGCCCAGAGTATTTGTAATTGTTATCAGGCCCAGATGTATCCGAGTGTCAGCATGAAGCACTGAGAGTTGGCTCAGATGTACAGAATGTAATTAGCTCAAAGCCCTGTGCGCTTAGTTTGTAGTGGAAGCACAGACTGATAATAAAACCAAAAAAAATGAAAGTGGCAAAGGTTAAAATCTATTGTTCACAGTGCTAAAGCTGTTCTGGGGGAAGCCAGTGCTGGCTGCTGCAGTGCTGGAGTGCTCAGACTCCAAACGAGATCAGAAGTGAGCCAGTGACAAAGGTTAGTTCAAAATAGGTGATGATAGACTAACATTAAATTGACATTATTCTCACAATAGTGGCCCAGACATTTGGTCTATCTAGTCTGGTATCCTGCCTCTGACTTGCGCCAATTCCCTCATGTGTCCGGAGGAAGAATAGCATATGATCCACACACCCACTTCCCACTGAGCTTCCAGTGACTTGTGAAATCCCAGATGTGGTGGGAATGTGGGGATGGTACAAATGGTTCCTGAGCTGCATGGGAACCATCTATTCACTCATGCACTCATGTACGTGGCTGCCAACTTGCTTAGCTCCGGGGTTTTTTTGTCTGTTGTTTTTGTCATATCCAGGAAAAATCTGATTTCTCTGATAGGCACTTGCTAGGAACCTACGAACATCCCCCATCTCCACCTACTGCTGCCCTCTGCTGAGTGGTAGCACAAGCTTGTGTCCAGGTTTCTGGAGCTCAGTGCCGCCCAAATTAAAGGGTCTCCTCTTGCTTGAGTGACTTTGAAGCATGTGGATTTGATCTCTATCCCTACAGCCACTATGACATTTCCAAAGGCTTTTGTGCGCACTGTGGTGACAAGCGTGACTTTCCAAGGTGGCTATCGGCTCGTTAAAGTACAGACACTTTCTGGGTTGATTGTTGTTAAGGAGACAAATCTTAGTCCTTGCAAAAAGCTCTGATAGTTACAGTGCTCTTCACTGATATAATGCATAGGGATGTGGGTGTATTTAAATTTAGATGTGTGCACTTGCATCACATTCACAAATGCAATAAACAATATCTAATAGCATTAATAAGGCCCAGGCACATACCAGTTCACAACAGGAAATTCAAATCTGAGGGTGACATGCTGATCTCAACTCCCTCTGTTTAGAAAAAATAAGTCAGAACAGCTTGAGTGAAGGACAGAGTGTCACAGCCTTAACTTGAACATTTCCTGGCTTTTGTTGGTTTGTTTCACAGCCTTCACATTCCTTAAACATAGGTTTGTTTGATTTTAATTTCCTTTTCTCTGTTAAAAGAATGAAGAAACGTGTTTGAGGGGAGCCCTGAGCATGATTTCTTTTCACAGCCCCAGCTGAAATTTCCTATGTTTGTTTTTTCTTTTACAATGTTTAGTGTTAAAGACGAACTTCTGGGGAGGTGATGCAGCCGGAGACAGGACACATGTTTCTGACAAGAAAGACAGCCTCAGGCTATGCTGGTCATCCAGCATGGGGTGGACCTTGGTGTGAGTTCTTCATCACCAGCCTTTGCTGAGGGGCCTTAGTCCAATGTGTGTGTTTGGTTCTGCATTGGGATTGGGGTGTTGCACTTCCTAATTCGGTAGTATTTGCTTTGCAGGTGAGTAAAAATAAAATGAGAAAAAAAAAAGTGAAATTCATGTGTTTGGGCCACATGAGAGAAGGGCCTGCTTGACTTGGCTGGTGTGAAAGCAGGTCTGGTTACCTGCGTTTCTTTTACAATTTTCACACAAGTACTGCTGTCTTAAATCCCATCTTCTCCAGAGCTTGACAGCCTTAGACCTTACTTCACAGCTCCGATCATATCATATCCTTTGCCTTTTCCCATAGCATATGATAATATCACATAAATAAAAAGTTCTGTTAAGTGAGATCCTTCTTTTCACTTTTAAATTGCTGTTACCATCCCAGTTTGTCCCTCCTGCTCACTCCTTTTCTCTGAAAGGATTCCTATAGAGGAGCAAGAGGCACGGTCATTGTCCTCTTCATATTTTTCCATGTAAAGCCACATCTTGCAGTTGTACTTTAAGAACTGACCTTACCTACAGGATGCTATTTTTGTTGTGACTCTTCTAACCCAATGACAAAGGGATAAATAAGGTTTTTTCTATTTTTCTGTATTATAAAAAAGAGACCCAGAAAGCTCGGAAAGGATTCCAGAGGAATCAAGAAACATGCATGATATGAAGGTGGGAGAGAAATGAAGGGGAGGGAAATTCCCAGTGCCATTGACTCCTTTCATTGGTGTTCAGGAGTGGAATAATTTCCGATAGACTCTTACCCCAGAGCCTGGATACAAAGCCCAGCGAAGGTTATAAAACCACATTAGTGGGTGCAGTAAAATAGGTCTCCAGGATGCTCCAAATGGGTTATCTGTAACAGTGAAATAGCACAAGGGCAGAGATGAGGGGAAAATGGCAGCTTTGAAATTACTTCAAGAGCTTCTCAGAAAGGGAATTCGCCCCACCCACTCTGTTCCCTCTCTCCTGGGATTTTTGCAGGCTCTCACACCTCCAATTACTCATTAATTTTTTTCCCTCTAGCCTCAGTTCTGCAAAGTCAACATGGCTTATGAAAATCAAGTTGTATTCTGTATACTTAATACATCATCTCTAAGAATAATCATTTTGGAATCTGAACTTGTTTCTGTTATCTGGCTCAGCTTGACAATGATTTATGAAGCAGAAAACAAGACAGCTTCATTTTCATAAGGCAGCCTGAACCTTCTGGACAAGGAAGAGCTCTGAAAGTTGTTTTGACTAGTAAACTGAAACAAACATGACACAAAAGTCAATACAACTGCAACATCAGCTTCTCATTTTACAGAGTAACTTTCCTCGGCTAGAGCAATCTGACAGTCAAAATGTTGTGATATTCGATAACATTCTGCATCTTCACTAATTACAACTGCGGGGTACTTGCCGTGATGGGCATTTTCGATGCAAACGAAATACATGGCAGCCATTCACAAAGCATGTCTGGTTAGCAGTTAAAAGGACACTGTCATCGCATTTGGCTTACGTTTTATTCCTGTGGATAGAGATATTACACATTATATTTGAACATTAATCTGGATTTATATTAGCTCTCGGAAAATATAAGCTGAGTTATGTGAATCAGTCCGTGTTTATTTGGCGATGAGCGTGTTGAAATACATGTGATTGATTCTTTGGAGTTTCATTCTATATTCGCTGCCATTATGCAATGCTGAGAAACTGGAAGATGCAATTCCCATGAAGATCTTAGAAAAAGTCTCAACAATTTCAGTTCACGCAGACTCCTCACCCATTGCTAGTAATGCAAAACATATGGCATGTGCCAGAGACAATGTAGCTGTGTATATATCTACTGCTTAGCTTATTGCACCTCCTTTTAGTGTGCAATAAGTAATATAGATAGTTCAAATCCTTCCATATGAGATTAATTTATGCTGAGCCTTTCCTTAATGATTTCTAAAACACACCAGTGAAGTGATTGTGGTGGAAAACATCACAAAATGAGACAAAATGAAAATTTTTCAGATGTCCAGAATGTCAGGAGAAAAGTTTTATTTTGTACTCTGTCTAAACAGACACCCAGAAAGTGATTGTTCTATCCACTTACATTACAGAGAGCTTGTTAAAATATTTCAAACCATATTTAGGAGGATTTTTCAAAATTATGTTATAAAATATAAATAATAAATAAATAAAAAAAATTATAATGTTAACTTTCTTGATGTTTATTATTGCTCCAGGTAATGCTTTAGATAATTGTATTACAGCTTTTATTAGGAAGTATCCATTAAAAATTTGCTTTCCATCCAGGTGAATTTGGTGCTAAATTTCTCCAAATTCTGAAATGATAAATTTATAAAACAGAATGGTTATTGCTGAGGAAAATCTATTAAGGAATCTGGTCAGACAATTTTCTGCAAAAAGAATTAGTTCCAACATTTCTTGAAATCAGCTTTTTGTGGATTCCTAAGCAGAGCTTGGAAGATACTGCTGCATATTGTAGCCCTTCATATAACCACAGAATCATGGAATATCCTGAGCTGGAAGGGTCCCATAAGTATCATTGAGTTCTAGCTCCTGGCCCTGAACAGGGACAGCCCAACAATCCCACCCTGTGCCAGAGAGCGTAGTCCAAATTCCTATTGCTCCTATTCCCAAACTGTGAGCTTGCTTGTAGCTCTGCTGACCTTTCCAACATGTGGCTCATGGTGTGGGGGTCCCTACATGTGAGGGTGACCCTCCAGGATGGGTTCAGTGTCCCCACCAGCACCGTGACACATGTCCAGGCTGCCTGGGGACACTCTGGTGACCCAGTGGCGAGTTGATTTTAGGCCATAATATACTTTTGCTTACATTCCTCCCTCACAGATTTTTTCCTGCCCCTTCATTCTGCAGATCAGTAAAACCAAAAGCACGTGATGCTCAGAGAATATTTGATTTTTGAAGCTTTACAGTTAAGTCAGTCAAATATGGGTGAAAAATCCCTGGTGTTTCAGTCCCAGCATCAGTACGGAAGTAGATTGTGTACTTGACTTTAACAATCTTCCAAGATATAAAGCCATTTGACTGAGGTCATACTTAAGATAATAAAACTCTCTTTGATGAGGTTCATTTACATATTTGTTTTCCTTGCTTGAGCCCATTTTTTTGTATAGATTTAGTGCAGTTGTTTACAATGCTGGAATTTTTATGATTAAGGTCATACATGAGAATATTTACAACGTCAGGAATAAACACAACTCCTATTTAAGAAGCATATCCTGTTCCCAAATGAGATCCAAGCCCTGCTTATAATGTCATGCATTCGTAGAGCACTTAATAAATGTTTATTTTCAAATGCAATTATAAACAATTCTTGCATTGTTGCGGTAGGACGTGGACTTCACATCTCTTGACATGAGTGCAGGAGATATCCATTAGGCAAGAGATGTCTCTGTGAGAGGTGCTTTGACCTCCAGCCCTGTCTGCAGAGGGCAGCCCTTGCTTTGTGACACCCTGCATTGCAAATGATGCTTTAACTCATACCTTGATGGGTTCAGGGAAGCACTCTAAATAAATAAATGCACACAGGCATGTCTTGGATATTTAAAAGAAATCAAAGTTAGCATACAAAGAGTCAGGCCGCCACTACCTGCCAGGAATGATGAATTTTGGGGTGATGGCGCAAACAGTCACTTGAAACAGCAATGATATCACAAATATTTTCAGAGGAGTGACCAAGAGCTTAGGTTTGTTTTGTTTTTCTTTCCCACTCATGGCCCCTTCCCCTTTGTATCAAATCCACAGACGTTCTGGCAATGGACCTCTCCTGTTGGAGGGGCAGAGAAGAAAAAAAGAATACCAGAAAAAACAATGGGGAGATGTAACACGTGCACTGTAATTAGATGAGGAAGCCATTAATTATGTTGTTTTCAATATCCTCTAAAAGGGTTGCCCACCCCTAACTACATATTTATACATATTTACTTGTTAATCAATAAAGGAAAATGGCTACATTATTTTGATTAAAACATCAACCAAATGTGTGGCAATAAAATCAAATTTCAGAGGGAAGGTAAAAAAAAAAAAAGAGGGAGAATGAGAGAGATAGCTATGTATGCCTTCCTCCAGACCATGATATATGATATTTTCAGGCTGCTAGGAGAGCAGACACATTAAGAAAATAGTGCTAATGATATTAAAGTACTTTACAAGGCTTGTTACTAAGCGCTGACAAACCTGTCAAGTGTATAATGTAGGAGGCTATTGTAGCGTTCTCAGAAAACCATACCTCTGCCCCATTTCAGTGCAATCTCCTAATAATGGAGCTGCTATAAATTCTAGCCAGCAATGGGACAGACTCCTGGCTTCTCACCCCAATGTGAAGACATGATAAATATAAAAGAAAATGGCTGTCAGTTTTGGCGCCCGAACCTTATTACAAAGTCTTAATCTTACTGGCCTCAGCACCTTTTATCACCGCCTTGTTATGAGCTGATGGCTTTTTTATTTGCTGGGAGATGGAGGATGTGTCATTTGATGTCCTTTTATGTAGCCACTGCTCTGTCCTCTCATGGAAAAAAAATCTTTTTTTATATGTTTATTACAGTAACCGATTAAATGCAAGGCTCATGCTGTGTTTGGTGCAAGCATCTTCCTGGCTGATTTTTGCAGAAGCCTGGATTTAGGTAGTCAGATGCAGAGTTATTAAGAATGTGGGCACAATGGAGTGTTATTTTTATTTTCCGGTTCCTGGAGTGTTGGCATTGCCATTGGTGTTATTATTTATTATTATTTATTGTTTTGCTTTCCGTATGGATTTTTCCCTCTTGCCAAGGTCAGAGAGAAACCGTAAGTCCTGGCTCATTCTCTTTCACTCTTCCCTCTCCGTCGCCTCTCGCTCTCTTTCTCTCTCTCTTCCTCTTTGCAAGTGTCAGCCACAAAGATGATGGGCCTGTAAACAAAGTTTGACTCAAAACTCAGCTCAGGTTCAATCAGTTTGAACTTTAAGATGAGATATCTCACAATTATCTAAATATTATTCCTAAACCTCACAGCTGACTTCCTGTCTTCTTCGTTTATGGCAAACAAAAGACTGAACTCCACTTGAAACAATGACCCTGTCAGAGCCCTTATCCCCCCAAGAACTGCAGCAAAGTGCCAGCATCAGGTACTTAACTCAAGATGACATTGATGGGTTGCTTTCAAGCTGTGGCCGAGACTCCATCACTTGTTCTTATCCTCAATTTGAAGTCGGGGCGGCCTACTTTGTTGCTGCAGAGGAGTCCCCTCCCTCTGATTTTTGTCTGCCAGATGGTGACCAGGCTCTGAGCAGGGCTGGACCCATTAGCCGAGCTCCCCATCTAGTGGCTGCCAGCGTGGGGGGGGGAGCAGGAGCAGCTCAGGCAGGACCTGTCGCCCTCCAAAGGCTAAAGCTGAAGCAAGGAAGAGGGCAAAACCAGAAAACGATTTTTAAAAAATATATATATATGAAGACAATAGGTTTTCCAACAAAGTTCATCCCCTGTGAGAGTCGGTCTGGGCTTCTCTGCTCTGTACATTGACCTTCCCGAGACCCTGACACCACAGCCCATGAGGACAGGGGGTGCATCTGCACATGAGTGCACTGAAACTTCCCTGGCTCTGTAACACAGAAATGCTCAACAGAAATATGCATCCAGTCTCCTGTGCCTATTCCTCTTCCCTAGAAAGACTCCAGTAGGAATGGCCATATTTAACTGGTCATCATGCAGTCACATTGCCATGGAAGCTCCTTACAAAATCCAGTTTACAATCTAAATGGATTTAGGAGACAATGCAGCAGGAACAGAATCATAAAGATATGAGATAAAGTTAGAGAAGTCTCTAACTTGCCACAGTGGCGGTGTTAGGAATAAAATATTCTTGAGTTTAGGACTCACCTGAGCCAAACTGGCCATTCTCCTTCTATGCATATTAGAAGAATTGTCATGTAGATACTGATACATATGACGTGAGGTTTATTTTTAGGCTACAACTCATGAACAATTAGGTTTACATCAGCTTCACAGAGCTGAGCATTTGGGTAAAGGATGGAGACCCTATGGATCCCAACTGTGGGGAAAGTCTGAGCCTGAGCTCATACATTGTAAGATATCAGAAAACATGAGGGGATCAAGTGCTTCTCATCACCCCCTTGCTCAGTGTTGCCCTGGCTCTGGAAGGAATTTCAATATTAGTTGGAGCTCACAATCAATCACCCACAGGAAGGCATGGACACAGCTGAAGGATGAGGTAGACCCTTTCTCTGCCTTAATAGCTGCTGGGCATTTGCTGCATTGGTGTTTCTAAAGGGTAACAGCTTCTTAAGCTTGTTTTCATGAAGATGTATCTGGTGATTGACATATTAGGAATAAGGACTGAGAAAGAGGAATAAATTGTTTGACCACTGATATGTACAAAGATCCTTACGCTTGCCTCTGTCACATGCATAAGACCATTCTGACTCTCATATCTCAATATCCCTTGTTCGATGTTATCATCCTGTGGCTAAAATAAAACAAAATTGTTCTTAATACATCCTGGGGTATTTGCTTGTTGCATATCTTTGGAAGTGTGTTTGCACTTTAAAAGCAACCTTGAGGGTGGGAGAGCACAGGACCAGTGTGGTAGTTACTGTAATAAGGCACTTGTGGTTTGCTAAAGCACAAGGGGAAGAAAAACAATTGATGAAAAACTCAATAGGATGGGAAAGGCAAATTGCTTGGCTGGAGATTTAATTAAAAAGGAAACAGCCCTCCCCATTTAAAGGTCGGTTTGCACCCCTTAAATTACAAAAAGAACTCGGGGCTGAAATCAACACATGGTGCATGTTAATAAGAGAGAGCAGCAGACTGTGCCACTGGTCCAGCTCTTCCCAGGCAGGGCCAGTAGGCTGCGAGGCATGGCCAGTGCACATGAGCTATCACTGGCACCTGACTCCAGGATCTACCTCCAGCAGAAGTGATGCTCACCTGGATCATGTAAAACATGCAGAGTGAAATATAATATGGCTTAAATATGTTTGCCATTTTCCTTCTCCTGTCTCCCACCCCTCCTCAAAAGCCCTTTATGTATTACCCTTGGCTTTGTGCAGCACTTTCACTGCCATGAATGCCTCTCTCCCATGGGAGAACTCGATAAAGGTTATCCATTGTCACCCAGTGTTATACTGGGATGTCAGGACACCTTGAATAAACGGTTTACATGAGATGTTGCCTCTAAGTGCATCCTCGGAAAAACTGCCATTGCCCTTTGCTGAGAAAGTTAACATCATAAAGTGAAGGCTGCCTCCGACCAAATGGGAATGACATTGCAGATTAAGGGCTCTTTAAATTATGCATTTAGTTCAGACTCCCGGGGAGACAGTACATGAGATAAAGCTAGCAGACTTACTCCGCAGCCTGGCTCTGGAACCAAAGACATTTTTAAAATATTTTGCCAAATAAACTTCTGTAGAGGTAAAAAAAACCCTACCCAAAACCAACAAATCCAAAACAACAAAAATACCCATTTAGTCATGTCTTTAAGGGCACACATTACTCAAATGAGGAAAAAAGAAAGACGTGAAGAAAGGAGAAAGAACATTTCCCAGGGATTTAGAAGGATGGTGACTATCCAAGTTTAACAATAAGATTTTTATTTATATCAAAATTCCAGTTAGAAGAACCAGGATTACATTTCCAAAACATTTACTAGATTAAGAATGCTCTTATTTGCTTTCCAGACTGATCACCCCCATACACATAATGTCCCTGGCAGCCCTGAAGTATTCAGGACATCCTCACAGCTTGTACCTGCTGAGACAGATTTGAGAAAAAAACCCTCTTGGTTCCCGTTTGCATGCAGCTCTGTAACCTGTAACTTCCTGCCTTCATTTAGCAGAGTTTAAATTGCAAATTCATGTTTCTTAAAAATGCTGTAACATCATAAGTGGGACAGTTTTATGACAGCTCTGAATTACCAGACAATACTGACACATGCCGCGTGCACTTACTTTGCCTACCAGTTATGGCTGTATTTATCTGCCCATATGTCACTCTGTGTCTAACGCATCTATTTACCACGTTGAGATGGATATTCCACAATTGAGGGCTCTTAGTGCATCCTTTAGAATGTTAAAAAAAAAAAAGTCTCGTTTCTCAGATAATTTATTTTATAGGTGATAGTCCCGCCTTTTTTAGGGATTTTACACGCATCTTTCTGCAGTGCCTTTATTTCCAGATGACACTGACTTGGAGCTCTTCCCTGACAGGCAAAATGGGCTGGGCCTTCATTTTATTGATGGTAAAACACAGAGATGGCACTCACAAGAATCTGTAGGTGAATCTGGGTTGGATTATGCAGAAGTTAAACCCCCTTGGCTGGGGGATCGACAGAAGCATTCAAAATCAACATTCACTGCAGATTTGAAAGTCTTCTTCACCCTCTCCATCCTCCACAAACTCACACACACCCCCCAAAATGTTGTGAGCCTCCCTGCTTTGCTTTCATGCAGTCAACTGGAATCAACCAGCCACGGTTCTGGTGAAATAGGGGACGAATTCCCAGCACAAAGTCACTGGTGACCAGGAGGGACAGGCAGCTGGGGGAGAGATGTTCCAGCTGCAGTTCCACATAACCACTGCAGCCAAAGCAGTTTTAATAAGCTCTGACATTCCTTCTGGATATTTTGCCCAAGCTGGAAAAATTGGCAATCGGCTGGTAGCTCCCCTCTCCCTGATGTGGCAAAACTTGGGCGCAATGAGGTGTTTTTGTCTTTTATTTTATGCTAAGATTTACATGTGTTTTGTAGCTGTAGCTGTATTTCTAAATATCAGGCAGTAAAAGTTCCAAAAAAACTTATAAGGCTGTCAAATTTGCAGAACATAAATATATATATGTACAAATGCACACATATGTGGAGGGAGAGAAAGAAATAAAGGCACAGAGAGAAAGAGGGAGAAGAATATGTATATTTAGATGTATGTATATTAAGCATACATATAAATACGTGTTCTTTCAGGACCTTTGCCAAGATGTGTGACCTGCTTTGACCAATGCTGACCAGCATACTTTGCAATTTTTGTTCTCAACTATTTTAAACAGAATTACAGTGATCTTTATTCATCCAAAAGAAAGCATAATGTTCTGTCCAAATACACCAACAGATGCAGCTCCCTATGATTCAAAGCCTCATGAGTTTTGCCTGAGCTGGAGTTGCCTCTACTCCAAAGGAATCATCTCTGCCATCTCAGAAATGTTGCCATTTTGGGGTGAAACACAGCAACTGTGTGATTAAGGACAGAAATACTTCTCAGCAATCCAGGCCCACGCCTGAAATGTGGCATCTGACAGGGATCACCAGCAAGAATTTTGGTCAGCGAATAGGTTTTTCCCTCCAGGTCTTTATCTTGCAAAAAGTTCCACAGGTCATTAGCACCTACAAGCTGGTTTACCTCATGGTCAAAAGTTATCTGCTCCTACCACACAAAGCCATTAAAATCGCACTTTAGGTGCAATTCAGTGATTCCAAGGACTGTCACTCCTTCAATCTGCCACTGCTTGCTTGCAGCATTTGAAGCTTGAGCATCTGCATCGCTTTGGAGAAGGAATGGAAGCCACGTATTGACCAGACCTGACTGCTCACGAGAGCTCAGAGACAGATGAGACAACCTCCTTCTTCCACAGATAAGGAGAAATTTGGCTTTTTTTACTCCACTTACTAGACAGACAGGAAAATTACTCCTTCAAGGTAGAGCAAGAGCAATTGCACTATCCCCTTAATCAGTACTTGCAGCATATCAAGCTCATCATCTTGATGGTAATAGCTGTTTGACAAGTCAGGATAAAAGTGATAGTCTTCTGAAAATGAGATAACAATCCAGTTTAAAAAAGGAACCAAAAGAAAAGAAAGGAAGAAAAGAAAAGGGGGGAAAAAAAAATATATGACCCAGTGTGAGGTGTCTTTTAATTTAATTTCATCCAAGGATAACAGTTTACTCAAAAATGTCTTCTGTGAGTCACGTATGGTATTTCAATCTGTCATCTTGTATTGACCTGGCTAACATGGAAATATACTGCATTGAGCTTTTGTCGGGCTTACCAGCTTGGTCTAAAATCTGATGATTTCTTTTTTAGATCATAACTGTGCTGAGCTATCTGCTTCCACTTTCTTCTCTCACACGCAGAGAGCTCAAAATGGAAAATTCATCCAAATGCAAAAAGAAACAGCATGATCTGGCTCACAGCTCCTCAGAAGTACAAGAAAAATTGAATTTTACTGTTTTCCTAAAAATGAAGGCCCAGAGTCAAGCCAATGCTATCAAGGAAAAGGCTGCAGTAGAAGAGCAATGGAAAGAGTCAGGCAGAGCAGCAATAGGGAAATGTGTTTTTCCTGCTGTTATAACAACTTTAATACTGTTTCATTTTTGCAACAATTACTTAAAAAAGTTATTTACAAACTTTCACAAGAGTCAACTGCAAGAAATGGTTTGCTGTATACATTGATCGTTTGTAAAATAATTATTATATTAAATATTAATTTACTAGCTATGGCATTAAATATTAAAAATATAAAATTATTCTGTAGCTGAATCAGTAGCAGAAAGGAGTTCAGCCTTCAAGTGGTTAATTCTGAGAAAAGGTACCAGTTGGTCAGGTTGCTGCTCTTAAACTGCTAAAGTGTCTCTGAGAATTTAGTTTCCAATTCAAATATTTATTATGTCAGAATTAGTTTTCTGGGAATCTTCTCTACTCTTTTCTCTAAGGTAACTAAAAGAATAAAATAAAATACCCATGCTGGTCTATGACTATTCCTGACAGTGAACTTCGTTCCTGGAAGCAGAAGGGGAGAAAATACATTCAAAGCAAATGTATTTAAAACTGAATAAATCTTCACAGGGCTTTGCTTGAACATTTTGTCTCCTCTGGTATTTGCTCTGCTCTGGTTGTTGCTTCTCATGCTTCAGTGATCAATCTCTCTATACTGTTAAAGCTGTGGCACCAGGAAACTGTCGTAAACCACAGCGAATTCTGAGAAATCCAGTGTTCACATAGCCCAGCAGCGGGATCAGAGATTTCCTACTGAACCCCTCCTCCTCAAAAAGAAAACCAACAAAAACCAGAAAGCCCAAACCTGCCCAGAACAATGGTCTGTTTCTCATCTGGAAAAGGAATATTCTGTGGAAGCCACACTATGCAATCTGTGGTTTTAGAAGTTGTGCCAAATGGCCACAACAACAGGAAGCGGAGGGTGGCCAGGAGTGTGTTCTTACAGGGTGTTCAGCAGATTAAAGGCTTACCTGAGACCGATCACAAGCGCAATCCTAAAAAAATGAAGCTGGGATTTTCGCAAGCGTGACCTTCCTTGCAAGATTTGCAGAAAGTTGCCCCTGCCCATGACAGTGGGGTCAGAGCTAGGTGATATTTTGGGTCCTTCCGACCCAAAACATTCTATGAACCTATAATTGCCTGCGTTTTCAAAACCCACAGGGAACTGGGTCCTTTTAGACCTCTTTTTGATATCTGTGGTGTCAACAAGGTATTTTATACCTTTTATTTTCCCACACATTTTCTTAGTCTATTAATGCCCTTCATCCCCAGCTCTTTGCACTAGCAGGACCTTCAGATCCCAGCCAAAGTCCTACAGACACGCAGCACTACATTTGTTGTTGAGAAGACCTTGCAATCTAAACAGATCAGACAAGGTAAGAAGAGAAATGGAATCACATTAAGGGATAATGATTTGTCCATGCTCTTAAAGAACTCCTTGGCACCAAAGTAAGCCCAGCGCTCTGCCTGAGGCCTTACTGTCAGCTCGCCAAACAGATATGGAAGGACTAATAAAAGTCAGTCAATATTTAGATGGTGCCATGGTACCTTATTATTTAATGAAACCGAGGAGGAAAGTAGGAAAGTAGACGCAATGCATCTAAAGATCTGTATTTCAGCAGAATCCTTCCTTTATGAAGATGGATAGGGAAGTACTGGGACAAGGAGCATTTCTTTCACTGCCTGATAACGCTTAAGACAAAGTATTTTGAACAACGATAATTGTGCCTCAGATTTCTACACTGCTTTATGACAGAGCAAATATTGCCACAGACACCTAATTTCTTCCTGGAAGAATGTTTTATACCGGCCACTTGTTGATGCCCATTTCTATTTTATTTTTCTGTCCTCTGGTTCTTCCCTGCTTTCAGCAGCGTGTTGCAAGTTCTTTATCCTGATCTATAATCCCGATGCAGTGCGGTGGGAGTTTTTACCAGCGTGACAGTCTGTCTCTCTCCAGCACAACACAGCCCCTTAGCAGGATCTCTGCTCAGCATAAAGAGGTTATCTCTGAATACAGATAACTGGCTGCCGAAGGCCAGTTAGAAGATTTTTGGAGAAGTGCTGGTCACAGGCAGGCGAGGTCTCTAACCCACATTCTACCCCAGTAACATGAGAAACTCTGCAACTTATATCATTCTGAGTAATGTTCTCCATCACACGCAATTCACCTTCCTTTCTTTTTTTTCCCCTTTTCAGCTGGCTTTGTTGTTTGCGTGGTGTCAGTAGGAATGTGCTTGGAGCAGAGTTATATGGCATCATTTGGAGAAACATTGCGTTAATAACCAGAGTTCAAGGGCAAAGGATATAAACGGAGCAAATTACAAGTCTGAGCAGATATATGGCTTTTGCTAAAAGGGACACAGGCTGCTACTTTTATTTACTGGGTGCTGGAGCGCTTGCAAAAAGGTGCAAGAAAACATGAATACATTTTTTAAATGATACTTGGTGGTTTAGAGAAGCAATGCAAATTTTCAGTCTAGAGAGAAAGGCTGTTCGAGCATAAAAATAAATTTAAAATTTCCTATTCTTGTGGTGACTTTGTATTTTTTAACCCTACACTCCTCAAGTGCTAGCATCATTCAGATGTTAGTGACCCAACTTTGCCCTGACTGAAATTTGGAGGTATTAAAGCAGACATTAACAATAAAACAATGGCAGGTTCAGAGCAACCATTCGTCTAACCCCAGCTGTAATTAAGTTTCGGCTTTGAATGGCTCAGTCCACTCCCTTGATCCTCTGGGTTCAGCCACCACCTCTCTGTTATCTGTGGATTAGGTGGCGAATCTCCTGCCTCTGTGACTCAGCACAAACCCCAAACCCCAGTCCCTGGAGGGATCAAAGTCTGCTAAAAGGCTGAGGAGTTTCAGGCAAATTCTGTCAAGCTTGTCACAGGGTGGGATTATTTCATTTCACAGCCTGTAATACAATTTCATGTACTGCTATTGACTGTGGCAATAACTAACTGGAACATTTTGTTTATCTGATTTTCTGAGGCTGCAGATTCATCACTAGTTTTATTTCATTTTTTTCTTAAGTGTTTCATAATTTATTTTTTCTAAACTACAAGATACCACTGAAATTCATTTTTCTACTATTGCTAGACATACATTACTGCTGATTACCAAGCAAGATATATAATGTAGCCTATAAATAATAATCTCCTCTGGTGAAAGGATATCCAAAATAAAATCTTTCCTATTTCAAATTCTTTGACTCTCTATTTTTTTTTAAAATCAGCTCATTCTTCAAGTATTGTTTTTACAGCTTGTTCTACAAGTGTGCAAAGAGGAAAAAAAACCACACAAAAAACCAAAGAGTTTAAAAATGAATTTTCTGAAAACATCTGGTCTCCCTCCTTTGTCACAGTGCCACAGAAAATATTTCATCTAGCAAATTGCAGGTGATTTTTAAACACACAGAAGTTAGGAAAATACTAAAGAAGATTTACTCCCATCTAATAAATGTTTTATGATGCAAAAATGAGTCCAAAAATTAGAATGAAGAAAAAAAAATAAGAAAAATCATAATCTTTGTGCGAGAAAAGAATGCTAGGGGAGTGTTTCATTTCATATTACTCACTGAAACCCCCAAACTTTTCTTATTTTTGCTGTTTGCCATTTAAAGGACACTTCCTTGATTGCTGAGTTCTGAGCCGACATTTTTACACACAAAAAAAGGCTTATTATGATTTTAATGCCATACAATATAACAACAGCTGTGCACATGGGAGTAAGATATAAGTAAGAAAAGCAGAAACTGACTATTTAAGTAGGCGATTGAATTCTGAAGGGTTTATTTATTTTTTTTATACACCGTTCGCTGCTCACAGCAGCAATCACAATTTAACTCACAGATCGGCAGAGTTATATTTTACAACCAGTGGAAGCACCTGGGCTTTTTGGGGGTCTGTGAGCCGACCGCAGTGGCAGCCCAAGCCGAGCCACGCTCAGGTTCTCTCCCCGCTCTGCAACATGAAGCCTATCCAGTTTCCCATATGACATATCCTTTTCTCCCACTGGGACATAATAGAAACTAATCTTTGACATCTAAACATTCTGAGTCGAGTCCTTTTGTTAAGTCTTTTTATTCATTTCAGCCGGTGCCGGTGCAGCGCCGAGCCCACGTGTATTTACATACACGAAGAACCCTGCTGCTCCGAACTCTCCGCTCGGAAGACAGCGCAATTAATCATCCCCAAATCCTCCTGCCGTGCTCGCGGCGGCTCCGACAGCCAGCATTACCAATCAGCCAGGGCAGGTGGGATGCAGGCCGGCAGGACAGCCTTGCACCCTGACCTGGCACCGGTGTGCTCGCTTCCTCTCCCCCTCTCATTGCTGAGTAAGAATAACACCATTAACGGTGTCCTTGTAATCAGCTCAACGTATTAAAGTCGGGAACGGACAGGTATTGCTTTTGTGGTTTTGGGAGGTCGAGGTTTCTCTGTCTCTGTCATTGTTTCTGAGGTGGGAGCGTGGAAATCCAGAGCTGAAATCCCGTTCCTATTGTGGAAAAACTAAGTGATTTTGTGATAGTTTTCCGTTTGAGAACTGAATTTGCCTTGGTCGGCATGTGTTGCCTTTTGTAAACCAAAACCATCTGAGAGCCAGTGAGATGTTTTTGTGACAAAACAATTACCAAGGACTGACCTGGTTAATTGTACCTAACAGCTGAAATGGTGTGGCTGGCAGCAATGTGAGAGCCTTTATGCAAGGACCTTCCCTCCTGCCATAGGCACATGGCCATTCAAACACTCACTACCTCTGTCACCCTGCTTCTCTTGCCCTACCTAATACCTGCCTTCTTCCCCATCACCCCTGCTGCCCTTTCATATTTGTATCATCCCTTTTTCTCAGTCTCTGGACTTAAATTCTTGCCTCACTTAAATGCTGCCGTTTGCTTTTAGTGTCTGTCCATTTAGCTCGTGTGTGGCAGAACACCATCCCTGACATTGAGTTTTTTCCTGTAACAGCCACGCCTGTGGTCAGGGAGAAAGAGAAATTGGTGCAAAGACACCCATCTTTCACTGAGGTCGGGGTTAAGCCCATACATTTGTTACCAAAGGTGTCTCGTTCCTTTTTGTAAATTATAGGGACAATTGAAAATAGCTCAAGAAAAGCAGCAAAAGTCAATTGTTAATGATATCTGGAATATTAATTCTCCAGAAGCATAACTTCTTGGTCAGGCTTTCCTGAAGAGTCTCATCTTTTCCTTCTAAACGTGACAGGGGTTTTTTAGGTGTTGGATTTTTTTTTTTTTTAAGTTGCTATTTCCAGCTCCTGGTGAGGCTTGCCCTTCAGCTGCATTGTACTAAGAGCATCTGTGATTTTGTCATTAAATGTTATGCAGATTAGGATGCGCCAGGACAGGACATACTTGTGTTTGGAGCTGAATTAAAGTTTTGAACAAACTTAGCTGGTTTTAATTAATACAGTGGCAAAATGAGCCATTTTGTGCATATGCAAATTGCAAATGACTTCTTTTTGAAAAAAATTAATTATGATACTAGAGGTGTATTTGTTACAAGGTATATTGCAATTGTTCATGGCATTTTGAAGCAAAAAAAGTCAGTGACTGTGATATATGCTGTCAGTTGACTAATAATTAGTTTCCAACGAAACTTACAATATGCGTACCTTTAATATTCATATCCTGAATAATTTAATAGTTTAAAAACCTGTCTAAGTCTTTTGGGAAAAGAATATACACAAAGTTGAAGTGCAACTAGCTCCAATGCTGTTGTATTCTTTGGGACAAAAATAGTCCAAACTCAAGAAAACATTTTGGCAATAGGAGAAAAGTACAGATAAACTACATTGTTCTGCACCTTCCTTTCCAGGAAAGACAGCTGACTGTATTCCTTATCTCTAATCATACCCAAGAAATGGCTGTTCTCTTAGGCAGAAATTGGGCAGTGTACAGAAAACTTGACAAAAACAGATTTTTGAGGAGGGGGAGATGGGGAAAAGCTGGAATCATTCCTTGTCTGCATGAAATGATGACATTTGTGTCCCTGCAGAGGACCTATTCCTTTTGGTGAGCACCAGCTTAC
Organism: Acanthiza pusilla; assembly: GCA_036630365.1. Lineage (NCBI taxonomy): Eukaryota > Metazoa > Chordata > Aves > Passeriformes > Acanthizidae > Acanthiza > Acanthiza pusilla. The sequence continues at coordinate 15,340,299 of JAXCHO010000004.1, read as the reverse complement.
CTAAGCTATCCTATTGATTTTAAATCAATAGCAGTTTCAAGGTCAAAGGTGGTCTAGGCACTGCTCTCCAGGACTGGGATGTACATCCACTCTGGCCCAAAATCATTACTGATGTAAATCCAGGGAGTGTGGCCCATCAACCCTCCGTCACCTGCGCCCAGGAAAATGCAAAAGGGAAACAGCCCCAACAAGCAACAGAGGTCTTGCTAATGATTTTCTTCCCACCCCCATAGCACTGACAGTCTGCTTCTAAAGAAAAAAAAAATAGGAGAAAAAAAAAAAAAGCCCTTTTTTTGGCATGGAAATTGCTTATCTCTAGAGTGCAAATCATAAATCATTCACAAAGATAGTAGTGACTCCAGCCTTTGAGTGTTACTTTGTTAACAGCACAAACTGGTACAAACCAAAAGGAAGAGAAATTAACATTTGAACCATATTGTTTCTGAAGGGCTGGGAGAGCCCTTGCGAGCCTTGGCTCTGCCTTTGTGATGTCACTCCTGGCGCGGGATGAGGTTCTGGTGAACTCTGGTCCCCCAGTTCAGGCTCAGAGCCTTGCTTGGAGGATGATACTGTGCAATCTGTCTGCTTTTCAACCAAAATTGGGAATGAGAAACATTCCTCTGACTCTCTCAGCACTTCTTTCAATTAGCATTTTTTTCTTCTTTAGTAGGGATCCCTTGAGTTTAGCATCCCTGCATTCCACATTTTTGATTGCATGGGCATTTCTTTATTAAAAAGGGGAATGGTCTCTCTATGCTAGCCTTCCGCTAATTATTACTTGTTTTCCAGATAAATAAATATTTGATCAATTGCTTTAGTGGTCTGATTATAAATTATCTTTCAGGCTTTACCTCAGAATACTAGAATATCATTTAATAGTAATTTCTAAGGGACTTTGCCAACTTGAAACCAGGTAATTTTTAATACATTAAAAGCACTGTACATAAAACACCAAATCATAGAGCCTTATTCAAAAATTTGCATTTTAATTACCCCATTAAGAAAAAAAAAGTTCTGTGGTGGTTTTGTGGGTTTTTTTCTTTAATTTCCCTATTCTGAGGAATGAATCCCAGAGAAGTAGGGGAAAGTGGAACTGAGTTGCTGTAACAGAAAGAGTAGATCGAGCTATTCAAAACTCAAGGGAACCAAACTTCAAAAAATAGAGCAAAATATACTTTTCCTCCTAATTCCCTTGAGTTGCAATAACTTTACTTACATTTTAATAAGATTTTTATAAAATCAATCTAATTTTTAAGCTGACATGCCTTAAAATCCATGCATATGTCAAAAGGGAGAGAGAAAATCTAAAGTTTTCATTGTGGCACGGAGACAGCATTCAGGTTTTGATCCTTCTGCCAATGAAATCAGTCTCAAAACTGCCGCCAGATTCCCACGAGGGAATAATTTCCTTTAGAAGTAACAGCAGCAACACGGCTCGTCATGATCTGCACCCACCACAACAACCCTCCCCGCCAGACCACCAAACCTTCCCAAAGGTGTGGCTCCTGGGCTGAGGTCTGGAGGCAGGGGTGGTGAGTTTTTGGCTCTTTGTGCTCTTTTCCCTTCGAAATAGTCTGTTCCTGGCTGAGACAGCCTGGCCTTTCGCCGGCATTGATCCCCCATCTCGAGGCCAGCCAAGGTGGACACCTTTGCTTCTGAAATGATGCCCTGCCGCAGGCACCGGAGGAGAATTCAATTTCCAGCTCCAAGCATATACGACGGCAGAACTCCTCCACAATTAGGATGATGGTTGCTATTATTCTACTTTTATTAAGCAAGCTCCAGCCTCTGCTTTCCAGTCTTAGCTTTTACTTACAGTAATCAATTTTTCAGTATAACTGGCTGTAATTGTTAGCCAGATATTGGGCCTTCATGGTGCTTAGACAGAGCATGTTACTGCGAAGCATCTTCCCCATACTTCTCAGACAGATGGGTAATAATACTATACATTAATACCTCCACATTGGTTTATGTGTGTTTGACCACAGCGCTGGCATAATTATTTTTCCTCAGTAAAAGCTATTAGAGATCTATTTGGTAGGTTTTACGATCAATAGCTCCTGTGATATTTGTGTAGCAGGCCCAGAATAATCAATTGAAGGTCATATAAAGTAAATTACCATCCTCCTATAATGATTCTTTTTTCTAGATGAGAATGGGTTTTATTATTTCATCAGGAGAGCCCTCTCAATGTGTGCTGCTTTTTTTTTTTTCTTCATTCTTGAGAGAGAGAAATAAATGTTGTGGGTGTATTTTGAAACATGGTATTAATGTCTATTATCTAAATTTATATTACTAGATTATTGAATTAACAGATGCCAACATGTGGAATAATTTTATATGCTTGGTGACACGATAAATAGCCAGTTGAGAGGGTATCCTGGCCGGTATGTTGTTGCAGGTGACTCAGCTAAAGCCATTTCTCAGTAGATTTAACACTGGCCAGGCACTGCTCTGGATACAGGGGGTCACTGGTTGGTCACAGACCCACAGCTCTGAGTCCTGGAGGGGCAATTTCTCCCCTGTGCTGTTCTGCCAAGACATTTTCTCTGTTTCTCTCCTCCACAGTCTCTAATACTCATAAAAACACAGCCTAGCCCCAGCTCTTCTCTCAGTCCCATGCCTCCTTACTTCAGCTACAAAGTGCTGGAATTGTGGAGGGAAATTTAGCAATGTGGGAGATCCCTGAGAGCCCCATCTCCTTCCCCACCGACCAGGAGGAGACGCCTGTGGATGCTCATGACCTTGGCCGCCCAACAAGGCTAAGGCTGTTTTGGAGATGGAAACACAATTGCACAAACATACTTTTCCTTTCCAATGGACTATGTGTGTGGTCACAGTCAGTTGGATGAATTTTAATTTCCAACTGACTCCCATCACACATGAGATAAGCTGGAGCTCATAAATGTAGCATTCATACAGTTTATCCTCTTATTTAGTACTAAAAGGTGGCTATGGGACTCTTTGTCCCACTTGTCTAAAAAACTTTGCACTCTTAAATTTAGGCCCTGGAAGGCTACTGCCTTCCCCATGCACAAAACTGGTTCTAGTATTTCTAGGAAGGCACCAACTTCATTTAGATAGAGCTACCTACCCTGATGTGACCACCATGATATTTAAGTAACTCATTGAGATTAATTAAATCACTTCTCCTAAAAAAACCCATGAAGTATAATAGCTATGCATGCATGCTCCAAAGAGGTGAAAGAAGGATGTTTAAAGGAACAATTTCCACTGAGGAATGTTGTTTCATCAAAACTATTTTTTAAAAAAGGCAATCATGAACAATTAGGGCTGGGGAAACTGAGGCACAAGGGAATTAAAATAAATTTCTTGATTTTATATAGAATGGTTTGTGGTTGAAACAGTCACTGAACAAAAACTTTTACAGCCTCCAGCTGGGTATTTCATTCACTGGACCAGTCCTCCTTTCCAGGAAAAGGAAGTCACATTTCAAAGTAATTATAGTGAAAAGACCCCAAGTCTCTCACTGTTGCAAAAGGCTGCCCAGAAGCTATTTAACATGAATCATTTTAATCTCTTTTTTTCCTTGGCCAGAAATGATTGGTAAATGTTAACACAGAAACAACCACAACCGGACATTTAGAGAGACAATAAAGTGAAACAGTTGGGAAAGGGACAGAGCTCAGGGAATAGATGCCATTCCTCAGGCTGAGCAGGTTTGAATACCCTGTCATCTTCTCTACCTGCCACCATCCACTTGATGAAGCAGTCCTTGCAATCTGGGTTCTTTCCCCTCACACATCAGCAAGAGATCCCACAACCTCTGTCCTCAGATGCTGAATTCTCCTACCCAGGGCAACTGACTGAGCAGGGCTTTGAAGGTTATGACGATAGGAGAAAAGGGACATTTTTTCCCAGTGACATGAATTAATAGTTATCCTTTTTGGCTGAAGAGTAAAGACCTCTTGAGGCTCTTTTTTTCATAGGCTGAGGGTGGGTGCTGCTGTGTGCTGCATCTGGGCAGCGAGGTGCTTCGCTTTGCAGAAGGAGTGTCTTTGTGCTGAGCCACAGCTGTGGTCAAGCCAGCTGAGGGAACTTTGCAGAGAGGAGAATTGTTCAGCTGGATGCCACTGTAGGAAAGCTATAAGGGAAAACTGTGGAAATGCAGTGTCTGTTCCTCAGCCAGGAAGAAACAAGTGGGTCAGCCTCACACCTTCATGTAGAACTTAATGGAACAGAGGTTAAGACAAGGGATGAGAAGCTTGTAGCTCCTTGTCCTGCTGCAGATGTTCTCACTGACCAGGACATCACTCAGTGCCTCAGTTTCCCTTGCTGTAGGAGAAGTATAAAAATACCCTGGAGAAAGAAAAGCCTTAATGCCTTCAAGGAGTGCAGCGTCAGCATCCATGCGGCTCCATTTGGAAACACGGCTTCTCAGAAAGAACAATGGAAATCCCGAGCAGTTGAGCTCCGGGGTCCTCCAGTTGCACAGCAAAACTCATTACAATATCCCTGTATTTATTTCCAGCTGCATGGCCAAGTGGACCCAAGGGCAACCTAACAGAGAGGAAAAAGGCCTAACATAACATCAAAGCGGCTCAAAACCCGAGTGGATTGCCATTTCATCAGTGCTGTGTGACATCACTTTCCACATGACATCAGTCAATGACCCTCTTCCCCTCCACCCCCGCCTCCAATTTCTTTTTAAAAAGATGATGAAGCTGCTTGAAGTTCAGCAGAAGTTTGGGGGGTGGGGGAAGAAAAACAGACTCTGTATCCCTTCAGCTGAATATAACCCAATGTGCTACACAAACAATATTAACCAAAACAAAGCTAGCAGGAAACGTTTGCACACAGCATCTGTTATGATCACATAACCACCAGACAGATGTTTAATCCCAACTGCTAACATAAGACCATTTGTATGTTTGAAGAGGGAGAGATCCCATTTGGGTTCTTTCCCTTTTATTTATTTCTTTCCTAAAGGGGAAAAAAAATAATAAAGGGAGGGTGATTTTCTCAGCTGTGGGAAGCAATTTTGTTTTGTTATTGTTCTCTTTTTCCCCACTTTCACCATCAGCTGCAGAAAGGGAAGGAGCGGTTGCCGCCTCTCGCAAAGAAGGGAGCCTGAAAATTGTGTGGCCCGGTAGCGGAGCTCCACATGATCCTTTTCCATCTTAAGGGACCAGAGCTGGGTTTCTCAGAGGGCTCATTAAATAATTCTGGTCCAATGAGGCAAAAAGGGGAGGCCACACATGAAACAAGTATGGTGGTCTCAGCCAAGTTCCCGGGGAGCCGCGCCGCGGTTTCCCAGCACCACCCCGGATTCCCTCCGCCCCTGGAAATTTCATCTACAAAAGTGAAAACAAACTCATTAGCTCTACGTAGCTCTGCAAAGGTCACAAAAAGATGTCAGCGTTTTGTGTGGCCTTTTTTTTTCCATTTAGCAAACAGCCAGACACCTACAAAGGGAAAAGAAGGTTTGAGCTCTTCAGCTGTGCTGAGGGATTATTTTACTTTTAATGATACCGGGAGGATTCAATGGAGATTTATGCAGATAGGAGAGATTATTAATAACACATTGCACTTCTATAGCACCTTCCATTCAGGGTTTCTCAAAGAACTTTCCAATCTGGAATGAATTGGTCTTTACACGCCCCTGGTGAGTGGAGTAACTGTCATTAGATTAGGAGGTAACTACTGCAGTAATGAAAAATCAACCAGGGTATAAAATGTAAGTGGGAGTGCTGGTCTCAGGACCTTGCTCTTCCACAGATCTCATACATGACCATAGGGAAAACATTGAATTCCTCACTGTTTTAGTCCTCAGAGAGCAAAAACAAGAATTTTTTACTCACAGAGAGGGATCATGGTTTTATTGGTTTTTTTTTTTTTTTTGGTTTTGGGGTTTGGATGACACAACATGACCATTTTACTAGATAGCACAGATATAAGGAAATTGAGGCACAAATGTGGGTGACAAACGATCTCTATTTCCAGTCACTACTGAATCAGGAAAGAAAAACCTCAATCCTGTCTCCTGGTCCTTTTTTGGGCACAAAACTCACTTTCTCCCACCTTGCAAATGTAGAAGACCTGTGAATGTTAAAAAGGAAAGTGAATCTCTTCCAGCACCTTAATATTCTCCTGCTGTCACTGGGTATCAGCTATAGGATTATAAGAGAAAATAAAAGCCAAAGTTTCCCAAGGTTGGAAAATAATAGATTTACTGTGCGTTATTAAGGTAAATAGTAGTAGGCCAGAGAAGTAGTAGATTCTTGCACTCTGAATGAAAAAAAGAGGGGAAAAGAGAAACAAAAGGAGCATAGCCAGATAAAATAAGAAGGGGTTAACAATTTTCAGGCCTTTCTGCTGTGTGTGTGTTCGCACTGTGCACAGCAGAAATGCATTCACCTATGACATCCTTTGGCAAAAAAAAAGGAAAAAAAAAAGAGAGAGGAAAAAAAAAAGACTACATCCCACAGTGAGGACAGTTGTCCCTACAGATTAGGAATATCCATCTTAATGTGCAACTTCCCCTGCACGGGTCAAAATTGCCAACAGCTTTAATGGGAGAAAATGCTCTGTTGACTGATTCATTTCCACGTTTTGTTCCTGCTGCTAGACGGGATATCCTGTAAGGTGGCGAAAAGGGAGGGAAAGCCGGCACTATATCAGTTTATGATTGACCATTATTATTATTATTGTTGTTGCGAATTTTTTTTCACTGTGTTTTAAAGTTTGGTGTTCCATTTGTCTACTGCAATTCTCGTAATTATTATTTTTTTAAAATTTTTTTCTCTTGGAGAGGTAACAAATCATATCTCCGGGCTTGAACAGAGACGCCCCAGCTTTGGCAGACAATAATAGTGATATATTAGGAAACTGTGCCTTGGATCTCTGTGCAATCTTCTTCCTGCTTTTCCCATAGATATTTTACAGTCTCAACAGTGCCTTCAGATATTCAGGTAGCTGTGTGCTCCACAGTAGGGTAGCTGCTGTCCAAGTGCTTTATAAACTCCTCCTGTGCCGGGTCACAGGGACAGAAGGGACACAACCAAGAATCACAATAATGAGCAGAAAAGTCCAAGCAAGCTCTCTAGTCCACAGAGCAGCACAGCTGCGTTAGCTCAGTACCCACCTGGGAGATCATAACCCTTCCAGCATCTGTGGGGCACGGCTAGGGCAGGTCAGGGAGGGGCACTGGTCCTTCACTTCATGTTTGCAGCTCTTCCTGAAGGATCGCAAGTCCCAGCCCCAGCGAGGATCAGATAAAGATGTTATGGTACGTGTGATTTTGCACAGTGGAGAGGCTGCAGAGCCATGGGGGCTGTCCCACAAGCACTGTCCCTCCACTGCTCCTGGCTGTTAGGTTGTCCTTGTCCTCTGGTTAATGCTGTTGTGCTCCAATGTACAGAAACTCCAGTTTATGATCTTGTCAGTTGCATATGTAGAGGTCAAAGGGGCACTCTGGGTCACACATCCAGAATATCCCAATGTGCGATTTACACTTCTGAGCATCTTCTGGTCCTACTGAGGCCTGAGTAGGAAGGATCCTGCTGTTACCAGCCAGATAGGACTAATCACTGAATGCTGTCAACTAGATGCTGGAAGGTCTGGAAGAGACTAATAGCCCATTTAATCTCGTAATCTGATTCTGAAAGCAAATTGTTCTACATACTATGACCCAAGGATAGAAAAAAAATTACTTTAGTCAATAGTTATGGCTGCGCCATGAGGAGAAATAAACAATGTCGAGTGAAAAGCAGCAAAAGCTTATGAGAAAGCACTGGAAGAAGCCCTGTCTAGAGAAGGCATCTTCAAACATATATAAGACAGCTCTAAAGAGCAAAGAACATGAGAGAATGATACCACAGAGTATTGTAGATTGAATTTATACCAGAAAAGAATTCTTACAGTAAGAACAATAACACAACAGAATAAATTTCCTGGAGAGATTGTGGAGTTTCCATCAATGGAGGTCTTTAAGAATGGATTGGACAAGAATGTGCAAAGAATTATATAAATGCAGTTGATTTTTCTTTAGGCAGAGGGGTGTACTAGATGACCTCTGGAGGTCCCTCCCCACCTTATTTTCCATGATTTCTCTGGGTAATCAGACAAATGATTGCTTGTTGAGCTCAATAACCATGTGGGAAGCATAATGCAATTGAAATATAAGTGTACAGAGAAGACAAGTGAAATGCATCTACTGCAGTCTCATTCCCCCTCACCCACTGCCCCCAAAAAATCCCCAAAAAGATAGGCCAGCCTTGTAGCTAAGCAATCCTGCCAGCAGAGAGCTGATTACAGAGTACATATGACCATTTGTTTGAAAAATGCAATCTCAATTCCATGGGAAGTCAGGATGTTTGTTTTTATTCTAAAATGGGATGAAAAGTTGAAATATGAAGGAAAAAAAAGTCTTTGAGGAAGAAAATGTAGCCAGGATACGAATGTTTTTGACATTTCCAATCAAAACTAAACTCTTTGCCTGGAAATGTCAAATAAGAAAACATAATGCTTCTTTTCAAAATGTCGACATTTCGGACATTTCAAAATGTCGACATTTTAGAGATTTTTCAACACTTCCAAAAGTAGAAATGTCAAAATGTCAGTTGAAAATAAAACATTTCCTTTTGAATTTTCCCATCAGAAAATTAGAAATTTTCATCCAGTTTTGACATTTTCCCATAAAAAGATGTAAGAAGGTTGATTTTTTTTCTTTCCTGGAAAACCTACATTTTGCTGAGAAAATATTTCTGTTGAGGAATTTCAGCCAGCTTTGAAAAATCGTGGAGCTGACTTAGAGTCCTCTTCAGCTGACTGCAAACATTGCAGCTTACTACAACTAGGATCTTGAAATGTTTATTCCTGCGGCTGGGGACATTTCCATGAGAGCCATTTCTTTGAAAAGGAAAAAATAAAAACCCTCAGTTATTCCTTTTCTCCCCTTGTGACCCGATCCGCTCTGCGATGCAATACTGGAAATGCGCCATAAATACTCGAAGCTGGTTTGCAGACCTGGAATAAAAGGCCTTTCCAGGAAGTTATTATCAATGACTCTAAGGAAAGGGGTCAGATCCTCGCTTCCTCGCCGGCGCTGGAGAGCCCTGCCAGGCAACAGCAGGCAGGTGAGGGATGTCCCTTCTTGTCCTCTGGATTTTCCATCCCACGGTCGCTGCTGAAGTCCGAGGAGCTCAGCCTCACAAGGCAGAGCTCTCTGGAAGTGGCACCTGCAGGACTCAGAGGGCAGAGCCTGGAACAAAGCAGCGGCTCGTGGCTAAAGCACAGACACAGAGCCTGCAGTGTCCTTCAAGCACTAATTAAAAAACCTTCAAAAATATCTTGCTCTCACCCCCTTGCTCACACCCTTCCCCTCCCCCCCAATGCCAAAGCGTCTCATTGTGTAAACTTGCTTGCTGAAGAGAAGTTAACTTGGCACTCGTCTTAAGTATTGACTATCTGTCTTCAGGGTGAGGGCTGTAAATTCTCTCTCCTAAGATCCAAGTCGATTTGTTATCAAATCAGGCATTGAGAAGCTGATTCATTGCTATTCAGCGCTATGCTGATTTATATGCAGAATGTAAAACAGATGCCTTATGTGATACATATTTATGGTGAGTGCTGTTCTAGGAAGATTTATTACGGATTCCTTTGTCGGGGTGTGCATGAGCAGAGCCATGATGACTTGTATTTCCTCTCAGCTGCCAATGCCAAACTCATTAAAAAGAGGTGTGACTATTAATATACATTGTAATACTGACAGGCTCTAATTTATAACACCCTGGCTGGCTGGAGTATTCTCCTGACTTTAGAGGTGTTTTCTGCATTTCTTCCTCTGCAGTTAAACGGTACAAATAGAGGGGTGAGTGCCTGTGTGCATGCGTGTGTGTTCCTCTTCCCTGCCTCACTCCCCATTTCTCCCATCCCCTCTTTGTTTCCTTGGTCATTGAGATAAAGCTTCATTCAGCTGGAAACAGCTAAATGCATGGCAGTCACTTTTTCCAGGTCAAATACACTGGGGGTTTATAACAGTGTGGAATGGCTCTTTAATGGCCCTGTAAACACATGTTAACAGTCTTATATCCAGCTCTGGCACAGTATCTCTCTAGGCTGAATAAGCAATGAAGAAGTTGGAGAAGGGCACATCAGGCATTCTTGGCAGTGACCATGGCTGACAAGAGGTAGCAAAGCTAAGGAACATATGTTGTCCTATACATGGAAATCGGAAATCGTCTGCCCGAAGGGTGAAAAAAAGAAGGGAAAGACACATGGCTAATAACAGGGATCTGCAGCAGATGGAGGTAGTTAATCAGGTGAAGGATGTAGGCAAAGGGAATGCTGTCTACCTAGAGAACAATGCATAGAGGGGAAAAAACTGGGAATATGGCTGAGAAGCAGGAAGTTATAAGACGGGTGTTTTTAAACCATGAAAACTCTGGCATCAGATTCCAGCCATGAAACAATGGGCAACAGAGTAAATAAAAACGCCTCTCTCCTGATCTAATTGATTAGATGGACAGCAGGACTGTCCATGGTGTCATTTTTCACCAAGCATATATCAGAAAGGGGTTTCTGAGAAAGGGTTGCCAAAAAGATTTACAGTGGTTAATCATCTCTTGCAACAGTATTATCTTGATTATCCATGCCATGGGAATATGAGTGGCTATTCTGAAGCATTATTTTCAGGAATTCTTTCATTACACGGTAATACATGAGCTGTACTGAAACCTCATGGCAAGGAGTAAAGTCATTTGCCCTTTGCATTTCTGTATGGTAGAAATGGGCATTTGAAGAATCTTGGTAGTTAGTTTTGGATTTTGTTAGGCTATTTGTGGAACTGGTGGACTGCAGGATGGGTGTATTCATCTCATTTGCTCCCTTCTGTAGCTGATTCCAGGCTGCATTCTCATAAAACCAACCAACTAAACAAGCAAACAAAAAAAAATATAAAACCCCTCCCTACTTTCCCATAACAACATTAAATGTCTCTCAGAAGACAGAAGGAAAAAAAAACCCAAATAAACTCAAAGCTTCTGTCTTGAAAAGCTAAACCTGAACAGATTAAATATGACAAAAATGCTGTATATGGGTTTGTTGCCATTTTAAAAGAGGAAAAACTAAAGCAGGGAGGTGAAATGACCTGCCTGAGATCAGAGACAATTAGTCTAATGATAGTGCTAAGAAAAGGAGCCAGACTTTTTATTCTTTAATCACCAGATAATCCCTTCTGGTTATATTTAACATGTGAAATGTATTGCTAGAAACACTCCTTTGGATGACTCATGACACACTAAGCAGACTTAAAAGCCTCAAACAAACTATAAAATCATCTGAAAAGACAAAGACCAGAAAAAAGAAAGGAAGAAGATAAGAGATTAACGAGGAGGAAGAAGTGATAACATCTAGGATTAATATGCTGTATGTTCAACTGCAATCCAAGGAGGGTTACTGAAATATTAACCCTACTTTGCACCACCTTGGGGGAGACGTGGGAGGAAATTATTGTGCAGATTCCACAGGTCACCCGTGAGCTTCTCTGAATAACTAACACAGGCCTGGGTCTATGGGAAACGGAACAATATGAGCTGAAAAAGAGCTAATATTATGGGCCAGAAGCTGCTTTAGCTGCCTTCACTAGCAGGGGTCCAGGCTGTGTAGGGATCCATTGCTCTCCAGTGTGCTGCATGTCAGACTTTGGCTGCACTTGCTGATGTCAGTGAGCTCCATCCCCTGTGCTGAGCTCTGTGAGGAGGCAAATGAAATGTCAGATTGAAGCACCTATGGCAGAAAACACCTCTGGAATGAAATACGGGTGAAAAAGGCCCACACCTCCCCTTTGGCTTTAATACCAGCTTTGTGGGAGTCCATTCCAACCTTGGAATTAGTCAAATAGTTTTGTGAGACAGAGCAGTTGAAAGACAGCTGGACAAAGAAGGAAGAACTCTGATTAAGGCTGGGGTGTTTTTCTTGTCTTATGGAGAACATAAGTCTTATGTACGCTATATGTTTTTTAAAGATGATATTTTAAATTGATTTGATTACCATAGAGCTGACACATACTGCACAAAAAGAACAACAGGCGGGGAAATTCATTTATAATAGCCAGTAAATGAATTTTCCCAATGCTTGTTCTTTTTGCACAGTATGTGTCAGCTCTATTGTAATCAAATCAATTTAATATACCTTCTTTGAAAAATATAGCAGTATTTATTACTAGCTCATACCTTTTTGATCTGAAGTATATATATGTATATATGTGTGTATATATGTTTATACATACGCATATAAAATACCTTTTTAAAAAATATATATTTGTATTTATTACTGGCCTACCTTTGGATCTGTACTGCATGTATATATGTGTGTAAATAGATATATCTGGAATAGATTTTTTATGTATATAAAAAGATAAAGCAAGCTAAAAGTTTTGTGTAGTGTTGATGGCACCCAGAGAGCCTTGAATCCAGGCAGAAATTCCTGAGGGAAAATTACTCCATCAAGTCTTCCATGCCACACCAGCAGGACTTAGACAAATGCATAGGAAAGGCTGCCTATCAAAGGTGAGCAGAAGGAAAACTTCACATTTCTCCTCACAGCTTATGGCATCGAGGCAGGTGGATTTTGCAGGGCTCCAACCCAGCTCCAGTTGCCTCCAAATATCAGAACCACAGTGACAGAGGAACGAGCTGACACTCTGCATATGGCCTCGTGTTTACCACAGCCTTTCCTGCGAGCATGTTTTCAATCTGCAAAGCGGAGCAGCACGGTAGCACAGTCCAGCTGGTAGCAGCAGGACTGAACTTCACAGAGCAGGAAAGTTTGGGGTTATCCTATGAGCTGGAGGAGGCTTTTTTTCATCTGCTCCATCTCCTGAAGCATAAGGACAGTCAGGGGCAGCTTTGGCCACTCAGGCTTGGCTCACCGAGGACAGAAGAGGTGATCCCTTTCTTCCAGTGTGAAGGGACAGGGACATTTCACCCAGGAGCTAATGACCACAGGGTTTGGTACATATATCTGTCCTTCCACCAGCTTTTTCTAGGTGCTGAAAGGCTGGCTGACAGCAACAGAATTAAAAATTCAGACCACAGCTTCAGAGGAAAACCTTTCTTCCTCTTTCCTGAGCCTCATTTCCTAGGAAAGAGCATCTATGTGGCCATAATCCTTTTGGTTTTTTCATTTCTGTTTTTCTATTTTAAACCTCTCCAATAATTTCTGAAACCTCTGTCTGCCTTCAGTGGTATCTGGCAGAGTGTAGCAATGCCCTCCAAGCTCTTCCGTTGCCACAGCCAATGCAGGGATCAGCCACCAGGCAGAGGAAAGAAGTCCTGCTAATGGAGGAGATGGTTGAGAGCACAACCTCTATTAGACATCAGAGAATCAGGGCAGAGGAATGTCCTTGAGGCAAGGCTTTGTGAGGTCCTGCTGCTTGAGGAATGACTGGCTTTTCCGTCCTGCCCCCAGGGGTATAGGTTACGCCTTTCGCAAAGATAATTGCAAAAGGATGCAGCCAATGATAAACAAAAATGGTGCCACATTTTGGGGAGGGCAAAGGCATTTACTGTGGGATTCTTCCTAGTGGCTTCACTGAGCCTTAGTCAGCCCCGCAGAGCAAAGGGCTGCACATCTGGGTGGAGTTCAATGGGAAATATCTTTCTCAGCCCATGAAAATGTTAGCAATTCCAGCGTTTTCCTGTTCTGGGCTGGGAAGAATCATGAGGCTTTTAGAGGTTTTTAATGAGCAAACAGGGAAGGAGAGATGAGAGCTGAGGTGAGGGAGTTGCCAGGGGTCAAGACACCCACCCAAAAGCCAGGTGCCTCCGTGGAAGCCCTTTGCCTGACTCATTCTGCCAAGGGTTTGCTTCTCAGTTCCTGGGTGGTTTGTGATTTCAGGGTGGTTCTGTCATTTACTGCCTGAAATGCTTCTGATCTTTGTCTCATTCCAGAGGTGATGCAGTCCCGAGGAAACAGGCTGCTGCCCATCATCCATTTGCAGCAGAAATAAGTGTGGGCTGGACTGAGATGCAGGATGGCTCCTTGCACCCCTGAGCCCTTTACCATCTGAAAATCCACACGTGAGTGGTTACAGTCAGAAACCATTTGCCATGTGGGGGATCTCATCACAACCTGGTCTGTGCATGGTGGCTTGGGTATTTTTCCTTTTTTATCAATATTTTGCTTTCTTTTTTAGTTTATGGGCTATTTTATCTTATTTATTCATATGATGTTTTATTTTTATTTGGCTCTTTCTTCCTTTATTTTGTCTATGTCTTCATGAGAAATTTATTGAAATAACTTATTCGCACATTAACAAAAAAGGTACCACATATTTTCTAACTCCTTGCAATGACCAGGAATGGTTGCAGAAACAGGTACCTTCAGGCACTACACTTACAGTAAAGCAGCTTTTTAGGGATCGATCAGCCAGCTCCTGCTGGATTTTCCTCGCCACCACTAGGGGGGAGACTGGATTTTCTTCCATAAATTGCCTAGTTGAAGGAAAAAAAAAAAAACCCTATCACATCACTGCAATGTTGAAGGCACTTCAAAACGACTCAGATGTTTAACTATTGTGCTAGTGATCATACATTCACATTGGGCTGCAGGCCAAAAAAAAGGAGAGAGAGGGAAAAAAAAAAGCAAGAGTCTTGCAGCTGAAATGCTATAAAGTGCTGAATTTTCCTGTAGAGCTAAACACTCTTCAGTGACAAATTTCAAAGGCCATATGTATGGTATTTTCATGAAAAGCAGAAGACCCTAAATTTCTTTGTTTAACTGGAAGCGATTTCCCTCCCTGAACAGGAGGCTTCTGTAGTTCACCTCATTTATTGCAAGGCTACACGTTTTGCTTTCTTTTTTTGTGACACAGTGAGATCTAGAATATAGAAATAAGGGCAACAGAAATTGAAGAAAAAGTATATTTGCTGTAATGCTGACAGTAAGGTTTGCAAAAAAAACCACTTCCATTTTTGATTGTTTCTAGGGATTACTTCAGGCACACTGTGTAATGGTAACAAGAAGAAATAGAAAGGGTTTGAAGGGGTTTTTGTAGGGTTTTTTTTCCTCCAGTACAATCAAAGGTGAGACACATCACAGTGGCCTTTCTGCTGTCAGATTACAGCCTTGGAATGAATAAGATGGAAAAGTTTCCATATGTTGTATGATGCCACCTTCTGAGCTGTGTTGTAACACTTGAATAGTAAAGTTTTGAATATTACATTATTTTTATGAGGCTGGAGGCACTGAATTTCTTTTAATCTACATTTTGCATTTTGAACCATTGGAAATCATGTTCCCATCTTTCCCCTGAAATATAAGCTTTAGAAATGTATTTTTTTAATAAATGGAAGCTAATTTCCCACATAATCACACAATTCCAGGAGCTGGGACTCCAGGAGCTATTTTAGGAATTGGCAGCATTGGATTATTTAGATATTAAGTTTACTATGAAGGAAGCTGGAAGAAATCTGAATCTGGGAAGACTCACTGAATATTCATACAAATTACTCCAGTGAATCTCATTTTCTACCACTGCTTTCTTTTTCCTGGCTGTTCAGACCAGCAAAGTTTTGCTCTTGGTGTTTATGTAAAGTTCACTCTTGTCCCAGTATTTGTGTTCCCACTCAGGAACAATTTTTTTGCATGCGAACCTATTCTCTGGGAAATTGTGTTATATCCTCCTGACAAAGGTCATTCATTTGGGAAATGAAAATGTTTCAGTGTGGACACATCCCATGGACATTTGTTGTCTGTAGCAAGGCTTGCAGGCTCTTCTCTTGGATTTCCTCATAGCCAGTTTGCAGCAAGAGTGATTTGCTTTAATTTCTTTTTCATACAAATAAGCCTAGTCAACATTATTTACATCACATGGTTGCGGCAGTTCTTAATTTTCAAACTCCTGATGCATCAGAGCATCTCAAAACTCAACCAAAGCAGCAGGATCCTGTTGCCACTGTCTGATCAGGCTTTACTTGGGAGCACAACATACTTAATTAGAGAAGCAAAGACACGCACAACATCTTTCCACCACCAGAACTGTTGCTTGATAAGCACCAATATTTCCCCTCAGCTCCAACAATGCCAGAGAAATGCACGCCTGGTGTTACCTCCAGCCTGTTAAATATGGTTTGCTTAAGTCAGCTTATTTCAGGTCCTTTTGCTCTGCCTGACAGCTGCCTGGGAGGAGGCCACTGGCTTTCCCAAAGTGTGCAGCCATCCGTTCCCGGCGCGGGGGGTGCGCGGGAAAGCCTCTGGAGATAAATTCCTCCCCGCGCAGGGTGATTAGCCGTGGAGCCCCGCTGTATCACTTGTCTTAAAAAGCAGGACTTTGTTGATCAGTGACGGGCTGAGGTTGGCCTTAATTAACCAGCAAGGTTTCTGTCCTCTGGGCCTTGTGAAGACGTAAGCAAAAAAGGCAACTCCTTCCATTCCCCTGCTCCCCGAAGATGACAGGACAGGCTTGACATCCTAATCCTTCAGGCTTGTCTTAGTCACTGAAAGGCTCGAGCAGTGTCAAAGCAACCAGCTGATTGCAATCTTCATGCCAAACCCAACATCTTCATTCCAAGGAGCAGCTCTCACATTAAATTTCCGCATGTGTGTCCTCCCCTGCTGCCCTCCATTCTCTCCTTCCCCACCTTGCCTTAATTTTTTTTTTTTAAATAAATTTCTTTTCTGGAAAACAAAACACAACTTTAAAAAAAAAAAAAAGGGAAAAAAAGAAAAAAAAACCTAAGAAAAATAAAAGGCAGCAACACAAAAAAATCACTTCCAACCCCTTCAAGCAATAACTGCAGCACAAGGCCAGTTGGGACACAGTCAAATTAGAGAGTTATTATTACCTAGGGGACATTAGAAATCAAGTTTGTTACTGGCAGTTCCTGTTTCTGTAAAGACTTGTTAATAGCTGAAATTTTAAAGGGTGTTGTTCAATTGGCAAAGTGCTATTTTTCTAAGCAGCCTCCATGTTCTCACCTGCTGCCACTGCTCCCGAGAGCTGCAAATGTTTGGAGGAGGTGGAGGCTGTGGATCTCCTGCCGAGGGCAGCCCTGTGCCCCCGAGAGAAAAGCTGCTGCCCCTGCCCAGGCAAGAGGGATGGGAGCCCTCTCCTGAGGCTGCTGGAGACTTGTTTGGATGGGCTGTATTTAGTCTGGCACGCTCACAAAATTTTAGGGAAGGAAAAAGGTCTTTGAGACTAGTTAATGCAGAGGTGGTAGGAGAAAGGAGGCCTGGGTTTGTGGTCCCTGAAGGGAAATGTTTTTCAGTTGCTTGCAAGTTCCTCAGTCACAATGACTCAATAAATCAGATTTTTCACTCGGGGCCAAATCCTACTCTTACGAACATCAATGATGCTGGCTTAGGGGAATCTCTGTAAATCTCTGCTAATTTCCATTTTGGAGTGTTGTGGTTTCACACAGTGATGTGACAGAAGCAGACTTCATTTTGGCAGAAAGCTGTCCCCACTGTAATTTCCGTAACCTATGCAGTCTCTGTGCAGTTTACAGATGCTTTATGTCAGGGTGACTTTTTCATTGTCTAGAATAATTTAAAAAGAAGAGGGGAAAACAAAATAAAAAAGAAACCTAGCAAAAAAAATTGGAAAATACTTTGGTTTTAATTGCAGATGTAGAACTTTTATTCTTGATTACCTAATTTGGATTTTTGGAGGGATCTCAGTGTGTATGTGGAGGTGAACATATGCTTCTGTCCTGTGTATGCCTGGTCAATGCATAGGAAAATAAATGCCATCTAAAACTTCTTGCACAAGTCACAACAGCCATGGTGCATAAGATGAGAAAAACATGCTCCATCCATAATTTACCTTTATATATGTGTGTATGTGCACACATGCATATTTACAAGTGTGCATGTATATATTTATATATACAATTATTGTTTACAGTATGACTGGTTGCACCTGTCCAGCTGCCTATAAATTTATTATAGGCAATTATGTATGCAATTGAATTCTAAAATGCCCCATAAATCGTGACCATCTGATATATATATAATAAATAAAAAGTATGTAAGGACTGCATACACTTCAAATTTAAACACAAAATACCCCACTTTCCACCAGGATCAAAGGCAAGCGTTTAAAGAGGGCACAGAGGAAAGCTGAGCTGCACCCCAGATTTTAAATTCCTTTAGCCCAAAAGTTTATCTTTTCTTTTTAATTTTTTTTTTTTTTTTTTAAAGAACAGATGGACAGCTTGGTGGGAGGAAGCCCTGCCTGTCACTTGGAGCTCGACACACCTTCTCTCAGGTGGGACATTGACTGAGCTATTTCACCTAGCTCAGTCCTCAGTTTCCCCATCTCTAAAATGGGCACAGGGAGAGCAGCTGAGCTCCTGAGGTGACAATCTGGGGGCCCTGGAGGTGTGCCATGTCCCCCTTTTGCCATCCCTGCAGGAGAGAGGATGGGCTGGGGCGGTGGGGAGCCTGGCTGGATGTGCTCCTGCACCCCACTATGGCCATCTCCATGAGGAGCATCAGCCACAACAATAAACACAAGCAGCTGCAGCGGCTGCGATAGAGGATGTCGCCAAAACCAGCAAGAATCCGACTTGCTCAGCCAACTCTTGTTTTCTCAGCAGAAGGAGATGGGATGGGGAAAGGCCAGGCTGGAGCCGGGGCTGCTGCTCTGCAGGCTCGGGGGATGAGACAGGATGGGAGAGGGGTCCCAGCCATGGATGCTGGGGCAGCTTTGCATCTCTCTCCAGCCACAGCCTCCAGCTCCCCGTCCCTCCCTCCCCACACCCCCCCCCGGCTCCAGCCCCTCTCCCCTTCGCCACTTTTGCTTTATTTACGAATATGTCGCCAGAATTCAAATGAGTTATCTATTCTGTGTGCGCCTCACTTTCCCACAGAGGGCCAGTGCCTGCCTGACGCAGGGTCCGGCCGAAACAGCGCGAGAAGAAAAGGAAAGAGCAAAAGAATTCTTTTCAGCTCTTTTTATTCCTCTCCCCCCCACCCACCCCCCCCAGCCCAGGCCCCCGCCTTATTTTATTTTATTTTGTGTGTGTGCGTGTGTGTCGGGCGCACTCTTCAGTGCCCCCCTCGCTCGCCTCCTCCCTGCTTTCATCCCTTGGCCCTGCTTTAGCCCCCTTTATTTTACACGATAGCTCGAATGGAAGCCCAGGAGGGTCCTATAGGGAATGCATAGGATCCCTGGGAGAAAGAAAGCCCCCAACAAGCTATACACCAGATGTATAACGTTATATGGTCAAACTGGCAAACACAAAAGCGGAAAAACAAAAGACGTGAATTAGGGAGAAGCATTCAAAGGCGTGTTTTGAAAACAGCCCAGCCAAGAGGCTGGATTCCCCCTCCTGAGACTAAATGTTTGAAAGAAAAGGTGCTGAAGAAAGAAAGGGAAGAGGGGGAGCAGGACGGGGTGGGGGAAGAAACCCATTTTTTCTAATTAGCCGAAGCCTAACAGGCCCTGAATTTTGCAACTAGTTTTGGTTTTGTTTTGGTTTTTTTTTCTCCTTTTTTTTTTTCCTCCCTTGCAATCAGACATGGGGGAGATGAGGTGCTGTAGTTCGTCAGAGCAAGGGGGGACTGCTCAGAGGGTGTTGTGCCAAAACCTGTGCTGGACTCTCCCTCATCAAGGCTGCAATTAGTCCTTGGGCCTCCCCTCCCTCGGTGTTTCCAGCAGGCTGTGCCTTCCTTTATATCAGCCGCCCTTTTCTAACTTCTCCCCCACCCACAGATCCTGAAACTGGGAAGATACTGGTCAGGGGCAGATGAGAATGAAGGAATCTGCATTTTTTAAATTTGTTTTGTTTTGGTATTTTTTCCTTTTAATTAGCCTTCTCTAGACACCCAGCGTGCCTGACCTTGCTGAGCAGCTCTGACCATTTTTCCCAGTCTGAGGCAAATATTCATCCAAAGGGAAAAAAAAAAAAAAAGGTGCAAAGCCAAAAAAAGCATGGATTGCAGTTGCAGAGGTTGCAGGATTCCAGAGGCAGGGTGAATTCTTCCTGCTTCCACCACTTGATGCCTCAGTACCAGCCCAGGCCCCGAGTGTGTATGCTCGGCGTTTCTCTCCTGATCTATTCCTGCAAAGGAATCTCAGGAGAAACAAGGGCTGGGACTGGACTGTGTCTCTTCAGCCATTGGCTTCAAAATCCAAGCAGCAGCATTTGCACCTTGGCAAAGATGGCCTGGAGGACACCTGGGGAAATTCCTCCCCCCATGGGAGTGACTGAGCATCACTGAGGGCCAGAATTCACCTTAGCTTACGCATGAAATCGATGGGGCTACTAAGAGAGGAAGGAAATCTTGACAGGTTGGGATGGTAGTAATCTTTCCCTAATTTTCTCATTAATTTTCTCTAGTCCTGTGCTGTGGCCAGAACAGAAATCTTCCCTCTCTCCATGCATGCAAACATGGAGATACACCAATCCACTGTCCTGGCCCTTTTCTTCTTGACTCTATCCCTGGATTTGCAAAACTACAAAAAATGCTAAGATGTGCTTGGGGAGAGGGAAAGGTGGAAAGGGAGCAAAGAAAGGTGAGCAGGGTTTGCGCACTGCAAAGGTGATGCAGGCACCTTCCATCCCTCACCGTGAGAGCCTGAGTTTTTAATGAGAGCACGGTCAAATGAACTGGACTTATTTTGGGCCTCCTTATGAGCATCAAAATAAACACCAGGCTGCTCTGAGGACGGGAAATCAACAGTTTCACTGCAATTCTGCCAGCAAAGGCTGCAGGACAGTTCTCCCTATTTCTCTGCAAGTGTCAGCCCTCGCCCCTCCTCTCCCAATGGCAAATGTAGAAGCGCAGTAAACTATTAAGATATCCAATATATAACGAGGGCCTGGCAGAATTACCATGCTGAAAATGTATGTTCACAGTTGAACAATTCATATTTTAGCTCCTTCACCTGGTGATACATTTTTTTTATATACTTGTGGCAATGGATAAAACAGATTCATTAGCTTTGATTAACCTTATTTAACTAGAGTTAAAAACCTGCTGCAGACAGCTCTGCTACCAATGCAGCCTTTAGGATGCTTTATCATGTTTAAGACCCAATTACTGTTGTACCAAATAAGAATAAACCATCACAATAAAATGTGGCACACACAGCCCTGTTAAAGCTCATGGCAAATAATCATTAATTTATAACAGCAACTTCCCCATTTCTATAGTTTTATTGATGGCTACAGTTAATTCAAGTTGAAAACAATGTAACTTGACACTGATCAGACCAACTAGTTTTCTGGTTTTATTGACTTTTGCCTTTTCTTTTCTTTTTTTTTTTTCCCTTTTTTTTGCTTTGTGTTTGGAGTCTCAAATGGCTACTTCTTAATAAACCCTCATAAAAACCAGGCAGAGAACAGCAAGGCATAGATGAAAAGGCTTTGGGGGAGATTTTCAAAGGCACAAAAGGTGCCTAACTCCCATTGACTTTCAATTACTGATTCATTTTTATTACGAATTTTGAGGAATTAGGAGGCAGAGTTGAGTTTTATGCAGTTATTTGTTTGTGCCAGCCATGAACTAGCAGTTTTAAAGAAAAATGATGCTTTAAATCAGTAATTGCTTAGAAACTTTTTTTGTTCGTTCATCTGCAACCTATTTGCTTTTCTGCTTTTCAGAGAGCTCTTTGATCTTAATAAAAGTCCAGAAGGAATACAGAACATAAATACACTTGTTACTGCAGCTTTTTCATTTTCGCCTCGGACCTGATCCTGCACTCACTTTAAACAGATGATTAACTTCATAAATGTTCGGCTGGGCTTACTCATCAGGGTAAAACTGCCTATCTGCTTAATTTCTTTTGCAGGATCAAATTCTGTGCTAATTGAAAGAGCTTCCATGTGTTTATTTTACATTTCCTTGCATTTTGGCATAACTGGATCTGGAAAGCAGCTGCAGAACGCAACGTGTTAATTTTGGACAGGGTTTGACTGAAGTGGGAATAATAAACAGTGAGATGCTGCAGCTTTCAGGCAAAGCAGAGTAACAACAATTAAAAAAAATAAAAAAGGAAAGATGCTAAGGAGACAAATCTCCAGTCAGTAAACTAACAAGTGTGGTTTAATATTTGGCTTAGCTGAAGCCAGGCCACCAGGATTGAGAACTGCTGTTCTCAAGAAGTAGTAGAAAATGTCTGTGTGTGAAGGGCAGCCTCTCTGGTCTGTCTTTTCAACTTCATTTTCTCTTTTGAGTTACACAACTCTCTATAATAAGCTAAAGATGGGACTATGGTCAAACTATAGATTTGTTCAGAAAATGAAGTGCAAATTGTCAGCAACGCAAAACAGCAAGAAATAAACTAAATCCCTGTGGTTACTAATTTGGAAAGTTTGGGTTAGAGGCATGATCTAAATCCACTCACCCTTTTGCTAGGATGCTGTGCCTGATGAAATTTGCTGCTGACACAAGTCACGATTATTCTTTCCAGGCTGATCTTAGGACGTTGTTCTCAGTGGATTTTACTCCAGGTCAGAAGGGTTGGTTCCAGGTCTTCAGGGCTGATTCTATGGACCAAGTCAAATTTTTTTCAGCACTTTTTTTAAAATTTATTTAATTTATTTATTTATTTATTTTTTTATTTTCTCATAGCTCCCACAGTTCATGGCAGTGGCAGAACTTCTTCCAACTTTATATGCTGGGTTTTTTTCCCCAATATAGGGCTCTCCAATTGTGTGACCTGAAATAAGGCAGTTGAATTAAACAAAACTCTATTAGCTCTATTCCTGGTGTAAACTGGTATATCTTCAGGATCAGATGAAAATTTTGATAATAATCTTTGTGTTATACATGCAACCCAGGGAAGTCATTCCAATATTTGCAGTGAAACTATTCCCTCATGAGTTAAAAGACTCTGTGAATTTGCAGAAAATAATTCATATCTTTTGAGAAGAACTGAGAGAAACAGATGAGGGTTTATGCTGAATATATTTCCCTGTAAGAGCCAGGTCCTGCTCCCTTGGAGTAGAAGGGAGCTTTGCTACCTCTTTTCCTGGAGCAACAGCAGAACTGATATTATCTATATGTTATGCTTAGGGCTGCAAATGCTTGCAGAGAATGCCAGATACTAGACTGCAGCTAAAATGTCTTCAAAAGAACCCAGATTTAATATTTCATCAGAAGAACAGAGAGGAAGATTTGCTAAACATCAAACATATATTAATACAAATGCCTCCTGAAAGGAAGTCAGTTATGAAAATCAGTGAATACAAATGTTCCAATTGACATTACTGGTGCATGTTTGTGGGCTTTTTGTTTACACTGCCACATCATGAAAAATAAAATACACCCAAACTGTGCATATTGATAAGGATACGCTTTCATCTCTGAGTCGGGTGACATGTGAAAACTGTTTCAGCTTCATTCTTGTACCTGATACTTGCACCAAGGAACCCTGAAGAAAAATGCTGCTTCTGTACCAGTTGGGTGCATTTTTCTTTAGTCTGGTACATGCATGGAGAAAACAGCTTTAGGGGAGTGACTGTGTCTGATCCTGCTCTAGACTAGAGCTTGCTTCTACACATTGCGGGGAAACAGATAAAGAAAAAGGATGGCTCAGAATTAAAACTGTTAACCTGAAAGTTAATTCTTTGAGCTGCCATTTGCTTCCATGTAACCCTGCTAAGGTCATCTAAGCTCAAAGGGATCAGTGGAAGTTGAGATAACTACAATCAAGTACATGGGCTTAAAATCCTCAGCTGTGTGAATAGGTATTTTGAGGGTTATTCGCAGACTGCATGGATGATTACATTTCTGTCTCTTTGGACAGTGAATGTTGAAGTTTGTTTGAAGAAGCAGCCCTGGAGGAGCAGTGGGATCCTTCTGGCTCAGGTCATGTCCATCTGGAATGGTGAGGGTCATCCACAAGGTCAGGTTTGGCCCAGCCTGTGACAGAGTTGCAGTGTTGGGATGTGAAGCAAGCCTGAGTGAGCCACTTACTCACCTGTATTTCTACTTCTGCAGGATTTAGTTATGATTTTAGGAGGGAAAGGAGGAACATATAATTCCTACTGTCCATTTATCTTTATTATTAATATTTTTTATGTTTTTCCTGCTCTAGTGGGAGTTGTCCCTGCCCACAGCAGGGGGATTGGAGCCAGGTGATCTTTATGGTCCCTTCCAACCCAAACCATTCTATGATTCTGTGATAATGGTAAAAAAAGGAATAGAATCCCACTGTTATGCCATCAGCCAGTGATTTGAGCAGTGCTCTCAGAAGCCAAACTGCTGAGTTTCATGAGAATATGGAGTCAAACTGACATTTGAACCTACTAGATGTGGACCCATCTACCTCTTTTTGCATAAATGTCCTTATGACTCTGATGGTCAACAGTAAGAATAAAGCCTGTAGGTCTAATATTGGCCCAAATGTGGTACCATTTCAATGAGCCAAATTGTATATTTTTGGATCAGGAAACAACCGCATGTGTTTTTTGGGAGCTCAAACCAAAAATGTAGATTTATTCTTTATGTTATCAGTGGGAAAGTGTTCTGTGGGATCCATGCTGGAGGGAATTTAAGCTGTTGCCCTATAACTTAAGTCAGATTTCAAATGAATTGGAAAGGACAAAAAAAATAAAAAGAAAAAAAGAAAAAGGAAAAGAAAAAGGAAAAGAAAAAGGAAAAGAAAAAGAAAAAGACAAAAATGTAAGACAACGCTCCCCCCAGAAAAAAAAAAAGAAACTGAAGCCTTTGGAGCTGTGTAAGAATAATAGGAAATTTATACTCAATTAAGCCACTCAAGCAGAGCTGTTAATTAACCTTATCAGAAAGGACATTCCATTTTTATAGACCTGAGGCTATCAGCAAGCACTGGACTTTTTAAGTGGATGAAAAAAGGTGCAATACATTGATTTTAATGTGTAAAAGCATATCGGAAAGAAAACTTAGTACAGATCCAATCCAACTTGTAAGAAATTTCAGTATTAAAAGGAAAAAAAAAGGGAAAAATATAGGAAAAAATATGATGGGCAGAAACAGTGTTTCTACAGCTGCTATGGAATATCATGGATCTGAAAAAAATCCCAAACCATGTCACCATGACCTAGAAGAAATCTATGGCTGCATTTCGAAGGTCAGAATTCCGTTGGAGAGTCAGCTGGACTAAATAATATGTAAATATTAGATTATACATGCAGAAAGAAAAAAAAAGTGAACTCTGCTACATCCTGTCCCTTAACATGAGAAATAAAGGTTGAAAATATGATCAAGAAAACTGGAAAATTTATTAGTAGTTAATGCAGAAATGTGATCATTCTGAAAGGGCAGAAAAAATGCCACCTACTAAACTACAAACTATTGAGACATAAGAAAGAAGAAAAAACCTGACACCATAAATCACATGAAACACATCAAAACATTGAAGCATTAGCAGGGGGTGATAATGACCTCTTCTAATACAAATTATGAAGGACCAGCGAAACTAGAACACATAAAATACCGAGAGAATTGGAGGCTCTCCTCTCCTGGAAGCCAGAGGAGCTCCCAGGGATGTACACCTGCAGAAATGAGAGCACAGTCTTAGGTTTTTTTAATATGAATAGGTTCATTCTATTTTGCAGTCACTATTTTATCAGCTGGTATTTTTCCTTATACTTCACTATATATATACATATATATACACGCACACAGATACACACACACACATACATATATATATATATATATATATATATATATATACCCGTTTAAAACACACTTAGATACTTAAATGTGTAATGGGAATTAGGAGGATTTTATTTTAATGAGAAATTTCTTTTAATGAGATTCCTCTGATGTTCAAGGAACATATTCATTCATTCTAGGAATATGAAGAAGATGCTTAAGTCGAAGTGTTTAAATGTTTTGCTTAAATGTCTAGCAATGGTTCTCCTGAAAATTTTATGTCCTTAAATTACACATTTCAGGAAGGCTTCTTTCATAATACTGGACTAACTTATACTCATTTTATCAGGGTAATATTTCCCAAACAGAGCAGTAGTGGAGATAATCTTCCTTTCAGGCACTTACATTTGTGATTAAAAGAGGAGCTCTTATTCCATGTCAGAGTGAGACGGAGATTGTTGAAGTCTCTCATGGATAGACTCACCAGGACAAGAGCAGTGGTCAGAGCTGCTGGTGACACCTGAGAGGCGACAGAGCCTGTCCTGGCTTCCTGCCTAACAAACACTGCAGGGAAAGGAATGGCTGCTACATCATGTAGGACAAATCCTGTTTGCTTAAGAGCTTCCTCTGACAGTGACACCATGAAATTTCTTTTTGACTACATTATACTTTCTTTATACTTCAACAGAAAATTCAATGAAATTTCTCAGCAGAAGTTCATCAACTTAAGTATGCTAGAAATAAGAAATAAAACTGCTGGCCCATCCTATATTGACAGAATAGATTGATCCTTACCCTGTGTTCTGCTAATGAGTTGTCCATTTTAGAGATGAATAAAATTTTTAAAATTTCCAGTGGGGAAATCCATCCTATCAGCTTTCATATCTGGGGAAAAATGTGCCTATTCTTCACTCTCCACTATATTTTTTTTCTGCCAAACACTTTCTCTTTGCTCATTTAATATTAAATAATTAGTTTAAATGGACACTTCCAAAAGCTAAGAAAAAAGGGAAGAAACATATTGTTCAAATTCAAATTTTGCAATGGGGCTGTATTTCATTGATAGGTAACGTGGAGCATTTGATTCCAGCAATTTCTAACAATGCCACTAACTCTGTTTTGCCACCTAAACAGAGTGACCAAATATAATGTGCAGATATATGCAGATATATAATATGCAGATATCATAAACGATAGTGCCTGGGGAAAGGTGAATTTCCTTTACATGAAAGTACAGTGGGGACTTTCAGAGTTTTATAGTAGTTGGTTAAGTCACACCTTTACCTCTAGATCTACTTTCTATGAGCCATTAACAGCTGGAAATGAAAAATACAGAACAAACTTGTAGGGAAAATATTGCAATCCCTATATAAGCTTGTAAATAGTGGTATTGCAGACTGCAGGTGGGTATGTGTGTTTTATAATTCCAGAAAGAGACAGGTAGGGGAGCTCTTATAAATATGTTATTAAGCAGTAAAGCATGCTAAATATAAAAGAAATATGTTTCGTTCCATGAAGAGAACAAAAATTTATTTCAGAATCCTTCCTATTCTGTGGAAGTTGGCTTGGAATTTGCCAGTGTGCATCAAGTGGGGCAAGGAGTTTTCAGTGGGTAATAGGTGCATGGCTAATTAAGGTCCAGGGACACTAATGCTAGAAGCAAGTTCAGGGCATATTTCATAAATTATTTTGGCTGAGAAAAAAAATGGGAAAGAGGGAATTAAAAATGTTAAAGTAGTTTTGTATATCTAGAGTGGGAATATTTAAATTTATGACCATTTTCCCCATGCTTATGGGAAAAAAAGTCATGCATATGTATGTGGGGAAACCAATGGAGAAAAAGTTGAGAAAGTTTATCTAAGTCCTTTTCCATCTATTCTCCTTTCACCTTTCCTTTCCTAAAATGCTTTTGATCAACAGTTCAGATGTACCTGAATAACATTTTCCTGTTGTTCTGAGCCAAAATGGAATTTGCCCTGAATTTTCAGGTTTTCCACTCAGTGGAAGGACCTGTAATTTACATACACATACATTCCTCATGCAAGTCTATTTTGTTTGACATTTCTTTGAATACAAAGAAATGACAAGTGTGGTCCATGGAACCCTGGCCATAACACTGGGACTCTTCAGATTTGCTTGCTCGCTTTGGATGACCAAGACAGCTTTCTCCAAGAAGGGCCTCATCACTTGCAGGGCATATGAGGGATTATGGTGACTCTTTCCCTCTCCCAGAAATCATCACAAAGGTACCACTGTGCACAGAACATTCTCCTCTGATCCAAGCTAATCCAGGGGCAGCACCATAAACCAGCAAGCAGCACAACTTCCATTAAATTGCTGCACCAGCTGTTTCACCCCTCTGTGTCTCAGTCTCTTCCACCTCTCTCATAAATTTATCCCGAAAAAGCTGCATGGAAGGGAATATCTTTTTATGTCTTTGCACAGGGATATGAAGAGAGGGGCATCAGTCTAGATTAGAACAGTTTAGTCCTTGCCATAATGCAAATGAATCCTATTAAAGGATGGAGGCCTTAAATAGCCTGTACTGAACCTTCTGTGAGCAATTCAGATAACTTTTTTAAACAAATCCATTCTACATTCTTTTATGAACAAAACAGAACTACTGTGCTAACCTCATCCCATAATTTCTAAGCCCCAGAAGCCCTACAAAAAATGTATCAGCAATTAGTTTTGAATTAAACAGAAAGTGATGGAACAAATGCACAAGTATTCACCTTTGTAACACGGCCACATTGCAGAGATATAAGAGCACAGCTGTTCTCGCCTAAAAAGGAGAATTCCAGAAAAAGAGAGGCTGGGAAAGAAGTCAACAATGGGCCCTGGAACTGAACATCATGCTCAGATTAATTTAGAAACCACTAAACATTTTGCCAAAAGAAAAAAAAAAAAAAGAAAAAAAGTAAAAGAAAAAGAAAAAAAATTATTAGGCAATAATATGTGTGACTTAAATCCAGCATTGGAAGCTGAACTTCAAGCTTCCACTCCTGACACACCTTAGCTCGGGCCAGTTGTGCAAGCAGAAATAGGGCTGGTATATTATTTAGTGGAAAATTAAACTGATCCAGAAAAATGAATAGTCCAGGGGTAGGTTTTGGATTCCAAATTTGCCTAATAGCACACTATCTAAAAATAATAGGAATCCAGCAGGTCTGAGGGGAGAGAACAGGGTTTGCTAGAAAGGAAAGAATCCAGAGTGAAAGGAAGGAATTCATCTGCTTCATATTAATTCGTATTAATTTCCATTTAATGGCATAACCACCTGTATTGAAAGAATGAATGTGAAATATTTCCAGTGATTGTCCCGTGTGACTGAGTACTGTAGGATATGGAATTGGACATGGTGCAGGGCTTGAAGAGAGCTGGAAGTGGAAGGGTGAAGAGCAAAACCAGCCTGGTGAGCTCCACAGACACTGTGTGTCTGCTGTGCCCAGGGCATCCCTGCTGCCTCTGTCAGGAGGTAAAGCCCCATTTACATCAGGCTGAGGAGCCAGCCTTGCCTTTGATATTTAAATCTCAGTCCTGAGGTTGGCCAACTGTAAAAACAAACCAAGCAGTGACATTCAATTTGGACTCCAATAAAAATTTGGCAATGTCAACCTTTTCAGAGGTCTCTCAGCTTATACATTTGCTGTTATTGTAAGAGATGCTTGGTTTTACTTACTGAAAAAAAACCCCAGCTCTTTTACCCTTCCAGTTTGCTAAACCATGTTCCAACACCTCTGTGTGTGTGAGGTAGCAGCTCCAGAAGAGACCCACATGTTTGGTGTGGAAACACCACATTTGGGAAGCTGCTACATGTCACAGGGTTTCTTTTACCACATTCTTGGTCTAGGACTATTCATCCAAAATCCATGCCATGAGGTGCCGGGCAGTTCCTGCAAGGAACTGAGCAGTTTTGTGCTTGCCATGGATTTCTTGAATCGAAGTCCTGTGGCAGCTTTGTGTACCTTGGTGAGGGCAGAGCTGGTAAAGTGCTCTGAGTTGTAATTGATCATGGAGCTGCAAAGCCACTGTGCAGTCAAACCAGTGCTCTCTGAGCCATTCCTGGCCTGGAAGCAAACATGTTATTGGTCTATCCCTGCGATTTCCCGTGTCTCCAGTTACCTGGTGCAGTGCATTATTAGCGGGTTCCCAACAGATGGTGCTAATGAGACTATTAAGTAGCCTAACCCAATATGCAAATGAGGCTGTGAAAAGGGCTGCTGGGACCTGTCCTTTCCTTCTTCCAAGATTGTGTGAAAAGGGAACTTTATTAAACATTATTGCTACAAGCAGTTTCCACAGGCTGAGAAATTTGTACAGGTTTTGAGCCACAACTGAGGAACGCATTTCTGACCCAAAATCTAAGTGGAGGGGTCTGGGCACGGGGAATTAACTAATACAGGTAGACCAATCTTGAATCCTTGCTACTGCTATTTAACAAAGCTGTGTCCAAAAGCCCTTTCAAAGACTGCAAGAAAGTCGTCTTTGTTTGTGAGGTTGATTGAATGTAACTCCGTTACCTCCTTTTACACACCACGGTTTTATGTAACACACCAAAAGCTATGTTTAAGTAAAGTTCGTGTTATGTTATACAGTCCAACAAATAAAAAGATGTTTAAAGTTAAGGCTGACATTCCATCCTTAACTTTTTGTACCTTTGTGTTACATCACACCTCAAACATAACATTGATTTAGGGCCCCTGCCCTGGCTCTATCAAGACATGGGGAGATTAATTACGTTAAATACATTATTCTGACCTTTGCATTAACTACCCATTCCTTTGTCGGTTTAATAATTTCAACCTTTAGGTAATGTCAGCTGTTAGCACACTCTGTTACTCTTTTTTTCCCTCTTCTTTAAGTAGGAACATCCCCAAACATTATAAATGGGTGATTTAAATATACCCAAGGTCAGATTTTGCTTTTATTTTTTTTCTAAACTAGGCATTATGGATCAGCTTTTCCAGAGTAGGCATGTGCATATAAACATCACACATTACAAACACGCAGACTTAACTCAGAATATAACTTTGGAATGAGTTTGTTCTTATTATGTTTCTGGGATAGTGTGTCAGGTACCCATAGCTGTATGCACACAACCAGTGCTACTGTTACTGGAGAGAAAGTGAGAAAGGATTAAAAAAAAAGGTTTTATTTACTTGGAATCACAAATACGTCACAATATCTCCCATTGCATTTGGCTTTTTCCTAGATGAATTTTCAAAAATTTTAAAACTTAGTTTAGAGAAGAAATAAGGCCACTCCTTCTCTGTAAAATTCTTAATAGTCTAAAAAGAGCTCTTCCAGTAAGATCATGTGTCCAGTATCTTGTGTCTGATAGTGATAGTTGGGAACACCACAAAAATGGAGCAAATCCACCTGTGAAAATAGGTATCATGTCACTAGTTACTTTCAGGCATTTTTTAAGGCTGTGCCTTTTCCTGGGTTGAATCATCAGCCTAATCTGTGCAGCCATTTGAGTATTAGTTATTATTGCCTGTAAACTTGGGCTGGGAGCAGGGCGCCGATGGAGCTTGGAATAGGTGGAAACTGTGGAGTGAGAAAAAGCAAAATAAATCCTTTCCTTCTATCAGCATCTCACAGGCGTCTGGCCAGATTTGTGATGGTGGCTTCTTCCTGAGGGTAAACTCAGGCTTTTCCCAGATGACCTTCATATTTCTTAAGATAAAGAAGAGTCAATTTTTTTCCTTCTTGTTGGAACAGCTGTTGTGGATGCTTTTGAAGAGACACGGAATCAGCTTCACCTATGATGAGTAGAAGTGCTGGGCCCTTTAATGTAGAAAATTTAATTTGAGATGTTGGACACTTGACCAAGGAACTATGACAGGAGCTCCACTGAGGCACTTCTAAGACCTAAAGGACTTAAATACTTTAGGAATGGTCCATATCAGCTCTAGTATTGACCTCCTCTGTGGCTGTGAACCAGTGTGAAAAGGAAAAATTGCACTTACTGGTCTCCAAGGGCAAGTGGTGAGGTCTTGAAGATTTTAGAGCTTGCCTTGAGACTTGTTTTGTTGCTGAGAGTGGGGTGTACATCTTCCTGGTGAGGAAAACCGAGCTGTGGTTGCTGCAAATATTTCAGCAGTTGACTCCTTATATTTACAGAATGTATTGGTGGGGTTTTTGGCACTGCATATTTTTTTAGACATATTCCCCTCGGCTTTCCACTCTTTTCTCCCTAAAATCAGCCGGATGACTTCACTGACATGGAAGCCAAATATAGATCCCTCTGATGCTTTTTTGTAGCAGTCATTGGTGTGAATGATCATGAATTAGGCAACAAGAGTAGCTTCAACTACATGCACAATCTCTTCTTCGTGCCCTTCTTTGGAGGTCTCTGTTTTTGAAGGGGGATTTCTACTCTCAGAATCAATTCCTGGTTGGTTGAGCCATTTCATATCAACACAAGCTGAAGACCAGACATTTCCAGCACTTATTTTAGGTCTTGATCCTCTGCTGGGGGAACCCAGTTAAGCTCATAGCATAGCATGACTCTATGAATGGTTCTTGATACATAAAGTAACAAGGACGACTCATAAATTACTTTGCATGTGACAAATCTCCCTGGGACTTGACACTGTGCAGGATAAAAGGTGTCAAATGCGTTTGGATTGCATCAGTCTGCTCACCACAGACCAGAATTTGCACTGCAAATGTACTGTGCTGCCATATACTGCAATGCTGAAAGAAGGATAAAAATAAGCGACAGAATAAAGGGACACATGATTTCCACTGCTGGCAAGGTGACATCTGCCATCCTGGCTGACACACCAGTGATTAAACCCCAGACTTCCAGAGCTGCTGTTGTTGTAGCTTGAACTGGAGTCAAACCTACATAGCTGGGCTGTAACCGTCATGGTCTTAATGTATTGGACATGCCTTGTGACCCCTAATGCACAGACACGCACACAGGGCTGGGATTGTCCCCAGATGCCTGTTAGGACTTTCCAGCCTGGAATTACGAATGCTGAAAGGTAGCTATTAAGTCCAAAGGATGTAAAATAAATTTCAAATTAGCACGTAGTTTGGCTATTGGTTTAAACATCACAACACTGCTTCCCTGAAAGCAACAGTTTGAGAAAATGTCATATGCAAAATAGGACCAAGAGTTTCACATTTCCAGTTTTTCTTGGGAGGCAGCAGAGATATTCTTCTTTCCAGTGGGAAGCAAATGTTCTAATGCACTTTCTTATATATTTTGACATTTGCATTGCCTATAGATTGGGTCAGGTTGAGATTATACAAAAATGTATATTACTTGAAGAGGAAAGTTACCTTTTCCAAATCAGCACAGCTTCCAGGCATTTTGGGGAGAAAGATTTAATTTGTAGAAGCCTGCACCAAATCCATCTATGCTGGATATGTCCTATACATAAAATCCCAAGCTCACTGGTCCATTTTTCCCTATTACAAAGAAGCCAGCATCACAAATTTGGTCAGCTTTTTCTTGGCTCTGTGTCACTTCAGCTCTTTCCTACTTTGGAGGCAAGACAACAGAAAGCCACAGGGGGACCAAGGTAATCATCTCCCTGATGAAATAAAAAGCACTGAGGTGCAAAAGCAAGCCAGATTTCTGGGATCCAGCACAGGGCTTAGCTGAGACTCCCAAGCCTGAGCCCATCAGGCCAGGAAGGGGAAAAAAATTCTTTACAAGAATCAAAACTTGGAACCAAATCTTACTCCATCTGTATTCTGTGCCCTATAAATGGGAAATGGGCAGTGGAGAAGGAACTGCGTCCCTTTCTCCAGCAGTTCAACATGCATGCTCAAAGTGCAACAGTCTGAAAGAAGAGAGGAAAATTTCTTTCTTGATGCAAGGACAGAAAAAACCAGGGGAAACACTGGAAAAGCCAGCTCTGTCAGGGGTGAGTTGTAAAGGGGAGAGGAGCTGCAGTGGCTGCTGGAAGAGGGAGGGGGAATGTGTGGGCAGGGGAAGGGATCAGGACTACAACTTCGAGTCCCTCCAGGGATTTCCTCTGTGGATTGCACAGTCGTTTGTAAAAATCGACTGTGACTGTTACACTCTCACTTTCTTCTTGTTGCTTTATTCCACATGCAGCCCAACATGTTTTTCCACCGATACGCAGATTTTGAGCTGTTTTGTTTGGACTTGCCAGTGGAGGGGCTTCAGTTGACACAAAGAGCTTATCAATAACATTGGACCCTTTTTGACAGCTGTTTTTGCTTCCCATGTCTCCTATTCAGGAGGAAAAAGGTGGCTGCAGGGAAAGGAAGCTTGAATAGCAGCCAGTACCTTCCACGGGTAACACACTTCAGGCAAATCTGGAATTACCTCCCTCCTGGCTTCAATTCCCCAATGAACTGAGGCCCCCTCACTCAGCACCAACAGAATAAGCCTTCAGTTGATTGCTTTGGTAAATCCATCATTTTTGCATCCTAATAATTAGCCCAACAGCTGTTGCAAAGCTGGAAACATGAATGTTTCCTTTTTAGTGAAAGGATCACTTCTCTAAATGAGTGATGTCCATTTTAACTCTCCCCTGATATGCATAAATACACACGCAGCCACTGCGACTTTCGGCATGAAAAATCAGTAATGGGTATATGATTCTCAAATCTAGTAGAACTGATAAAAATCAAGGTTGCTGTCAGCTGAGTAAATTGAGAGCTCCAAGTGAATTTGGTGGTTGGTCTGGGAAAAGGGGCTTTTTGTGCTGGTGAGCTGCTCCCTCTCGTGGAAAACCAGCATCCCAAAGCCAACCAGCACGGCAGAAAGCGGTGCTGTTTCTTGGATGACTCTGCTTGAGGCACAGTGTGAAACCCAGAGACTCACACGCACACACACTCACACACACACACTCACAAGCCTGACCCTGCAAGCACAGAAAACATTCCTGCTCTCTGGGTTTTATGCCAGGAAACTTGGCTTGCTGAGCAGAAATCTTTAGGAGGGAGAAGCGTCTGCCCTCCCAGAGCCTCATCATTATTGCCTGAGGTAGCCTCATTAGTTTGGCTATTTTGAAATCCTTGTATGGCACTGATCCGGGGGTCTTGGAAAGGCGGAGACATCTGAAGCTGAGAAACAAGACTGGCTCCCTTTTCTCCTGCCTACTTTTGCTTTGTTGTTAGTGTCCTTTGGCTTTCTCCAGGACAAAATTAAGCCTGCTTTGGGAATGACTGATTATTGTGGAATTCTTAATATGCTATTAACAGAATAGCTATTATTGCTATACTATTAACTGAATAGCTTTCCTCTTCCCTCTTTCCATTTTAAGGTTCCCCCTGTTTCTGCAGCTCAGATAATCCAAACCCTTATCCGTTCTCCCAGCTGCAAGAATAAGCCAACTTCCCTGTCATCCCATGGGTATGATTCCCCTTCACCCCCCCAGGATAATCACATGTTCTGGACTAGTATTTTTTTATTGCTTTTATCGAGAGATTTTATTACAAAGGAAAATATGTCCTGTATTTCTTAGACGGGAAGGATATAGACTTGGCAGTTAGAAACCACCATAGCAATTTTTAGCACACTGGTGTGGTTTACATGGATTAATCTGCAGTAACTCTTTGGAACGCTCTTCAACTGCTCCAAAGCTGCCTCAGTCCAAACAGTTTATAAGCTAAATAACGAAAGTCTTGTAAATATTTATTTAACGAGACATATTTTGAATAACTGACATGTATAGAGCCTTCCTAGAGAGTGTGTTATCACCATCAATTTTCATGGTCTGATATAATAACAACTACCAGTGTAAACCGTGGCAGGGAAGATATTGACAGTCCGAGGCCGCTGTTAGCAGCAGAGTAATAACGGGGCAAAGAGACTGCACCGAGCTGCAAAAGCAGGATTCAAATTGGGTTTGCTTCCACTTGGCAAATCACTGGGAGAAAAACTATGTGAGTTATCTGTTATTAGAGATTGACTGTAAATATGCTGTAGTTACCATGCTATTGCAGTGCAATTATCCAGAGGTTATTCCTTTTTAATAACTACCTACCAGGCAGAGAAAGAAACACGATTTATAGAGCTTCATTTCCTTCTTTGGCCTCCTAAATTCTGAACGGTGTTTTCATGCCACAGTGATGGGTGCTGTTTTGCCACCTGTATAGACTAAATTAATCTGTGGAAACAGCAGGTTAATTACCTAAACATATTGCTTATATTTAACCCTATTGTTTCATATTTGATATGTGTATTTTTAGAAGCCAGATAAAGTTATTTATGCTGCAAATGGCTCTCAGTTACGAGTTCATGAACCCTCTGATTAATATGAATTAGAAATGATAACATAGTAAATGTGTAAATGGTCTTGAAAGAGAAACCCTGTTTGTTACTCTCATAATTATTACACACCGTTTCAAGCCTTTCATTCAGCTCTTTTATACCAAAAAAAATGGCATCTCATCCACTGGTATCAAAACTAGCTCAAATTCTGGGCATATTTCGCAATCATTTTTCCCCTCTATGTGTCTATAGTGATGATGGATGGCGTGGACTGACTGTCCTTAGAAGTGAATGTATTTATTTGTCCACAGGATACGGATAGCACATGAAATTGCAGTGGTAGTGTAAACCTCCCCCACACATCACCCTCTGTCAGTGTGGCTCAGCTTTGACAAAAAGGGACACAGCGAGCCATGGGGAAATTGTGTTTAATTCCAAAGTCACACAGAGAGTCAGTGGCAGGCTGACAATGAGGACTTCCAGCCCCTCATCGACATTCCTGTGCCGTAAACACGGGGCACCAACCCCACTCTAATGACACAGGGGGAGTTGGGCTCCGCGCAGGAGATGCTCTGCAAAAAGGCCTCCCTTCCATTCGGCTAAAATGCTGCTAGTGGGATGTGATTAATCTAACTTCAGACTCTAGAATAGCTACTATTAAACCCAGGGGATGGCTTTATTGAAAAAATAAATAAATCTGGCT
This sequence comes from Acanthiza pusilla, assembly GCA_036630365.1. Taxonomy (NCBI): domain Eukaryota; kingdom Metazoa; phylum Chordata; class Aves; order Passeriformes; family Acanthizidae; genus Acanthiza; species Acanthiza pusilla. The sequence goes on along the minus strand of JAXCHO010000004.1, from coordinate 15,303,829 downwards.
TTAAAGGGTGGGGGTTGAAAACGAGAAACACATGTGGGATTATTTTCAGCCTGATTTCTTTAGGAAAGCGATGTTTTGCGCTGTTGCCACCATGGCATGAGGAGTCAGGTTTGTAACCAGCCCTGAGCATCCCACTTTGTTTTGCCCACTCAGGCCAAATGTCCCTTCAACACAAGGGACATCATCATCCCTGACAACTGACTGTGCATTTTGATCAGGTGCTGTCTCTGTTTGGTAGCTGGGGTCTGAATGCTGCTCCTGGCACCTCAGGTCAAAAAGAGTTTGGCTTGGGCAGCTCTCCCATGCTGGTGAGTCCCTGGAGTCCTATGGCTGCTGGAGCTGGGCAGATCTTGGCTGGTTACTGTTCTGCACATTGCCCGAGAAGAGAAACTTATGAGGAAAGTGTTTGCTGGGATTACCCTTTGGGTAACCTCTTGCAACATAATGATGACACAGGATACTGTGATTTGCCACTTTCTGAAATCCCAGTCCTGGATCTAAAGCAAGTTATTATTTTGAGACTAAAAAACCTTGCGTTTTACTGGTGCATGTAAATACTTTATTGATCAAGCTGGCAAAAGGTGTGTACACTAAGATCTGATTTATCAGAGACAGCTTTTCCCAGCAAGACACAGGTATTAGGTAAGTCAGCCTACTTCTCTTAAAACTGTCATCAATACAACAATACAATTTTTCTGGTTCTGGTGTGATCAATACACTTGTTTCTGATTCCAATGCTGTCATAAATCCCAAACAAACACACTCTGTGCCTTTGAATAAAGTTTGGTAGTGTCATACTTCCAGGACAGCTCAGTTCATTAGACCCTTTACTCCCTATTTTTTTTCTTATAGAATCTCATAGAATCATAGGCTGATTTTGGTTGGAAGGAACCTTAAATATCATTTAATTCCAACCCCCCTGTTATGGGGAGAGACACTTTCCACTTTGATTACCTTCATCACTGAAAGCTCATACCTTTATGTATTTCTAGTGGCATCCTTCCTGATTTGAATAGAGAAGCTGCCAATATGTATTTTTTTCAAGTTCTTCTGCAAAGGTGTGATTTCTTCAGTCAGATTCATGCTATACCCTATCCTAAACAAATAAAATAATATCACACATATGATTACACTGCAGTGCATGCAGTTGGGAAGGAATGCATTTTTTTTCATACCTTATTTGTGATGAGGATGCTTAGTGCACAGGCTGCAGAGGAGGATTCCTATAATTGCTCTGCAACCGACTGACTCACCAGTCCTGTGACCCTGAGCAAATCCCTCAGTCTCTCTGGCTCTGACCTTCTTCTTGTGTAAGTTTTATCTCCTTCAGAGAAGCTTTGTCAAGATAATTTATGTTTTAAAGCATGTTGAAATCCTTGGCTAGAATATACTATTAGAGTGCATGCAGACAATAATGCACACTGGTGTCCCAGGCTATGACTCCCTGTGTCGTCACTTCATATTTGGTAACTTCCTTGTGCTGTCTTGTGAGGCCACATTCTCTGGATGCATCTCTGCAGAAATATCTTAATTCTGGTTAATAACCTTGCCCAAGGAAGCTTCAACAAACTGTTGCTGTAATGCTTCTGGAGAACGCTGGTATTCACACAGATTGCATCTACCATGACCTGTCACAGCATTCAAGGTGAGGCTTTGCAAACTACATCCTTCAGCTGCTCTCTGTCTGGGCTGTGGTCAGACTTGGTGAACTTTCAGGAGTTTTCAGTTCTCCCTTGCCTTGGTTTCTGACATCTTCAGTCTGTGCAAGTGCCCCAAAAGCTCAGCATGTTTGTGCAGGAAACAGCAGCCTGCTGTGTTTGTGTTTATGAGCTGTAATTTTATGTGAGGACTTCCATTTATTGCCCAGGCTGAGAGCACTGGAGAACAAGCCAGGTGGTGTGCCCACTCATTTCTGGAAAATGACAAGACATGAGACAATTTGGGTAGGTATTGGTCAAATTTTAAGCTCCTGAATTCACCTCTCTGCACACACAATCCTCAAAGGCTTCACCACCATGGTCTTTGATGAGTGCCTCAAAGCTTTTAAACTTTGTTGACTCTTGGTCAAATCTCACATCTTTTCGAGAAAAGCAGAGAGAGTCCCAGCTTTAGAAACATTCTAGGACATCTTGAGGAAGAGAATTCCTCTTGTGTTTAGGTGCAGCAGGGTTTGCTTGGTGTGCAGTTAGGTGAACCCTGTGAAGTTTGATGTTGGCTACTGTGCCTTGAGTGGTTGGAAAATGTGCCAGGTACAGATGCGAGTGGCCCAAGGAGAGAAAAGCAGAAAGTGAACACTAAGTGATTGTTCTGTGTCTCAATATCCTTCTTCTCCTTCCCACTACGTCCCCACTTTTACTCTGAGACCCTTGTGGAGCACATGAATAGTGAGCTAAAGCAGGGATAAACTTTGAAATGAGCCACTCATGCAAGCCACACCATCCTTTCCAACTCAAATTTTGTGGATGAGGGTGGTAGAGACCAGTGCATGTTAGAAAGTGCTGGAAACAATGTAAGTGCTTGGGGATTATGTACCTTTCCCAGAAGTTCTCCATTAGATGAAAGGATTCCTGGAGTATCTTGAAATTGATCTAAAGATACACAGCACGAGCAGAGACGAGCTACTCGACTGGGATAGCCATGAGAGCCAGCATCATGGAGAAGGAGAGATCTGGTGGGGAAGGCTCACATGTCCTCCTCCAGGAATGTGAGGTGCTGGTAGATCTATCCACTCTCAAAGTGGGAAGGAAAAGTGTCCACTTTGTGCTCAGGACCTTGCAAGAGGCAGGACTGGCTTCCCAAAATGAGTTCTTTTCTCTTGCACTCCCTGTCATAAGCGGTCAAGGCAGGTCACATGGGAATTAAGAGCCATCTTCCACCTCAAAGGAAAAGCAATTGATAAACCTGCCTGAAAAGACAACAAATCATACATGAAATTATCATTTGAAAAGGAAAGGAAGGGAACCTGCAGACTTGAAGCATCCCAGAAATCTAAAGAGAGGCCGCCTCACCATCCAGACTCATTCCATTTTAGTGCGCTATTTCCCAAGTTGTTGCGTGAATGATCCCAGTGTCTTTGCCTTTACAACCTTGCCTGATAGGCCATTCCACACATTTATTATCCTCGATGTGAAAAAGTGCTTCCTAACGTCTGTTCTAAATCTGTTTTAATTTCCATTTATGCTCCATTGTCCTATAATCTGTTTGGAGCTGAAAATAGAACCAAGGTATGATCTTCTTACAACCCCTGGCAATAAATTTTATTAGTATTTTTTTCCAAATTTCACAACCTTGCAGTAAATAAGAAAGCTTTATGGGGAAAAATAACCTCTATCCTCCTCCACTCTCCTCTCCATCCACAAACCCCATGACCTTTCTAAACTTTGACCAGTATCATTGTTTTCCTTCACCCCTCCCTTTTGACTTAATATTGCATTGGTTGCAAGAGTAAACCAATTATATGAGTATTAAAAATGGAAGCAGTTTGCATGCTGGCAATGTGTATCTTTTACCAATGGCTGATGGAAAAAAAAAAAATCTCCCAGCTGCTCTGTAAAGCTCTCTCAATGCAGCTTGGAACATCTGGTTTGTTTTGTGTGCAGTCTTTTACACAAGGCATTTGCAATTCTTTATTCAAATTGGATTTTTAGTTCACTTTCCGGTAGAAAGGTTGATATGTTTGTCATTAATAAACATGGTAAAAGTAATATGTATGTAATTAGAATTCAATCATCAGAACCAGGGTGGCAGGGTCCCCTAAAAGGCATTTTCATTCACTTCAATCTGCAATCAGAGGATGAAGTTTCCTCAATGAGTTAATGCCATTTGGTCCTGGTGGACTATAACATTGCTCCAGCAAGGCATATTTATTTGCATGATTGGCAATTAGAATTTATTGATTTCAAAAAAGGAAATCCTTCCCTGGGTACTTGTGTTTCACTCCCTTGGCTGATGTTGGACAGGAAAAGCTGTCAAGATACGGATACCACATCTGGGTTGGAGGAGGAGAACATAATTATTTCTATTTCTCAACAGTAATTTCTCAGGATCAAGGGCACTGATGGACTCTGGAGAGGGTTCACACCAATATTCCTTGGCAGGAAATGAGATGGTTGATGACTATAATAACGAGACCTTTTTGATAGTCTCAGTGGAGGATGCAATGAAGGCTCACACCCAAACTAGTCTCTACTAGATCTGGGCACTACATCGGGCTGGTCTTACTCAGGTTTAGGTTTCAGCTGGAATTTTATATGAAATCAGAAATCAGCCTGAAAGTGGACTGGATCCTAGGATGGCCCTTAGCATGCAATTTCATTGCCACAGACAGTTTGGAAGGAGTTTGTCATCTGTGCCTACATCGAAAACCAGAAAAACCCCTCAAATAACAGCAAGGACCAGATAAGTTCCTTCCACAGGAATCCCAAAGGTGGTCAGCTTAGAAATTATAGAAATAATAAGAAAAAATATACAGAAGCCATAAATACAGGGTGGAAATCAAAAGGCCAAAGAAGAGACAAATTTTTAATACTAATTTCCACTTTTTCCTCTTTTCACTTGCATCCAGTACATCCAGATATCAGTCGAGAATAGATACAAGCTCTTGTCTGCTACGTCCAAGACAAATGACAGCCCACAAAGAGTTGAAATATGCTTCATTCCCCACCCTCAACTTGACCAAGAGCCTGAAAGGACTTACAGCTCTGCCCTTTTTACCCATGCCCCCCATTTTCCCTCATCTATTGTTGCCAAATATGCAGTCAAAATTAATAGCACTGCTTCACCTGCCACATGTCAAATTTAATTTTACTTTAAATCAGTCTTAATTATTCTAGCGAAGTTTATAGTTTTAATGGAAAGACATTGCTTGCTTAAACTATAACATTTATTACAAAGGGCCAAGAGAGATTTAAATTCACATTGTCTTTCCAAAGAGGACATTTTTAACAGGATAGTATCACATCTCATGCCTTCTAAGAAGGTGAACTTCCTGAACCCAGGTGCCCAAGACACACCTAATAACAACAACAACAAAAAAAAAAAAAAAAAAAAAAAAAAAAAAAAAAAAAAAAGGGCAAAAAAAATAAAACCCCACACTGACTAAAGACAAAGTCCAGTGCCCAGTGCAGATTTCTCCATTTGCACCAGGGCACTTGAGCTCCAGTGTGGAACAGACTAATCCTTGCTGTGAACTATTTTCAGGGAATGAAGAGAGAAGGGTAATTCCAGGAACGTGGTTCCCGTTTGATAGGCTGACAAATCAGGTCAATGGCTAATACTGATCACTATGAAATGCTTCAGCTCTGAGGAAGATTTAATGGTGCTCACAGCACTGTAGCTGCCTCCATCTCCCATTGGTGCCACTCATTTACGTGCAGGTGAAACATAAAACTAAGGGCTATTAAAGAGCCCACACTTTTTCCAGGAAGGAGGGTGTTAGGTCTGCATTAGATCCTGGCATTAATCCAGAGCCTGTAATCACACCTTGCCAACTGTACCGAAAATTTCCCCTATGAGTTCCTTTGGCAACACCCCATTTTACAGAGCTAAGTCTGTGCAGAGTGACAGCAGCCTTTCAGTCCAGCTGCATTTCAGTCATAGGAAAATAACCCCCTGGGCACAATTTATTAAGCACTCTGGGACATCTCTGGCAGTTTTGTTTAGTGGTTAGAACATAAGAAAGAGCATCAGTATTCAATATCTGGTTGTTTGATGATTACAGTTAAGGCGTTTAATTTTTTGTGTGCTCTGCTTTACCTGCCTGAGAAATAAGTAAAACAATATTGCTAAAAATATATATATAGTCTATAGCTATCATTTATAATTTACATAAATATCCCTAAATTCTCTCCAGCTCCCTCCAAAGACAAGCATTAGCTGAAGGTTTATACATGCATTGTTTCTTCTTTTTTCCTTTCTTTCTTCCTTCTGTGGGCTTCCACTCAGAAAACAGATGGTCTCTTCTCACTGACATTTTCTTACAGTTTTTAAATGATGCTACAGTAGAGGAGAGCTGAAATGTTCAATCTAGAGCTGTTCAGTCTCAATCTAGGTTCATAATTAACAGTAGCTAAGTGAAGTTTAATAAGGGCAGCCCACCAACTTCTCTATTTTTTTTCCTGGCGCTTTCACAGCCAAGCCATAATGAATGTGCAGTTCATGGAGTTTCCCCTGACCGTGACTCCCTGGAATATTTAGTGTTTACCTTTTGTGATAATTAAAGGAAAGGAAATGAACCCTAAAGGAAGACGGAGTGACATCTAATATTCCTTAATACTCTCTTGTTTCTTTAAGTGATGGCTTTTGCCAAAGGAGGGCCTCCCTCTCTTATCATCAGCCAGGTCCTGACCCTGGGCCAGGGATCCTGGCTGTAACTTGACCCTGGGACCAGGTGTGTGCCTGCAGGTCACAAGGCTGACAAAAAAATATCGGCCCATGCTGCAAACAGGCCATTCCTGAGCACATTATTGCCTTTAACTCTTTCAGGCTCTCTTGAGGAACAACGTGTGCATGAAAACGTGTGGCATGCCAGGGTAGCTGGTATAACCAAACCTGTGCTTAGGTGTGAGCCCACACAAACTGGACCTTTCATTAAGGAGAGCAACTTTGTTGTATCTGATTGAAAATGGGGTTGGGAGTGTTTGTGACCTGCAGAGCCATTTGCTTCCTATTTTTGCTTCCACAAAGCTGTTGCTAAATCCCAGGGATTTTACAGGTATCGACTGTGGGATGGGTGAACTGCTCCAGGTTTTTGCAACAGGTCAGGCTCCAGAGACTTTCAAGCACTGCCTCAGAAGAGAATTCAGCTTTAATGCCCTCACCCAATGCAGTGACTGCAGTGCTGGATGATTTGGCACACAGTGGCCCTGAAGAAACTCCCAGACATCCCTCACGATATGGCAAGGTTGTTCTAAGCCTGGCCTAAAGTGCATGGACTCTAAGCATTCGGCTGCCCTAAATCCTCCATGATTTTGAGCATGGATTGCTCACAGACATTCCTCTCTCCAGCAAAACCCCACAATATATGCAATATATTCTTTTTATTTGCCTGCTGCTTTTCTTTTCTCTTTTTTCCCCAGCCTTCAGCATGTCCCCAGGTCATCCCTGCAAGCCTTTGTCCTCGGCTGAAATGTCTGGAGACTTTTATGGGGGGTTCCTGTCATCACATGCATCCCGGTGCATGGGCTTTTAGGCAGACTCCTCAAACTATGAATTAAAAAGCACAGGAACTGACAGCCCTGTGAACTACCTGTGAAAAATCATACCTGGGTTTATGAAGCTATTATGTCTTCAAGGACATTCGGCAGCAATTCTTGAGGAGACAGTGTTACAGGGGGAAAAAAAGGCTTTTTCAACATCAGTATCTACTCTAGTCCTGGCACAAAATGAATGCCACTAAGTAAAAAGTAGTCTGCATTGTTATGAGCATAGAGAGTGATCCAAAATCTATTAAATGAGAGAATTTCCAGTGATATCAGTGGTCTGTGGTTGGGGTCTTCAGATAGAAAATCTCACTGGTATCCCATTTGCATTGTAACAGTCTCATAACAATTTGTGCAGTGAAATCATTACCAAAAGCCATTAATAATATGAATACACGAGCAGTTCAGCTCTTTCCAAAGGGGCTTAGCCCCCCTTTGCTTCCAGAATCATGCACAGTTAAAGAAATCAAAGCTTTCCCTTTTCTTTTACTGATCATAGAAGTAAAAAAAAAAAAAAAAACCAAAAAAACCCCAACAAAACAAACAAAAAAGAAAGTAACCATCATTGAATGTTTTCTCTCTTCCTTCCCCCTTTTCGTTTTTGCTTGCTGCTGAAAAATAAAAATAAAAGATTGCCAAATCCATTTTAATGACACTTTATATAAACCATTTTTCCAGACTGAGATTGTGGACATCACTATGTTCCACCCCATCACAAACTTTTATAGCTGACTTATAAAGTCCCAGAGAAGGAGATGTATAAAATTCATGCAGACCATGGATACCAGAAAACATATTTGGCAGCTTAGGCAGGGGATCCTTGGAGACAGCTAATATGTAATTGAGCAGTTACCCTCCAGTGTAGGGATATCAAAAGAAAGCAGATACCTGGTTGCCCAGGTAAAAGCCCATTTCAAAAGTTAATTTTAAACAGATGGAATTTGGTGCGGTCGATTTATAGCCACATTCTCTCACCAGCACAATCAACAAAATATACTTAACCAGAAAGATGCTCGTGAGTCATGGAAATCCAAGACATAAAGCCAGTTTATCTCCCATCTGTCTTGTGATATCTTCCCTCAAATTTAAATTATCATCCATACAACACACATTTAGAGCATGCAAAGCTAAATGCACCTTCATGATCACATGAATCCTTCTGCAAACACAGACTAGACCAATCAGTTGCACTTCCCAGTTGCAATTCTTAGCAAATTAACAAAAACCCCACAAAAGTCCATTAAAGCGTTAAAATCAGTACTCTTTGTGCCAGTGCATCCTACTTTGTATGGTTTAAATTGGTACAAGACCCACATGGATAGGAAACACTGTATTATCCTTTTCATCCCATTTATCTCGCAAAGAGAATTTATTAATTCTCTCCATAACAGGAAAATTCTCTATTTTTCATGTCTTTTTTTTTTTACCACTATTGATTTCTTTCAGGAGTGTTAGGGATGATGCATTGGAAACACTGGAAGACCAAAAGCTTTCATCTGCTAGTCAGAACATCAGATAAACCAAGTCTCCAAGTTTGGAACGAAGACGATTGACTGGGAAATGATTTAATAATAACTTCTCCATGTGGAATTCTCTTTTAAAATGTATTGTGTTCTGTGCATGCCTACAGGTGTGTGAGTATATAAAAATAATAGATCTGGTTGAAAACTCCTCTGCTTTGGCAGTTTTCAATCTTTCTGGGTTTGTTTCCCAATAGAAAGCCATTCTTTTCACTGAACACACTAACAACAATGAATTTGTTTACATGTCAATGAGGGAAAAAAATCCCTCATGTGTTTTCTCTGCTCTCCTGCTTTACTCTTTTATTACCACGCTTATTAACTTTACCATTTGACACTGCAGCAGACCTTTAGCCCCTCACAGCACACCAAGGCAGGCGCTCTCTGTGCCATAATCCTTGTCAGCAGAAGTCATCGAGTGCTTGCTCCTGGCCATGTGTGCTCTGATGGCTGTGTTTGGATCAACTCGGTGATGCCCCAGTCCTGTTTTGTGAATGCAAATGAAGGATAATTATCCTCACTGCTCCTGTTAATATGGAGCTTGCAGAGAGTGGGGGGAATTTCTCTCTTGGGCTGAGGTTTCCTTGCGTGTCTTTGGGCTGGAGAGGTGAAGGCTTGCGTGGCACTGCTTGTCTAGGGATGTTTGATCGGTGGGAAAAGGCTCAGCAGTCCTTGGTCTGGCACTGCCTGACCTTCTCCTGGGGCAGATCACGCACACAGAGCAGCACATGTGTGTCTGGGCTGGGAAACATCTGCTAATAATAGAGCACACTAATGAGCAAGGAGCTCCTCGGCAGGGCGCGTTCCTTGCTCCTCTGGAGGTACCGAGGTGGGACTGTGAAATTTGGCGATCTGTCGAGCGTCTTTTTTGTGCACTGTCACGCATGGTGTTTCCAATCAGCCACCAAGCGCCAAGAACTGCTGAGAGCAGCCAACCTCTCCGCCCTCCTGCGCAGCTCAGTAACTGCAGGCTTCCTCTTGGCAGGCATCTTCTGCACCCAAAATAATAAATAAATAAAAATAAAACCACTCTATAAGTGTCTGCCTGTCTCACTCCCCTTTTATGAGAAAACAGAGTGGGGGAAAATGTTGCAGGTGGAGTAAGAAGAAAAGCAAAGAAAAATCTGCTCAGACAGAGAGACAAAACAAGCAACTGCTTCAGGGATTTGGCAGCAAATGAAACTGCCCCCTTCCCCCTCCCCGTTTGGAGCCTGGTTCAGCATGTACTGGTGGTGGATCACAGTACCAGCCACACTGAGATACAGGCAGACACTTCTGTCTCACCAGCTGCTCTGACAATCCATTTTCATAAAGGAATGGGAGGGGAAGCAAATCTGCAAGATGGAGCTCCCGGTCACCGTGTGAAAGCTTCTCCCCGCACCGCCCTGTGCTTCAGGTGTCGAGGCTGTCAGAGGAGTTTGACAAGAGCAGAGAGTGGCTTTCCCTAAACACACAGCAACTGCAGCCAGGATGCCTTCAGTGGCTACACACATCCGGGCTCGTGCGTTAGACACGATGCAATTTTGGAGATTCCTAATGAAAACACGAAGTGCTGCATTGTGATTGATGACTGGGATAGGCGTTCTTCCCACTGGGCAGTTAATGAGACAATCACTCCATGTTTGCTTAGGACAACAGCATCTTAAGAAAATGAGCTCTGGCTACTTCAGGCATTAGTAACATGTATTTTTGTTGGGTTTTTTTTCTGCTCCCACGAGGTGTTAACCCTTTTAGCCATGCCTGGCTAAGGAAAAATCTGGATAGTTTAGTTCTGTCAACTTGTCTGCCTACATTTATAATAAACTATTACGTGACACAATGCATTTTTTATACAATTGGAGTGATTCATCCAGAAAATATACATTTCAATGGAGGGGAATAAAAGTGATTCTTTACATTTCATTTGTTCAAGTACCAAAGCTTGTGAGGCACTTTGGAGTCCATCTGGCTGAAATGTGCTATATATAAATGTAAGATTGTTATCACCAAAAACACATTCAGTATGGTGTTTCTCTCACATATTTTTTTGTTAATTTCAGTGAACCAGTTCTTTATAATGAATAATTTCCATTGGAAAGCTTTGTTTTCCCTGTAACATAAAGCTTTTTTGGTTTCAATCCCTTGTCTGGTTTTCATTAGCTTTGCAATGTATTAGCCAAGAGGGCTTTTCCTCTCAGTTAGGTTGGGAAAGTACCACTGGCATGCATCTGATTTTTGTGGGAAAGTGCCTTTTCTCCCTTTATTACTCAAGTTATTAATTTTTCTTGTATTCTACTACAGATTCTTGCAATCCCAAGAATCCACACTCCTACATTTTCACATGTGTGCCTTTGCTCCTACATATCCCTTGCACGCTCATCACCATGGGATTCCTATCCCTCTGAATACAGTGTTTTATATGTTGCAACTATAGAAATGTGTGTGTTTGGAGCAGTTAGAAAGCAAACAGTCATAGAGAGATTGGTTTTGAGCTCATATCCATAGGTAATGACTTGATTTCTAAATCCCAAGCAAGCTTTTCGGAGGGCAGCCCCAAATATGCCTGTCAAGTTTTACACCCCAAGAGGTCACCAAACCCTTCCTTGTGTAATATCAACTTCTTGCAAGGTCAGTTTTGCTGGAGCTTCATCCACAGAGCAGGGACATGTTTGGGTTGCATTTTGACTCCTTAACAGACCAGGACTCTCTTTTCACTGATGTACTCCACAGTACTGGAGCAGGAACCTAGGAACAGTGTCACTCAGCACCCCATAATATCCTGGGGCCCCAAAAGTGTATTCAGGGAAATGGTTTTATGGCTCCAAGGTGAGCTCCACACTGATTCACCGAGCCGTGCTGGAGGAAAACACACCAGGGAGGTTCTATCTCACTGCTTTTTCTGCAGAACTGGAACTCTTGTAAAGCACAAAATGCCTGTCCCACCACACACCAGCAAAGCCAGGCAAACACTTGCTTGACATGATGGTTCCCAAAGAACTACATGTTTAAACAGCTCCCATCTTAGGGGGGAATCATTTTAATCAAAAGACATGGTAAAGAAATTAAAACAAACGTATGTAATCAAAATTGCCTAATGGGTTGTGCCACATTTTACTTGCGTATTAAATGTTTTTATAAACCTTTTTATGACCTCCCCACTTGTGATTTCTGGGTCTTGTTATTATTAACTGAGTGGAGGATAGATCTTACTCTATCCCAGATGCAGCTGCTTATGAATTCACCCTTTCATAAACTGAATAGTTTATGTATATGTATGTGTGTACTTTTCCTCCTTCTTGTTTTTGCAGTAGGCAGAAATCACAGGCAATATGATGCAGTTGCATCACTCCTCCGGGCACCTTGCTTTGCACATCATTAGCTTCCAAAGATAGACACAGCCCTCCCAGACAGCAATGGCAAGTGATCAGACTTAGGAAAACTTCTTCCGTGTGGAAAACACTGCTGTTGTAGAGCTGGAGCTAGATCCCGACTAGAAAATGGGCTGTGTTCTGCTTCAAACACTCCTACAGCTCTTAAATGGCCAGTGTCATAAACCCCAACATGAATTATTACCTTCCAGCCAGCTTAGTATTTTCATCTGCAAACTTTTATTACATTGTTCAGCACTGACGTGAAATACTGGAGAGATTACCCAGCTGCACAATGTACCCTCTTGTCCCCATCTGTACCAATGCTGCCGGCTGACCACACTCTGCCACTCCAAAAACAGAGGAAAGCCACAGGTGGTGCATTGGTGACGATGGGCAGGTGCATCCAGGGGTCTGTCAGAGCAGTGCTTACCAGAACTTACCTCTTCAGTAATGTCCCCAAAGACCTGGAGGCAAAGTGAGGGCACTGGGAGCACTGCCATGATGTAGTTGTTCTCTCAGTGCATAGTTTGGAGATTTCCACCTGTATTTAACAACAGGTAAAGGAAATATTGAGCTCATTTTCTAATTTTCTAGTACATGCAAGCCTGGCGATGTCTTCATACAAGACCAGATTTCAAGTCAAAGGCATTTCTACAAAGTAAGACATAGAAATTAACTTGCAAACAGTTATCTGTGGCCTAGGTAGGAAAGCCAGCACTGAAGAATTGAATAGAAGGAAAAGTACACATAGAAAGAATTGCAAAGGAACAATAAAAATAGAAAATTGACCTGTCCTGGTTCAGAAAGATTTAACTTGACTTTTAAGCCTATCTGAGCCCACTGACATGTCTTTTTTCCTCCATCTCAGCCAAGGCCTGATACTGTGCAATATGTGACATTCAGCTGAAGCCTCAACAGAATCTAGACCTATGAATTGGATTTAAATTTAGCCAAAGCAAATGTACAGGGTCCTCTCCCAGTTCTATCCTGAAGCTGTTTTGTAGGGTCTGTTCTAATTACTGTTCTAATATGAAGCTGCAACTGGTTATTAGACTAAATGAGGTATCTGAATTTCATCAAATTAAAGACTTGATTTCTATTTTGATGTCAATGTGTTAAAGGGCTATATCACAGAGTCATAGAATGGTTTGGGTTAGAAAGGACTTTAAAGACCATCTTGTTCCAACCCCTGCCATGGGCAGGAGCACTTCCCTCTAGACCAGGTCGTTTCAAGCCCTTTCCAACTTGGCCTTGAACACTTCCAGGGATGGAGCAGCCAAAGTCTCTCTGGCCAGCCTGTGCCAGGGCCTCACCACCCTCACAATAAAGAATTTCCTCCTTATAGATAGTCTAAATCAACCTTATTTAAGTTTCATATTTTTCAGACCTTCACAATTTTTCAAATGTATCTGATGTTCACCCACATTATCTGGCTACTTTCTCAGTGTTTCGGTGAGAACGAAATTAATGGATGAGATATATTTTGTGAAGTGTGGTAGTCCCTTTGGCCAACCATTTGTACATTTGAATGTTGGTAAATGATGGAAAGTTCAGTATCCATGGGAAGGTCATTTGAAAGTCTCAGAAAACAATTTTATATGCAAGAAACAAAAACATGATCTATTTCCCATTTCAATGGGTATCTTTTCACTACCACAATGACCCATGAGTTTGGGGTTTGTAAAGCTTATTCTCTGCCATACAAAGGCCATTTTTAGTGCAGTTTGAAGGCTACAGGAAGGGTTAACCTCTCAGCTGCCCTCCCACGCTGTGTTTTGATCGCTGCCCCAAGCCACAGGACAGATATCTCTTTGTTTTTCGTCTTTAATATCCAATTCCCAATTCACTTGTGTAGATGATGGGACTCTACAAAACTCCCTTTGTCTGAAGTAAGAGATGCAGCACTTACTCCACAACTGACTTTTAATACTTGACTTTTTCCTTTCTACTTCAGAAAGCACCTGCTTGAGTAGCTTGATGACTAAAGAGCCTTTCAACCTCCCTGCCACCATTTTTAGATCTGATCTACTTCATAAGAGACTGAACACCATTGTGGCTGCTGTGAGAGTTGCATACGTGAAAAGAAATTCATGGTGTTGATGCAATTGTTAGTGAGTGAGTGGATGCCAGGAACTACTGCAATAGTTGGAAAGTCTGAAACACGAGGCTGAGCCCATGGAGCATTATCCAAAGTCAAGTGAAGGTGGGATGCTTGTTTTCATAATTGGTGGGCTCCATATTGCACCCTGGAAGAACCCAGAGACAGAAGATTATCTTATCCCTATGGTTGGTTCTTTTTTAAATTTATTTTTGCCCTTCATGCCAGACATAGTGCACAGGGGTAAAAAGATGGCACAGAAGAAGACTGAACAGGCTGGAGACAAGTTTGTACCAGCTTTACAAAAGCTGATGGTAAAGACATGGACTTAAAGCTATCCCGAATATCAGCAAAGAGAGGAATCAAATCAGCCTGAATGCTGGGGCATCCAAAATGACTGAAATTTTCATTTATCTGACACTGCACTGAATCTTGGACACACCTGAGGTGTTGCTATTCTGTCTTTTTATAACTCATATGCAGGAAAGACACAAACAGTGTCAATTCCAGATACTGTGGTTCAGACATTTGATGAAACAGAAACCAAGCTCAGGGAATCAAACATTAATTTATAAGTTCACAAGTGAAAATAAGGTCTTTGTTCTTCCTTCTTGTTCACAACATCTAAAGCCTTGAGGAATAAACACTCTTATAGTCAACTTGTTTATAACCTTACGGTAGATTATGTTTATTCGTTGCATGTGTAAATCTCATGGTTATAGTAAGAAATGAAAAGAAAGAAAGAAATCAGAGTTGATTACAGCCAGTGGTGATGTGACTGGGAAACAATAGATGTATTGTGAGGGAAATCTCACAGCAGCCCGGAAACACACAGGACTGAAAATTTTTAGAAAAAGAAAAAAAAAAAAAAAGCAAGAAAAATAAAAAGGGGGAAGACAGACAAAGAGTGAGAGGGAATGAGCGATTTCTTATGCAAACATATCAACCACGTTGCCTGAAGTCTGCATTGCGTAACTGAGGAAAGAAATTTCTCAGTGTAAAATGCTCCGTGGTCATTTGGCTTTTTTTTTGTTGGGTGGATGTTCTTTAGCAGGGAAAAAATGCATGAAGCAGTTCTTCCAGTAACCTCTGACTCTTTCTCGCCATGTCTCTCTCTTGCTTTCACTCTTGTTCTGTTTTTATTTATTCCCTGCAAATACAATGGAGAATAAAAATGTGGTAGGACCTGCTGGCGGCAACTATGGCCTCCGGATCCAAGCTGACAAAAATGTCAAGAAACTGACAGTAAAATATGCGAATAAAATCCCTGTGAACGAGAACAAAACTCAGGCTCACACCACCACTCTCTACATTGTGGCTTTTGAGAGCATTTCTATCAGTAGCTATGACTTTCTCTTTAAAAAACCGCACACATATACATTTATCATATGTATTGTCTTCTAAAGCCTTTCGTCAAAATCTCACAGGAGGGAAGCGGCGTTCAGGAAGATGGGAAGCAAGAGACATGTAGGGCAGGGAGCTCAGGGAAGAGCTGACATTCCATGGAGAGACAGAGCTGCATGCTGAGCACCAGACATATGGATCCTGTATGAAGCTGCAAGACAGACAGACTTCTGCTGCTCCCTTCTGTGATCATAAGATGAGGGAAACGCAAAAGCAGTGTCTCGGAAAGACAGCTCCAAGGAGCACTCAACCATCCATAAGCCTGTGTTCTTTATCCTACCTGATGGGAAGCAGCGCTTTTCTTTGAGTAGATGATCGCCTTTGGGTGGATTTTGGAGTAAGGATAGATTTGAGGGACTGGGATGGTTCAGTTGGGAGAAGAAGTGACCTAAGTATGGCCTGAAAGTGGTTTTCCAATATATAAGAACAATTGGAGGGAGCCAAACAATAAAAGGCTTATCTTGTTTTCACTATGGGTAGAAAAAGAAATAACAGGCTTGAATGGCTCTGTAGAAGATTTAGGTTGGGAAAAATGTTTATTATCATTACGATATTTCAAACACTAGAGCTAATTGCTCTGCAGTTTCTAAGCTTTTTAGAAACATCTGCACAAATATTTTTCTGGAGGATACAGGCCTAGTTATTCCTGGCTGGGACAGGGTTACACATCCTCTGAGTGTCTTTTCAGTGCTCCTTTCTTTGCTCTTGCTGCAAAGCATCCAGTAACTAGGCAGAAGGATTTTATATTTCTGATCATGGATGAAAAAAAGCTCCTCCCATGAAGAGATGGAGAACTGGAAGGCCTGTATTCCCTTCTTGACTCTCACAAACCGTCCCTGTGACATTTGAGGATCTGACTCACCTTCCCCACACACACAAAGTGTGGGGATTGGCTCTTCTGCTTGAGGAATGAGGGACTCAGGATGGAAATACTCTCCTGCGCAGAGCACTGACATGAAATGTGTATGACACTTATGTTGTACTTAGAGCTGTTTTGAGACCTAAGGCAAAGTGAAGTGGTGTTAAGTCTTTAGCTGGAAATTTTCTTCAGGAGAAAGTTTCGCGCTGCTATCTTGGAGATGTGCAAATATTCACTGAGGGGGTGTCATAGAAAGGTCTATAAATAATCAAATATGAGCCCCCACATGAATTATGCATGGGATACTTAGAGAAAACGTGAATGTCTTGCACTAGAAGAAATCAGATCAGTGCCACTGAAATCACATTGCTATTTCTATGAGGTATTAACTGAAAGCTAGAAGACCTCGTTTTTAAAACTGGCTACAACAGGTGCTTGCAGGTCTGTTCAGACAAAAATCATGGCTTTGTGGAGGCAAATATTAAGAAGTCTCTAAAATGTGTTAATTTATTATGAATAGAAAGCAGTTCGATGTTACTTTTTAAGAAAAACAGTCACAATACAACATTCATTAGCCCCTAAGTGAGGCAGGGGCTTGTCAGTCAATTAGATTTTTGACCCTAAATCATGTAGTCTCTTCTGTAAATTCTGTATCCTGCACCTGGAGGTGAGAGGTACAATATCAGCACACTGTTTTACTTATTATTCATTATATCAAACTGCATTGCTATTAGCAGTAATAGTGCATTTGCTCTCATGAAGTTAAAACTAGAAAGCAAGAAGAACAGCTCTATTATAGAACATTTCACTAATAGACTTATCTGATCAGAGACCTATAGGTACTGAAACAAATATAATTAATTTATAGAAAGTCCTTAGGTTGTACTTTATTTTCAGGTTGGTAAAAAGATGTTTAGTGAAGGCAAGACTTCTCTAAAAGTCTTTCCAAGCAGCTGTTCCCTTCTCCAGTAATGACACTTTTACATCTGATCTGAAATATTCCACTGCATAGTTGTGCCTGCATAATTGCTTTTACTGTCTTCTCTGACTGCACATTGTCAGGATGCCCTCTCCCACTGACCAGAAGATAAAGAGTCCAAAAGAAGAAAATTCTTATTGATAAAATGAAAGGCATATTTTTTCCAATATTCCCATATCTGTCCAAAGATAGGACCTTTAGTACAGACCTGGAAAGGGGTCAAAAGGTGAAGATAATCAAATATATGGAGTGCCATGTTTACCATATTTCAATATCAGCTAAGCAGGTCTAGTTATCACTCACTGACACCAGGGAAAATGAAGAATAATTCCATCAATGTCAATGCCATTACAACATCATAAAATTGGCCTAAAAAACTGGGCCTACCGCACTGAGGTTCTTTCATCTCCTCTGCATGTTCCCTAATTTGTCATTACTAGAATAGTTGCTATAACTATCCTGGTGAAAATATAAAAGAGAGACTTGCATGGCCCATAAACTCAATGAACCATTAAATAGGTGACAATAATCTTGATAGAAGTTTGGAATATTTAATTAGCACAAAAATGCACTTAGTGAGTGAGTTCAATTGCTACCATGGGTACTCCTCAAAATAATAGCCAAAGATTTTATGTGTCCATGAAATGCCTTAGAAGACATTTAAGAAAAGAAACAGACAATATTTCATGTATTAATTGAGTATCAGACACATCTGTAAGTGTCCAGTAATAAACATATCCAAGGAAAGTTAACCTAAGTCTCCTGGAATCCCAAAGGTGACTTCATTGCACATGAAGTCAAATAATTCATTGGCAAGTTTTCAGTAGCAGGAGCTTGTAAAAACAGAACTGGAGAGCAAATATTTTACCTTTTCAACAAACTGGGGTCTGCCTAATAGCAGAAGATTTTGAAAAGAATAAAAGAAAAAAAATCATTGGGGGATGATACAGTATTTCCCATTTTTGGAATCTTCTTCCCACTTTAAACTGCCTAACAGAAGGTCTCTGTTCATACAAACTCAGTACTCCATATAATTTTCAGTAGCAGGGAGCTGTTTATATACATATTTTCTTCCCATGTGGCATTGCCTCCTTCATTGGTTATGATTGTAAAGACTCGTGTACCTCTAGATTAAGGAGTATAGAGTAGGAGCGTGTTTATAATAGCTCTCTCTTTGGCACTTGTGCTGCCACTCCTGAAATATCACATCCAGATTTTGGCATCCACAGCTGAGGTTGTGTCTGCATTAAGAACTAGTTCACAGCAATCAGAGAGGATCTGTGCAGGATCTGTGCAGTGAGAAACGAATGCAGAGCACCCGATGTCCCCTCAGCAGTTGGGGCTCATTGGGGTTGGAGCACTGTTTTTTTACCTGAAAAGATAATTCCAGGTGGGGTCACCTGAAATAGTTGACGGTGTAAACTAAAGCAGCATAAGAGGGGACAATCAGGATGTTTCCTCCAAAAATATTCTTCTGATCTGAACAAAACCAGGAGCATAGATGCACCCTGAAAGTGCTGAATAAAATGGAGGGTGACGGTGGATCAGAAAACAGCCCATGAGTAAACAAAGGATTGAAAAACATTTTTGAGACAGAGCCTCTGAAGGAGCTGCAGGAGACGAGATAAAGCATTGACTTGATCTCAGTCAAAAAGTGAGTGGGTGTAAGTACTTTGTCAAGTACTGAATACTGCTACTTTGGCTGGAGAGTGAAGATAGACAAATTTAGACCAGAAACACGATACGTATATGTGTGTATATATATACACACACGTATATGGTATGAAAGTATATATGTCTATAGACTTCTGCAATGAAGTTAAATTTTAAAGTGGAATAATCACTTTTACTCCAGTTATAGCTTTCATTGCCTATTACTAAATGAAGTTTTCAGATTAAAATAATCTCTCCCCCATTCCCCTTCCATGTTAACCCTGAGTTATCCTCAGCTATTGGACTTGAAGCAAGGAAAGAATTCAAGGAAATTTTATGACCTCTGGCATGCAGGCTATCAGAGGAGAGAACTGCAAAGGTCTTTTTGCTGTTAACTTCCATGAATCTGTCATTCAGAGGCTGCAGGCTGAAAGCTGATACCCCATACATTGCAGTGACCGTTCTAGGGCATCTCTACTAACAGATGTTTCTATTCTTGTCCAAACACCTTCCTTCAAAGTTCTGTTCTTGCTGTGACCTTCATACCGGGACTTGTTATCTTTCTGGCAATGTTTCCAGAGGAGTTTCATGGACCAAAGCTGCTAAAATAATTTGGATATAGGTCAGATAAAATATTCATAGATGTTTGCCTGCTTGTCAGTACTAGAACACGGCTGAACTTTTTGATGATTTGTCATCTCTGTTGTTGCAACAGATAAAACACCTGGGCAAAATTTCTTATTTCCTCCGTGTCCTTAGAGCTGCATGTATTTCAGAAACTCAAAGTAATTTCTGCCACAGACATCAGTGTAAAGAGAGGCTTTTCACTGATCAATTACCTTATAATTTTAACATGTTTTCGTGTTTCCTTTGGACTGCCTATTGAGAGCTTTTTCTCTCCTTTTTGTCCTATGCTTCCTGTCAGTGTGCAACAGTCAACCTGCAGCTTTGCTTGACATTTGGTGGTCCAGATGCTCATGTCGCTGCCCGACCTGTGGGTGTTCTTATGTCAGGAAATAAATTAGATACCATGCTAATACGTACGTCATCTTCCACATGGAGTTAGGGAAGTCTCTTCTCGTTGTGTCATAGTGAGCAGGAAAGGTTTGTGTCACTGGGCATCTCTCGTGTGACACAATGAGGTCCCCAGCTTGACCAGCAGGTAGCAAAGTGGCTTTCAAAGCTTGGTGATTTTCATCTAGTTATTTGACTCTGTTGAGATGTGCAAGCATTCATGTTGATGTAATCCAACTTCATTTTGCTAGGGTGTTTCCAGATTTTCATGGGTATTTGGATAAATTGGAAGAAGGATCAGAAAAAAATTTTCTTTAACTTAGACTAATAGAATATTAAGAGAGAAAAAGGAGTCTCTTTTATTTAAGCCAGTAGCACTCATATGGATGATCTATTTATCTGAGTTGTCCTCTGTTCAAGAGAATAGAAAATGCTTAACTGTACTGCCAAGAGGGCACAGGCATAGCAGACCAAATTGTAGCTTTTGGCCGTGACTATAAAATTTTGGAGCTAAGTTCAGTTTCTTAGAGTAACGCTCTTCCACACACCTTCAGGAGACATCCACACACTATGGATAAGCACTTTAGGAAAGAGGAGTTGAATGGCTAACCCTGAAGTGATCTTGAACCTCTGTTAATGGCCATGAGATCTGGGGAAAGAAATGGCCACACTTTATTTTCAAACCAGGAACTGCAGCTGTGGGAACAAACAGCATGTAATAAACACTTGAATCAAAGTTTGTGGGAGTTTTGTTATTGGCTTTGAAGTAAGCAAGTCTGAGGCCTTTACTATGGAAGCTGTGATTCTGTTTGTGGTTTTTTAATGGCTAAAATATCCCACGGTCAGCTTGAGACTAAGGATTTCATTTTTGGTCTTAAAAAGCAAGGCATGAAGGAGAATTCCATATTGTTGTGCAGTCTGGCTTTTATTTTGAAGGGCATTTCTTTAAAAAAAAATAGTGCAACTTGTGTGAAGAGTGTTGTGTTTAGGAAAAAAAAAAGTTCAAAAAATACCACGCATGATTGATCTCAAGGCTGCTTGCCGATCCAAAGACAACACAGCGCGGCAGTCAAATATACATTTTATGGGCTTTTGTCTGTTTTGCAATAACAGTGGAAAGCATTCTTTAATTAAAATTTAAAACCGTAACTGATTAATTTTCTGTGTAAACAATCCCTGTAAACATGGAAAGTCAGCATTTTAAGGGCAGAGCGGTATAAATTTTGCTTCCTCTCCCTGGTGCTCAAGGGAGAGATGGCAAGAAGGGAGGGGGAGTGCAGGAAGAGACCCAGGAGGGGGAAAAAGTTCAAGGCCTTGGTGTTCTGTACTCAGCGTACACCAGCTGCAGGATCTCGCCTGCTGCCCATTTCTCTGTGCAGGAATGTTGGCATAGGCTCCCCGCTCTAGCTGGGCTATGATTTATTCTCTCTCAGATGCTCGAGGCTGATTTCCAGAGCACCCATTCCCCCCATGGCATGACTGAGTTGTGCAGAGGGATGCATGGCTCCTGGAAAAGAGGGAGAATGCTCTCAGCTTATTGTCTGCAGCTATTTCCACTTCTAATGGCATCAGTGGTTAAACAAGTTTAATTGCAGCTCCTTTCTTGCCTCTCTTGGCGTCCACTGGAATTTTGTTATTACCTTCTGTCATGCATTCATGGAAAGCTTGACAAATGTTAAAGCCTAGGTTCTCAGTAGTGCTTTTTTAGTGGGATTTAGGTAATGTAAGAAAGTTTTTTAAGTTTCTAAAGTCTTGTGGGTAAGGTCAAACTTATTGGTCTCTGGGTGAGGAAAGCAGCAGTGGACAGCTGAAGGCTGAGTTTTTCCACTGGGACTGCAGGATAATGGGTTTATCCTTTGGGGAAAGATCTTGACATGCAGCATGAGTGGAAAGGCTTCCATCAGCAAAAGAAGTGCTAGATCTCACACTCGGGATCCACTTTACCAACCTCACAAACTAATCCTTCATGCAAGCAAGTTTTAGCCATATCTGTGTCCAGTGCCTTCAATGGGTCTCCTTTGGAGTACGATACCACTCTAGAGTAAGCACTGGAGCAGTGAGACTATGCTAATATTTCAGCTTTTTATTCACTACTTTTTTCTTTAGAAAATAGAAAAGCATAGCATAGGTATGAATATTTTACCGGTTCCTTTCCTCAGCTCTTGTTAAATGGGAGCACTTTCGATGCCGTGATTCTAAAGGGTCAAGTGAAAACTCTGTGGGTGAGAAGAATGGCAGCCCCTCTGACTTTAGCAGAAGTGTCTTCACATCTATTGCAATGCAAATGCCTAAAGAAATTAATATTGAGCTGTTATAAATGCTCCTGCTGCCTCTACTGCTTTGTCTGTGGACTTGGAGGAATTTTATCGATGATTTCAGATTGTGTTGTTCTCTGAACAAAAATTTTTAGAAGTTGAGATTCAAACAAAACACAGCTCTGATCTGACTGGAAGGCTTTGCTGGCACACACGAGAGTTCTTTATTGTAATACATGAGCCTTTGCCACCTTGGCCATCTCAGCTCCCTTGCCTTCACTGAACATGAAACTGATTTTTCCTCACGCTTTCTTTATTCTTTTTTGTTTCACAGAAACCAAAATGCAATATTCCTCCCCGATAATACTCTTTCCTGCCTCTTCCCAAACAAGCATCCCCAAGAGACAAATTCCTCCGGAGGTCCAGTGCTGTGAAACATTCACAAGGATGTCTCCCACTGCTACAATCTTGGAGAGAATCCTGCCATCTCACACAGCCCCTGCAGCTATTTGGTGAAACGGATCCAGCTAAAGTTAATGGTAAAACATCTGCTGGAGTTTTACCCAGCAACTTTAATGGAGCCAGGATGTCAGCCACTGAATTTTGGCACTCTGCAGCAGACAAATATTGTGATCTGAGATTCTCAAGACAGCTGGCCTCCAACCTTCCTGTCTGCACACTAGAAACAATTTCAGAGTTTATCAGCTCTGTATCATAATCAGTTCACCCAGCCATAAAACCTATTGGTCTCCCTACTTAACTATTTACCTACCTGCTCACCCACTAAAACGGACGTTAACTCTCCTATTCCAGCCAGTTGTATTCTTACCAGTATGAGGCAGAGTTTAAAGGAAGGACACTAAATGACTTATTTTCCACTAAATAACTTGTCCCTAGCATTTCTAAATCTTCTTTCCCTTACCACTGTTGAAAAAAGACCAAGTGAGGCTCAGGAGACATATGTAGAAATTACTTTTGTTAGCAGGGAATGTAGATTATACTGGAAGTGTTCTAACAGTTTAGCTAAGTGTGGACACTGATGTGTCAGAGTGCTCTACTGACAGCTTCTTTTCCTCATCTTCACACTCCTGGCACTCAGAAAAAATGAAAGAAGAGCACACGGGCCAGCACAGTTTGGAAAATTTTGGAAAATCCAAGGCAGAAATGGTGTAACTCCCAAGATTTGGCTCCTCCAGGCTGAAAGCAATTTACTGTAGCTGTTGCACAGGCTGTTTGTTGAGAAGATGATTAAACAGGACACTCTATTCAGAGCTCGTGGTCACTTAGAAGATCTTGGAAGCATTCCTGGAGAAGGACACAGCCAACTGAAGCCCAAGCCTGGCCTCGCAAAGCCATCCCCATAGCACACAAAAGCACCAGGAGCTGTTCCCATTCCATATTCAATTCAGCCTAAGTACTCTTTTAAATGTTAGTGAAAGGGAATATCAGCGAGCCACAAAAAAGGACAATTACGTTATAGTTTTGAACTAAAAAGCCAATCTTTCTGCATTGAAATGAAACCTGAAAGGCACAAGCAAGGGGCTAAGGGGAGGAGGGACCGGGAAAAAGTGGGGGGACACAGGCGAGGGACGGGACTGAGATGAGAAAAAGACTTCAGAAGCTCCGGCGTTTGCTCGAGAGCCCTTATGTCTCTGAATGGTGCTATTTCTCTCATGCTACAGAGCCACAAAGTTGTTTCCACCCCCACCCCTCCTTCCTCTGGCAATGCGAACAAGATCATAAACGTCAGATGCAGTCTTGTCGCTTTAATGGTCTCATGGCTATGAATAAAAATGGCGCGGTAACAGATTTGTTAATTGACTTTATGTGCAACTGGCATACATTAGGCAGCTCCGTTAGCACCGCTCACAAAGCTGGATGTGTTGCTGCTCGCTCCCACCGCCATCGAATTAAACTTTTAACAGTTGAGAGACCAGAGGGTTAAGCCTAGGAGGCTGGAGTGATATTTTCACTGCCTTTGATGACACACTAAAATACAGAACGTCTCATTTTGCAGCAGAACATTGAGTCTGCGAAGCCGATGTACATGTGGTTACTATTTGCAGAATTTGGCATTTTCTATGAATAGCATAAAACAGGCAGTGGATCAGCTGTCATGTTTTGACAGGGTTGTCCTTTTTTTCCGAATGCCATTCTTTCTTTTTTTTCCTTTCTTTTTCCCTTCATTTTTTTTTATTCCCCTTTATGCCACAAATCCACTTTTTTCCTTTTTTCCACAGTAGTCTATAAGCTGATGAATATTATATTAAAAGGACAGTCTGGCCATGCATCCAAAGGTACAAGAAACCTTCTATCATGACAGATTGTGAACTCCCGGATGAGAGGAGAAGGGAATAACGTTTGTGCATATGGACCAGTATAAGGGATTTGATCAGACATCAAGATTTTAAATGCAGATTGCACAAATATCCGTCAGAACTCATGTACACCTGAAAATCATCATGCCATGAGGCAGGTTTGAGATGTGCCCTTGGGATCTGTGTTTGAATCCTGTAATTCTTTGATCTCCACAGGGCAAATGGACTTGATTTGTCCTTTTCTTGAGATCAAGAATGCAAGACTAATTTTGAGACACTTATATCTGTGATGTCTCATAGCAAACATTTTAATATCCCGGTTTTGATGCATGGTTTTCAAAACAATGAGATATTTTATCCCAAAGCTCTATGATGTCTGTTAACAGAAAAAAAAACCAACAAAAAAACACCACCAAATCTTATCTCGAAAAGAAAAATAACATCACCACATTTACCCAGTGCCAAAGTCTCGGGCTGACTGACCCTTCTAACCCATGGCTCCATGAAGGCATAGACAGGGACTTTAAATTTCTTCACATTTGTATTTTGGAAGAGGGAACATGAAGCATGCATTCCTCAGGAAGAAGCTCCCAGACCCCAGCTCCTCTCCTTGCTCCACATAGGGGTGGCCAGGTCACGCTCTGTGCACACTGCCTTGGAGAGCTCTTCACTTTCCAGCACTTTTTGTGTGCTTTTGTCCCCCATTGCACATCCACGGAAGAGTGGGCAGGCTTTGCCAGCAGCCATGACATTTCAGGGGACAGGCCAGCCGGTGCTTCCATGAGAGCAAGGGCTCCGGGAGAGCCAGGAAAGAAGTAGATCTAAACAACAGAGTTATTGCTCAAACTCTGAGCTCTCTCTGTCCCATCTGTTCGCCCTCACCTCCTGGGCATCTCCTTCACCTTCACGCACCGCAGAGGTTGGCTTGGCTCATTCTCTCCTGAACACGTTCATGGTTTGGGATGCCAGACTAGGCATTTAATATGGTTATTGGCACTCTACATCACATCCAGAGACGAAGATCCCTGTGTACTGATATTTTCCTCTTTCTTTATCGCATTCTTACAATTAGATTAAATTTTAGATTAAATTTCCCAGCATTCAGAAGCAAACAGGAAAATTACTCTTCTGTTTTGTTAGTCAGTTACCATACCAGCTTTTTTTTATGGATGGGGTTGTTAATATCCTATAAACAATGGATTGACGAGAATCTGCTGCCCTCAGCTCTGCTGCTTCTCTTAGAAATTTCTGCTAATAGCCTCCTACAGTGGTTTTAGGAATCAAAATTATTAAAAGAAGTGAATTATGAAAGAAATGCCAAAAGGAATAGTTTATTATTACTTTTCTTTCTGGTAACTTTGAAAGATCCTTCCATACCAGGGCCAGAGGCACCTTAATTCTCGAAAACCATTGTGTGAGGTGTCTGAAAGTGGGAGAACTGTGTCTGTTAGAGGTGTTTCATTCCAAACCACCATTTTGCCCACAAATTTTTGATGCTTCCTTGACACATTTCTTTCTCTTTTAAATTTTCTAGATAGCTTGTCTTGACAAAAGCATATTTCAGGTCAGACATAGGCTGATCATGGAAGCTTTTAAACTCTCTTGCTGACCTGGAATTAGTAGATTCATGCAACTTTCCACCAAACCCAGTACACCATAAAATAAGTGTTTTACGCTACAGTGGTATTGCTGGCAATGCATAAAATAAATGTCCTGTATGTGCAACACCATAACTTTAGTCTAAAACACTATCTACAGATTTAATAGATGGATAGATATTGCTTTGGTTGTGCAGGGCCTAACACTGTAAGTTGTGTCTTTGGTTTTTTTTGATGCATTATTTGGCTAAACATATTTAATGACAGTGAACAGAAAAGAGATCTACACTGATACACAAGCAAACCTCCCCAGGCCCATGACAACCCACAGAGGTCATAGAACTTAGTATTTATCGTCCATTCATTCATCTTCCAAATCTCTCATTAATTAATTTTTGTCTCTGTATCTTGATCTCAATGTCTTAACATTTTAATAATGAAAAATGAGTCAAAATCACAACCAAGTTTAAGCAACAAGAGCCAATGGGACCTTGGCAATGGACAAGTGGAAAATGTAAGGCAATTCTGTTCATTTCAGGTGAGCTGTACCAAAATGTTGTTTAGGGAAGCAGAGAAAAGAAATTATTTACTAGGGAATAAAACTGGTAGAAGCCAAAGGAGACATCCATGTTTTGATTCTGAGCATAATTTTGCCTCTGGTGGAGGTATGCACCTCCAGAAATTAATTTTATGAAAAAACTTTATCTGTTCAGTGTTCTTTGTCAATGTACACACCTGAAGGTAGGATGTATGCACAAGCAGCAGGTGTGTCAGCTCTCCCAATACAATCACCACCCTCCTAGAGCAGGTGTCCCCCTTTCCCATGCCTGGCCAGCCCTTGCAGATATTCTACTTTACATATCCACAAACTCATCAGTAAAATTCTTTTCCATGTGAAGCATTCAATAGGTTACCAGCCCAAAACATGTATCAGTATTGACTCAGTATCACAACCTAGAGTGGGTCAAGATAGGAAATTGAGTCAATCTTTTATAACTCTCTCTTTCTCAGCAGTTACACCAGTGCTCCGTTGGTCCATTGACCAGGAAACAGAAGTCACTGCATGGGGATGGTCTCCTTCCTTATTTCCTTAAGAGATGGAAAAAGATATTTGGGTAATTGTAGTTTTATTGGAATTGAATGTCTTTGGAAGAGGAAATGGTTCTGGTTTCAGTAAGTCTAACAGTGTTGTGATATTCTCTTTTCAGAATTAAATACTTGGAAGTTAGTGGCTTCTTTGAAAGTGTCATTGGTTATGAAATATTTCTCTTACATTTTATTTATATTTTGATTGTACCATTTTCATATTGGAGAAGATAATAAAATATTTTCATTTTCTCAATAGATTTCACTTGAACCAGAATGTATTTTCCCATACAACAATAACAAAAAACCCCAAAACCCAACCAAAACGCAAACATGGAAAACATCCAACTTTTAGGTTTTATTGATGATCCAATGGAAATAAATTTCAGATCCTTAAAAAAAAAAAAAATTATTTTCCTCCTTACCACA
The DNA here is from genome assembly GCA_036630365.1 of Acanthiza pusilla. Lineage (NCBI taxonomy): Eukaryota > Metazoa > Chordata > Aves > Passeriformes > Acanthizidae > Acanthiza > Acanthiza pusilla. Next base: position 15,276,067 of record JAXCHO010000004.1, on the reverse strand, counting down.
AATCTCTGTGTGCCACAAATCAAGTGCTAAAGTGTCCTTATTTTCAGTCTTTGATCTTACTATACAGCTCAGAGAAAGGCCAAACCATGAGATTTTTTTTTCTACTACACTGAGCCTGCTTTGTTAGATGAAACTGTGGGTTGGCTTCCTTCTTCAGCTGGAATTGGCCTCCCAAACATAGCTGGATTATTAGAATTAAATCAGAGGAACGCTGAAAGCTAACTGGGCAATGGGAAGTGGAGGTTCCCCAAGTGTCCTCTATTTCATACAAATAAGAGTTGGATTGTCTCTTTTATTATCCCAGTGAGAAAAAGACATTTGCAAGAGGCTGGCTGTGGGGCAAGAGAGGGAGGGATTGCTCTTCATCCCACATAGAGATTCTCCTGCCCTGATCTGAGTTTGGGTGGATTACAAAGTGTCCCTTTCCTGCATTTTGAAGTTCTGTTCTCTCTTCCCACTCTATACTACATGCAAAGATCATTGCCCTTTCTTGTCCACACACACAAACAAAAAAAAAAGGCATCTTTTTCATTGTTATTTTCTTTCTTTTCCTGCTTCAGCTGTGGGTCCAGCTGGGGAAGGAGTGGGAAAAGGCATGAGGTGGGAGGAGTGGGACGAAATGGAGGGAGAGGAAGGGAGCGTGTGTGTGTGGGGGGACATGGTGTCCTCTGGGGAGGCAGATCCTGCCAGGGAGATTACAATGGTTGTCATCTGTGTGATCAAAAAGGAGGGAAACACTGCGTGAGGGATGAGTCTCCACAGCTGTGGAGGGCTGTTAATAACATCGCCACACAAGCCCACACCACCCTCACCAGTGTCGCTCTCCATGGGAGGAGAAGAGGAAAGTCCCTGCAGAAATTGGCACCAAGCAGCTGCCCCCAGCCTGGGCACTGCCCAGGCCAAAACGCAGACACAAGACACATGCCACCCCCTCCCAGCAGCAAGGACTTTTATCCTCCTTACTTTTTGCTTCTGCATGGTAATTATTCTTTTTAACAACAGAATATTTGGGAAAGGAACAAGTATTGCTGCAGAAAAAAAAAAAAAAAGTGTTTATGAATAATGGAACATTTCAAATCCATCTGGTTTCCGAGACATTTTTTAGTTTCTTGCTACAGCCAATTATATAGCATGCTTGAGTGATAACTGGTTTTATCCTCAGGCTCATTCTGCACACTAATTTCTACACTGATAGTTGCTACCAACCTCTGAGGTTAGTAGCCATATGGTAGTCCAATATGGCACTTAATACTATACTTGTTATACAGTAAGCAGTATTCCGGCAATCATAAATCCACATTGTAGTAGGCACTGTAAAAAAGCTGTGAGTCCTTTTCTGAGTTTTGGCAGTGATGGCTATTTTTAATTTAATTTCAAGGACATTATAGAATCATTTGCGACTCTTTTTTTAATTTTTTTTTTCTTCTCTGTTTTATTGCTGATGAAAGTCAAATTGCTGGCACCAATCCTTCCTGTAAATGGCAAAGACAGTGGAGAGCGATAGTTCTTTTCCTAGCAGAGGATCTCCTGATACTGATGCTTCTGTCAAATTGATCCCATCCAGTAGGAATTGGAAAGCCTCCTCTAAATTGTGCTCTGTGTTGCTAAACAAGTGCCAGTCACTAGAAATAGCAAAGTGGCATTTTGTGGGCTATCCATCTTGCAAGATAATAACCACTCTTAGCATTAATTCAGGGATTTTATCACAATATCCTCATCTGATGAGCCATACCACGGGCTTGTTAAGGCAAAGATGGTCATTATTGAACCTATCACGAACATCAGAGGAGCAGGAAGATAAACAGAGTCATCAGGATAAATGTGAATCATTTCCAAAATGGGAAGGGAATGTAGGTGTCCTGGCTCCCACACCTCTACAAGCATTAAGTCAATTTTTTTCACAGGGGAAAGGGGGGGAAATACTCACATGTAAATGTACAGGAAATTGCATCGAAAACAAATCCATCCTTTCATCAACCTATTCTCATTTCAGCACCATATTTCCTATGAGGTTGAAAAATCTGCTGCATGAGAGCATATGTTCCTTCAAAACTCATTTCAGATGTAACTTTTTTTAGGTTTCACCTCCTCTTCATGCTTTCTTTCCATAAATTGCTTTCCAGGGCTGTTGTTTTTCCTATTTATTTGCTCAGCAATCATTAAGAACTACCTGATTCAAAGAGGGCTCCTCACAAATTGTGTTGGACAATACAAGAGATACTCTGGTGTAAGGAATCAATTAATCATTTTCACCCCTATTAAAAAAAAAACCTCCAAAAACCCAGAACAAAAAATAACAGTTGTCCTATATTTACATTTCTTCCAAAAAGAAGTGTATTTAAATATTCCTCCCAAATCCATCAAGACTCTTTCTTTCCCCTGGTGCCTCTAGCAATTAATCAGTGAATGTAACTTCTAAGGAAGTTTTATGGTGCATGGACTACAATCTACTGTGGAGGGAAATTATTCTACATGAAACTGAGCTGGAGGAGCTAGAATAAATAGACTAAATTTTATCCCTGACAGACAAGTTGACTGAGGGATTTAGGCAAATTGATATGATGGTAAGGGCCAACCTGACCCAATGGCCTGCAAGAGGATGGAGCATTAGCTGCCTCTTATCCCAGATGAAGTCTGAAAACAGAGGACACTCAGGACAGCTGTGAAGTGGACATGGTTTTTGATATAATAACACCATGTTATCTTAACTGCTAGCTGTAACCTCAGAGCCATTACAGTGCTCAGCAATGTAGCTACCAACTTTAAACTGCACTAACAGAAGGAAAGGAAAACTGAAAGGATAAAGAGAGCAATGTCTTTGTGTTTGAGGCTTAAGAACCTGTTACCAGAAATCATGTGCCTCTTTTCACGTGATTTCATTTTGAAATGAAAAGTAGCGACTCACAGGATTTCCATAATTATTACATTTGATTTAACTCAGAGAGAAGATCTGTAATCAACCCCACTGATACCCTAGTTTTATTTGTGTGGCTGTTAGTACTACAGCCCCATGTGTAATTTTCTACACCTCCTCTCATGTCATGTGTAGTAGGCACTCCACTATCAACCTACAACAACCTGAATTTGTAAACAGCCTACCTGGTCCTTATCTCAGCATTGAAGTGTGCAAGTTATCTAACTGTAAAAGTCAGCATGGAGATATGTATTTTGCCTGTGAAAACAAGATCTTGACTTTTGAATTTAAGTCACTCATTTCCAGAGCTATATGTAGAGAAGTGGGAAAATCAGGGATGTAGCCCCTTCCCTCAATGGCATTGCGGAATTCAAGAAAGATGTTGGGCATACTGTAGGTCACCTTGAGACAGAAGGTTTTGCTCTTCTTATCTGAGAGTATCTGTCTCTGAACAAACTGATTTTAATTTTGTCTTTGCCTCTGCAGTAAAGGGATTTTATCCTGACTGGTTTGCTTGTGTTTCTCTGCCTGCATGTAAATGAGATTTAAGAAAAAGGAGGCCTGACTTTTATTTTTCATTAATTTTGTTTGTTTGTTTGTTTCTTCAGGGGTTTTTTTGTGTGTGCTTGTTTGGGTTTTTTGCTCTTTTTTTCCCAAACAGGAAATTCCTCTCTGGGCTCATCTATTTGGATGTTTACCAACAAGCATTTCCCTTAGTTAGCTTATTCCACCTACAAACTCAGTCAGTAAAAGGCAATCCTGAATAAGAATGTGCATGCAAGTGGAAAGGAAACGTGGATATTTTACACCAAAAGAAGCTAAATTCTCTAGTATCTCTCTATTGTAGTATTTGTAAACAACATTAAGGAAAACAGTGCCCTGTCGACTGGAAGGTGTCCCTGCCCTGGCTGGAGGGCTCAAACTAGAAGATCTTTAAGGTCCCTTCCAAACCAAGCCATTCTGGGATTGAATGGAAACCTAAAAGGGATTTTTTTTTTCTTTTAGGAAAGTGATGTTTGGGACCTGGCAACATTGTGGTTGTCTCACAGCTACCATCTCCTCTTACTAACTGAGAGGGGGAAAAATGTGTATATTTTCAAAACTGTCCTCTTTCTCTGCTTGTGAAGCACCACAGAATTACCTTCGTTTTTTTTCCTTTACATGTAAACACCTCCAGTAGTGACTTCTTAGATCCATTTGTTAATTAGCTATCAGTCAAGTAGCCCATATCCAAATCTGAAGACAACTTCAGTGGATGGGTAGTTGGAATATTCCCCAGGAAACCACAACCTGCAGGATCATCTTGCTAGGAAGAGCCTGTGCTGTGGATGACACAAGGAGGAAAGTCAAAAGAAGCACAGAGAGTCAGCGAATGCAGTTGAAAATTAAAAGGAGGGGGAAAAATGAAAAAGGAAAAAAAACAATAGAGACAGAAAACAGTTTTCAGTATTCACCAGCTCTCCTCATCACTCCAGCCCAGGGCTTTGGAATAGACCCAGCGGAGGGCAGCCTCCTCTCCACATTTCTGACAGACGGGGCATGCTGCTCACCTTTCCTGCCATCTAGTTTGTGTTTTGACAATTCGGGATGGAAACTCCAGGAAATATATGCAGACAGCAAAGATCCCCGGCTCCCGTTCTCCTCCCGAGGAAGTTAGCCAGGCATTGCAGAAATGTGATGCGTGAATAACACAGAGTCTAAGCAGAAAATGAGTACGTTTTAAACAAGTCCACTGGAAAAGAATTAGCAGTGAAACTGAAAAGAGCCATATGCCAATAAGGGGGAAAGTGACTCAAAGTGACACGCTGTAATAATATAATTGAGTTAGGATTAAATTGCAGAAGGATAAAAGCAAGGACAGAGCTAAAAAGGTAGAGACTGCGACATGCGCTGCCTTGTTAAGTGGGAGATGGTCAACAGGAGGGGATTCTCTTGCCGTTTTCCTTTCATTTATAATTAGGCAGTGAAAGTACCAGGGGCATGTCAAGCCATTTGAGGGTTTAAATAAAACAGCACTTCCCTGAACCATCATGGCTCAGTTTCAGCATCTCCCCATCCCCCACGACTCCTTGGAAGCAGTGGGAGTCTACAGCTATCTCCTCCTGTGGGAAACCCTCCCTGGCAGACAGCATCCGGACCTTCTCCGTCTCCCACCCTCAATCTTTATTGTTAAGGGAAAGGGGGAGGTGGGAAGGGTGTGAGGCACCCTTAAGAAATCCCCTGTTTATTTAAGAGTTTTTTGCAGGCAGGGGGAGGGCTTCTTTTTTCCTCCTCTGAATTCTCCTCTATTAATATATTCCATTTAAATTGCTCACGGCACCATGTACTAATTAGGACTAGAATGACAGTTTGAGGAGAACAACTGAACCCACTTGAACTCTTGGAGTTCAGAGTTCATGCACATATGGGAAAAACATCTCCCCATTTATTTCTGCAAATACTCTGCACGTATCATGGAAAATATAGCTGATAAGTATGGAAAGAGCTGATCCTGATGGCTCCTGTAGACACTTCAGATTGCAGCCAAAGAGATTTGAAATGCTCATTTAAAGACAACGCTCACTGAATTGGTTCTGTTGGTGATCGCACACTGAGTTGCACTGATTCAAATGAAAGTGTTAATTTGATACCAGTTTAGATCTACCAGTACAAAAGCACAATGGATGTCCTAAGGCATGTTAAAGCAGGCTCATTCCAGTTCAGAATAAGTCAATGAAGAACAGTTTTCAGCTACACTAAAACAAGAATGCTACACAGAGCTACATGGAGCTGCGCATCACATTAATGAAATCAGGACTATTTTGAGTGCAGGCAAGGCCTTTGTGTTACTTAATCTCAGACCAGACATCTCAGCACTTACCTTCAGTGGAAAGTCAGTGTTTTTTTGCAACATTTATGTAATAATAGCAATACTTAGTGATTGTAGGCATATATCTTATAGTATTTTAGCCAGGTGTGTAAATTGTAACAGGCATACACATTGATTTAACTTCCCCAAATCAATTTTCCTATTTTGATTACTTTTATTTTCTCCATTTAAAACTACACTTCAGGTGCTGACTTTTAACCACTCCCATTCCCAGTATAGAGCATCCAAATATTGACTTGTTCCAGCTTAATGAAATTGATCTTGACTTCTCACCTTTTATTATTTTGGCAGGAGGTTGTGTGCAGACCAACTCTGTAATGAAACAGGATGATTTACTCAATACCACACAGCAAATCAGTATCACAGCTGGAGATAAGAGCTGACTTCTACAGAGAACCACCACGCAAATTTGACTACAAGTCTTGAAAATCAGCAGGCTTGGATTGCCTGAGAACTCCAGTTTACGTATTGGTTTCCTTCCCATCTGTTAAGGAGAAGTCTCTATAAGAATAGCTTGGCTGAAATGTCTATGTCTGTCCCTGATCTCTTACAGTTATTTTCACAGAGTCATAGAATGTCTTGGTTAGAAGGGATCTTAAAGATCATTTAGTCCCTTTCCCTTTCCCTTTCCCTTTCCCTTTCCCTTTCCCTTTCCCTTTCCCTTTCCCTTTCCCTTTCCCTTTCCCTCTCTTGCCCTGCCTGAGGTGACCACATCACTTCACTGTCACTAAACATCACAAGAGGAAATTAGTTTCCGCCTGTCCCATGTGGTTTATTTGCTCTCTTTCCCTCCCACATTCCCTCAGCCTGAGGAGTTTAGGAGAAACGCTGATGGTTCGGTGGAAGAGCACTGCAGGTCTTTGGAGACACAAGCAATTCAAAGCCAATCAATGCATCTATAAATCCTTGTAAAACTCAGATCTTGAATACCTGGTTACTCTTTCATTATGCACTGACCCAACAAATGAGGCCGGGGTATTCCTAAGACACTCTCCATTTTTCACTGTGTGCTGTGCTCTGTGTTATTTCTCCATGGCATGCGTAAAGGAAAAAAATGTATCTTGTAAACATTGATCTACTTATTATTCTGCTTGTTTGGATAGCCTTAAAAATGGACATTTATCTATCGTTTAGGTGTCTTAAACACAGGCTGGGTACCCAGACATAACACGAATGTGGTCGTACAGAGACCATCCATGGGGACTGTTTTCAAAGCTCTCTCTATTCCCTAAGCCGGACTTTTACCTCCCCCAGGAGCCTGCAATTTAGAGTAACTCCTTTGGGAGCACAGATTTCTGCAAAGTCCACCATGAAAAGCTACCTTACATAGGTGTTAACGGTTGAGGCCAACTGTTTTTGCTTTTTCAAAGCTGGAAGTAGTAAACTGTAAGGACTTCAGGCAACATATATGTAATGACTGACAGCCGAAATATAGAGACATAAAGAAATGGGTGTCAGGGCTAATGCAGTTCTGCACATCTCCATCACACATTTCAGACATGGGCATTTTTCTTTTTCAGCCTCTGTGTTTTAAAACAAACCAGATTGGGGCCATTGCTGCCTGTAGATTATGGCCCTCGAAGTGATAAACATGCTGTTCCATTGCTATTTGCCCCATGAGATAAACATTTCTGATGGATTTTTCTGACAAAACTGAGAAACCTAATAATCGCAACGTCAGAAAAAAAGTGAGAACTGATTCAGTTTGATCCCCGAAGGACAGGAGAGAGAAAACAGCAATAGGAGATACAGTTCTGTTGGACTGAACTTGTCAACGCTCTTTTAGACTGCTTTGAATAAGCACATCCGCTTGGTGTTATAAATAAAGGTTTCAGACGGTAATTTGCATGGATTAGGATTGTTAACGTTTATCAATTGCTGGGTTTTAAAGAACTCCCAAATTCTTGATAGGAGTATCTCTTTGTAGTGAAAGATTCATGGTGGGAGTGAAAAAAAATCCGATGAATTTCAAGCTACAGATGAGAGAAAGCAAAGCCATCCAGATCTAAACTGAGATACCATTAGTGGTTCCCATAAATCAAATCATGTTTATAGCAGGGATACAGTTGAATTACCATCTGGACTTTTTAACCTCAACATTTATTTCCGAACCCTCCTCCAATATTGAAAGTAAACTTAACCCTTCCTTTCATCTTCAGGACTTTGACCTGGTGCCAGTTCTTATTTTGAAGGGATGATCTGATTTTTGATGGGGACAGAATGTCACACGTGGCATGAGGTTGGAAGGACTGGGAGTTTCTTACAGAAGACAAAGTCGTAAAAGAAATAAAATACGCTCAGTCTTAAATGAGATCAGCCGAATAGAGGGTCAGTGGGAATGAAGTCAGGGGGAGGATAAAGAAAGGAGGGTTCATTTTAATTCAGGTAGAGGACACGGATGGGGTCCAAGGACACTGTAGCAGAACATGTAGCAGTCAAAAGGAACCTGTATTCTCTCAGGATATGTGGGTTTATTGGGAGGTAGATGGGTGATGAAGAGCTGGATCCTGTTTTCATTGGTGTTAATAACAAAACTGTCATTGCCTTTAATAGAACATCCACCTACTTGTTTGAAAGTGAGAACTTTAACCCTTTACTGACAAAACAAATCAAGCTCATATCAAGAAAGTTTTAAATTCTCAGGAAAAATATCAAGTTATCTGAGTCCCACTTTTTTGGTGTGTGGGTTGGGATTTTTTCTGCTTCTTTTTTTTTTTCCTCTTCCTTTCAGTCTACCTCTGAACTTCCTGATTCAGTCAAGGAGCTGCCAGAGTAGTTAGTAAAGGATATTGTTATGCTATTTCCAACTCAGGAAGTTGTAGACAGGTGGGGGTCAGAGTTTTTTTCACAGGTAAAAAGTGACAGGACAAAAGGAGATAGCCTCAAAGTGCACTAGGGGAGGTGTAGATTGGATATTAGGAAAAGTTTCTTCACCGAAAGGGTGGCCAAGTGTTGGAACAAGCAGTCCAGGGAAGTGGTGGACTCACCATTCCTGGGGTTATGCCACGTGGCTGGGTGAGTCCTCTGGCCATCCTACCTGCTCTCCTACCCTTGGATACCAAACACGGTTTTTTTCTTTGAGGGCAGTTTCCCTGAGGAAAATAAATGTCTTCCCGCCTCCTCTCCAAAGCTGTTTTTGTAAATGTCTTTGGTGTCATATGTTTCAAAGTGAGCTGAACTTTTTTTTACTCAGTCCTTGTTAGACACAACCTCATATTTCACACCCCGGCTGGTGCCAGGATCCTCTTAGTCTATTGGCGACATTACTGCCATTTCCTATCTCTCTCCTTCCTGAATTTACCTAACCCAGAGCCCTGGCCTTTTGTTGAAATGATTTTCTGCCTTCCGGCCCTGCGTGCCGTGTGTCAGATTATGTGCAAAAGGTCTCAACCCACTTCCCCTGGGTTTAGGCACAGGATGAGGAAATGAAGAGGAGTGAAGTTACTGATTTCGTTTTGGAGGTCAGGGTGGGTCTTCTCGGGGTAGGACTGCAGCCTGAAGAGCAAATGCTGCCATTTGTTATCCATATTTTGTCAAACAAACAAGAAACCCCAACAATTATTCATGCTGCTGAGTCGGAAATACTTCTCAAAACAGCTGACAAAAAAGAACAGGAGGACAATAGGTGGATGGCGAGGAGAGATTATATATATACACTTATATATATAGCCCAGACACAGACATCCAGTTTTGTTGGAAACAATCTGAAGGCATGAGGAGCCTGAGGATCATCTCTGGACTGCCCAAGTGGGCAAGAAGTCTGATTTGCTCAGTAATTCCCTTACAGGATTGCACAGCCTAATTATGTGTTAACCCACATTGCAAACCTGCACCATCAAAAGGGTATCTGTGCCAGGAGAATGTTTTCCAGTGCTGGGGAATCCCAAACTTTGCCCCTGTACAGGAGTGCACAGACTCCAAGCCAGCACCCTGAGGCCATGCTGAAAGAAGGAAACATCAGTGCCAGCCTCATCCTCCTCTGTCAGGGAGCCACGTGTGCCCCACGAGCTGCTGGGACAGGACCTGAGTGGCCTCCTCAGGGTGGATTTGAGCTCTGCAAAGAGAAATGTGAGCATCTCCCTCTCCTGATGATTTGGGCAGCAGATCTTGGTTTCCTGACTGAGCTGGAGACTGAGCTCACCCTCCTGCCTTCCTCCCCACGAGCCACCTGAGTGGCAGTGTCACACTGACCCCGTGCCCCTTGCTCAGATCTGGTGGCAGTCCAGGAACACACAACCCAACCTGCGTGCTCCAAATCTGCCGGCTTCCTCCCAGATCTGTGCAACAGCACTGGAGGGGGAGGAAAAACAAACAAAGAAGCAAACAGACGGAAAGGCAGAAATCCAAAAGCACTTCCTCTCCCTGCGCAGGTTGTTGGTTGTACCTAGAGCTCTGGCTGGTTTATGTATGCATTCAGAGTAAGTTCTCTGAGGAGTATCCTGCAGTCATTTCTCAGCGAGTGTGAACAAACTCATTAACAGCTCCTTTACTGGAATGATAAGTTGTTTCTTAATGAAGGGAAAAATAAATACCCTTGCTAACCCAGGCTCCATCACTAGAAGTCACACATCATTCTTAAAGACTCCTTATTTTCCACCAGAGACATTTGTGTACAGCCCTTAAACAAAATGAAAGAGCTTGTTTCTCCTTCTTAGACGCTCTTTTAGATGCTCAAATTGCACAGCATTTTTTAGATGCTTTCCAGGGTTTTATCCCAGATGTGAGCACCTCGTGCTCAATAAAACAAAAAATAATGAACTGAAACGCCACCCATTTTAAGAAGGGAAGGTTTGTAGCACTTAAAACATGAGACCAGGGCCCAAGAGATTTGGGATCTATTCCAAGCTCTGCCATTGACCTGCTATGTAGTTTTACTTGTAAGGAAGTCACTTAAGCTCATTGTGTTTCAATGTGCCCATTTGTGAAATGGAGATAATAATGCCAAGCTCACAAGGGGGCTGTAAAGGTTAATTAAATAGAGTTTTTAGGTGATTTCCCTTCTTTGGATGAAAATCATGACAGATGTATTGTTTATTAATGAAATTTGTGCAAAAATCACAAGTCTGAATTTTTGCAGTGAAGAAATACATGGTGAATTTTTCTGGGCATGAAAAATGCCAATGTGGCAATTTTTAAAAATTATCTTTTTTGGGTTTTTTTTTTCCAAGCTATATTGATTCAGTTTGAGCTTCAAAAATCTGGGACTGTTTTGCAATTTTTTTTCATGCCACTTTGGCATGTAAACACATGATGATGCCTGTATTAGCAACTAGAACAGCTAGGGATCACCATGGGAAGCATTGTGAAAACAAACAGGCAAACAAAAAAAAAACCCACAACACTTAAATAGTATTTTGGATGCTCACGTGCTTCAGGGTAAAAAAAATGCAGGGCATTCATGTAATCAGAATGTGTTAATGACTTTGTAAGATTTGATGCTAGCTGTTTTCCAAGGTAGAGGTTTGTTTTCTCTTTCATCCAGACCAACGTTTCTGATTCCATGTTTAGAAATTGTTTAGAATTCTAGAAAAGGAAATTATAATACACCCAGGAAGATTAATAATAATAATAATAATAATAATAATAATAAACCCCATGTATCTTATCCTTTCCAGTTTTCAGTGTTCACCACAACTCAATCAAGCAGTTTGATCGCATAATTTGATGCAGATCAGTCTCTTCAGGAGTGGGTGGGATATGCTCTGCCCTCCTACCCCACATCTCTGTGGACATGGGAATCCCTCTTAAGTCTGGTTCCAGCACACAATCACATCTTTTCAGACACTAAACCTGCTCCTATCCCTCATGCAAGTCACTTGGTGAGAATTTTTACTTTCATGTCAGTTGCATAAACACAGTGGATTATTGTTATTTTTGTTACCATTGGAGCCCTTGCTTCACTCTCATGAAGGGACACCTCAAGGAACTGCAAGACAGAGAGAGAAGAAATGTTAAGTTCAGCTCCTGTGGAATTTGCTTGCATAGAAGCTTGAGTTTGGGCTGAAGATTTAAATGCTTTCCCTCTCTCACTGAACAAGGTGACCTACCCCATAACCAGAGAAATTCCAAATGAATAAGAGCTATTAAGTTATCTTGTCCACCTGCCCCCTTTGGCACAAGATTGAGAGGGTGACAGGGGTCTGGCAGTGGGCTGTGCACAGCCCATGACAGGGGCTGCACACAAATATGAATCATGTGGTACTTAAAAGGCCCAAATGAGTTTACTCTGGGCTCCCTACCCTTCCCTGTAGCTAGTGGGAATGGGGCTCTGGAACTAAAACTGGTTGACAAAGCAGAGATTGAACCAATCCCTGAAAACAACATATTTAACCCTGTGGACTCCGTTGCTGTCTTGGCTGCTAGTGCTTCTGCCATTTTTGCCAATGAGAGATTCCCCCAGGATGCTGCTTTTAAGAAAAACAAAACCTACCCACTGTGTAAATCTAACATCAGTTAGTGGTTTCCCACGTTCAGCTTCTGGGATGGTTGACCGAGACTCAGATGTGAAATCAGCTCATTCAGCACTGCAGAATGGAGGGCCCTGTAAATGGAAATAAACTCCTGGAAATATAAAGAAAAATTAATGATTTTGATAGAATCAAGGGAAGTGGCATCCTGATTTTTTCTCATTACATGGACACTCCTTCTCACCCTCCTCCACCTATTTCCAGATGCTCTGTGTGCATACATGGAGATATTCCCTTTGCCCATTAGATCTTGCTGGATCAGGATTTCACATATGATTCCTGAGCATTCAACTTTTAGCCTTTGTCCTTAAAAAAAAAGTGGAATTAAATTTTTCACACTGAACATTGTCTTCCTTTCTGTGCTCAAATGGCTTTTCTGGTGCTTGAGTTGTGCCAGTGACACTCAAGGACTTCAGCTGAGTGCTCAGTCAATCATCCCGGGGAGGGAAAAAAAATGAAGAAAAACCACAATCAACAAATCTGGTGCATTTGATTGAGTTAATAGAAAAGATTCAGAGAATGGCTTGGGTTGGAAGGGGCCTCAAGGACCATTTAGCTCCAACTCCCTGCCGTGGGCAGGGACACCTTCCACCAGACCAGATTGCTCAATGCTCCATCCAACCTGACCTTGAGCACTGCCAGGGTTGGGGCATTCACAGCCTCTCTGTGCCAGAGCCTCACCACCTTCACAGGAAAGTTAAGGAGAGTGACATGGACTTAAGCCTTTTGCACAGGTGAGGACAAAATTCTGGCTGCCTTGCACATATGCCAGGGCATGTTGGTGCATGTAGATATGTATTTCTGTAAACACCTTCTGTGCTCCTAAAAAGAAGTTTGCAGAGTTGCTGACGTGATTTGCTCTGAGTCGAGATTTGCAGAGTGTCAGCTGGGAGAGCATTTTCCTTTGGAAATGAAACAGTACAAAATAAATGCATTTGGTCATTTCACTAAATTCTGGGATGTAAGGCAGGTTTCCCCAGCAAGAACAAGAAGAAGCTGTGCTCACTCTGGCAGCAAAGACTGAAAGAAAGTGGCAATCAGTCTTAGTGGGGCTTGAGCATGGTGCTTATTAATCTGAATTTACATTTCTTCTATGGAAACAAGGGGTTTCTAAAGTGACCTGAATTACTGTGAGCTGACAGTTGCTGTGCTTACAGACCTTCAACACACTGCGTACAGGGAAAGAGTTTCCTTCCCAGTCTTTGACATTCTCTGTTCAGAAGATTTTTTATTTTAACCCCAGTCCTAATTGCCCTTCAGTATCAAAATTAATTGTGTTTTCTGCTAAAAGGCCAGTGCAGTTTAAGGTTACTCCAGGGTCCCAGCAGCCGATGCATCTTCTGTAAATGGCTTGATTGCCGTCTGTGGAGAGGAGTGCTGGGAGAGATTTGCTTGACCGAGGCTATACATTACAGTCCAATTAGTGTGAAGATCACTACATGAGTCTTTAACTTTATCTAGGAACTGTCGGAATCTCTAATGCTGAGAGCAGAGGGAGGAAGAAGGATGCAGAGCCCACCTGGGCAGCCATACAGAGACCACGTCTCTTCCTGGCTGCCCTCTCACTGTCTTGCAGGCAGCAGAGGGAGCAGTTGGAGGATGGAAATTCTCAGTGAGCTGCACTTCTCATCCTACAGGTATTTTTATCCCTTTTTTCTCCCTTTATTTCTTTGCTGCTTTACTGACATGTTAGTGTATGGTTTTGATTTTGATTTTTTTTTTCCCCTCTTCTTGAGACAGCTCATCTGAGGTCTGGATTCATTTAATGTAACCTGAGGCAGTGGGCTGAAATGGATGGGAATCTGCTAGCCCTGGGTCCTCTGGGCTGACAGAGAAAGAGCAACACATCCAGATATTAAATTAAATTCCCACAATGATCTTTAGAGATGGTTTCCTCCCTGGCACTGTCCCTCTGTCCTACAGCCAGGTCTCCAAACTCAGGTGTTTCATTTAGGTATTCAAAAGTGAGCAAGAGTTAGACTTTTCATTTCTCTGTGCAAGAACTCAGGAGCTCCTGTTTGGCTCAGGATGAAGTCAAGCAAAAATACAAGAGAATGGCAGAAAAGGCCAATTCTAACATTAAATGCTCTTTGCAGATCATAGAGTAGATTTAGAAGACGTGCAGTAATAGTAAACTGTGAGCTGAAATTATTCCTGTTTGGATCTGCAAGGACGAGTTGAGATTTACAAATAAAATAATAACCATGAATGGTCACCAACAGAAACCATCCCAGTGTGGTCTTGAAGGGAAAGGGCCTTACAGCTCACATTAGCCGCACACTGTGTAAACACTGGCACACAAATGTGCTAAAAAATGGGTCCAAAATCTTCTTATCCCTACAATTTTGTTCCTATAAATTTAATCTGCAACTTAGATAATCTCAGCCTATATGCTGCTGTTCATGATTGTTATCAAAAAAGCCTAATGAAACACCAGGTTCTGCCTTATCAGACACATACGGAACATCTGGAATTAATTTTTGGTTGGTCTGTGCCTCAAGTCATCAGGCTTCTTGTCTGCATATCTAGGCCTCATGTCTTCCAAAATATCTTCTAAAAGTAGCTGGAACAACCAGTATTAAACAAGACTATTAAAGAATGCTGTAAAAGTTTGAAAGCTAATGAAAAGAAGAATGCCAAGTCCCTGACATTTTTCACATCTCCACCCTTTATTTTTCAGCTAGCTTTCAAAGCTTAATGTCTTATTTTCTGAGTCAGTCTCCAAACCAGGAATGAAGAGGCAGCTGCAAAAGTGGGAAAAACATGGGGAAAAAAAGTTGTTATTTGACACCATCTCACAGAAGTTCCAGAACAGTGAACTTTCTGTAACAGCTCCACTTCTCATTACAATCTCATTTGACACTGGAGCAATTATGACTAAAACAACAACACCAAAAAAATGTCTACATGAGTATTTCAGCATTTGGGGGATTACATGGCACCATAATATGTCAGACAGCACACGCCTTCTTTAATTTCTTTTTTGTGCCGTGCTAAAGATATTAGTGTTAGCAATGTAGTGATGGTGTCCATCAAACTCAGAGCAACTCTGCTCCTCTCATTTCTGTGCTCTGCAGAAGCTGTTGTCCTCTTCGCTGTCTGGGACACAGCCATAGACCTCAGCCCTTGTCCCCAGTCCTGTTTTACCTGCTGGATTCACATACTTAGGATTCCACTCACCACCAGCTTTCCTGCACAGTTCACAACAGATCTTGTATCAGTGTGCAGCGGTGTGTTTGCACAACTCAGAGATAAGGGAGTCTCTCTCTCTCAGAGGCATTTTAGATTAAATAAAGCTGGTAATGGGATGAGAGCTGAGTCTCTCATCCACTGTTCTAAAGGTTCTTTAAAATGACACTGGATTGAGACTCCAGATGGCTCAAGCAGAATAGTCACACTGAACAGCTTTTTTTTTTCCTGTGGTCAACAAAGTTGTGGATTGCTCAAGGTAGAGGCAAATAACATTGACCTTATTAGGACTTGTGAAATTAAACATTCAAGAAGAAATAATATTGATATCATAATTATATAGGAGGGTATCTCACCACAAAATACTATGGGATGAAATAAAGGAAAAAAAAATATTTGTGAGAGGGACGATAATGAGGTGGATATCTCACTTTTCAGATATATACAAACAGTGGCTGAATTCTGTGGTATTCAAATCAACAGCAGGTAATCCCTGCTCTTTGGGTTTCCCATCATTTATTCTCCTTACAGCTGTAAAAAGAAAATTAACTGCTATTAAAGACAGCAAAGAAACTTTTTCACAGCAATATAAGATATTATTTCTAAGGGCTAATGCTAGCAGGAATGTAAGGCTGTGAAAAAAATTTCCCTTCTTGTAAGGGCCTTTCAGAGCTGGTCACAAGTGAATTTCTTGCTCATTTTTGGAAAATCCTGCACCAGCTAGTCTCTGATACAGGCCACTGAAAACTGTGGCCTTTAGTATGATCTCCTTTGTCATGAGAAAACAAATAATAATTAAAAATTGCTCTGATTTAATTCTTATTTGTGGCTGCAGCATTTCCTGCCTTTACAGAGAGGTTGTAAGGCTTGCAAGGAATACAAAGGAAAATTCTGCATGTCACAAAGTTATGAAACAAAGGCGAAGTGGAAATATAAAGTCAAAATGAAACCCTCCATCTTTCTGTCAAAGTGAAACAATAAATAATAATGGCATCCTGCATTTATATAGTGGTTTTCATCCAGAAAGCCTGGAAAGCTCTTCGGAAACTTTACAAACTACTGTGGAGGAATAGGAATGATTTCATACACTGATCTATTGAAGGCTCCCACTTCTGTAAACAGTTACAGTCTACAGCCACATTACATCTCAGTCTAGGACAGGTAGAGACTGATCTTGTGAGATATTGGATGGATCTGTAGTTAGTCAGAGTAAATCTTCAAAGTCCTGTGGGAATTTACACTGCTGACAGTTATTGTTTCTCATGATCAGGCACTTGGTAAAGAAATAAAATTACAGGTAGATGAAATAGCTGCTGATCCTGGTCTTTGAAATATGGCAATAGCAGCAGAGTTTTACAATTAAAATCCCTGGTAATTCATCAATCGTGGGATGGTAAACATACTCATTTTAAGAAGTCCAATCCTCTGTCCAGCCATTCCTCATTGTTATCATATGGCTGACATCCTTTCTTTCTTATTTTAATCTCTGTGTGTATATAGAAAAGGTGTTTTAAGAGCTAGTTGAAAGCAAAACAAACCTCTCAGATTTACGTCTCTGCCATGTTCAATTGTCAGGCAAAGCATGGAAGAAAATAAACCCAAAGAATGAGTAATTAGTAAGCTCAGGAAACTTGATTAAGCTTTCCATTTCTATCATATGTTTCACTTAAAAAAATCACACCAGATACTCGAGAAGTCTGTTGGATATTAAGAGATGGCATAGATTTCCAGATCCTCAATGGAGGAAAATTCTTGCTGATTTTCATGGTCTTTTTGTTCCAAGAAGGATCACATAATTTTGGCTCTTGAATAATATTTCTATAACTAGCAGTCGGCTCAGGAATTCCCTGTGTGTGAATGTATTTCTCTATCAGCTGGTGCAATGTATTTCTGCACTGGAATACCACTCTGAAAGCATCCAGCCAGCACCTCCTAACGGTGGCAGCAAAAGGAAGAGGAATGAAACAGGAAAAACAGTTCCAGGAATCACAGAGTAAGAAATTGCCTTCAGATTTGTGTGTCTTCATTTTGCTGGCCTCTGGCAGGGTATTTTGAGGGCTTCACGTGCGGTGGATGTGAGCCCTGCCTTTGCTTGACCCTATGTCTTCATTAGATTCCAAGGAATATCCTTGGCTCATCAAATGTGGCTGCATGAAGCGACCAAAAAAAAAAAAAAAAAAAAAAAAAAAAAGGAAGTCTCTTTTCTGTTTATAGATTTTCTTCCTGAGATTTCCAGCATCAGGCACCTTCCCATTCTTGGAAGTGGCAGCACCAGCAGCTTCTCCAGCTGTTACCAGCCAGGGTGGGACGTGTGGCTTCACTGGCAGGACAGGACACAGCCTGGGCAATGGCTCATGGTGCCTTGGTACGACTCCTCACCACTTGAAACAGCTTGGCTCATTCCAACAGTGCCTGGCACAAGACTGGAATTCCACATGGGCATTGTTCTGCTTCCCCAGGCTCTGCCATCCCCCGTTCTGCAGCCAGAGAAGCATTTGGAAAGTTCCCCTGATCCCTTTCTGTCCCCATTCTCGCTGGTCTTTCTGCCCAGAGACAAAAATTCGTGGTGTCCTGATGTTTGTGGTGTCCAAACTGATGCTTCTTGACACCACCAAGGTGAACAAGTGGGACCATGGCGTTTGGTGTGCAGCCTTTTTTACCCAATGCTCCCCTGGCAGATGGATTTGGGCAGGAGGGGAAAGGAGGAGGAACATGAACCACCCTAACCAGTGACCAGAGCAATGATTAAACATGATAAAGCCCCAAGAATCAACCTCTGCCACCAAGACCTGGCAGAACAGCAGCATCAACACTGTGCAATTCAAGAAATGTTGAACCAAAGGCATCTGCCTAGGCTTCAGCTGAGAAATAGTTCTCTTCTCTCTGAGGGATTTAGCACCAAATGAAGGCGAGACAGGGACAGCGTATCTGCATTTATTTAAACTGTTCTCTGTACTAAGTATTCTGTAAGAATAGGAAATTGCGGAAAAAAGTCTGGAGGCTTCTCAATGTCGGTGGTTTTTTTAGACTATTAGGGAAGTATTTTTATGCCCTCTAAGTTTTTCTCAAGTCACAGTATTCTCTTGAGAGACTGGAAATTTCAATCAGAGCTGTAAACTCAATCTCTGGATCAGTAATTCCCATTTACATCATGAGACACTCAAGAAAAAGCCTGATAGCTACATTTTGTTACAAACATGAGCTATTTAGGCATCCTGATTGACAACCTAAATTTTGCACATTAAATGATGGGATCTCTGGCTTCACAAAAGTATTCTTCCAGATGGTAGAAACAGTGTTAGGTATTGTGAAAAAAAAACCCCTCTATGTCAAATCAATAATTTCAAGGTTATGTGCCATTAATTTGAATCTCGTTGGTGGTGTTTCTGGTCTTCCAGGTGGTAGCTGGGGAAGCTTGGGTAGTTCATTACACAAAAGCTAGTTTGGTGGTGGAATATAGGTTGATATGTTCAAAGGCACTCAGGGTTGCCATAGGACAAAGTTTTGTTAAAAGTAAGTGAACGTCAGATGCTTACTTCTTCTTCACGCTTCTGAAAACCTCCTGCTGTTTTTGCTTCTTGAACATGAGAAGAAGGTTGTCCAGAGCAGCTATTACGGGCTACTTATATCAAATCCTTCATATTGCTGGTGACTGGGAGCCCCCA
Organism: Acanthiza pusilla; assembly: GCA_036630365.1. Lineage (NCBI taxonomy): Eukaryota > Metazoa > Chordata > Aves > Passeriformes > Acanthizidae > Acanthiza > Acanthiza pusilla. The sequence goes on along the minus strand of JAXCHO010000004.1, from coordinate 15,256,963 downwards.
AGAGTTCTTGTCCCACATTTTGCCTGGCAATTAAATAGGCCGAGATATAATTTGCGCCCCATATTCTCGGTGTTGAAGGCAGTAGGTTTCTTCATTTTTAGCCTAACTCTTCTGTCACCTTCACCAGTTTCACATTATTTATGTTAACTCCATGGCCTAGGGGTGGGAGGGAGAGGGGAATTATTCCTAATTTACTGAAAGTGAGAGAAGAATCAGTCACTTCTTTCTTTAAATTTCTGTGGAGGATTGTTAATCAAAGTTAAAACAAATCTGTGTTCCAACGCAGAGGTGGGCGAGGAAATGTGTGCCTAACACATATGCACTTTGGGGCTCCTGCAGAAGGAAACAGAATTCTGGAAACTGTTGTGAGAAAAACATTAAAGACACCAGACTCGATGCTATGCCACGGACTGGAAATGAGGCTTCAGACAATATCCCGCGATGCTTGAACCCACTTGAAGTGTTGCGCTTTATTCCCCAACCCGGGATGCACGACGTAAATTATCTCCCTTTCTTATTTGCCTCACGTTTGAGGAGAGCCTGGCTTGGAGCAGGACAATGACTTAAAGCAAGAGCCAGGCAGAGAATACATCAGGTATTCGACCTGCAGGCCCATGAAATGCAGTGTCATCATAACCCAAAGGGCGTATCATTAGTCACTGAAGGAAGGAAGTGCAAGCGTGCCCGGAGAAATCAATAGAAGGTCCTTGTCTGGTAACGCGAAGAGAACAGCACCAATGTTTATGTCTTTGCCCTTCACATACTTTGCTCTTCCTTCCTCTCCAGTCATCTTTTCACTTTATCCAGAATTTCATTTTCCTGATTCCCAAGTACAAACGGACAAGCGTGGTAACCAAGACTCAGGCTGCAATCCGGTCTTTTCTCAGAAAAATAGAAAAAAAATGTCCATCAGGCCCAGTGTTTCTGTATGGCGGTTATCTGATTTGGCTCCTGCTAACTAAAAACATATGCAACTGGTTATCTCCATCAACACAGTTTAATTCAGCTCTGGTCCGTATTAGTGTGTTTTTCTGCAACTGATGTCTCTTAGTGCCATGGGTGAACTGTTGCTGTTAAAATCATGTTTAAATATGAAGATCAAACAAATGGTCCAAAGGTTTCTAGCATCTAAAGTTTCGTTAAGCAATACAAAAATACTTTGCCATGTTTTAGTCAAATGCAATAACTCTTCCTCAAAATATCATGATTTCAATAAATACTTTGCCATGTTTTATTTAAATGTATTAACTCTCCTCTAAAATATTATGCTTCCAATAAATGAGGACCCAGATTAATTTTAGAGATTTTCTAGAATATTAGGTAGTAATTAAAAATTGTCAAGGCTCCTTTTCATTCTGTGATCCTGCACTTGACCTGTTCTTTCTTTTTTATGCCTCAGATTGCTCATCCATAAAATGAGCAAAACAGTAGTAATGTGCATCCCAGGGAAGGTACAAAGCACCACTCATTACTGTCAGGAAAATGCTCTGAAATTATTCAGCTGTATTCATAGCAAAAACCCAACGAATTAACAAAATATGTTCAGGCAATGCACATTTGTCGGCTTCCATGAGAAAACTGTGAAGTGTTATGAATAATGTGGCTCGTTGGTGGCTGTTTGCTCTAACAATCCTGATTTGTACGTTACATGAAGGCAGAGGAATCTTTTCATGCTCAGTTTGACCCTTCCTCGCACTGCCCCTGATTTCTTTCTATTCTGGCCCTTGACAGGAGTACAAAATGCACATCAAGGACAAGAATAACTTTTTAGACTAAGATAACATTTGTATTATTAGAAGAGGTTAGGGTGTGCCTGAGAGGGCAGGAGGTAAATCTGCTGAACAGTCTAAAAGCTTTATTTATGGAAATGTCCTTTTTAAGGAGAGGGGAAAGGAGGAATATTACTAATAATGTCAAAAATTCTCCAAGATCCCAAATCAGCCAAGTTGTGCATGAGCCCACACATGTATACACACTCCAGAACAAATTTTTTTTTAGTATATAAACCTCTGACCCTGGACCAGCTTTCCAGCAAAAGCAAGTCAGCCTCAGTATATGAAACTTGATGGAATTAACATCAGTTTACCCCAGCTGAGGACTGTGACACAGTCTCATTATTTCAATAAGGAAAAGCAGAAATATCTTATGCAGTACTGAACGCTGTTGTCTCATACAGGAAGAAGAAAAGGATCTTTCCTGACAAGTTTAAGAGCTTCTGACACATCTGTCTCTCTAGTCCTTTACCCAATGACCCCCTTGCCAGGCGAAAACTCTGAAATCAACCTCTGCAAGGTCAGCCGAACTCCCCAGTACTTCCTAAAGGAAACCACGGCCTGAAGGAAACCGAGAATCCTCCCAGCTGTTCTGAAGAAATTTTAAAAAATACCCAAACAGAACATTCTGAACCTTCTTGTATGATTTAGGAACCAACATATCTGTTCCCCCCACCCCAGTCTTTAGTCAGCTGAGCACTTAACCTCGGTCTGCTAACCAGCTTTGTGAGAATTCTCAGAGTTTGTGTGCCTTGGCCCTTTGTAGGAGAGAATCCAGGCTGCTCAGTCCTATTCCCTGATGATTTCTGAGAGGATGACTGCTGTCCTATCAAAGCACAAATGGTATGAAACCGTGGAATTGGCTGCTGTCCCCTATCTGAAGGATAAGACTGCACTCTGCAGGGGCAAAGGCCAGGCTGGGAGAAGAACACAAGAAATCAAAGCAGAACCTCCCCCTGAAAACCTTCACAAAACCTCAGCCTCTTCATCAGGGTCTGCTCCCACATCTAGGAGCAGATCTGGCACCCAAAGGGAGAGAAGAGCTGAAATCCTAAATATTGGAATGCACACCTGGTCCCCCAGCTGCGATGTGTCCCCCAAAAGGAGATTGAATTTAGGATAAGGAAAGCTGAAATTCTTCCATATCTAAGGGAATTCAATTGCTGACAGCTGAAAAAGCTAAATTAATAAATAAGCAAGACATCATTTGAGAGGGGTTTTTTTTCATCAGATTTTATAGCCACATAAAAATATTATAGTAAAATATAACTTTTCTCTCGCAACATTGCTTGGGCTGTCTCCTTTAAATATACACTTCAAACACACTGGGAGCTTTGCACTGTTGAAATATAATTTTATTTGAATAATAATATTATTTTTTATCACAGATACGCCACCATGGCTTATTTTTAACATAGTGATGTCACCCTAACAGTGAGATCAGTTTGCAGAACATCCTACTGAGCAGTAGAGGTGAACTGGCTACATAATAAATAGAAAAATTCAAACTCTTTTAACAGTACTACAGGAATGCAAAACAGAGATGCTGTTTGACACCTGCAGAACAGAGACAATGCACTTTCATGAAAAAAAAGACTTGTGTACCTCACTTAGGAGAAGAAATTCTTTATTCTAGTGAATGTTAAATTTCTGGTGGATATATGGACAATGTATATGTGTCCTTTCTACAGCCAGCCAAGCCTTTAAGGATAACAATGCCATAACTCTTCTAATATTTGAAAAAGACCCTCATGCTGATTGGAAATATGGAACAAAATATTCAACTAGAATAACACGCATTGCCCACATACAAGGTATCTCCCACTTTTACATGTCAGTTTTATTAATAATTTGAATTTATTATGACATTTTAGGCATACTATAAAAACATTAGCATATGTTGGGTTTGCCCCAAAGTAATTGCAGCTGGAAAGACAAATAATGAATAAATTAACTGTTAAATCTGGTTGACCCCCAGATTTTTCAGTTTTTCAGCAAGTCCAAAAAACACAAGTGTTTTATGGAGATGAAAATGTCTTTTAAGGATATATTTCCAGCATGTCAAAAGAAAACAAAACCATTTCAAATCAAATAATAAGTTTCAGTAGATACACACCAAACCAGGTTCCAGTTGTGGCTTTAGCATATTTTAGTGGTTTGAACTGAAAGAAAAAAAAAAAAAGAAAAGAAAGGAACATACCATCTGTGAAAGATTAATATTGGAATAATCTACTAAATATTTGAGATGGGTTTTGGGCTTGAATGACTGAGCTTAACAGGAACAAATTCTTCACATGTCTTTTTCTGGCTCTCCTTTCAAGAGCTCCTGCTAACATTTCTCCAAATTCTGCTATCGGTGATAAAAAGGGGCAGACCCCCACAGCCAAGTGATGAGGCTGCTCCAACACTCACAGTTCAATGTTATTTGTTTTGTTGGGGGCTCTTTCTTTTTCTTTTAATAAACTATCCCCCAAAGCCTATCTACCTAAAGAGTATTATCTGCTTAATTTCCTGCAGGCTTCGATGCAGAAGCAGGTCAGTTGGTTTAATTATCAGCTATGGAGAAGTGAAGGAACTTGAAATTCAATTGAAATATACAGCGGCATTTTTTTTTTTCTCCCCTGGATTCCTTTGCATTAGCAAAAATACCTGTTCAAAGCACAGATTGACTCAGCTGTGACTTAGAGAAAGATAAGATTCTGTGGCAGGAAAGTCATAATGCTATTATTGTCCACTGGACAGAGTATATTTGCACGGTGATTAGCAATGGCTAATACAGTGAAATGCTATACATGGGGAAACAGGCAGGAATTTGCCTCCTGACTATCAATTCTCTTTCTGGGTTTAAAATGTAGTCCTACTCCGTCTATCTATATCACGCTGTCCATTAAGCGCCAGACAGACCCAGAAATGCCTTATGAATTTTGGAGTCCTAAATCCATATGACACTATTCAGCCAATGGACTCCTCCTCGCCGTGACAGAAAGGCACGCAACACTTCCTCCAGTGATTGGATCCCTCGCTGGGAGTTTTTTGGCACAGGAGGGAAAAGCTTTTTCTTTTAGAATAGGCTTTTTCTGTGTCCTAGATAAAGTGTGAGGAAGGCTAAATAAGCAGTAGTAGGTTGCCATGCCTTCCAAGTTAACGCCTTTTCTTTTTTTTCCCCCCCTTTTTTCTTCTGTATAATTCTGGGAGTTAGTATTGGCAAGTTTTTATTCGGAGATAGGCATGTAGAGGGAGCATTCAGAAGGAAGGAAATCCAATTAATTTTGTTAGAAATCCAATAGTCTCCCAGTGAACACAGACTTCCACCACAAATCTGCAAGTTTATAGAGCTGTTAAGGCACTTGGAGCATCCACTTGGCTGAAAGACAGAGGTTGGGCTCAGTGTGGATAGAGTGATATCTGTAATATCCCATAGAAATCCATTGAGAACACTTAGGAAAGCACAATATCCTTTAAATGTAACCTTGATAATGAAAGGAAAGGGCTCCTGTTCCTAAATAAAAAACAACAAGCCCCGACAGGTCAGAATTGATACCAGCATTTGCTGCTGCCTGAAACTCCTGCCGTGCACTGAATGCTGCAAAAGTGTCTATTATTTTTAACTGTTGGGTTATTGTCCATCTTTAAGGATGGGGAAATTTTAGGAGCGCAATTAATAATAATAATAAAAGAAAAAAAAAAAAGGTTAGCGTTATAGCAGACCTCTAGACAAAATACCTAAGGGGCAGGGGTAGCAGACAAAGGAAGCCAAAAGAAAAAAACAGGTGTGGGAGGCTCGTTTTGGAGAGAGCAGCTCAGAAACCCCTGAACTGAGGGTTCTTTATATATAGCACCACATTGAGTGACAAAATGGTAGCTGTCATAATGTGCCAGTTAACATGTCCAATATGAGCCGATCGTTTAGTGTCCCCTGGGATTAGAAGACAGAAACATGACAAAGAACAAAGAACTCGGATCAATAATGCTTGGGGAAATAAGACAGAGAAGGTTATTTACTCTGCATTGATCCGTTGCTGCAGTCGCGTAAACTTGGCCTGTTTTTCTTTTGTTAACCTTTAAGCTTGAGTATACTCACAAGCAACTAGGGAGCCAACTAACAGGTGTAGATTAAGGATCGAAGGAGGTCATCGTACCTCTGTCACCACTAGGCACCCATGTAACAACATCCCTGAAGAAATTTAAACATCAATAGCTATAATAAGGGCAAATTTATCAAGCTTGGCCTACTTTTGCTGGGAGTCTGGCTGTGTCCAGTCAGTTTGCCCTTGCTAAAGCTCAATTGATTTGGACATTCTTTTACTAGAGTTGATTATCAATTGTGACACAACAAATTTGTTAGCTTCCAAGCACTGGAGTTGTTGTTGCCATTGGAGCCTCTGAAGTGAAAACACCTGGCCGTGCTCAAGTTTTACTCTTGCTGAGGAGAAATAAAAAACTAAAAGAAAAAAAAAAAAAAAGAAAGGAAAGAATAGAGAAGGGGAAGAAGAGAAAGGGAGAGAAGCCCTTTGGTGATCTCTCTCTAGATGCTGGTTGCATTGCAGATACCTGTACTGAGCAGCTGGAACATCTGGATTGTCTTTTTTGGAAAATTAGGAGCATGAGGAAATATCAACTTGAAGGAAACTGTTTGCAGCAGGAAAAGTCCAGACAGCTGTTAGCCATTCGTTTTTTATGTTTTATGATTTGTCACCTAAGTCATATGGAATCATTCCTGCTCCCTCTGTGGATGACAGACTCTTGAAACCAAGCAGTAATGAATCCCGTATGATGGGCAGCAATATTCTTTAAGCATGACTATTCAAAAGAAATAATCATTCTTGCCGAACTCCATGGAACTTGTTAAATGTGAAAATCCATTCACTGATGCTCAGGAGCTGTAGTTAATTAGGCTAAGTGGATATTTTGTGTAGAAACATGATGGGATGGAATTTGTTTGTTTTAAATACTGGCCCTTTTTTTCCAGTTTAATAGTAAATGTTTCATGTTGTGCCAATAATATTAGCAGTACATTAAAAATGTAATTCTGGAAATATTTATCTTATTTAGTTTACTTCAAAACCAAAAGGATGATTATAACTTTATAACATTATAACAGATTTTCTATTTTTCTGGATCAAAGTAAATGCAGTTTGCCATGCTATATAACATCTTGATTTGTGTATCACAGAATAAAACAAACAAATTATATAAAAGGGAAAGACCCTATAATTAAAAATTGAAACCGACTTAAAAAAATCTGAAAAGAAAAATGTAATACTATATGATAGTCTTTCAAAAACAGACATTTTACCCAGAATTTTGGGATTGAAGCAGTGGTCTACCTGTAGCATTTACTTTAATATTCTGGCTTTTGATCAACACTTTAAAATACCTCTGCAGGATGAACACCAGTTCATCAACACCACAACATCAGTTCACCATGAACACAGACATGTGAAAATGAGTTGCATTTGATGTTTTGCTAATCAGCACCCATTAGTACCTGAGAGTTTAGGTGAATAAGCTTATGGACAAAGCTCTGCTCCTCATTTACCGTCCTGTATCACTTTTGGTCACTGATGGCACTCAGGCATTGACTGGCAAAGCTATGGCTCAGCTCAGATTTTTACAACAGATTCTAGAAAATAACCCCTACTTTACACTTCCCATTGCAGCTTGATTTCCTGCAGCAGTAGGAGATGCACTTGCTGGGGATAACCTTTCTCCCATTAATGTGGCAATCAGAAAACTCTGAATTTAATTTAAGGCATGCTGCGTGTTTCTTTTTGTTTATCTATAATTATGTGGCAAAAAGAATGAACCTACTGACAAAGGAAATCAGATCCTGCTTCCCTCCTAGAGATGGGAATCTGTTGTTTGCATCTCTTGGCATGCAAAGTTTCAGCTTGTGACCCTTGCCCCATCACCCGTAAAAGTGTCACCACACTTTTTAAGAGCATTTAAGGCATTTAAGAGCATGGGAGGGAGAAGGCAGCAGCTTTTAGGGCACCAGAAATGACAGTAATGTGCACTGGAACTGTCTGCGCAAGCAGTGTGCGCTGAGGCAGTGGTATTAGATCAATCTGTGCCAGAAGAGAAGCCACTGACAGTTTATTTCTGCGTTGGAGAATGAGCTGCAAAGTGCACAGTCCTCCACAGGATAAATGGAGAACAGCTCAGTTTGGTCCTCACCAAAACTTCCCACCAGGCAGTGGCTATGCAGAGCTCCACGTGAAATGAGTTAGGGCTCTCTCAGCCCTGCCAGGACGATAAAAAACAGCGCCCCGGTTAGCAATAATCAGCATCCTTGGCCGAGGGTCTATGGATTGAGTGAGCATGGAGAATGAATTACCCTCTCTCCACAAGATGTGGTCCCTCCAGGTCAGGGCTCAGGTGAGAGGGAAAAAGCGTTATGGAGCTGCTTTGATTTACTGCTGAGGAGCTGGTGTGGATGGCTCCGTGGGGATTTGAAGGTGTTTATGTGCACTGGGAGTGTGGGGGGCAGAGACAGAGCCCATCCCATGGGAACCCCAAAGGGCCTTGTCCCTTGTGCCTTGGACTCTGAGGGGAGGTGGCACCATGACAGGACCTTGTCCCCTGCCCAGGGACACTGCAGCCACGCACAGCCCTCCCTCTGCAGCTCTGAGCTTTCCAAACCCTCTGATCCTGCAGAGCATGGTGTGAGATGGGGTCGGAGGAGATCCTGAGGCCAAACTGGGGCTGAACCTTTGCCCAGAACTAAACAGGGCAAAATTTGGGCTGCTCTGAGGAAACTTCCCTGGTGCTTGGCACAGTGGTGGGCTGCTCCAAAATAACACAGAGTCGATGAGGAGAGCTGGAAAGGATGTGGGATCAGGCCTTCTTCTAGCCAAGGAGGAAAAGCTCAGTATAAAAACAGCATGAAGAGACACTGGAAGAGAAAATAAAAAGAGAAGAAAAAGAAAAGGAGGGAGGGAACGGCACACAAGCAACGCTGAAAGCCACATGCAAAAAAACCTCCAATTCACCTTTGAAAAGCACTTAAACCCGAGCGCGAGCGTAAGCAAATTAAGCCCTTCGAACTCGGCTGCGGAGCCAAGAGCCCAAGGCAGATGACGGTGCGCTAAGACACCGCGTTTCCTGGTTGCATGCTTATGCTAGCATGCTCTCCTCACCCAGAGGCCTTGTCCACGCTGACCTGTTCCCTTGTAGTGGCCAGTTGGCCGCTTGGCTCCTCTCCCAGTAGCCAGCGCTCTCCAAGCGTGACATCGATCATTGCTGTAGTAAGGAAGATGGCACTTACCTGATGGGGTAGGCGGAAGCTCCCTCTCTTACCATATGCTGGGAATTGTCAGTGGCTGCTTGAAGCCAAGGCTGGCTTTTTCTCCTGCCAGGAAACAGGCCTTTTCCAGAGCCTGCCAAAAAGGAGGGGGGGAAAAAAAAAAAAAAAAAGAAAAAAAGAAGGAAAAAAATTTTTTTACATATTACGTTTCACACTGAGCGGTTTTATAGCAGGCTGGGCAGCACTGGGAATTAGGGATCACAGTTTCCTTTGGTGCTGGGGACAGACAGCAGACAGTGAAATAAGAGGCACTACAATGGGTAAGGAAAAAAAAAAGGAAATACAAAAGAAAGTGTTTATATTGATTCTCTCCAGAAATACAAGATCTGCCACAGCCAAGCAGACTACTGAGTCATTAGAGGCAGCATCCTGACTCCAGGGGTGCTTCAGAGGAAGAGGAGGGGAGGAGGAATGCTGCCAGCTGTTCCACGTCCTTTGGAGAGAATCACTTTCCGGATCCCAGCCCGACCATGTCCTGGCACACAGCACTTGACTGCTCCGTAACCTTTCTCAGCTCCACAGACCCCATCCCATTTCCCTTCTCACTTTTCAGGTTGGAAAAAGCCTGGTGTCCTGTGTGTTTGCATCATGGTGCATCCTCGTGGTCCTTTTTGGCCCTGAACTCTGAATTAAAGTCAGCATGAACCACAGAGATGTTGATCTTCTGTAAAGGAGACACCACAATTTTATTCACCCAAGGAAAGTTTGGAAAGTGCTCCCATTTAAGCCACTGGGGCTGTGACATCTCCCCCATTTGGAATTCCTCTCCAGCAGATGCCATCATTAATGCTGTGATATTCCCCTGAATAATCCATCCCCCAAATGCTGAGACAATCCCCCAGCTTTCAGGAAAAAGCAGTTTTTCCATTGAGTCCAGGAGCTCTGACATAGCCTGTTGGCAGTGGGCAAACCTGAATCCAAGAAAGGAAGACCAACATCTCTGAAAAGAATTGAGAGATTGAAAAAAAATGGGGATTGGAGAAAAGAAAGGAAGTAATCTCTTCCTGCATCTGTGGCACAAACACTGATGCTGTATCAGAAGAAATTGGTTCTTGAAACAAATCTCCTCTTCCTCTTTCTAAATATCCCTCCTTTCCTTTTTTTTTTTTTTAAGAGAAAAGGGAGAAAAAAAAAATTGCCATCCAGACAGGGAAGAGATGTCCTTTGAATCACAAATCACAAAAAAGTTTTTTCTTTCAGTGAGGGGGTGGAGTTGAAGTGGAAGAAAACCAGGCCAAGGGATTACTTCACATTTCTTCTAAGGAATGAATCCTTAAAAAAAAAAAAAAAAGAAAAAAAAAAAAAAAGAAAAGGAAAAGAAAAGAAAAATAAATAAAAAGGAAGAGTCTATTTTGTATTACTCAGCAGTTCTTTTTTCTTATCATTCTTCCATGGAAAGTTGTTGGTTTTTTTCCCTAATAACGTGTTTATCACGCAGTCCTGCACATTCACCCATCCACACACACACAGAGCTCTTTATACAGAGAAAATCAGGCTGGCGCTGCAAAAGTGCAGAGAAGATCTTTCGCTAAAATGATCTCAAGGTCAGTTTTGGGGGTCTTTAGGTTTCTATATTCAATCCAACCACGTTTCATGTCTCTGCTTTGCTTGCTTAACTTACAAGAAACTTGGGCACAATTTTGCTTGTGTTGGCAGTTTTTAGGTGTGGATTCATGCAGGCTATTTACAAGATGCCAAGGGATGTCAAATCCTGAACATGTGTTTTTGTCCTACAGTCATTCTCTGACAGCAGAAATAGTCTGCAGCTTATCAGATCCATTTGCTGATATTTAACATCTTTTTTTCCCGACAAAGGTTTGGGGTGAGATGAATTTTAATGTTTCTCTGCACTGAAGCTGACAAAAAAAAAAATCTTTATGCATTTAAGTTAGAAAGTGGAGCTTGAAACTGTGAGGAAAAAAAAAAGCCAACTCCCTTATTTACAACATTTTTACTTTTCATACATAGATACAACTCTGCTCATTTTTTTAAAATACTCAAGGTTTTTGGTAAACATTTTACTCAATCAAGAGGTAGAGCCACATGGTCATGGATTGAAACATGCATTTTAATGTATATTGCTGATATCATTGGCAAAATACTTAAAAGTCTGATAATATTTTTTAGAGGATTATATTTATTTTAACTGAGCAAGATATAAAATCACATCTTCTCAGTTTTTAACATTATTTTTATAATAATCACACGAGAAACCAAAATATTTTTTAAAGTGTAAAGATTTTTGTAAAATTATCAGATAGAAATAACACCCTCTGAGCCTATAATTCCCAGACAATTTTAGCAAAGAGTGAACTCCCAAAATGAAGGGTTTTACAAAAATATATGGGTTCTCAGATACTATAAGTGATACTTTGAAAAGAGGATGAAAACTTAGATAAGAATTGCTATAGACATAGAAAGAGAGGTAGCAATTTTGAAGAATACTTGCATATTATGAGCGCACACACAGTGAGTTTAATTTTGCAGGCAAAAATTGCTAAAAAAACAGGGACATTTTTCATGAATCTGACTCTTAATAAATGTTTGAGCTATGTCTGCTATGCGGAGCACCTTTTAAATTCACAATGCCATATACATATGTTTTCATATTGCAGCCGATATGTCATCCCTGGTTTCTGCAGACATCATTCTATTTAGAGCTATTTTTCTTCGCTAAGCATCTTCCTCAAGCTCTCTGTTTCAGCACAGCCTATATGTTAAAACATGCCCAGTGCTGTAACCTTGTGCCTAGAGGTGCTGCTCTGAAGGAAAAAGTGCCTAATTTTTTTTTCCTGGCAGCGATCAGAGACAGCTAACCTGGAAGTTTGAATGCTCAGTGTCTTCTCCAAAATTATCCAGACTGCTTTTGTTTGCAGAAGTCAGATTGTGCAAGCTGTTGGTGTGTGGCTTGTCCTGGTAAGTTAAGAAGAACAATCTACTTGAGAGGTTTCCAATTATTCTTACTTCTGGTCAGGTTAGATATACAATTAGATTGGATCCCTGACAGGTTCTTGGCTCCTCCAGCTTCAGACCAAGCCTTTATTAGTCCAAGAGCATGCAGATGGAAGTGATTTATTTTCTGTTAGCCGTTACATGAATTTGATTGTCAACAAAATCTTTCTCAGCTTTCAGCGAGGTTTGGAGCCAGGCTTTGTGTCTGAGGTGCAGTGTCCACCTCAGCCAGATGAGCTCGGTTTGGCAGAGGCAGCTCAGCTGATCAAAACTCACAGAAGTCAGCATCAAATAGTCCATACAAAGCTCAGAGGCTCCACATGTCATGGGAAAGGGACGTGTGGGCAGAGGTGACTCCTGGGGTCCTTCCTGCCTGTGGTTTCTTCTCCTGCCGCCGTGCTGCCAGATCTTCTCTGTACGTCCCCGTTCCGCTGGGCCTTGTCCTTTACTTTGTTGGCAAATAAGGTAAATGCCCCCTGTTCTGGCTGCCCATATGCTGCTAACATCACTGGTTTTGTCTCAGCAAACGGCATGAGGATGGGATAGACAGATGCCAAAAGAGAGGGCCCCCATCAGCCCACCAGCCCTGCTGTGAACCACCAAAGTGCCGGCGTGAGTGGCAGCCGGCATCTCCTCGGTTATTGGAGAGAGCAGCTGTGTCATGTTCGGTTAGTTTACATCATAATCCAAATCAACCATGAAGGATGAAGATGCATAGAAGGAAAGGGAAAAAAAAAAAAATCCCAAATCACAACAATGAAGCGAAGGGATGTGTTCGAACAAACTCCGGGGCAAACTGAATTTGGGTCCGGTCCTGAGTAAACAGAGTGATTGCAAGGGAAAGGATGGCTCGGCTGCCAAATCCTTACAAAGTGGCTGCACAACCTGGGAAAGAGGGAGCGAGGAGCTTTGTCCTCTACACGCAGATGTTTGTACCGTTATCCCTTCCCCTCTGCCTCCACGTCCTTGTCCTCCTCCTGTGGCCCCGACAATTCATTAGTTCTCACCTCAGACTGGAAGCAGGTCCAGAGAGAACAGGCAAGTTCATTACGGTTTGGCACAGGGAGTGTGTTAATTGGGATACAGCTCAAGGCTGTTATTGCAGATTAAAAAAAAAGGACTGTGACTCCTGTCTCCAAAGCTGTGGTGACTTCGGCTCAAGCTTTGGTTCCAAGAACTTGCCTGGTCATGAAGAAGTCCATTTTTGATAAAGTATGGTAAAATGTGAAACTTATATGTAAGGGGCTAATTTTTATTTTTTAAATTTTTTTTTTCTTATCCAGGTAAATCTTTGGTCCATGGAGAAAAAAAAAATGGGCAGAGAAAAGGGCTATAAAAGCATGACTGGGCTATGACAATCCTTTTGGCTGAGGTCAGAAAGGGTGAGATGCTCTTACACCTTTGTGCTTGTATATGTAACTTAAATGTAAATATTTAGGTAGTACAGGGTATGGTTTACATGTAGCAATAGCAAAGAGACTGAGAAGATTGAGACATTGTTTCTCTTTAATATAATATTGTATTTTGAGGATTAGAACATTTTTTAGCATGACATTCAAGAGGTTTTAGAACAAACTTCTGATAGGAGTAGTAGGAAAATTTTATCTAAATGAGCTTTAAAATAGGCCTTGAAGACTTTAATAATGAAATACCTCAAGGAATTTTGGAAAATTATAGGGACACAGGGAGCAGGCTGTAACACTGAGTCCAATTTTCTTTCCTAGAAAGAGAGGGAAAATTCCTTGGGAACTTCTAGAAGTCAGTCCAGTTGTTTAAAACTGCAGTATTTCACAGCTCATCAGAACTTGTGGAGAGTCCAGCAGTGAAGTGAAACAGGCTTGAGGTTCTGCTGGGTCATTGTGGCAGCCTTTAAAGCACAGGTAGCCTCAGGGGTCTTCCTGGTTAGGAACCTGAACTTTAGGTGTTTTTTAGAGGAGCTCCATATCCTACATGACACATAATGAAGGCTGAGGAGGAAGCAGCAGAAAGAGGCAGCAGAAAGAGGCAGCTTTGAGAAGGTGATGTCTCTCTGGCTTCAGGGGGTGTCAGGCAAAGCTGAAGCACTTCTCACATTGTGAGAAGAATAATAAAGATGGCCATTCCCTCCCAGCTGCCACTGCTGAAAATCAAAGAGAGGTCAAGCAGCAGCTGAAGGTCTGTGTTGGCTGTTCCCCCTGACCAATCTGCCAGAGACTGTGCCAGGAGCCCCCAGAGCAACGCATGAGGTTTGTCTGCTTGTTTTTTAACACTTTTTGGGAGGATGGCACTTAGAGAGATATGTTCTGTGCAGTAGAGCACAGAGTAGGGAGGTTCTTAGTGGGTATCAGCCTAAAGCCTTCTGTGTGCACCACGGATCAGTGCTCGTGGTCTGCCCTACATTGAGTGCCGCAGAGTTTGGATGAGTTGGATGAGTCCTTGTCTGCTCAGGAAGGCTTTTTTCTTACAAAGGTTCCTCTGAGAGCTGCCTGAGAGAAACCTTTTGCTTCTCAGAGTGCCTAAAGGAGGAAACACGAGGTGTGTCAGCTCCCTGGGGCTGGAGGAGCAGGAAACAGCAGTGTGTAGGCACAAGTTCACCTTGTTTCGAGTCCCTTAAAAAAAAACAACAAAAAACCATGGTTTTCTGTTCCACATGATTCCTACTGGAGGAGATGGGGATTTTTCGGGTCTTTGGGTGGGAGCTCTAATCCCACAGCAGGTATTTTCGGTCAATGGGGTTCTCACAGGCAATCTGCAATGAGAAGTTGGGTTACGTCTCTTACAAAGTTTTCAGATGTGGAGACAGAGAATGCTTAAGGCAGATACCTCTCACTTTCCAAGCACAATACATACTTTCCCTTCTTTCTTCAAATGCCGTTCCTTTTGGAAATCTCTGTGGAGAACAATGCAATAATCAGTTCTTAACATCTAATTATGCCCTTCCCTTTACAAAGGAGGCTCATATTCTTAAATAACACTTCCTGGCAGCAAAGAGCTCTGTGGCTCACTTTGAAAGAGAGGGGAAAACAATGCAACCCAACCCAAATATCTTCAGATCATTAATGCACAGGGAATTGGGTGCACAATCCTTTCTTAGCCTCATCAGTAGATGAAAATAATACTTACCCTTGAGCACTTGGCGATGTTCTTGTACCGAATGCTGACAATAATCTAATCAGTTAACAATTCTTATTCTGATGATCATTTTCCTGTGAATTGTTTCAGGGGTAGGAAAAGGAAAAAAAAAAAAAAAAAGGAGAAAATATAAATAAATAAACGAGACTTTCCTGCTGGAAAGATGATGGCTTACCAAGAGCCTACTCTTTACTGCTTGGTTCCTTGTAACAATTCAGATTCTTCTCCCTGCTGGGTGAAATGTCAACCTGCAGAGCAGTAAGCTAAAAAAGGCCGTTTACACTGAAATCTTACCCCTGTTTTGCCCAGAGGCGTTTCATAGCATAAGTAAAGCACTTGAGGTCTGCAACTACTGGCCTACATGGCAACTTCTCTTTGTCTGTGTTTCAGGAATAGGGTTGGGTTTTGTTTCTTAATATAGAGAATGTTTGGGGGGGGGGAGTTTGTTTTGTTTTTTTCCCTTCTTCTTATGGAGTAAATTTCAGCCCCGAAATGTATGATATGTGCTGCATTTGGTTCACTCTCCCCGAGGCAAACCAGGGGATCTGTAAGTGGTACTATTTTTCCTATCAGCCCTGGAGAGTAGTGTGGCAGCCCTGCGTGTTATTAATGGATAAAATCTGAGCAGCAGCCAACCCCAAGGTGAACCCTATGCATTTAAAACATTTCATCAGACAGCTAAGTATTTTTTTTTCCTTCACTACAGTGGATATCTCTACTGCCACCACTCAATAGATCCCGATAGAAGAGAGCAATAGCTGGACTCACTAATGTGAAAATTGATAGTATGAGCTCTCCAATGAAATATAAACAGCTCTGTGTTTCTTAAGTGTCAATATCACGGGGCTGGGCTGAGGAGGTGCTGTGGTGGATTAACCCTAGAATTATCCAGGAGGGGGGAGAGGCTGGTAAATAGGAAATATTTGTCCAATCAGCCAGGGCTCATTTCTGAAGTGGATAAGATGGGCTGCTGTTGACTCCCAGCTGCTGACAGCTAGAAACCCAGCTCCACCTCACTGCTCCTGCAAGCTGGAGTGTTTCCGGAGGAGGAGGAAGGTCACACTGGACTCGCTCACCCTTTCCCTTCCCCCTTCCATTCCGTCTTGAAAAAATTGGGTGAAAGAGGGGATGAGGAACGATGTTAGAATCATGACTGCAACTTTGCAGATGCCTTTGCAGATGCCCAGACAGACGCACTGCATCGGGAGCAGCTCCTGGCAAGCTGCAGAGCTGCTGTCAAAACACTGCTTATTAGGAGAGCAGCTTATTCTGGAGGGAAAACCTGCGGCATGCAGAACAAATATCCTTGCTGGAGGAGAGCTGAGACCTTGCGCTCTCATTCCCTCTCACAGAAGCACTGAACACGACCAGAAGGATCCCTGCAAGGGAAGGCAGGTGTCTGCATTCAGATATTTCCAGGGGTCAGATTGCCTCAACTCTTTCACTGGTGCTGTTTTCATGTATGGATAAGGCAGAAATGCTGCTTAGCACCTTCTGCTCTGGCTAAAAAGCTAAAACCAGCCAGGACCATTCCTTTACTGACATCAGAGCCACGTCCTGATCCCCAAACTGAGCTGGACAGTGTTAGGTGTGGGTTACAAATAGCCCAGAGCAATGTTGTTCTTTTGACAAAGAAATGGTTTCCATGGAAACTTTTAAATATACCCAAGATTATGTAAGTTTATATCCAATATACCTCCAGAACATTTATATTGCTAGGTTGCAGAAACACATTTTTAAAAAAGAAATTACTTAAAGTTCTTTGGCATTTGTTCTTTTTGAGAAAAACAAGCAATTCTGCATACTGCTTCTGAGTATTTAAATGAGAAGGTTATTGAGCTAAATGTGGACAAAAGGGTACACAATAAACCCAGCTTTGACTTGCAAGGGTTGTGGGAGGAGTAAAACTAATAAAAAAAATACAAAAGGCAACCAATAAATCATTACAAAGTCACTAAAAACCTCTTTGCAACAATATATTATATAAAGTGCTTTTCATGCCTCTGTGGCTGGAGACTTGGACTTCTTATCTTGAGTTTCTCTTCTTCAGCTTGTTTACTGAGTTTTCAATCTGCTTGTTGAGGCTTAAGGACTCTTCTACTTATGAGCCAACCCTGGAACCAAAGCACACGGTGGAGGATCATACCTAAGTTGAGGGTCCTTAATCCCGAGTGAGCAGACTGAAGATTTAGTAAACAAGCCAAAAAAGACTTAAGGGGACTGAGCATCCCCTTGGGAGAAGGGGGAAAGGAGGATGTTAGCAGAGGGGAATCACACAGGAGGAAATGGGACGAGGGCTCTCCCTCCAAGCGCTCTAAAATCAGCAGGTTTTTGTAAGTTAGGCACCCACAGATATGGGCTTATGTCTATGCAAAGCCAGTGCTAAGTCACTAGGAAACTTCTCATTAGTGGCACTGTGAAAACTTTCTCTGTACAAACCCTTTCCCTCCCTGCACAAGAAAACCTGTGCAAGATTTAAATTTAACTCTAAGTGCTGTAACTCAGAGCTTTGCTTCTGTTGGAACCCAAGATCCAGCTAAGTTGGAAAAGGAGATAAGAGTATTCCTGCTGGACTTTTTCCTGTTATTTGATGAAGAATTTGAAATGTCAAATTAAAATAAAATTCAAAAAAAATCATCTGCATTTTGAAAATTTTAGGCTGGACTTGGGAAAATTAAGTCATACCTTAAAGAGAAATGCAACATTCAGATTTATATAAAAATATATGCTGAAGTATATAAAAATCATAAAGCATATCCTTCCACCCCAAAGCATAAGATTGGTTTGAATATAATGAGATTGCATAATTTTAAAAAAAGTAGTTTAACAAGTAGTTAGCAGAGGAGGATTATTGATGAGTTTCTCATTAAAAGTTTAAGTTTCAAGCTTCCATTTTCCTGTGTACAGACCAGAGTACCTTTAATGCAATCTGAATTTCACTCAGCATTACAATATCAGAAGCAGAGAAAAACAAAAGACACCAAACAATCCTGAAAAAATGGGACTGAGAAACCTTAAATTTGTGCCTGTAGGTTAAGGGAACTCTGCAAAGTCCAAGGACTGACTATCTGCTTTGGGTCTGCATGGACTTTTTATACGTTCTGTTATGTATTGCTCTGACTTTGAGAGGTCTCCTCCTGTTGGAAGGAGATGGAATTCTCATTAGTTTGAAGAAGTGTTAAATGGCACATATGAAAATATTTCAAGTCTGGTTTTAATACTTTATCAACAACATTTTTTTTTTTTGGTGGAAAAAGAATCCCATTCTCAGACCAGCTTCAGTGTGAGCTTAGTTTTCTGTTTGTTATTAGTGAACACATCCAAGAGTTATATTGATGTGTTTATTATCAGTGAATCAAAGCTTGATTGATAAAATAAACTAATGTGGTCAAGAGTTGAGCTATTTGAAAAGTTTTTCTGAGTATCTGGAGCAAAGCTGAAGAGAAAGATAACCTATGCCAGCTTTCACCTCTTGGCTGCATGGAAAAAGGCAATCAGACATCTAATTCCCCTGCACCTATAGAGTGATACTGAGAAATCATCCTGGGCATCCAAAAGGAACAAAGCCAACATCAGTCTGCGAGTGAAATCAGAGCTCGCCTGTGTCCTAGTGGCATAGATTTTTACCTCATTCTACTTTGTTTGCCTCCTTCTCTTAGAGCTTTTCCATGGGCTGCAGTCTTGGGTAGTTGTGTGGCTACCCACACACGAAACTGGCATTAATCCAGAGAAAAAAATTCCAAAACCATTATAAAAGAGTTTTATACAAAGGAGGGAAAAATAAAAGGAAAGTAAGGCAGAAAAGCCAAGAGAAAACCGTGAAGGTGGAAGAGGTTATGTGCATATCTCATTGAACCTCATGACTGTCATTTCCACCCAGACAAGGTCTGGATCATGGAGCAAGGGTAGAAATATGACCAGTAAATCATTAAGGAAAAATCAAATGGTATTTGGTGAAGCTTTAGCTGTGTAGGTTCTTCCTGGGTCCTCAGGAGGACACCTTGAGCTTGGAGACCACGCACTGTCAGATGTGTGTTTCTGCCAGTTCAGTTAATTTTAGGGAAAGGCTGATGCCTTCTGGAGTTGTAAATGCACAAGCAACAATTCCTCTCCATTTTCCCACTGAGCTTTGCCGACAAGTGCACAAACACCTCCCTCTTGGCACAGGCTCACACTCCCAGGAAGGAAAGAGGAAGATGGAAAATCTCTTGACCACCAACTTGAAAAGGCTTTGCAAATCCTCAGAGGTCCACAAAAGGATCAGCCACCAGCCGATGCTTTTCCTCTGGGCAATAGTGGCAATGCAAACCTATCAGGAGTGTCCCAGAGCCCAGAAGTTCACTAGTGTGTGATCTTGAAAAGGCTTTGCAAATCCTAACAGGTCCACAAAAGGATCAGCCAACAGCCAATGCTTTTCCTCTGGGCAGCAATGGCAATGCAAACTCGGCAGGAGTGAGTGCTTCAGAGCCCAGAATTTCACTAGTGTGTGATCTGGTAAAAGAATGTTCCAAGAAAAGACAACATTTCTTCCCTAGCTTCACCAAGTCCCTATGTAGGAGTCTTAGATCTTAAATATGTTTTAATTTGGTCCCGTATTTTCCCCTCTGAAAACTGTTTGTGATGGCCAGTGGATGTTAACTGCTGTCTGTAAGGAGAGGCAAACTTCGTCTGGATTTAAGGAGCACTTGGGTAGAAGGAGGTCTGGTTTTAGCCTCCCTGAGTCAGTATCATCCCAGGACTGAGAGGAGGGGTGATGGGCACACGGTGGAAACTTTTCAAAACATCTCCCTTCCAATAAGTCTGTAAAAACGCTGAGCTGAAAGTCTCGAAGCAACTCACTTGAGACTCATTTTCAGTGTGGTTAAAGTTCTGAAACCCAGACTGCAGAATCTCAGGAAGCAGCTGGGTTCCTAATTAAAACAAATCGTTAATAGATTTAGCAGGCCAAATTTATGCTTTTCAATTAAAACCACTGTGGGGCTTGGTGTGTGCCTGTGAGTTTGCTGGGGCACGCTGGAGATGGGTGTGAATTATGGAGTTTGGGGTGTGATGTGTGAGGGTTTGGGTCAGACCTCGTGTCCACATCTCACACTAAGGGATTGGGAACGTCTCGGTAACCAAAGAACAGCAACTTCAGAGTAGAAGAGTCACGACTAATGTGGTTTTAAGGACACTTCTTGCATTCGTTTCCTGACCACAGACTGCTTGTCCTTCTGCATGAAGGCAGTCAGGCATTTTCCTCACAAAAATTTGTTCTTATTTGAAAGCTACAAATGTTTTATTCAGCGCAATGGGTCCGAGCTATTGACTGACTGGTGGGCACCCATTCTCCCAAAGGAAGAATTTGTCCTTCAATTAGCCCTGTTTTTTTCTGTGTGTTGCTGATTTTCACACTTCAAATCAGAGCATCCATTTGCTTCCCCAGAATGGCTCTTTCGCAGGCGTTTCAGTAAAACTGGGGTAAAAGCAATTTTGTTGTTGTTGTTATTTAAATTATAGTATGACAATAATTCTCATTACACCAAATTTGATGGAATGATTTTTATTTCCATCTTTTTTCTGCTGAGACAAAGATTGCATCTGTATGTTTTTGTTGCAAGAAAGAAAGAAAAAAGCCATGTGTTGCCTCAAAGCATTAAGCAGCCGAAAAGTTCCTTTGTTGCCACCAAAATGAGGCTAGCAGCTCATATATCTGCTTTTGAACAAGAATAAGCTAAAAACTGCTGTCATTTTGTAAAAGCTAATTTCTCTTTTCAAGTTAAATGGAGGACTAAGTCTATAGATAATTCCACCTCCCCCCCAAAAAAAAAAGAAAAAAAAAATCAAATTTTGTGTTTTCAAAACGCTGATGAGAAAATAAACTTTTTCTTGCAGTGAAATGTGAGGCAATTTTAAAATTTAAAAAAAAAAAAAAAAGGACAAGGACCACATATCTCCCAGAGCCTGTCCTCAGCTGATCACGGGACTCTCACTGTGCCTGACCCCTGCATGGTGTTCAAATGAAAATAGAAGCTCCAGTCCCACCTCCAGTCCTCTGACTGTATAGATATTTATTCATTTGTGCTATAAATGGGGAACTTGGGGTTATGGGTTCACTGTAGCAGATTCCAATGCAAAATTGGGCCCCTCTCTATATACAAACATTTGTAACAGCAAAAGACTCTGTGGGCGCTATGGCTAAATGCAGGCTGGCTGCTCCATCTGCCTAAAGATTTGCTGCGACGCTCATATTTAGTGCATTGCTTTGCAAAGTGCTTTCAGAGACATCTCGGTGGCAAGCAGACAAAATTCTCTTGCATTGTATTATAATGCGCAGAGCTGACCTGATTTATCCTCACTACCGACAGCAACACGGGGAACGTGCAGTGTTTTTGTAAATTTTGGAAATGCAGCAGTCCCAGAGATGTATTTGGGGCTGTCATGCTGGCAGCCAGAGGGGAGGTGGAAAGGGGAAAAAGCTGGGTGGATTCCATGGTGCTGCATTAAAACCCTGGAAAGCTCATTTAGTCAGAGATTAAGCTCTGGAGCTAAATCTGAAAGTGAGAAAGGAGAGGAAAAGCTATTGAAAACTGAGATTCTACTGCTGACTATGGAGGCCACATGACCCTGACACATAACTTTTACTGAGTTGACTATATCTCACTTCCTTTAAGTGCCTGTCCCTCCTGCTCACTCTCAAGGACTTGGCCAATCTCCTTTTGTAAATAGAACAATGCTTTATATTTCTCTATTACTCTGGAGTGACTATATCAATAATGCAGGAAAGGCATCTGTCCAGCACAATGAGATTATTTTTCTGATTTCGGTTGACAGTTATGGTAATAGTTTGGCAAACAATCTACTCCACCATCAATGACCACAGATTACAGCTGTTTTTAAAAATCTCAGCCGCTCCTGGAAACTTAGAAGATTGATTACTCGGACAGAAAGAGACAGAAAGATGTGTCAAAAGCTTTTATGGCTGAAACTTTTAACTCTGTCTTGCTCCCATTCTTCCCCCCCCCCCGATTCTGAAAGTTGATGTGCAGCCTTGTGAGAGCAGAACATAATGAGTGGAGTGAGCAAACAAGCGGTGCTGCAAGGGGAATTGAGGAGCTGCTCAGCACCACAGCCTGGGGAAAGCAGGATGGGAGGTGTGAAGGTGGCTGTGTGTCCCTCCAGAGCTGTGGAGGACAGCCAGGGCTGCTTGCCTTGTCCTCTACGTGTCCTGTGGATTGTGCAGCCTCCCCTGTGCCTGTTTTCCCTGTGTTTGTGAGGCAGGATCTGGGTCAGGATGGCTCCTGCTTGTGGGAATCTCATGGAGGGTGATGTAGGCAGAGCATACGATTTGTCTTTAAAATTCGAATTTGTTCCCCTTTCATGGCTTTCTTTTCCTGTCATTGAGCAGCTAGAGGATTTCACTGGGAGGCACCTGCAGGTTTATAGGAAAATCCCTGAAGAAAAAGCCCAGTTTCCTTTCATTATACATGTTATTTATCTACATGAATCAAAAATGGGGCCTCACAATCAAATACACGCCTTGCAGAGCTTAACACTACATTAAAGGACTCAGAACTACCAAGAACCGGAGTGGAAAACACACAGTTTTGAATGTATGTGCCCTTTATGCAAGGAACAGAAATAACACCATGAGATCCGTGTCTCTAGCTAGCACTCGGATTTCAGATAGCAAATGTTCACAGTGAACTGCTCAGGGACAAATTTGCAGAACAAGAATTATCCTCAGAAATTATTCAGCAGATATTTTCAATTTGAGTAACAACGGAAGAGAGAAAATCAGAGGCTGCTTGTGGACAGGGCCATGAACAGACAAAAAAAAAAAAAAAAACGGAGGTCAATTCATCAAATAAATTATTCCCTATGAATTATTCACGCAGGTCTAACTTAACTGTTATTCCTACTTTCCCAGCCTCACTACAGGGGTTGACAATAACACAGCTTTGTCAGTTTCTGGACTTTGATATTAGCAGAAATAAAATCTCAGAGTGCAGTTAGGTCTACCAGAGTCAGTCAGGAGGTGAATTTGGTCCTACAAGTTGATTTTTCTGATTGGCCATGACTTTGGTGTGTTACCAGCCATCATGAACCCAGAAGATGCAGCCAAGAAGGTTAGTCAGAAAAAACTGACAATTACAGAAATCTGATATTCCTTTTCCTTCTTAGTTAAAGAGCAAAAACACTCCAAAGCAGTAGCGAATATCGATTAAGAATCTGGCTGCTCAAACTCTCAAAACCTACGTGAGTTCATCTGTCTCACAAACTCTTCACCCAAGCCCCAATTAGTATTATATTAACCTCTTAAAATATGGGATGGCTGTGATCTTACAATACTCCAGAATGGTCTACTAGCTACCTCATTTCCTGGCTCCATCAGAGGAGAATGTCTGCAGCAGGTCACTCGAAGGCATTACTGAATTAATTCAGAGTTGCTGTGGTACCTGGGGTGTCGACCAAGCACAGGGAGCTTGGAGGATTTTGATTACACACCCTCATATTTTATTTTTGCATTACGAGTGCATGTAAACATGACCTGAGGACTTGTGCACCCAAACACTCAAAAACGGACTAAACCTTGACCTCTCACTGAAATTGATAAAAATTAGGTGCTTAAACCCCATTAAGAAATAGGGCCACAGTCTCATAAATGGCCTTGGATTAAGTCTCAGGCAAATGAGATTATTAATTCCAGATGGTGTGAGCACCACATTGCACCATCATATCTTCTGTGAGTTTACAAGCAAGGAATGAGTAATCTCCACTTTTAGAGTTCCAGAACATGCAGAGGATTTTTCAGGTGGGCTTGGGGGAAAGTTTTGTTTTTGTTGTTTGTAAGACTATACAATCATTTCCTACTGAAAGTTACTCACAACATTGCTTTGAAAAAGCCCTCTGGTTAACCAGGCATTCTTTTCAGAATCTGACTTCAAGTAGCTTTTGAAAATACAAGTGAACCTCTCAAGCTAGCAAGGCATTTGAAGGTTTTAGCTGAGGTGCCTCTTATATAATTCTATGGCACCATGTAAAACCTACTGCTATTTGTGGAGTTGTGGCATTGCCTCCGCTGAATCCTTGCTAAATCAATCCAAAGTGCCATTTCCCATCTTCTTTCCCAATCATGGCTCATTAAGCATCATGCAGAATGTAATCTATTAGCAGCAATCTCCTTGGCTGGTGAGAAAATCAGTTATGAGTCGCTAACTTTTATAAAACAAAAACAAACACAAAAAAAGATCCCAAAAAACCCAACAAAAACAAACAAAAAAAATCCCCAACATTATAAGGCCTGCCACTATTAAAGAGATTGAATGCGGGAGGTGTGTATTTATGCCATTGAGCCAACTTAAATGTTCATAAAGACGATGAAACTTCAGTATCCTGAGTCGTTGATTTCGAGCTTCAGGTCAGAGACAGATGACTTCATGCTGAGATTTATTACTAAGAGGCAAAGCTTTGGAGTTTGTGTCAAGGTGGGCTCATCCATCACTGGAAGAATTCTGCCATAATATTCTGCTGTCAGATCCCATCTACCCTTGATCAATCTATCAGTCGGCCTGCTTAGGAAATTGTACATAAACCCAATATAATCTGATTAGACATCCAAAAACACCGCTGCTGGTTAATCATGCAGGTAAATTGTAGTGTGCTAAATGCGACTCTGTTCCCAGGGCATGCACGTTGTGATGGGGGAACATCCCCAGCCTGGCTAATGAATTTCTCAGTCCTCTGTGCCTGGGGAATCAGTGTTAGAGCTGTTCCCTGTTAAAAATTCAAATGCTCTCGAAATCCACTCTGTGTGTGTGTGTGTGGCACTGCAGTTTGTGCTTGTAAAGCCTGGCTGCTAATTTTAGAATGTTTTGCAGGTAGAAATATTGATATTTATTGGCAGGTACAGGTGATGCATTGTTTCCAGTGAATTCAGTAATGTTATCTACATCTGCTGGTATCTTGTTGTGAACTTTGTGATATTAATACCTGGTCTGTTTTGTGAACTTTGTGATATAAATACCCGGACTGTGACCCAGGAAGGTGAAATAGTTGACTTAACAGGGTCTTTTTGCTTCTGTGAGTGCCTAAAATCCATACAAGCAGGGACAATCCTGTCCACTCAACTGATCAATAAATCATTCCATGAAGACTCAGCAGTTGCTACAACTCTGAGATGAGGGTACAGGTGGGTGCTGTCCACCAGAACTATATGAAACATTTCCCTCTGATCTCAGTCCTGTCACCTCCCAGTTCATTTCCAAGGAAAGCCTCAGATCATGCAGCTCAGACGAGATCCTTGGCCCCCATGATTCCCAATTTCACTATTGGGTCCTTTCAGAGCATAGCTTAGATTTGGGACTCCTGGTTTGCAATCCTGAGTTTAGCAACAGATGCTGAGCTTCAGTATGGCCCAGACATTAAAAGAGATGAATTTTCCAAAAAGAGGCAGACCAATGAGCTATGCTGGCAATGTAATTCCATTACTTTCAAAGAACTGGAGTCTGTTACAGCCAGTCATGTGGAACAAAGGTCTGCCTTAAAGAAAAAAAAGTTGGATTTTTATTATTGTTATTGCTTACTATTATTATTATTATTATTATTATTATTATTATTATTGTTAATTAGTTCAGTGTAGGAACATTAAAGAACTGGAGGTGTGGAGTTAGGTAGCAAACGCATCTCCAAAGGGAAAGAATATTAGTTTTTCTGGGGTATAAAATAAACCTGCTCATAGTTGAAAAAGTGGCTGCCAGGGATTCCCAGATAAATTGATGTGAAATGGAGTTAGGAAATACTTCACCCTCTGGTGCTTTGCCCATACAGGGTTTCCCCTGTGCCAAGCACAGTCTTGAAAATTTCCATTAATTACGGGTTCAAATCCAAAGAAATTTCCAGAGATGAACACTGAGCGTAAGGTGAGACTTGAAGAGCTACTGAAAGGGACTAGAAGCTCACCCCAAGATCTTTTTCTTCAAATGTCTCTGCCTCACCTGTTTGGATAAGGAAAGCTATGCAGATTGTCTAGACATGCAGAGGCTGTTGGCCACATCCATCAGCTTTGTCTGAGCTTCTCTCCAAAAGGTGGCACGGACTCAGGACAGGGGCAGTGCCATGATGAGAGAGGACATTTCTCATTTGCACGTTCTATTTGTTTCCCAGTCTGAATTTAAGATATTTGGAGGAGCTCGTCAAGAAGATTCCAGGGGAATTATTCTGATACGAGTTAAGAGAAAGGCTCTGCAGGTACAGATGATGAAGGAAGAAAAGTTGGAGCTCAGCAGAATGTGTAGGTTTTCCATCCTACTACACACAGGATGTTGCACAATCCAAGCAACAAAAGAGCCTGAACGGCACACAGTTAGGGGAAAAAAAAAAATAAAAAAGAGAGCCAATATTTATAATACCCTGAAGCCTGTAAAACACTGAGTTGTTTGAAAATCCAGCAAGAAGGTGCACTGAAGCTTAGCATCTATGTTTCAAAATAGAGGAGGAAAGGCGCAGAGAGCCAGGGACATTTTCCCTGGAGCCCAGCTCTGAAATGCCAGGCTTTAATGATTTGGAAAGAAACACATTTCAGCACTACCGTGGCACAAAGTACAGCAGAGATGCAGTCAGGAGCCTGAGCAGGTCCTTCTCCTAAATACCTGAGGGGAATTTTGTAACTGCTCCTACCCTCTCAAGTGCCTCCCAAGGGCAAAGTGTTAACAGTGTGGTGGCCTTGTTGGGGTCGGGTGATGCCGTGTATTACACCACCAAAATTGTACCAAAGCAGCTACGGGGGGATTAACCAAAGGTATTTGACAGCTGCTGTTAGGCTGAACTTTGCGTTGGAAATGAATACCAAGTCAAGCACTATTGTTACATGAAACCACTACCTCGGATCTGGGTTACTGACCCGACAGGCCCTCCTTTGTTAGAGACTAAATTATTTGGATTTTTTTGCTACGGATCCATTAAGGTAGGGTGTTGTGGTTGCTGTTTCAACTGTCTTGATAATTGTTTATTCCCCTCAGGGCATTTTTCTGAAAACTCCCCTGTATGTCTTTAGCCAAAATAAGTACACTCCATGGTAAGCATTGCCTGGGCATGTGATCAATTGATTTTTAGTTTTTTTTTTTTGCTGTAGCAGATGTCCATCTACTTCTGAACTTCTTAAGACAGCGCAAGACCAGGCGGTCTTACGATCAAATGAGTGTTATACAAGTGCTTGGATTTCAAGGACATTTGCAATGGCTGGACAGACCATTCTTTAAAAGAATTTTGATGTCTTCCAGTTGTGTCCATGTCTTTGCAGGTACACTGATTTACTGTCAAACTACCACCCCACCCCTGCCAGTATCAGGAAAGTACATGAAGGTTACATTCCAGTAGAAAATCTAGGTAGTTCCATGACGTGCCTTGCTTGAAAGAATTCATATATATCTTTCCTCTCCCCACCACTCATTTCTGGGTATTTTTGGAGGGTTCTCAAGAGACCAGTTGCCTGGAAAATATGACGGATGAACAAATAAGCTGGGGGTTGGGTTTTTTTTAATTTGGGGATTACTTTTATTTTGTTTGGCTTTTTTGGTTTTTAAGAATTTCTACCTTCTGCAGACACTTTTCAAACATGGGAAAAGCATTCATTTTCCTCAATGTTTAACCCTCAGAGTTTAATTCCCAGTGAGGAAATGGCAAAAGCCAATGGACTGTGTGGTGCGTACATGGTTTGGAGCTGTACCATCTTGCTATGCTGAACTTTCCCTGTCACATTATTATGGTGCAAAGCAAATAACTCTGAATAGCCCCACAATTTGTGCTTATGGAGACTCAGCAAAAGATTTCTCAGAATGTGTTTCCAACACTGAGTTATACTGTGCTTTCTTTAAAGTAATCCTTAAAAACCCTACAAAATAATATACTTCTCCATAAATTTGTCAGGGGAATGCAAAAGAAAGGGACTGCTGCTGTTCCTTTCTCACAGAAAATGAAAATTATATGTGAAAGTGATATGTGGGGAAACCATGACCAGTATTATCAAACTAAATATCCTACAAAGGTCAATAGAAACTACAGTTTCGTTGGTCCTGGAGTCTGACTTTAGGGCATAATAATACAGAATTAACTATGGATAACTAACTTCAGGTCAAATTTAGTAGCGGAAGGTGAAGGGGCCTTTTGCTTTCTAATTAAAATCAGTCACTGGATCCAGCCTTAGCTATTAAATCCAATCCAAGAGTCTTGCCCAAGATCACAAAGGCAGTAGGAGTACATCACGGCAAGAATTGGCTCTCATCACTTGGCCCCAGCCACTTCCCCTTCCTCCACCCCAGCCTTCCCTTTTGTACTTGGATTACTCCTGTCTGTGCAAGTGAATATCTGGCATGGGTGTTTGTGCATATCTGGACATCACCAAGCCGGTTGGGTTTTGCATTAAAAGAAAAGCAAACAAAGAGAACAGTTCACCTTCCCCCGCCCTGACACCCCCAATGCATGTCCTTTACTGGCCACGGCATGCTGAATTCATTTGTTTTTATTAACCAAACTCTGGATCAGTGGGACAGCTAGAGGGGAGGAGGCAGTTATCAATAGATAATCATGCTGCTGTGGATTAGAGGCACTTAGATATCTATTGTACCTTTGCTCTCCCAAGGGTCTGATTATAACCCTTGGCTACGCTTTAGATGATGTTAAAAACACACTAAAGCAACTGATATCCCTTCCAACCCCAAAACACACGCTGAAAAGGGAGATTAATCTCCTTTGGCAGCTGATCACCTACCTGGTGGCGAGCCACTTTCATTAGAAGAGGAAGGGCAGGGCTGTGTTATATATACTTGCTGCTAACTATACAAGTATGGGACACATGTGACTCCACTGGCTCCGTGCTGGCCCTTGCAGCCTTGCTCCTGGATAATTTTGCCTGTTTATTGAAAAATGCTTAGAGGCAGGAGAAAGAGAAGCACGTCAGGCAAATATTACATGGGATAGCTAAAAACCAAAATGTCCTGGCCCTCTACCAGATTCCACTACGATCATAAAAATCCATCTTGTGGACATGTTCACGTGAGTGTGGTGAGAGGCTTTTGTCAGTGCAATAGATGCAGAAGAGAGATGCAGAACAATCTGATGTTTTCCCCACACACAGGGTAGTCAGGAACTCCTTGATCTCATCTCCGTTTCAACTCCTTCTGCGGCCTTTAGAAGGTCACTTCACTATTTTTTCTCCATCTGGAAAATGGGAATAAAAATAAATCACATGCTTATCTAACTATCTCCTGGGGTTGGTGTGAAGTTGTTCATAAAACACTTTAAACATTGAGCACGCTCTGTAGGGCTTGCCTTTATTATGAACTTTGTAAGTGTGTCCCAGATGAACCACTGCTGATGGGAGGATATTACTCCCACAAATTTTTCTGCCTGTAGAATCTGGCAATGCAAGGGGACAAGAAGGAAAATGGTGAAAATATGTGGGGAAAAACAATAATTATGGATAAGTTCAGAATAATTCCAAATTATTTTGTTTGCAGGTCTGCCTGATTCACTGCAGTCAGCTTCCTTTCATGCTCTCAAAACATATCAGGAACCCCAGAGTCGTCTCTATCTCCTTTGCCGGTGTATTCCCATTCCCAGAGGCTGTACTGGCACTTTTCCATGGCCATCCTAGAGCCCTGCAACTTTCCTACAAGACAAGATACACAAGATACTCCATGTCCTCCAGAAATGGTTGCCTTCTGCACCAGCTGTTCCTCCAGGCATTTCTAAGGCTCAAAGTGCCAACAAAGCCACAAATGTCACGTTCTAAGCACAGCTGTTCTGGTTGTGCAGTTGTGCTCTTCTTCCACCCCTTGACAGGTACTGCCTCAACACATTTGATGCTGACACATAAAGTGTCACCTTGTGCTGACCACGTGAAGCCCACACCCACTGGGGCCAAGTAGTTTTCATGTTTGTTTATCCTATGAGAAGTGCTTAACCAGAAAATGTGGAACGTTGGCTTCCTTTATCTGTCTTCTCCTCTGTTTTTGACATCTTCTGATACTGAAATTTAACTTTTTTTCCCTTTTGATTCAAAAATAGGACTTGGGTCCAAGGATATTATTCCCTGAGGGAAATAATCAATAATGGGCTTTAGTTTTTTTCATTTATCCTCTTTTCTTTTTCACCCATCCACCCCCCTTTTCTCTTTCACCGGAGAGAACCAAACCTTTTAATACCCAGAATCCTTCTGACCCATCACTAATTGTTCCTATTTTTTAGGAGAGCTTGGCAGGTCTGGTGACATTATAGAAAAAGCCCTCCCTAAAGAGCACTGCCAATTTCAGCTTTAATTCCATCAGTAAACAACTTTGACTGTGTTGGGAAAATTCCATTAATCATTCATGTTCTGTGAAGAATGATACACAAAGGAGCTGTCAAAATCAAGCAGCTACTCTCCATTTGTTTGGTAATTAAGAAACTCCAGGCCATTCTGATGGCACAGCGACACAAATTCCAAGCCCTGCTAGAACCACTTCAAATGAAACTATACAGAATCACCTGCACTTAAACACCAGAGGCCAGACTTTAAAGCCCTCTTTCCATTTCTGTGCTCTCGGTGGGTGTATTTAAGGTCACTCACACATCCGAATGCCCTATCAGGTGTTTTGATGTCTAAATGATGTCAGCTGCCCTTGCAATTATTTGTGGGAATGCACAATAATGTGCCAGAGCATGAGCAAAGAATATGATAAAAACATGGAATGAAAGAAAAAATAATGTAGGTGGGTAAAACTTCAGATTGTGGGATTTGTTCCTGAAATTTTACTTTGGTCAGTGCACTGTTCCTAGGACCCACCCGTGCCCCCTAGCCTGTTATTTTTTCCGTGGTCTTTCCTTCCACATGACATCTGATCCTTAGAATTTCTACTGATTTCAGTGCATTTCTGGAGTAATGCACTGTGGAAAATGGGACTATAGAATCATAGGATATCCTGAGTTGGAAGGATGGTCAAAGTCCAACTCCTGGCCCACATGAATCACACCATGTGCCTGAGAGCATTGTCCAAGCACTCCAAGAGCTCTGGCAAGTTCTTTCTGGTAGGAGAATTTACCTCTAAGTTATTAAATATAGTTAAAGATAACTTCTTACACAATGATTCTAAACTTTGGTGTGAAGCCCTTTGTTCAGGTTTCAACTGAGGGGGGAGTTAAAAGATTAAAGATATTTCAGGGTTATGTCAGACTGGTCTGGATCGGTATTCAAAACTAATCTCCACCTTGTTTGAACTGACAGGCTTTGGAAAGCCAGGCAGATCCTGACAGGATATTCCTTACGAGACCTGCAATCCTCCTTGGTGAATTGCTGGTGAGGGATCAACCTATGTTCGCATTGGAACCTGCACTTAGTTTATCTTAGTTCATACTGGTTCTGTCCTAGGGGAAAAAAAAGGGCAATGTTTAGCATGGTTTTTTTTCCAATCTTAATGATTCCATGATTCTATGATGCAGTATGGCAGGGTGGAGAGTTATTTATGAAGGGCAACAGAGTATAAATTCACATACAGATTTGCTCCCACAGTGCTTCCAAGCAGGCTAAAATGGTAAACATGGATTGTTGAATTAGGCAATGATGCTCAGAAAGAAATGGGCTGAATGATGATCAATTGTCTGATTTAATCACTGCCCTTCTCTTTTTATTAAATCTGAGCTAGAGGTTTACAAATAAAAACTTTGTAAAACTTTCACACTATAGGAAACTATTTCTGGGTTTGGGTTTGGTTGTTTTGGTTTTTTTTTTTTTAAGCCAAGAAATATTTGATTTTCCACATAATAATTATGCATGATATTTTATGCATCAGTTGTAATATATTTTTTTTTACAGAAATAGCCTATCTACTACAGTTATAAAAGCACTCTGTGCTACCTAGTGTCCAACTGCTACCTAGATGCCTACCTAGAAACTCCAAATCTGGCAATTAAATGCTGTGAAGCCCATTCCCTTTTAAGTGATGGTACAAGCTCAATTGAGGCCCTTCAGAAGAAATCTGTGCCTCCGGGGTTAGTAGTACTTCATGCTGCTGCCTTGGCTGCCTGGAGCTGAGGGCGATGTATAATTTATGAGATTATTATTAGATCAGCAGTAATGATCAGTAATTCACTGGTGGTGCTTGATTCTGGGCAGATGTTCTGGAATCAAAGATGTTCGGAGGGATCTGCAGAGTGGCTGGATTTTGATGCTGAGGTCAGGCTGCCTTGCAGACATTCCGGGCAGCCTCCCTGGGTTGATGGTTGTGATGGGAATCACCTCAGAGCTGCCCCAGCACAATCACCGTCCTGTCCCACTGCTCTCCTCTCCCAGTCCAAGGATGCTCCTTCGAAACATCACCTGGAGAGTTCCCAGACATGGGGAAAGTCTCTTCTCAGGTGGGATTGGACACCAGCAAAAAATGTAATCCTTTTTTTTTTAAATAAAATTAATAATCCCACTAACTTGTTAGGAACACAATGCCAGAAATACGTTCACTTTGATATTTAAATGCAACCTTTCCTGAAAACCACAATGCACTCTTTTCCTTACATGATGCTGGCTCTGACATTCTTAACCCATTTATATAGGACCAGTGAAGCTGAAGAGAATCCAATGATGTAGCAAACCACATTTTAAGAGGTTTTAATTTTTTTTTCTCTAAAATCTGGGTCTTGCCTCTGTCCTCATAAACACTTCCTTGGCTCTGTCAATCAGGTCTGTAAAACTCCTAACAGTTTGGAACAGTGCATGGCCATTCAGGCTCATCAGCTAACTGGGCATTTCTTCTTCCTTGTCCTCATATTGATTTCCTAGAAAATCATTCCGAAACCATAAGTTGCATTTTAGGGGTGGGAAAAGATAACTAGCTATTTAGTTCTTAATCTAAATTAAGAAAATCAATCAATCAGCATGTGCTTCCATTAATAGGCTGTATTTATTTAGGATTAATTAGGGTGGTGTTTCCAATTATCCATCATGCCCATGAACAAGCTAAAATGCATGTTTCCTACCTGCTGCCAGGGAACTGTTACCATGTGCCAGCTGAGCTGCAGTGATTTCCTGCAAGTGCATTCCTCTGCCTGGGGCAAATGCAAAATTATACACATCATTTTGCCCTTGTTCGTGGCAGGCTGAGCTTTACCCTGTAAGCCTTGTATCCTTTGCTTTCAGATAAAAGCATACCCAGGAATGGCTGCTGCAGCTTGCCTGACTCATGGTAACTTGTTGAACTGTTGGGATTTGATCATCTCTTCTGTTTTTTTAATGAAAGAGGAATTTTTTCATACTCCTCATTCTCTGAACCTGCTCCTTAGGATAAAAAAAACATCCATCATCAACCCAGTGACACAACTACAAGAGTGGGCAAAACTACTCTTCTGCATATTCTTGTAGCTTATGGAAGGCATTTAATAAATTCCTTGATATCAGACAGTTTTAATCTACATGGCTGGTAATTGAGATCGCTACTTGGCATACATTCATCCTGCATCTCATCTCTCCCTCCTATGTATATCACATCATATCTTAATTAGAAAAGTGAGTAGGTCTGCCTTGGAATACACTAGGAACATGCCTCTTGAGGGGAAAAAAGCGAAGTCCTGTCTGGTATTCCATTTCTTTTGACCGCAGAAGAAGGATCAGAAGTTATAGCATGCACTGCATAGCCATGATTTTTCCACCTGATGACAGGGGATGTCCTTTCAAGAAAGAATGATCAGCATTTTAGTACCTAACTGGCAACTTGTTGAAAAGACTGAGAAGCTGAGGTTTTGCTATACACCAGCAAGTCTGGAACTGCATTTGGAGGATGAGTCAGCCAAGCTGTCCAACACGGAGAATCAGATGAAATCAGGCGTGGGTTCACAGCCTGAGTCCTAAACCCTGGGAAATTACAGGCCCAGAAGGGGATCTCAGCATAGCAACGTGGCAAAAATAACATATTCCACAACGAAAATAAAAATTCTTCCAGCTAACAGGTCTTCTCAAGACAAATTTCAACTCTTCTGACCACGGCCCTGGAGAAAAAGAGTGGACTTAATTAAAAAACGTGCTACGCATCCACAGATTTAGGATCTGCTACTCAGAAGCTGTATTAATCAGGCTTTTATTTACCAATCCTAAAGACGAAATGGTTACAGCTAATCAGATTCCATATACCAAAAATTTAGGGACAGTCTGGGACTTTGGCAGCCAAAATTTCAATGGGAAAAAGAGCTGAAGGAATGCATTGGTCAGACTGAGGAAGGATTGGTGGACCTTGTCCTCACAGGACAGTTGTAACCTTGGGTAGGTAGAGTAATCTCAGCCAGAGCATTCCTCCCCTGTGGTTCTGTGCCGCTTTTTTTTTTTTTTTTTTTTTTTTTTTTTTTTTTTTTTTTTTTTTTTATGCCCTGTATTCAGTAGGGCACCTTAAAGGTCAAGTAAGACATTTGATATATTTTAACACAGGCGGCTTTGCAGATGAACAGATTTGACATATTTAAATAAAACATCCTAATAGTATGTTCTGGCCTTGAAGGCCTCAGGCAGCATACATTGTATTTGTTAGGCGCTATGGCTTAATTACTCTCATAAATGAATTATACCCATTTCAATTTAAAACCATAAGTGTTGCATTTGAACTAGGGTCAAATTAAACTTTCTGTCAATTATGCAGATTACTTAAGCAATTATGTAAATTGTTAATAAAT
The DNA here is from genome assembly GCA_036630365.1 of Acanthiza pusilla. Classification (NCBI taxonomy): domain Eukaryota; kingdom Metazoa; phylum Chordata; class Aves; order Passeriformes; family Acanthizidae; genus Acanthiza; species Acanthiza pusilla. Next base: position 15,222,157 of record JAXCHO010000004.1, on the reverse strand, counting down.
TCTTAAATGGAGGGAAATTTTTTTTCCTGCAAAAATATATATTTTATGCATTACCAAGCTTAAATATTTTCAGCGGATGAAAGTATGGGAGAAAAAATGAGTGTGGCTTTAAATAGCTCTCTGGGGATTTGCTGCACTATCTCCATCTCAGGCACTGGTGATTTGGGGTCATCTGCTCTCCAGCTGGATCAGAAGGGGGGAACTGAGTTAATGCAGGTGATGCTTTTCCTTCCTTCATGGTATGAAAAGTGCCACTGGGCTTAAGGTAGAGTGCTGTGGTGGTGACAGCCAGCACTGTCACAAATTGCTAGACCTTCTCAGAGGTCAGTAAGCTGCCCCTCCATCCCATACTTTGTCAGGCATTTCCATAGATAGAAAGCTTTTGGAACTAGAGACTGTTTTGCTTCCATTTGCTTTATTGTTCAGGGTCTGTCTCCTTCAGTGAGGAAGAAGCAAGAGCTTTGCTATTGATTTAAGTATATACTGGTTAAAGTCAAGAACAATGAAAATATAATCAAAGTAAAAGCTTTCCTTTCTCTGGAGTTGTATTTCTTTCTGTTCTCCAACCACTGAAAGCAAAATCCTAATCTTGCTTCCCCGAGGAAGAGAATGGGATTACACAGTTACGACCAAGGAACAATCCCTCAGAATTCAGGCCACTGCTTGCTGGATGTGTTTTGATGTAATTAGGCTGAATTTATTTCAGTGCAAGAGTGTGTGGAATTTTCAGGGTTCCATTTTAGTCCTGTCATTAGGAGGCTCAACTCTCCCCAGACCTGCTAGTCCCCTCACATCCACCAGTTTTATGCTAGTGTAACTTGATTGACTTAATTAGAATTACGCCCTGCAATGAGAAGAGAATCAGGTCCATTAACTTTGGTGGGAACTTTCATTAGGACTCAGTTCAGTCTCCAGGGGCTTCCAAATGAATTAAAGCTACATCCATTTTGTGCCCCCCCAGAATCCCAGAAAGGTGCAAGTTCCATTTCTGCGTCGCCTCCGCCCATTTGCACTGACTCGCATGCTGCTGTTATTGAATCCTGCTGATTTGTGTTCCTCCCAGGCCAATTTTTGCTTGTCAAAAAAACACAGAGGTTTCCAAGTCTCTACAAAGACATGTCCATGATTTATCTCAGCCTGGCACTCGACTCGCAGCTCAGTCTTGTTTCTACTGTGATGCAAGTTGTTCCAGGGCCGGGTGGGGTGAGAACTGGAAATCCCACCAGGAAAAACAGGAAAGCAGACTAGTGGTTGGGTCTAGGAGTTCAGGAGCTTTTGCATCTCAGCTTTGGCAAGGGCGGTGTTCAAACCCAGAACTTGGGCGTTCCCAACTTGGCCCGTGACTAATTGAAATCCTAATAAAGAAAAGGCCTCTGCCCTCAACCCTCCGGGCCACTTACCTTGTGCAAATTAACATTTTAACATCAGTTATAAAATGTGCTACATCTCTGGGAGGTGGGTGGAGGGGGACATGAGGGAGGGGAAAGCATCTAATGCAATGAAATATGCATATCAAAGCCTAAAAAGAAATAGGAAAATTCAATGAATGCTAAATTATGGATCTACAGAGGGTCATCTATTAAAATCTACATGGCGGTATCTTTAAACTCCAGAGTATTAACCAAAGGCATGGGGGCAAACATACCTGGCAACCCTTTACTTTTTATTCTTTGTGACACAGAGAAAATACTTTATAAAATACTAGATGAAAGGGCCCTTTCAAAGCTACTTTGCTTTTATGGTGCCTTTCTCTCGAGCTGTTCTGCATACTTAAAAGTCAGAGGCACCTTGAGTGGATTACATTTTTATTTTTTTTAAAGTGCATTATAGCTTTTTCGCAGCAGCCGACGTAACAGCCACCCGACCTGCGTTCCCAATGCCTTGTTGTCATCATGATAAGCATTTACTGTGATAGGAAGGCAAAGAGAATCAACCTTTTTAAACACACACAAAACCCTCGCTGCTTTGTTGAAGCAAGCGGCAGCCCCAGCTCACAGGGGCTGTAGACAGAAAGCTATTTAGAGCATTGAAAACAGGCTTATTACCCTGCTATTTTTTTGTGCACAGGATTTTTTTTTACCCTCCCTCTCTCTCTCTCTCTCCCTCTCTCTCTCCCTTTTTTTTTTTTTTCCCTGTGACATTAGAGAGTCCGAAGTGACATACATTTTTTATAGCTTCATAAAGTCGTCTCCTGACCGGGTCACCCTTCTCATAACTAGGGAGCAGAACGCTTGAAAAAAGCCATTCATCAACGTGAAAGGAGCCGCTGTCTACTGGCTCCAATATGCACACAGTCTGGCAAGATTCAGCTCAGTGCAAATGCTAAGTTACTCCTTTGCTAATGCCAAATGACCCGCTCACTTCTATTAGCACACAGAAGGGGACAAGAAGGGCATGGCTGCTGTCCGTGTCTGCATAAATGCCTCTCAAGATGCAGACCGGGATCAACACTTCTTGCTAAATGTACTGAACACGTAAAAAAATTAGTTTCATATTTATACTAATTAAATATTCAATTAAACAAAGATAAAATTATGGGAAGAAAATTTGTTCTTGCCTAATGGGCTATGTCCCATTTATTACTTTTCCACACATATACCATTAAAATCTCTGCAAAGGGATGCAGGATTGTTACTCCTGGTTTATGTCTTCCCCTTGCTCCCCCACGGCTCTTTGTTCTGGTCTGAGCCTGGAGGACTGGGGAGCTAAAACCAGGCAGGGGCACAAGCAGACTTCCCTTTTTTCCTGCGGGAAAGCTCCCCAGCGAAAGGGCTGTTCTGCAAAACTCAGACATTTGCAGAGGGTTTGCATACGGGAATACACCGGCACATGGGAAAATGGGAATGATTATCCTGGATAAGGCCTCTCTTTGCTATTAATGATGACCAAGACCAGATGCCTTCAAGGAACACCCTGGAGACCCTCTAGTGGGCAACTCTGGGATGACCTGCCAGGAGAAGAAGTTTCTTCCTGACCCTCAATAATTAGAGTTTAGATTTCTGCCAGGGAGCCTGAGGGTTTATCCCAACCCCTTGGAAAAAGTGCTCTAAAGATGTTTGAAATGAGCAGTAGTTTTTGTCATTATCAAAATAAATGTCAAATGGCTTTTTCAATCTTGCTTTGGACTCCAGAGAGGCTTTGTGGTAATGAATCTCATAGGTTAATAAGTCACTGGGTAAAAAAGCAACACCAAGGAAACTGTTTACTTTCTCAAATTTAAATGCACTTCATTGTTCTTGAGTTATAGGAAGAGCGATAAATCATTCCTTGATTTAACTTCTCTGAGCTGTTCATTATTTTGCCAAACTCTTTCACTTGTCTTCTCTCTGACTCACCATCTCCCAGTGCTAAAGGATCCTCCTGGTTTTCATTTATGATTTTAAGAAAGCATTTCACTATGGCTTTTTATTTTTGTGGCATTTCTATGAATTTCTGTTTTGTATAATTTTGCAGACAAAGTGATCATAAACTGCTTATTCATACAGTGTACTGGTACCACTAACTTAACAGGTTTATTCCAAATGTTTTTTTATTTTTCCTGCTGTTTTCACTGCAGCTATACATTTAACCATGGGTTTATTCACCTTTCCTTAACACCCAAAACTTCTGTATCTTTTCTTTTTTTTCTCCCTTGAACAATTATAAATGCAAGGGAACTCTGGGAAATGCAGGTCTATGTAATCAGAGCTATGTGCTTATCTGGGATTTCCTTTTTTACCAAACACGAAGGTTTACAACAGCTACAGGTTTGAGGGTTGGTTTTTTGGGGTTTTTTTCCCTTTTTTTTTTGCTTTTGAAAGCAGAATGCTTTTGCAGGTTGAATGTAATGAGGCTCTTTGCCTAGAAAAACCTGAATTCACCATAACATTTCATTTGTACAAATAATATGTTGAGTATTTTTCTCATTATTAGCCAGAACTAATTGTCTTCATCTTTCTCCTGGACAAGGCACCAACTTTTAAAATAACGTTCATCAGAAAGTAGTTTTCTCAGAAGCAAACTGGGAGTGTTTCAGCAGCAAGTAGGTCCAGAGGAAAATTAAAGTGCATTGTTAGTACTTCCTGAATAATGTTCTTTCCAGAACCCTCCTCAGCAGATCTCAGATATTAAGTGGAGGAGGCAGGCTCGTCAGAAGAGACTCTAAAGCTTTTGTTTTGAGGCAATCAACATGGTGTGTCTTATGGGCCTTCCAGGAGCTGTCAGTCAGAAGCAGCTTCCAAACTGCATGGATGCACATAACACTGCAGAAAGTTTATGTTATGAAATTCAGAGATCCAACCAGAAGGGGGGAAAGAAAAAATAAAGCTTTCATGAACCCAAGCTTTAGGTCAAAAGTCCCAATGGAAAATTTGGAAGGCCTTATTAACCTTTCTACTTTTGTTGTTGCTGTTCAGGAATCTTCTCCAATGAATAGCACTTCTTTTTTCAAGAAGTCATTTTCCAGTTAGATGCATGAAGGTCAGAGAAAGGCAAAAAACATGGGAGAAGTTCATGTGTGGAGTCAGTGGCTTAAACACAAAGTGCTGACCCCATTCCTTGATGCAGACACTGATGCTGCCCTGCTTTAAGCTGCCTGGGCAGGAAATAGAGTAACACACGTGAAGATATTTGGGTGTCAAGGCAGCCAGGCTGTAATTGCCAATTACAGAAGAAGACGGTGAGGCTGCAATATTGATTGAGTTTTTGGAAGAGAAGCTAAAGTAAACACAGTGCATTCTGTAAGCATCATACCTTCATTGTGCCAAGTTAGATAAAACAGGGCCAGAGGAATTTCTGCTATTGGAGAAGTTTGTCAAACGCTACCCTTGACAACTGAAAGTCTTTCCCAAAACCATGTCTCTAGAAGGGTTTGCTTCTTTTCTGTGCCATTTGCTGTGAAGCAAGAACCTCACAAAGAGAAAACAACAACAACAGCAAGAAGTTTTGATTGGTTTTGAAACAGAGATTCTCTTTAAAGCCCCAAATGGTTTCCAACTGTTTCAGATCCAAAGCAATTCCAAGTATATGTGGAATTTAAAGCTCAGAATTGGACAATACAAGTGGATGGAGCTTGAGCGTCCCTCATTGCTCTTCTGCCATCATCCCAGTGAATGTGGTGTGACACTGAAACTCTGAAGATGGGAACTACCAGGCTTTAGCAAAGGTCAAATGTCTGCTTGGATCAGCTAGGTTAAAATTCACCTGCAGGCTGCGTGTCCTGTTCCTAGGTTTCCTCATCTTATCGTGCTTCCAGATGTCTCCCTGTTGTTTTCCAAGCATATTAAAAATCACACTAGAAATCAGCAGAGAACAGAGGCTCTCAGTCCCTCAATCTAATCTTAAAATACAAACCATAAAGAAGAGTTATCTGTGAAGGAGAAGGGAATTTGGGGTTTCTTGTTCGCTGGCAATGAAGTCTTCAGGAGTTTCAAAAATTGTCTTCAAAAGAAATGAAAATGTAACTTCTTTTGCTAGTCCTCATGTTTTCTTTGCTAGATTATATTTTGAATGTATGTTTTCTTGTAAGATTTGCTAAACAGTCTAGTTACAGCCAGTTTCATATTCACAATTTCCTTTGGTTTCACTGTGACTTACATCTGAATTTGTGGGCAGAACTGGATGGCTGAGTAATTTATAGAGAAGGTCAATACTAGATTTGTGTGAATAATTGATTTTTCAGCTTGTTTGTGATTTTTTTTTTTTGTAAATAGACTGTTTAAAGTCCAGCTGAAAAAGAGCCTTTGTTAATGTCCTGAATGCCTCAGTGAGTTGAAGAAAAAAACAATCCACAGTGAAATATTTTATTCTTGGGAAGTCTTAATTTTAATCAACTTAAAGTGTACTGAGAACAGAGCAATTCAAGTTGAAAAAGGAAATTAACAAAACATTGGAGTTTTTCTTATACTTCTTCAAAAGAAACAATTTGGTCAGTTTGACTTTTTCTTTTCTTTGCTCTTAAACCAAAAAGGCATTTTGAAAGAATCTTTTACAACCAAAATATTTGTCTAGCTGTAACTATTGCTGAAAATGACTGCCAAGTGTGAAGAAATTGAGTATTGTCTTTTCTGTAATTTCTGTTATTCTTAATGTCTTTGGTTTTGCCTATCAGGTCTTGAGATCTCAATTTAAATGTCAAAATACATTGAAATTAAGAGTGACCTGAAAGAAAATATAGATTGGGTTCTGAGCAAACTTGGGTGCCCTAAGGGGGACTATATTTGTTTGTTTTAATGCAATTCTAGTTTTTCAAGTTTAATTGAAACTCTGAAAACAAGCAAACAAAACCCCTTGCAAGTAGAAAAATAAGTAGCATTATTTGGCAATAACCCTTCTTCTCCCAGTCTGAGGTCTATTCTCCTCTCAGAATAATATTCCCATTGACTTCAGGTTTCTGTCTCTGAGGTCCCACCTTGGATGTGATATTGTCATCTCCAGCCTCTGTATAATTTTCCAGCCAAGCTCTCTCAACAGCGATCACATCTCCAATCACACAGAACCACAACCTTCAATTCCTTGCAACAGCTTTGCCCCAATCTCTCGTTTCCACTCTTCTGCATCCTGCTACTTCTCTCCCTCTCCCCACCACGCTGTCCTGTCTTTTGCCTCCCAATCACATCTCTCTGCTGGATCACTTCATGCTGCATCCCATTTGCATACTGAATACCAGCGGAGACAAGGTACCAATGTCGTGGGACGTGACCCGTGGCATTTAGATTGAGACGCACATTTTTGGATCACTCACCCTAATCCCAGTTGAGATGAAACACATCTGAGCCACTACTTTGGCAGATGGCTCACAAATCAGGTGTCTGCAAAATCCCCCCCAAAAGTGGGAAGTATTTGTGCATGCTTTGTAAACTCCAACACTCCCCTGGTGACAAAGAGCCTGGTACTCTCTTCAGGCATCCAGGCTGGGCTTAGTTTTCAGGGGATTTTCCAAAAAACATATTCTCTGTTTTCTGCCTTGAAATTTTTTGGAAAGGATTTTACAGGGCCTTTTGGGGGAGTGCTTCTTGTGTTTTTCTAGTTTCTTTTCTTTTTCCTATTTAATTTTTGGAGCTCACCTCAACCTCTTGCTCAGTCTCCTGTAGATAATTAGCTTGAATGCCATTTCCATCCGTTGTGCTAATGTGAAATCAGACAATGTCAGGAACTGGTAGAATGGGTTTTGAAATGAGATTGCTTACTTTGTGGGTGTGCAGAGGGGATTTTTTTTCCCTGAACTTGGGGAGCCACTGGGGAGATTGCTTAGGATATCTTTTCACTTGCTTTTACTAACTACATTGTACAGAATTTACATCGTCAAGAGCGATACACAAATGGCTGAGAGAAGGGAAAAACAACCCCACTGGCTCCCTTCACTCGAAACAAACATCAGCAAGAAGGTTACAAAGGGTAGTTACGAATCATTTGGAAGCTCTTTGTTTTTCAACCATCTTTTAATAGTTGCTTGTCCCCCTGGCAGTTGCTGCCTGCCCTCTTCCTGGTGGGGTCTGCATCAGGCAGAGATGTGTTAATCAGCTTCATGAAGTTTGACGGCAGCAAGCATCCTGCCTGTGCTTGGTCAGTCAGTGCTTGGCCTGATGGTGCTGTTCTCCTCTTCCCTGTTCCACTGGTTGAGTTCATTGTTCTGAAATCCTTGGTGGAGTCAGCCGGGAAGGGATTCTGCACGAGGTCAGGGTGCCGCTGTTTCATCCTTCTCGTAAAGCCTGAATGAAGCTCAGTGGAATGACGCTTCTTTAAATAAAGTGTCTGTTATTTTATTTTTTTTTTTTCTGATTTGCCTCCAGATTCTTGGGAACAAGGGGCTTAAGTCTTGCCCAGTGTTGTAAGTTGGGAGGAACGGCCAGAGAAACGCAGATTTACACAGGCATAAAACAAGTGGAAGTGAAACCAGAGTCTCCAGTTCTTTTATCCCGAGCACAATGCTCTTTTGCCTTTGCTCTGTCTTCCACTGAAAAGAAAGATCCCTACACCCACCACCACATTGCTTTCCTACCACCTCATTACTCTTCTCTGAATGCTTCTTGCTTTACCATCTCAATGGGGAACGGGTCCGAAAAATTTACAACAGCCCTCTTGTCTCCAGGGGAGGAGAGGAACCCTGGAAGGTGCTGAGTGAGCTCGCCAGCCCTCCGTTCCCTCCCATTTCTCAGGGAATGTGGTTCATATCTTCCAGGCTGAACCCTGTCCTTGAGCTGTGATCCTGTGGTGACACGTGTGGGTCTCTGCCCTCGCGCTTGCTTGAAGTCCTGTGCCAGAGTGTGTCAGTGCCTGTCCCCTGCCCTATCGAGGCTCCAGACATCCAGAGAGTGTAAACCAATCTTCCCAGAGCGCGATGCATGCACAGCAATTTGTTAAATTTCCACATATGACACCTCCTTCCCCCGGCAACCCTCCCCACATTTCCTCTCAGCGTAGTTGAACTTTAAAAGGCCCAGGAGAAAAAAGAAATAAGACTTTAAATAATTTATTTTGGAGAAACAGTCAGTGAAGAGGAACAAATAATGTTTCACTAAAAGAAGCGGGACCTTTGACACTCCCCTTTTCGCTCGGGTACCTGAAGGCCTAGCCGGATTGCATTAGTGAAATTTTCATTTGATGGCATTTTAATATTCTGCCTTGATGACTTTTTAGCAACATTTACTTTCAGAGGTCTTGAGTGCTCCCTCGGAGGAAATGAAACATGTCAAAGCCCATTACAAAAATCAAAATTTAAATACCTCGGCCACGTTGGGGCTCACACACAATCCCATCAGCGCTTAAACTGCGGCTCACAACTACTCATTCACTTGCTCAGTTGGTAATGAGTACATTTGATGAAGCATTCTGGGGTCATGGAACATACGTTAGTGATCTAAACTTAACCCATTGATTGCTTATACACAGAGGGACCAGGGGAGGGGGTATTTTATTGAAATGTAATGTTAGGATAATTTCCGTCAGCGCTGAAATAACTTTTTTCCTTTCCTCTTTTTTTTTTTTTTTAACAATTGCTTTGATGAATTGGAATGTTAATAAGCATGATGGGAGGGCTTTTTATTTAAGGTGGGGAGGAAGGAGCCAGGCTGGGAATATAGAGCAGTTAGCTCAGTACTTCAGCCACTCAAAGGCAAGCACAACGCTCAGGCTTTCTTCCTATGAAACCTACATTTGAACTTCACTGGAAATCTTCCTTGTTTTACCATCTACCTTCTTTTCTTACTGAAATATTGATTGGTGTGGTTGAGGGAAGTGGAGATGTCTAGTGTGGCACAGTAGGAGCATAGCATGCAAATGTTATGTCCTAAATATCATAGCTAGAATTTAGCATTAAAATTTTCTGTAAAGTATCTGCACTATATAAATCAATCTGTACACAAACTGCATTTGGTTCCAATGTAGAGGCTGCATTTTCTCTCAGCTGTTCCCCCTTTCTCCTTATTTTTCAAGATATCTAGAACAAATGCCTGAGCATGTACACCTTTCCATTCTTTCTCCTCTCCTTCCCCTCAAAAGTGGGAAACCTTTTTCTGCTGTATGCTAACCTCATCCATGAGATCACCATGATTTCAGTACCCCAGGGTTTTGTTGTTATCATCAGTAGCGAGTGACCTACAATCAGCAGCTCAGCAGTAGCTCCAGAAGTCACCCCAGCATTTCCGTCCCTAAAGAAGACTGGTTTCAAACTGCTCTTTGGCACCCTTGTACAATCAGCACAAGCTTTCTTGGTTAGCCCAGTAATTCATGTCCTTTTAGTCAGATAGCTCTTCTCCATCTTCTTCCTTTCAATTCAAGTGGTGGAACCAGCATTCAGACAGCAAATAGGATAAAGAACCCAAGAGTTCATTAGGACACAGAATAACCTTTTATGCAGGAAAGGCCAGATATCACAAAATCATTACAGACAACTTTGCATCCATGAAAACCACTTTCTTCCAGCCAAAGACTTATGTTCCAGAGTGGATGCTCACATTTCAGCACTAAATTGGCTCCTGTCCTCAGTTTAAATTTGCCTTTTGGAGAAGTCCTAATAAGATGCACTACTGATAATTTTGAGGTGTTCAGTCTTTGGCACTGGGGGTTACAGGAGGAATGGAAACTGTCATAACTGAGTAATTTGTTGAAACAAGCTGCAAATTCCTCCATGTTAAGGACAGTTAAAAATCTGAAATCTGGAAAATTTTGCATCCACACTGAACTTCACAAAGGACAATCACCTTTAGACCGGATTTCACATGTGAATGATAAAATGCCAAACAGCTCCTGAAGATGAAGGAATGATCAAACTTTGGAAAACAGCTTGGATCTCACCTGAATATCAACTACTCTTTGAGCTGATGGGAGACTTTCTCCCTCACACACCATTAGATAGAGATTAGACTGGGCTGGCAATTCCCAAAGGCAAAATACAATAAAAACATTGTACATGGGGAAGGTTGTAACCCTTTCTTTTGTTGATGAAAGAGTAGCATAACTCTAAGGATTCATAACATTAAACAGTTGCAGAAATTGTGAAGACACCATTATTAAATTGAATCAGGCCCTACCACTATTTAGTTGGGGGCTTTTATTGCTAGGAGGAACACAGAATGCAGCAAGAATCTTGAGTGTAAAAGCTCTTTCTGGGATTACGAAGGACAAGTGGTTCAGTGCAATTTATACATGCTATAAATGTTGCCAAAAGTCGACTTGCAGCCTCTTCCCAATTATTCTGCATTGCACTAACCAGAGAGGAGGAGGGAAAATGCTGGTTCTTATAAACAAACTTTAGGAGTTCCCACTATTCCATCTTGCAATCTCTTGGGATACAACACAATTCATTGTGGCCAATTTAGCTGTAAATTATTTTGAACTTTCTTTTGGTCATCTTCAAGAAATGTGCTTGCAATCAATTTTTTCAAGAAAGAATAGTTAGCAGGAGCCAGTTTTAACCACATATATTTAGATAATGTCAAATAGCAGTGCAGGCAGTTAGCAAACGGGGAATTCTTCAGTGGATTTGTGTAATGAATAATTTTGACATTCTGCGAAGAGAAAAAGGAGGCAAATTCTCAGAACTTGTTACAGATTCTTCACTCATCTCTGTTGGTAACTGGGCAAAATCAATACAGTATGAATGAGGGATCCTGAAATCAGGTAAATGGGACAAATATAAGGAGGCTTCTGAAATTCTTATTCTTGGTGAGCAGCATCAGACTTTTTGCTTTTGCAGAATTTGTCAGTATATCCATTACAGAGCCAGGGAGCAGAAATTGATCTGTGAGAGCTGTCCTCATCACACAGTAAGAATGCAAAGCAAAGGACCTCATGTGCACTCGAGACTTTGACGTCTTCATGCTCAAACCCACAGAAAACAGCAGCCGAGCGATTTGACTGTTGTGTGATAGATAGTCACTCTGAGACAACATCACCACTGAAAAGCAGCCTGGTTGCATTTGCCCTGGTTCTGCCAATCTGACTCAAGACCTGCCTATGAATTTGTTGACCCATTTCTCCCTCGTTCTGGTGCCCGCCCCGCACACCGCGTGTGCAATAAATCCATCGCGCACGATGCTGCACTGCTCTTCTGTAACATGAATTTATGCTAATGGCTGTCTGCATATGCTTATATCACATATCTATATTAAACTTAATAGTCTGTTACATTGCTTCTTAACCCTGTGTCCACACATGATTAACTTTTCTGATTTCTTTCAAAACCGTTATTAACACAGTGTAGCATTTCACTCAACATGTCACCAACTTTCCCTGCCTGATGCAGGAGTTGGGGTAATTATGCAGCCCTATAGCTCTGTCAAGTAACACTGTACACAGAGAGTTAGGAGTTTATTCAGAGATTTGGGGAGCTGCATGGATGTCTGCTTGTGTACACTTATTTTTCTTTAAAGATAAGTGGCGGTAAAGGGTGATCCTTCAAAAGCCGCTTTTCAGCTAAGTGATTTTCATTTCATTCAGTTAAATGATTCCTTTTGGGTCCAGGTGTCAAGTTTTGACAAAAGAACATCAGCATCCTTACATTTGTAGTGATATTCATGAAAGTCACTTGAAGGTTGGAATTTAAAGAATCATTCAGATGACATGGAACTCATTTGAAAACTTTCCTGGAGACCTACAAGGAGACAGGGCTGAACCACTTTGACAATTTGATGATCACATTAATAAATATTATTTTTATTTTTTATAATCAATGTGAATATCACATTAATAAAAATTAATTTGCATATGGCATGAAATATTGTATTTGCTTTTAGACATATATTTTCATTGGGAACTCCAATGAAGCTCCTAAACTTTCTGCTCAAGGGTGCACTGACACATTTTCTTCCCTCAGTCACGGCTCTGACTGTGGCTGTTAAAAGCAAAGAAGTTTGAGCTGGAAGGTTATTCCATATAGCATATGTTCTGAAGTCAGAATTGCAGAGAAAACTCTGCAGTTTCATTTTCATGACACATTTTAAGGTTAAAATGCTACTGTCATTTATAAGCCTCTGAAATCATGAAGTTGTGCTGGAATCCAAAGGCCTTTGGAAAACTCTGCCTGCTGCAATTCACACTGAAAAGATGAATTTGGTATTTCCATCATATTTTATCTGTGGCCTTTGAATTTTAACTAGTTGGAAGATGGGACAGCAAAGAAAAAATCACAACAAATTGTATATCATCTGTACCTTCATGCAATGTACTTGCTGCATAAAGTAATGGGAGTAATAGGGACACAGGCACTACTTTTGCTGGATGAGGGTGATTATTCCTAAGGAAGATAAAACAGTGGTTTCCAAATTAGCAGCAGGGGCAGGACAAGCAGTCAGCAGTTTCTAGTCACAAAGTCAACACCTCCAGTGGATTTCACTCTCTCTACACCCCAAACACCCAGGAAAAGGAGAGTTTTGTACAGGTTTAAATAACAAAGCAAATGTTTAAGTAATAATTATAATAAGAGAATAGCTGAAGGTCATGCTGATACACAGCTGACTATATGGATGAGCTGGGTACAAATCTAACACTGGAAAGTCTTTGACGGTCTCAGCCCAGTGGCCACATGTTGTTTCTTGTCATTCTCCATACTTTCATGATTTTGAACCTCCTGTGTGCTCACCATAGCTTGCAAGAAAAAACGTTTTTAAGAAATTCTCCACAAAACACTGCATTAACAGGACCATAAGGTTTTACAGACTTCTCTAAGAACTGCATGCTGATTTGAAAGTGTTTTACAAATTTCCTATTTATCTTGCTATAAAGCCTTTTGACAACATGATAGAGCAACACTAATAGTAGTAGTAGTAGTAGTAGTAGTAGTAATAATAATAATAATAATAATAATAACAACAACAATAACAACAACAACCAGTAATGACAGAAGTGATCATTTTGGTGGCCCACAATTAGACTGAATAAGTCCCTGTGGATGTTCAGCCACTGCATTTAAATCCACTGCTTATGAACATAAATGTTTCTTGTATCTCCTGTAAGGTTTTTGACTGGGCTAATGGGACAAAGCAGTTTCAAATACATTGTAAACTATCCTAAAAAGGATCATTTTCATCAGACACTAAACAAGGATAAATCACCAATCTGTGTTTCTGCTCCACAGGCATCTTTATGAAACTTCCCAAACCTGTGTTTGATCTGTTCTAATCTACAGAGAAGCAGATCCACCTCCAGCAGCAGAGCTGGCACATGATGCTCTCTCCACCACTATTTCCACTGCTCCAGAACTCATTTCTAGCTCAAGTAGAGGTTAGGAGCAGCACAGGAACATTACCAAGGAAATTCAGTGTCAAAGCATTTTTTTCCAAATTTGAACATGACAAAAAGTAGTATCAGTTGACAGGGTGTCCTTACATGTACCATTACTCTGCAATTTTTTGTTGACAACTGTTATCACCGTCTTGAACCCACAGAGCAAGTTAGTGTGTTTGTGTTGTCTATCAGCCTTGATAGATGTGAAGTAAGGGGAAAGGAAAAATGGGAACTAGTGGAAAAGCAGTGCAAATAAACTGTTGGACCCATGCCATTTTTTATTTTCTGGTTTAGTTCAGTTTGTACAGAAGTTTTATGAAGCTCGTTAATGACAATGTTATTTATTCAGCCCAATTTTGAAATTAGAAAGCTAGCTACTTTCAGAAGATGAGGACCCATGAAGAGAAATAGACTTCAATTTTGCTGAGCAGAGACTTCAGAGGTGAATTGTAGAAGCCTTGGCCTAACACAGTGTGCAGCTTGTGTTCAAATAAACCTCTCCAATTCCATGGGCAGGTGGGAAAGACAGGGGACATCTTTGAAGGGAACAGCACCTGACTTCTTATAACACATTCTCTGCTTGCTGAGTGGACTGGCAGTTTTACACTCACTAAAGGGACAAATACATAATTTACTAGCCTATGTGCAAATGTACTTCTAGCTTCTGCTGGATCAGTTCTGGCTCACAAACTTCTGCTCCAGTACTTGAACTTACTCTATCCTTTAGTCTCTGGCCAATAATTTTTTATTTTTACTGGATGACAGTTCAAGTGATAAAACTATTTCTCTATCATTATGTAGGGCTTCACTGGCAGTCACAAAGCTATAAAATCATTGCAATCATGATGCAAAATCACTGTAAATGTTGTTTTTAACACTAGTCTACTTTAAAAAAGCTTGCCAAGGGCATTGGACATAACCTAGATTGAATTGCTCAGATGATAGGTCCTGGCTATTCCAAAGGCTGGGATGTCTCTGATCCAGATCAGTACACTGTTTAAATACAGAATGAGTGCCAGCCAAGTCTCTGAGCTCTCTAAAATATTTAGCTCTCTCTGGTGTAATACATGTAGCCATCACAAAACAGATTTGGCACTAGGGGGGCAAAACCAGAGTGAAATACCAGAGTGCTCTTGGGATTGATTGTACCACAGAAGTGAACAGGGAAAAAGGAAAGGACTAGTGGGAAAAAAAACGACTTGGCAACTCAGGGATGTGTTGTAACAAGAACTTGAATAAAATAAATAGGGAGCATTTTCAGGCTGTGGGGGCTGAATGAACACAATCAATCTTCCCTGGGCTGGAACTGCATCACTCTCACCCACAGCTCCCTCTACTGAATTAAAATCCAATGGGAACTTTAGTTACAGAGTGAAACTCTGGCATGGGACATTCACTGAGGGCTCCATGATGTGTACAATGATTTATGGGATTTCTGAGTGGAAGGTTTTGGGGAGCTGCAGCCTCCCACTGGTACAAACCCCACAGACCATGTCCCGGGGTGGCTTGACGTGGGCACTTTCAGGAAATCCAGCGGCCTCCCTGTTCAGACTGGATCTACATCCAGGTCTCGGCATGAGAATAAATTAGTCATCAAACTAATATTGTGCCATGATTTCCATGTCTCCTACTGACATGCCTTACTGTTACCTACCACTTCTTTATCAGTCTTTTAAGTTCTCCTTGCTTTCACATTCACACTTAACTTGTCCCTTTCAGGATGCTTTTCTTTCTTACTTTAGAAGAACCATGAAGGAAATACCAGAAACTTTGTTTTACTGCCACTAATCCTGTCTTCGCTTGTGTTATTACTTCACAATTATTTGAAGGGACTTGAATTTTGGCTGAGGAAAATGCTTTACTCCAAATTTCAGACCTTAGTATGTAACTTTTGAGTAGAGAACCTGCAGTCAGGACTTCCAGGTGGTGGTTCATCCAAGTGCTAGAGGAGTTTTGCTATTGTGGTTTAGGGAGTTATTGTGCCCAACTTTGTGCATTTGACAAGTGTCATGTGGCTCTTCGGTTTTTTAATTATTATTATTGTGGAAACACCTAATATGAGCCAAGTTCATGCGAGACTCTTGAATAAAAGATTTCATTAAAAACCTTTGTGTGGCTATTTATTATGCTGTTGATCCCTGGAAATAGAAGATGTCATGTGCAGGAGTCAGACCTTCAGCTGTGTAGAGTTTCTGCTAATTAAATTGCTAAGTGTGTCTGTTATTAGGAAAACCATGAGAAATGCAGCAAGGGGAGGGAGAGAAGTGCCCATCTTGTCCTTTCTCTGCAGAGCAGCATTTGGATCACTCCGACCTCCAGGTCTCAGAGAAGCTGGTTTCTATCCCATCTTAGCCAAGGAGAGAAAAAGGTGACGGGCAAAGAGTCAGGGCTGGGGGAAGTGTGTGGCCAGGGGTTCATCTGGAGACTTTCAGGCAAAACTTGCCCTCCTTAGATACACACTTCACCCTCTCCTCCCCCGGCAGCCCCGCACATCTGACATTTCTGTCAAAAGATACCCTGAGCCGCCCCTCCTCCCTCCCCCTCCTTTCTCATCCCTCTGCCCTTTTTTTTCCCCTCTTCTTTCCCCTTATATGTGAATAGTGAGAAAATGACTGGAAACAATGTGCCAGTTTGCAGCACTCTACACTGAGGCCCTTTTCTCCTCTCCCCTGACTCGCGAATGACTGAGAGTTGTTTTATTGTACAAAGATTCTCAGAGAAAAGAACTTTTATTTTACCCAATAACACAAGAATGGGCAACGGGCAAACAGTTAGTGCCTTGTTCCCAGCTGCCACTCAGACTGCGGCGGGGGAATCGCTAATGGGGTCTCTGAGCTGCCTCTCTCCTCTCCTCCGTCTCTCTCTGTCTAGTTTGGCTCGCGCCTCAGTTGGCTGCCTGTGAGCCAGGGTAAAATGCTCCCGAGATAAGATGCTCTGGTGGGTTTAATAACTCCACCTTTAGTTTTTCAGGGCGAGAAGACTGATTTTTTATCATCGAGACTTGGCAGGCGAGCGTACAATGGGGCGAGGCCATGGATGGAGTGACACAACTTGTGATTTGTCCCTTTGCACCTTGGAAAAAGTGGAACATAAGAGAAGAGCTGCAGCACAGGGTGCCCGTGTTAAAGAAAAAAAAATTACAAAATCATTTCACTAATACTTCAGCTGTTGATTCATAGTTGATATTTAAATGTCAGCCTTTTACAGCTTAATCATGGCTTGATTAACCCCTCTTTTCCTAGCTGAAAGGCAGACTGATGAGAAGGAAAGAATAATAAAGACTGGAGGATGGGGAAGCTGAAATGTGAAGAGTGAATTAGACTTGTTTAGAAAAGAAAAGACTAGACAAGAAGAGACAAGCTGGGAAAGAAGGGTGTGAAAAAAAACCCAGAAAACATCGTGCCATTGGCTGTCCAAGTGTTTCATATTCTCGGCAGCAAAGTACGAAGCATAGTTGTTGGAGACATTGAGAATTTGGGAAAAAAAAAAGCCTCTACTTAATTTCATCCATAATTCTCAAAGCTCATCTGTCATTTAAAATCCTTCCAACTTGTTATACACCAAGTCTTTGACTATGGATAGGATTTTT
Organism: Acanthiza pusilla; assembly: GCA_036630365.1. Taxonomy (NCBI): domain Eukaryota; kingdom Metazoa; phylum Chordata; class Aves; order Passeriformes; family Acanthizidae; genus Acanthiza; species Acanthiza pusilla. Next base: position 15,204,867 of record JAXCHO010000004.1, on the reverse strand, counting down.
AGATTCTGATGAAGTTAGGTATTTAAACTCAATGAGACATGAATCATCACATTTCCTTTGAAAATCCCACAGTCTGGGGCCTGTTTTGATTTGTTGGATTTAGCAGGATGTCATTAGATTTGAAATAACAACATCAGGGGGCAAAGAAGTTTTCACAATGGACTAATATATTTTCCTGAGAACTTCAAGTCATATATAACAGAAGTAAAAATACCTATACATAAAGATATGGGGCACCTTTTTATAATAATACTTTATTTTTGCTTGCTTATAAACACTTCCTAAGTGTTTCTGAGTAAACTTCAAGTTTTAATATTAATTTTTATTGTTTTTTATTGTTTATATTTTTCAGCAAAAAAAAAAAATTCAGTCATTTGGGGAGACTGAAAGAATTTATACTGCTTGCCCAAGTTAGAGAATATACACCATCATCTCCACCTAGATACACTAGGAATCGAGAAATTTTTGTGGCTATATCTTCCATTATGAATTTTTATCATGTTCTTAGCTTATTTCTTTGTTGGGAAGAAAATCTTAATGTTTTTCTCCTGTAGCCCCTAAGATGAGCTTCTCCTTCTGCTTCTTCTGAGGATTCCTTTGCTTCACTGACAGCCAGGTATAGACAGCAGGATAATATAATGGAAATTGTGCCAAGAATAATAAATTACTGTTAATGATTATATCTAATCTATAACTAATAAATAACTATAATATCTTTACATATTAAGTAAAAAGTAATTAGCATGCATTTGCTGTAGAGAATTTAAAAATTAGTGTTAAATCTGTCTGAATCTCTTTTCTAAATCCTGGAAAGGCTGAGACACTATTACTAAAAAGTTCAGGTGCCTTGAAATCAAATTTGCACTAGGCCAGTTGAGACCCTTTCTGTATGGATGCAAGATTGTTTAAATATCTTAACCCATTTTTTAAATATACAGTAGGCCTTCTCCAGTTTAACTAAGCCTCATGTCCTCTGTGCTTCAAAGTTTTATTTTGAGTGTTTTAGGCGCCAAGTATGAAATGTTGCATTTGTCTTTCATCCTACTTAATCTCTTTCTCCCTCTTACTATGGATAGGAAACACTTCTTTTGGAAATTGCAAAGATAGAGGCAGATATCTTTGAGTTCAAAGATGAAGACTGTAGTCAACTGATAGCCTGTATTGGGGTGTATTGATTCTGCCCTGTTTTTCTGGGCATTGCAGAAAAGGGAAACACATTTCATGTTATCCATGCCGGAATTTCAGCAGTGGGATCCCTGCTTTCAGTGCAAATGTTCCACAGACTGTGTTCAGTGGCAATATAGTGTAGAGATTTCATGAGGCTCTCAGACAAGGACTGGACAAACTTCAGTTTCAACATCTCTACAGCTGCACTACCAAAATTTCTGGCTTGGTGGATCAGAATATAAATTTGGTTGTGCCTTGGTCACAAGGCAGTGGACAATGCCTGATCAAAGGCACAGGCAGTTCAGATGTGAACAATTTGGCTTCTGCACATCACTCATTTCAGGAATGCAGATTTGCGGGGCCAAATTTATTTCACGTAGTGCATATGGGAAAATTAAGGGTGTGGCAATGACTTTGTGTGGAGAGAGCCTGTGAAAACACCAAATCCCAATTAAACCTTGAGGCTTGGCCCATAAATTTCTCCAGGTAAGTGCTGTACATGGGCTTAGTCTCCCTCCCTTTCCTGCTCGCATTTATGACAATCTCCACAGTGAGTGTGGTCTTAGTTAACTGTTGCTCAGGTTGTAACTCTGAGAAGCAATTCAGGCTGTGAGAGCAACATTTCAATTATACGAATAATCAAATTCAAAATGTTATTTGAATAATTTGAGTTCTTAAATTAAGCAAGCACTTTTTTTGCAAGTGGTCTATAAATTACATTTTCCGCTACATTGGCAGTAAACGGGTAATTAATATCTCAACTTTTCCTTCTTAATGTTGATTTAAGAAAAATAAAATAAGCTTAGAACATAAATGAGCTTTGCTTTCACAGCTCAAACATTACTGTCCCTGCTCAGTTGCCTGTGTAGCTCTGTTGGCTTTCTCTTTCCCATAGCTGGACTGGTATAGGTCCTTCTCTTTAATGTAAATAGAGGAATTTTAGAACTAAAGAAAGTACAACTAAGTTGTACTATTTTTTTTTCTGTTGATTTCAGAGAAAATATATCTTTATCTTCAAAATGAAATAATTTAATTTGTTATTTGACATCCTGTAGCAACTAGTCATTTTGGTTCATTTACCCAACATCGAGTGAATGTAAATTTGACTCCTTTCCTGATTGAAAAATGTACTTAAGTCAAACCATTGAAACAATAAAAATTTAAAGTGTCATAAATGGAAAGAATATTTCAAAAATATGTCATCCAGCTTCTCAGAATGGCTTTGTGAAAACAGCCTTATTTTTTATTTGGCTGAACTAAAGAAGGGTCATTCAAATGGATAACATGGGATGAATTGAATATTTCTCAACCAGGGAGAAGATATTAAGTGGACCACTGGGTGACATAAAAAAGGGGTCACCAGTGACTAAATACATCTGTAATTTAATCAGTTTACTCCTACTATAAATATTATGTTGATAGGGATGTTTTTAAGAAAGACACTTGCTCGAAGTGTGAAGGTTAAACATGTGCTGTTCTCTCTGTAGGGTTAAATGTAGTGAAGTTTCACCCGAGTGACAATAAGACAAAAGACAGCAAGGGAGACAAAGAGGGGAGGGAAAAAGAGACTGTATGTTTCCAAAGCTGCACTTAGAAAGAGTAGAAAAATGCAGGGAAATAAAACTATCTATTTCAAAAGGATTGATAGTTTTCATTTTTATTTAATGAATTACTTTTTTTTTTTCAAAATATATATAAAGCATCTATCTTAAATAGTTTTGAAAACAGGTATATTTCCTATAAACTGTGACCATGCATAGGAGGCTAATGACAACCATTCTTTATTTGATCACTTCTTTTGTTCATCCATCCATCTTTTAGTGAACTGGCTTTGTTTACAAGAACTGTTAAAAGAACTACTCAAAATCCACTGAATTCTGATTTTTTTTTTCCCTCTCAGGCTCTATTCCCTCAGTCTCTGCCTGGAGCTACAAGCTGAGCCAGCAAGGTGGTGTGAAACTAGTGAAGTATCAGAGAGGAACAGCGAAAATTTACACTCTGGATTGTTTTAATATGGCACTTGGGAGATGAAGAAGGGCAGAAAGTGGGGGGAGTCTACATAACCGAAAAGAAACTTCACAATACAGGAAAAGTCCTGATGCATAATCAGCAGCACACAGCCTTTATGTCACTCACATTGTTGTTTAAAATCAGGCTTTCATATGAAAACAGTTTTGTATGATCAGAGTTTATCTAGCTGGGTACAATCCTCACATTTTCTCCATGAGTGTCAACACAAAAAAAACCCCCTGTTGGCTGCTTTAAACAGAACCTGAATTCAGCATTTGTTTGCCCCAATACATCTCACAGGGTATTGGAGGTCAGAACCTGCAGAGACTTTGGCCACACTCCTGTTTTAAACCCCTGCACAATCCCCTGCAAATCCCACAAGTGAGCCAATGTGCTTCCAGGTGACATGCATTTCCAACCTTGGGTCTTATGGAATACTCAAGGGTATTTAGGTGATTTTCTACCTGTTTCATCAACCTGAGGAGGTATTAGACAGGAATATTTTTCTGCTGTTTGAGAAGATGAATACATGACCAGAAATAATTGCTCCATCGTTTCCTACTGGTCAGAATTGGTAGTTGGTTAATTAATTATTCAACAGGCTCTGGTGTTGCTGCCAAACCCATGCTTTCTTCTCAAAGAGGAGCAGACAAGCTTGTTAGAGCAGCTTTCTTTGGACTGGCACTTTCATGTTGATATGAGGTTTATTGAGATGCCAGCACTTTAATTTTAGTTTATTTCTTTATTCTCTTATTCTTTTATTTCTATCATTAAAAATGTACAACTTTCCCTGCATATTTGCCTTGTCAAGCTAAACTATATTAATATTACCTTTGTTATACGGTGCCATTCTTTTGCAGAAATTATATGCAGGGTTTAATGTCTTAGTGGAATTCTAGAATTAATGTGCTCCTCTTTCCTGGTACCGTATGTTGCTGTTTTCCACTCATATGGAAATGCAGGTAATCTTACGCCCTCCGTGACATGGGCAAGTGCTTTACAAAAATGCATCTTTGACGGTTATCTTTCATACTTTAACATGACCAAAGAGTGAGGCTCTTAACCAGTAGGCCTTGTACTACTTTGGGATTGGACAAAAGGCAGGAGTCTTGTGATAGTAGTATCCATTTATGAGTTTGTATTATCATTTCATAAGGCAAAACAGAAGGTGATATAAGCCCACTGCCATTCCTTAGTTTTTGACGGAACATATTCATCAAAAAAGCATGCAGTCCCCTGAGCTTGCAGCCATATGCTACAGGAAAATGTCACCAGTTAAAGATGTATTCATTTGCTGTTTTGAAAACTCTGTTTGATATTCATGCATTCCAAGTGTTTTGACCTAGATTTCTGTAGAGGCATTAGATCCAGTACTGAACAGGAAGCTAGACAGCTGTTGCTTGTGTAGTCAAAGGAAGAATTTAAAGTAAGGGGGGAAAAAAAAAAAGAATAAAAAAATGGAAACATTTATTAATGCATGCCAACATTTTGCGCAGCCAATATGTTTAATACTAGATTAACTAATATAAGCATATGGAGATGCATTTGTTGCAAAGCTTTAAAGAAAAGAACAAAGAAAAAAGTTGGATGTATCTAAAGTTCACAGAGAATAGAATGTGCACTTTATCCTATAAATGAAAGCCTGGTGAAATGGCAACATACTTTAATTATAAGCTACTTGCTAATGTCACAACATTTAAGTTTGGGGGCTATATTGTAATACAAACCTCTCGGTGAATGCCTTGCTTCATCCAGAAACCTACAGGTAATAATAATCCTTCCTGAGTTTAGTTCCAGTTTATTTTGCTCTGAAGTCATATAAGCATATTTTTTTGTTGTAATTGTAGGTTCCTTTCTAGTAAATCCAGGCACAAAACAGATATAATGTAAATATACACATCTAATTATTAAATGCTGGCCTTCGTTCTACAGCTATGGCAAACATTCTACGCTTTGTTGTTACTGGGTTTATACAGATATAGCTCATCTGATGCCTATAGGCCCTCTGGCCATTGAATAACAACTGTAAACAGCATCAGAAACAAATGTTCTCTTAGTCTGAGAGGACCTTATGGGGGAACTCATCTAATCCAGCGAACCAGCCAAAATTTAGATGTCAAAGCTACTTGTCCAGGTTGTCTCTTCATAACACCTACTGCAGATGTCTTTCTTGGGCTGGCCTGGAAAGGAGCCTGTTTCTTTCCTTCGACTGTCAAGGGGATTTGGCTGATTTGTCCAGATCAGGTGCCAAGACAGTTACAGACAAGACATTCTTCCTGAACAGTAATAAACAAACACAAGTCTTTTTTAAGTGTTAGTGGGAAAACTTTTTAACTATTACATTCAAGCAGTAATCTGTTACCAATTTCAACATTTCCTGGTAATGGGTTTTATACCAAGACAGTTCAAAAATAGAGGAAAAGGTGCAAATATTTCTCCTACCTGAAAATGGTTTTCATTTTCCCAGTAAAAATACAAAGATGGATTTTTTTTCCCAATAGCTCTTTTCCTAAGTGTTTATCCAACAGTTTATGCAAACACATTTCAGCTTATGGTTTATTTATAAACAGTTCAATTTCATTCTGCACAAAGGTGTGGAATTGGTTATTTATTTATTTACTTATTTATGACTGGGTGAATGAAACTTTTTTAATGAGGGAAAAATGAATGAAGAATAGTGAAGAAATGACACTGCAGTTCAGAATGAATAAATCACCAAGTCTAGGAGGTACAAAACTGAATTCTTCAGTATCTTTATGAATAGTGAGTGTACAAAAAACCTGGATATTCCATATTGTGGTTGAGCTACTCACACACACAAACAAATGTATGTATACGATCTGGAATGATGTCCCATATAAATGTCCCCATTAGAAGCGATGCTCAGGAGGTGACGACATTGCACTCTCAGAAGACAGTTAAGGGGAAAAGACTTTTTGGGATCACCAGTCATCAAATATGATCCTACACGTGTGGCAGTAACATCGGGCTACAGTCCCAGAAAATGGAGTAACACTTAACGAAGATCCTTAAGAAGGGCTATGGAAAGACCATGGCTGCGAGGGGATGGATTGAGCAGTGATGAAAAACAGAAGCCTTTGGTGGTGGGGACTGTAGGAGTTTGCAACAACAATGAAAAGAACAAGAAAAGTCGTAAACGCTTCCTTTCCTGTTGATTTCTGAAAAAGTATCTTCCTGGCTGCTAGAGAAATTTCTTCTGTGAAGTAATCAGTGAAACACTGGACTTTTTGTCAACTGTGTAACATCTGTGTAACATCTCTGGTTATGGCTCTTATTTCCACAGAACTATCATGAAAATTTGTTCCACGTAATTCTGTTCAGTGGTGATTACTGTTGACAGTGGAGTTTGATATGTTTGATACTTCCCTTTCCCAAATCAATCAACAAAGTTAGAGCTTTTTTCTAAGCTTAGCTGACCCACTGGACTTGGTTGGATGCAAAAAAGAAATGTTTGGTTAGTCTGACATATGGTCAGCTTTGACACCCACCCAACTGTCCATGAATTCATTTATGTCTGGATCATCTAGGCACAGGACCAGAATAAAGCTTGAGCACATTTGTCTGGTAATAAGATGTTTCAATCCTTCCACCCTTGCTTTCCCAGTCAGAAGACACTCTGCATCTTAAACTGACATATTTTCAATTTTTATAGTCTACTTTTGTAAGATCCTTCCATATGGTTAAAGTTAAAATTCATGGAGGCTATAGATAGCTGGGTCAATCTTTGTATTAATCCAAAATGTGTCCTGCTAAGGAACACTACCTCTGTACAACAAAACAGGAACGAATAATGGGTTAGTTTTTTGCTAATAGCATACCTGACACAAAATATCTTGTTATCCAGCCTGAACTACTCAGGAATTAGCAGTCGCATACTGTGCTATAGCCAGTTTGAACAGATGGATTTAGAACTGGAGACTCAAATATATCCCTTTTTGGAATTTGTCTGCCTAATTTACTCATGTTACTGTTACAGAGATACCAAGATAGCTGCTGCTACTGCTCTGCACTGTATTTACTCGGCTGCATTGCCACAGAGAAATGTGATTCATAGACTCACAGGAATTGCAGATGGAAGAGCCATATTAGATCATTCAACCCATCTCCCTGCTGATGCAGAATTGCTCGCTACAGCTACAGTACATTTTCTAGTGTTTGGTCTAGTTGCAAAAGTCCCCTGACAGGGGACTTCCATTGCTTCCCTTGGGAAACTACTCTACAGTTCATCTTTCAAAATTGGCACTGTCAGAGGCAGGCTAGGGAACTAGAGGGACCATTGACCCATAGTCAGTTGGGAATTCCTCCCTTCTTAATCACTAGATTTCCCTGCACGAAGATGCTGCACCATCAAAATCTCATGGTGCTTGTGGACATATCACAAATTTACACTAATGGACATTTTTTCTTCTCTTTTGCAAGGTAAACCTTGCTTTTTCAAACCTACCAAATTCTGTTCCCTTTTTATCCCAATCCCACTGGTGCATTTGCTAGTCCCTAACAAGTGATGGCTTGACACTAAAAAACCTGAACATCTGAACAACTTCAGTTCCTGTCTGGATCCCTTCTCAGGTAAAGTTCAATTTTCTCATTCTTACAGATTCCTGGTCCATTGACAGTGCCAGACTTTTTCCTCCTCATACCAATGATATTGCTTTTTGGTTACTTCTTTACTGCTACAGTAGCCTTTAGTTTATTCCATAAAACAAAGGAATTTTCAGTTTTCATCTTGTTCAGAAAAAGTCTGGCCAAGCAGGTGGGCACTGTTGTCAATCAACACCAATAAACAATTTCTCAAAACGTCAGAAAATCAAGAAATTAGGGGGGAAAAAAAGACTTGTTGATTGAGTGAAACATTGCACTTACAAATGTGAGTCCACGGTAAAAATGTAAATAAGCAAAGGAAATATTTAGAAATGAAATTGTTGTGAGCATCTTTCAAACAGAATACTTTATTGATCTGGCTTCTTTATGTAAGGAGAAAAAAAAAAGAATAAAAGAACAGGAAGGCAGTTCAGTTGTCTGTACCTACACTGGCTTTTCATTCAGCATTTGTCCTAAATGAGGTGGTATGATCATCTCCCACCCTTCCTCATTATCTACTTTTATCATGACTTATCAAAACAAGGCAGGCCAGTGTTCAAAGATTTCATTGAAGTCAGAGGGCTCTCTGTTGAAAAAGTACAGATTTCTCTACAGCTCAGGAACAATCAGGAAATGGAGACTGGAAGAGAAAGACTAAAAAAATTAAGAACAATCAAAATTTACACAATATAAAATATACATATATTTTCTGGTCATCTATACTTTTCTCCCATGTTCTGAGCCAGAATTGGATACACCAAATACCAAGCGAAAGGGGCAGTTATGTCAGTAATGCTAACCCATCTGGAAGCAATAACTAGAGTCAATCACAGAGTAAATCCTTATCTGATGAGATTTCCAGCCCAATTTTTTTAGACACGAGAGGTTCAGATAGTTCAGATAAGGTTTGGCAGCTGAATTGGTATTTGTCCCAAGCAAACCTCCAGAGGTTCACCAGTCACTGGCAATAAATGAAAGTCTTTATCAGGTGATGGTTGCTTTGTGGTCAGCATGAGATAAATTGGTGGTGCCAGCCCAGGTCCTAGGAGACAAATGTCTCTGTCCAAATGCCATCACCAGCCTGCTCAACATCCCTGCAGAGGCACTGGCACCTGAAGGTTTTAATGAGCCCTCCTCCAAAGAGGGGTGGCTTTTCCTTTTTTCCAGACATAGAGTGGGAACCCAACTGCTTTCAAGGGCAGCAGCTCCAGCATGTTCATTCTCTGGAGCAAAAGGCTCTTTGAAGGAGACATCAGTAGAGGAAACAAGCTGCTTGGGATGCAACACACCCTGTGAGATCCACATCCATTCCATCTCTTTCCCATTAGCTTGTTTGCCTGCTATGCCAGGTGTTCTCATTAGCCATATGTATAAATATTTGTCTTTTTTTTTTTTTTTTTTTTTTTTTAAATCATTCTGGTACTGTATGTATAGGAAGAAGTGAAGTCAATCTGTTTGTGAAAATCAATGTTTGAAGATTTCCTCCAGGCTGCTGGTAGCTGGGGCCTCTTTAACAACCCCTGTTGCACTTGGCTGTTATCTCAGAGCCCCTTTTCCAACAACTAGAAACCAAATTAGAAAAAAAAAGGATATGGATGAGATATTGACCTTCCACATGTTGTACATTTTACCAATAAGTATTAATGACAAAGACACTAAGGAGTGTAATCTCCCATCAATGAATCAATACAAATCCCATTAACACTCGATGAGGGGATAAGATAGACTTCAAGAGTTTCACACTTACTCTTTGTGTAGGACTCCCTCTAAAGGCTCTGGAAGTCCTTTTTGCCTCAGGACCATCAGTTTATTGTGGTTTTAGTGAAATGAGGAGGTTGTAAGAAGCCAGGAAACTCAGCAGCTGAACACACCTTACAAATTCCAAGTCTGCCCCATACAAAAATTGATTGGTTATTAGATGTGTGTCAGTTCTGTTAGATTCTGGAAACTAAGAAATCTATTACATCAGCTGTTTAAGTTGCCAGCAAGATTTAAAAAAACACAGAGACAATGAAACAGTTTCAAACTTCCTAGAAATACAAGGTTTTTAATCAGACGTCTCCCAAGTTTCTCACTTCTCTGCTTTAACTTGTCCCTCCAGTTTCTCAAGTGATACCAACATTGTATCTATAAAGACCCACCCTTGATCTCTTCCCTTGTAGATCCATTATCATCTGCAACAGTGATTTAACTCAGTCCCTGCACTGTGAAATTTCTGCTTCTGCTGAAGCCAAAAACTGGAGCTAAACTTCATGGGAACTTGCGAGAGGCTTGAGGACACAGATTTAGCTCACTGAAGGTAGCCAAGGATAAATTAGTTAAAGAAAGCACCGATGTTACTCAGGGTGATTGGTTTGAGTTAACCATTAGACTTACTGGGCAACTTTATCAAGTTCTTGAAATGTTTTTGACTCCAACACTGTGGTGGGAATAAGAGGAAAATTGCTTACATATATCTAAATCCTTTGGGCAAAATTTTCATACCAAACAGTCTTAATTTAGGCGGATAAATCAGAGAAAAAAAAGAAAAATCCGATTCTGAGCTGTATGTTTTGATTTGGAAGGATCTTTGGGTTTTTCTTTTCTGAAGTACTTGGTGGGGAAATGTTCAATGCCTCTGAGAGTAATTTGTACTGAATATTAATTTGAGGGAGGGGGCTTTGAAAGCCTTTCCATAAATCAACAGCAAATTTAGGTACCACAGTGTCAGTGAATTGAATAAAGTAGTTTTCCTTAGTCTTCTACTTCCCTTTCTTCCTCCAGTCTCCTGTATTTATGTCTCTCTGAAAATATGAAAAAAAACCTGCCTGCAATTCCATTCCTTATTCTCTGTTTTTGCAATTAGATGTGCTGTCTGTGTTACCAGTATCCTGGGAAGACAACCGGCCTGCCTGCCTCCTTCCTGGTTGCTCTGAATTGCTCCAGCCAGCAAAGAAAACATTGTGGGACTTTGTTCAGAACAGTAAGAAACTAAATATTTATCTTCCCTCTTATAATTTATGCAGCATGGGATTAATATGGAAAGTACCAAGACTGAAAGGTCAAGTGAGCTTCCAAACAGCGTTTCACAATGATGTATCATTGCACTTTACCGTGTCCTGCTTTCTAGAAAATGAAGCACCAGTAGCACTGATGCACCTAAAGAAATGATCTTAACTCTGTCTTGGTCCAATTTTCAGTTATGTATTTATAAGTTTCATTTAAATTTGCTGTAGGAATCATTATCTCTGCTGGAAATTTTAAATCTGTGTAAGTACCAAGAGAGTCTACACTTGTGGGGAATTGTTTGCAGGCACCTGCTGATGTTTTAATTATTCAGTGGACTGGCTACAGCATGGAGATAGTATGGTTGTGGGATTTTCTGGTGTTGGACCAAGTCAGCACAGCCCAAATTCCTACCACCATCCTGCAGCAGGCCAGGGAGTAAAACTGCCAAGGATACTCGGCCTTCCTCTCAGACCTATAGTAGTAAAAACACATTTTCCTTTCTCATTAAAAACTTTTGGGACAATTTCCCTTCCTCCAAGCTGCTGGAGTCACAGTCCTCACATTTATACTCAAAGGACCTTCCCAGTCCCTGAAATTTCAATAATACTTGAGCCATTCCTTTTGCATGGCTGTTATTGTAGAGACTTCAAGTGAGGCCCATGCAAGCCATCAGCCAAGCTGCACACAAAAAAAAAAAAAAAAAAAAAAAAGGATGTCCCTCTGGAATCAGATAATATGACTCCCTACTATGTCTTTTATGTATCTGATCAGCAGAATTATTCACTTAATTCTTCTTCTCAGGCTGGAAAAGACCTTGTCCATACGAGTGCATCACGGGTCAGAACAGCACTTTAGTTTCTACTCAGAAGATATTTTAAGTGCTTTGCTAAAGTAGAATGACCCAGGCTCCTAGTGGATGCAGTGGGTTCTCCACTTCTTGAAGCCTTCAAATCAGCAGTGGAAGCTTTTCAGAAAGACATTGCTTAGCAGAAAATTATTTATTAGCCCCACTACAGTGGGAAATGGGTGAAATACTGAGACTGGAATTATAAGGCAGCTTAGCATAGGTGACCTGATGGCCCTCCCTGGCTTTAAAATTCTGAAAGCTTAGCCAAAGATCTAAGTGAATACAGCTTTTTTATAGGCATGATGTAAACAGGTTTATGTGGATGCTTTGTGAACCAGGACTCACTGAGGTTTTGCTAGGTCCGATCTGTAGCACTTTAGAGCACAAGTCCACTTCTCCATTAGTACAGCAGTCATAAAATAATAATTTTAAAAAATAATAATATCATAGGTGAGAGCTAAATAAAGCAATGGCTCAAACCACTCAAATGTCAACGTCTTTGGAAGAAGGGAAGTGGAAAATCATAGGTGTATGGCGAAAAAAAAGGAGGGGACATGAAACAGAACCATCAGCCATCAAAATCTTCTGGTTTGCAGATAAGAGGGGAATGAAAGACTTCCTGCACACAGGGAGCAGAGGCCCTGGGGGCCAGAGCCAGCTGGGAAATGCCTAATGCTGTTTATAGAAACCTGGCAAACAAACAGCTCCTGCCTGGCCCAAAAGTCATAAAAAGTGAGGGGAGGGTGCTGGTCCCGACCCCTGTGTGCCCGCCTGGCCTGGCGGATTTAATGAGTCCAGCAGTCACATCAAAAACACCCTGAGCCTTTAGATGAATGAGCTGTTTGTTTTTCTTCCCGATGGCTTGATAAGAGGTCACAGGATGTGTTCGATTTATTTTCTTTTTTTTTTCTCCCTTTTTTTTTTTTTTTTTGCTTTTTTAATATATAACGAAACAATAGGTTAAGAGAGAAGCACCAGCCCAGTCCCAACAGATCTCTCCGTCCCCCGCGCTGCTGCTCCATTTCCTGCCTTTTTTTTTTTCCTTTTTTTGAAGCAGACATCCCGCTTTTGTTCTCCCCCAGCCCGCGGCCAGCGCGTGTCGGCGTGGCGGCCACCAAACAAATGGTTTTTTGGCCAGTGTCACCTCGCCGCCCCCGCCTGCCCGCCCGCCGCCGCTCGCTCTCGGCCGGCGGCTTCCTGAGGCCCGGCGGGCGCTGCGAGGCCTCGCAGGAAGCCATGGCGCGGCTTCGCACGGCCCGGGCGGAAGGGACGGGAAATCCCTGCAGCCGCCCGATTGCGGGCCCGGCCATGCGGCGCACGGCGAGGGAGCCTTCCTGTTGGCCCGGCCGTGCCTTTCCCTCCTGCTGCCGCAAGGCCGTGGCACGCCGGCTCCCACACGCACGCCGGGGGAAGTGCTGGGAGCTGGAGATAAGCTCTGCTCCTGCGGCTGTGGCTGTGGCTGCCACCCGGCCCTGTGAGGGGGAGTGAGGCCGAGGCGCCGGGGAGACTCGCCGTGCTCCTGCCGGAGCTCTCCGGCCTGGAAGGGGACACTGGGTGTCTCCAGCTGGGGACACTGGGTGTTTCTAGCTGGGGACACTGGGTGTCTCCAGCTGGGGACACTGGGTGTTTCTAGCTGGGGACACTGGGTGTCTCCAGCTGTGGTCTGTGGGACTAAACGGCTCTCAAGGGAAGCCCCGGCCTCCATGGAGAGGTGTGGAGGAAGGATGCTCAAAGCTAGATTAATATGTTGAAGCTTTCATGGCCCTTCCCAATCTGGTGGCCTGTTGAAAAACTGGGATGCAAATGGGTTGTTCCGGACGTATATGAATTCCAGAGGTTTTGGGAGTTTGGTCCCTGCCTCTGGCCACTATGACATAAGGCCTCCTCCAAGGAAATATGTCCCTAATCATAATAAACAGTGTTGAAATTCAAAAAGCAGCCACTGACTTTTTTTAAACTTCATACACACCCTGTCTGTGCCCAGAAGGAGTTGAATAGACCTGGGAAAACCAAATTTTCCCTTCTGGCTGGAACTTCCTGGTTCCACATCAGCCCATGTTCTGATTTTGGTCTAAAACTGTGAAAACTGAATAAAATTGAGACCTCTTAATTTGCTCATTAAAGTTCTCAGTTTTCCACCTTCCATCTGAGGACCACTTTATGATTCCCTTCATGTGAGGGACCTTTTCTTTTGCACAGTGAATGCAAAGCTCATCCTCCAGGCAATGCAGGAGTTAAAAATATATTCATATAGACAAATTTGAACGCTAAAGTAAAATTGTCTTCCTGAGGTCATTGTCTCTGTAGACCAAAGTGAGGGAGGAAGTGCAGGAATGTGATGCTGATTAAGATACCACATGCTGGGCAGGTATCAGTTTAAACATTTTAGACTGTTACCTGCTCAGCAGGGGAGACCTGAATCCACATTTGATGATTAGACCATATTTATGTCTCAGCTCAGCAAGTTTCTATACATTGGCCTGATGAGCAGACTGTATAAAACTCACACTGGTGTCTCCATATTCATCAGAGGGATAAAAAAAAAAAAGTTTCACAGGTATGTCAGATTTTTAAATATGTGGGTGTCCAGGGCCCATTTACCCTAGGCTGTATTGTGGGGAAATGAGATTCCACCCAGTCTACCCTCTTTCACATTTGGGGTGAACCATGCAGCAAACAGAGTCATCTCCAATTAATACTCATTCACAGTTGTACAGGCAACAAAAGCAATAATGTGCTACCTGAAGGAGGGACTTTCTAGCACATGGAAACTGTAAATATAGATACATACACAAATATATACACATTTATCTATAAACTCTACGTGCACACCTATATGGGACCTATGTATAGATGTTTTGCAGCTTTGCTGACAAGCGGTAGCTGTGTTACTTTGCATGGTATTTGAAGGTCTCAAATTCTGATTAGCATTCTTGATGGGTTCTTTCAGCATGGTTTACTCAGGAAACCAGGCTTATGCAATCACAGTCTGTGTATGTGTGTACGCGTCTGTCACCATTAGACATCAGATAATTTACACAGGAGAGAGGCATTATGAATGTCCCTAGACCAGGAAAAGCTTCCTGGAGAAATAGCTGCTGACAGTGTTTTCACCTTAAAGAAACAGAGTGAACCCAGCTATGGGACACGTCTCCATTAAAAATCTTCATTAGGCTTTATTAAATCCTGTACTCGTGGAACTGTTTACTCCGTATCTAAAGAATTACTCAATAAGAAGCCACTAAAGAAGCAAAATGCTGTTCATGTTTCATATTAATCTGCTACATTTTTCACTGCAAAGTATACGTTTTTACAGATTTTATTTTTCAGTTTACTAAATTCTCCTTTTAGCTATACACAAGTAGGTTTGCAGCTCTGGGCAGAGCTCAGCTTTCAGGATATTGCACTCCCACATGACCCAAACCATCTCACGTGACACAAGGACTAATATTTCTATTTGGGAGTTAAAACTGCCCTGCAAATGCTCGTGAGTGATGTGTGAGAGGAGTCTTTAGCCCACATGCTCTGTAAATTAGAACTCCAGAGTAAGGTCTGATTAGCACAACTTCTGTTGATGGACCTGAATACTCCTTCAGCAACAACCCATGAAGATTAAACCCCATAAGACCCAATTATGAACTTAGGATTTGATATATTTAATATAGAAGAGTGGTTTAATTTTTTTTCCTAGTGTTTTATGTTTTGAGGATTATTATTGTTATTATTATTATTATTATTATTACTATTATTACTATTATACATATGTGTATATATACACTGGGGTTCACACAAAGAGCAAAGAATTGGGCTGTGGTGTTGCTTACACAGAAAATCCAACTCAAACAGCTGTGACTGCACCTGGAGAAGTCTTGGCTCCTGCCAAAATCCATCTCTGACTTGGAGAGTTACTCTAGTACCCCATTAGGCATTTGTACCCATGTACCCACTGCCTTAGCCCCGTGTTACAGTTGGAGCACAGACAATTCACTGGAGATCTTTTAGGGCAAATAATCCAGGGATATGGAGAAACCAGAAAGAGAAAGGGAATTATGGTTTGAATTGCTGATATTTCTAAAGGAAAAACACCAGTTGCCATGACAATAAAAATGTGAAATATTCAGAGGTCAAAATTAAAATACATGATTTACTCTTCACAAAGAAAGTGCTACACATGCACACATAGCTTGTGGATTTTAGTTTTTCAGATTCGTTTTTTTACATTTTTTTCTTTTTTTTTTATTATTCAGGACCATCTCCTGAAGTATCCCTCACTGTTGATATACCTTCAAACTGACCTCAGCTGTGAAGCCCGCTTCTGAAATGGGGTCCTTGTGCTTACTAGTAATTTCTAGAAAATTAGAAAAATGTATTAAACATCTCTAGTCCATCTTTACATCTGTGACTAAATGGGAGTGAACAGGCCTGGAGAGATAGAGAATCCCCAGCGGGGAAAAGATGAGAGCATTTGCTCCTGGAATACGACTATGTTGGCAAACAGAGATGCTTTGGGAAGGACAGACCAATCAGTGCTTTGTGTTGCTTTCTTTTCCAGTCTCTGGAGAGGGAGGGCTGTTTTGTTTTTTATTTTTGTTTGGGGTTTAGCCTCCCTATAGCATGTTTCCAATATAGCCACCTTGGCACCTCCTCTCTCTTTCTTTTTATGCTTCTGTAAGGAAGACTAGCTTGTACCAGAAGATTAATTCAGTATCTACATAAAAAAAAGGTGCAGACACTCCATCCACAAAATTTCAAATTTGCCAAAAAAATCCAATAATTTTTGGAATGCTCAAGATACAAAACCAGATTTTATTTTCCCCCTTGTGGTAGCATTCTAAAATCAGAGATTGTCATTAAAAAAAATTAAAACAAAATACCCAGAAACTCCTCCTTCCAGGCTGGGATTGATCTCTGTCTACCTTGGGGGTTGCAGACTGGCAGGAGAACCTGCCATCTGAGCATGGCATGTGCCAAGTTCTTCTTGCAGCTGAGTCCATGTGCTGTAATTTACTTTCTGTGGAACAGGGAAGCATCCAGAAGGATCAGTGAGGTGTAAACCTTAAAGTGTACAAAGCCTCTTTTGTTCTGAACTAATTATGTTGTTACTCATGTGTGTCCTGGGTTGGAGATGTCCACGGAAGAGCAGCCAAGTCTCTACTGCTTTCACCCTTGGTCACTGCTCCATCCACAGGGGATGGCGGTGCTTTTGTCCTCAGGGCCATCAAGAGCAGGGAACTTCAGGAATTCACAAAAGCAATAAAGAGTAAAGCTGTGTGTGAGTGGGAAAAGGGAGGATAAAGGTCAGCAGAGGGACCAGCTTACCTAATGTCTGGGGCTGGTTCAGCGTGGGGCAGGGGGACCAGGGCAAGGTTTTCTCAGAAGCTCTCCATTTACTGAAATAGGTTGAAGAGGTTGAGCCACTTAAAATCAGGTTAGTTTTAGTTGCTTTGCTGTGCTTGCTCAGGAAATGTCACTAGTGACTCTTACCAGCGCTGTATTTTGAAGAGGACAGACTCTGCTCTCTGTGGTGCTGCTGTACATCCCAACTGCATTAATTGTGCCAGATTCCTTTTGTCCAGATCCTTACCAAACTGTGCATGGATCTCATTCACTGTCACAGGTAAAACTCAGTTGAATTAATAAGTAATGACTTTGGGGCTTCAGCTTTTTTTTTACTTTTTCAGTTATGTAGAAGGCTGATTCCTTTTATTAAAAAAGTAACAATTTGCCACCAGAAACCTTTGAACCATTCATTTGAATTCTTGAATTTGGGGCAAAATATTATGTACAAAACAGACTCAGCTCTCCTTATCTCCATAGCCTGAAGTATTCCAAGTGTTACCAGTGTACAGTGCATATCTCATTGCAGTACATGGGGTTCTGAAGTCTGCCGAGTAATAAGCTATAGAGAAGCAGGACTCAAGCAACACAAGGATGCAAAGCAATATTTTCTCTTGACACCCAAGGTCATGGCATAAAGAAACGTGGAACAAGGAAGCGTCAATTTTCATTGGAGAACAGGGTACAGTGCTGTTGTACCAAGCTCACAGAAATAAATTAATGTGATGGCAAACTTAGAGTGTCCTCTTAAAATGTGTTTGCAAGCATGTGAGTGTGCATGCAGGGGGATGATGCTGCATTGCTCTGTATGTTTTCATGGCTAGCAGAAACAGGCAGCTCAGACTTAAAAAGAAACACTTTTTAAAGATAATCTACTCTGTACATGCTATAAATACCAACACACAGTTTTGCAAGGAGCTCTGGGTTAAAGAGCTGAGAGGAAGAAGTATGGTTTGCTGCCCAGTGAATTACTCATCAATACGGTCTTAACTCATTACCAATTCCAAACAAAAACATATACCCAAGATAATTTTTCAGCATTGATTATAGTTATACTTGTGGCCCTGTAAAACTGGAATAATTATTGTTGCATTCTTCCATTCTCTTGACTTCATGATAGGAACTATCTGTGTATAGGGAAATAGAAAGAATTTTTTTGTCTGTTTATAAATGTAAATGAGGAGTAAATGCAGAAGAAGAGTTGGGTTTCTGGTTGTTCTGTGCCAAATTTGGAGTCCTGTGAAGTCAATGGAAAATCTTCCATTTGCTTAGATGGGGTTTATATCAGTCCTTCGAACATTATCAAGCCAGACAGAAAGATTCATAGCATTCACTCTATGGCTCCAACTTACTTTAATTCTTTACCTAACATTTCTGAAATGCAGCCTGTAAGGGAGCATTTCTTTATAGTTAGGAAAGCACACGGTGCTTAATTTTAATGGAAAACTCTTTTTTAAACACAGACGGATCCTGCTGTGTTTGACAAATATGTTCCAGAAAGAAGCTCAATCTAGATGTTATGTGTAACTTTATCTTATTCCCTTTTGAGCACTACTGTTCTTGCAAAGTGATCTCTCAACTGCCCAAAGTCATTACACTTTTTCCCTTTCACATTGTACCTCTGTAAATGTCAGGCATAACTACATTTTTATTTGCAGAGATACCACTGCTATGAATGAGTAAAAATTTCCTGCTCCCCCGCCTCCTTCTCTTTACCCTGTGCGCTTTCTGCTAATATGATTTGTTGAACAAATTGTTCCATTAATCTGGGGCTGTTTGACAGAGTGAGAAAATAAGTGCCAAAGTGAGAAGATTCACAAGAATCGGAAATCTCAGTCCCTCTTTCTCAAGGTAAATAGTTATTATATCAGGGTGTCAGACTGGTGAAATGGATGTACTTTCATTCTCAGTTTGTAAATGTCACTTTTCCTCAGCCCATCAGGGTGACAAATGAGGTGTGGGTTACAGTAAGAGTTCATTCCTTGACAAAGTTCTTGCTGGCTTATTTCAACGGGAAGGTAACCTCCCCTTTCTGCCCCCCACCCAAAAGCAGGGGGGGGGGGACACATCTTCAGTCAGGAGAGAAACAAGAAAGAAGGCAACTTGGGCTAGAATATTGCCCAAATTGCTCCCATTTGCTGCTTAAACCTGGTGGAGGTTTCTTCAAAAAACAAGTCATGATACACTTTGTTTGCTTTTCTACTCTTTTCTTGCTTGTTGTTTTTAGCAAAGGCCCATATGACATACTTTTACTGGTTCTTATGTCAATATTTATTGAACAAGTGGTCAAGAGAGGCCACTTTCTAAGCCCTGTGCTATCTGGTTGTTAATTACCACACTGCAATGTGTTAATGAAGAAGAACACCCTCTTCTTCTGACAGGTAATTGATAAGAGATCAGGAGGCCCAGTGAGTGACGAGGAACATGAAATGGCTTCTTTGATTGCCCCACAGATCACAACTAGCAAGGAGCTCACATGGCTCCTGGGGAAGCACGGTCCCAGGGAGAAGAGAAAAGGATGATCTAAACAATTTGAGCACCCGATCTTTTTTGATTTCTGAGTCTCTGATAACCCTACGGTCTCTCAGGAAAATAAGATTTGCAGTAGCTCATCAAACGTCTTCCAAGGCTGAACCATTATCTTCAGGACATAGACTGTGGGGGATTTTTTCTAATGGTTGAGTAACCATGAAAGAAAGCTGCTCCTGCCAGAATTTGCCATAGTAGTCATTCAAAAAGATATTTGTTTGATGGATTCAGTGCTTTTCTTTCGGCTTGTAGCGGCTCTTAACTTTTAGAATTATCTGAAGACTCAATTTGGATTCTCATATTGAGAACGGTTTGTGCTTGGTGTTCATGAGTAAAAGTGTTGTTAACAAAAAAGATGTGATTTTGTGAGAAATTCTGGAGAAAAAGCAGAAAGTAAACATGGATGGATTTTTTTTTTTTTGTTTCAGAATGAAACAAAACTTTCTTCAAAAATTAAAAAATTAGGAAAACAAGCAAGCTGAATGGGAAAAAAAATAATCGGCAGACCCCACTTGTATTTTCATAAGAGCTTCTCAAAAGCAATATGTTTCCAAGTAACATTTTGCTTTTAGTGAATCAGCATTTTCTGACGAAAATACATTTTATTGCAAAATGTCTGCTCCATTGGCACATAATCCTGCACATGTCATAAGAAATGAAAAGGGTTGAGGGTGAATGGGAACAGGGACCTCCAGATCTGGATCTGCTGCTTGAACTGAAAGGCTCCTAAATGAACAGCTATTACAGACTCCTGTGCGTGTTCGAACCCTCAGAGGGAGATATTAATTAAATGCATGTAACATGTTTCTTTTCCTGACTGATAAAATGTCAGGCTTTGAATTAGCTCGACGATGACAATGCTTATGATTCAGAAATGGAAATTTGCTTTTCATTATTAAGAAAACCACTGTACTCCAGCACTCACTTGAAAGAATCTATTTCTACCAACACGTCTGCTCTTAAATTCCCATGCTAGAATATTTGTTAGAAATTAACATTAAAATGGAGACTACACATAATCAAAGCAAATCTACCTAATTTTTTCTCTGTGTGTGCATTTCCAATATATTTATCTCTGTAAAATCCAAGTAGCAGATAATACTGAATTGTGTATGACATCATATGCATTTCAAACAGATCACAGTCTCATCACCATACGATTATGCTTTTCCTAACAAATCAGGGACTAAAAGGCCTTACTGAAAATAGAAATTTCAAAAAGTAATAGTACAGTGAATAAGAAAAACAAATCACTTCATACTGTGATTTTATTTTTTTTTAAATGTTCTTCTCTTTTTCTCATCAAGCTTGCTCCTGCACATAAATTGTTCTTTGAAGACCTATTTTCTCTAGTACTGACTAAAATAAGCAGAACAGTTACAGTCAACAATATTCTGCCCACTTTGCCAGAGCCTTCATAATTTATGTCTAACCTGGATAGGAAAAGCCCTTATAAATTTCAACAAATGTCTCATTAATTAACACCCCATCTCCCTAAGCCACAGAGCAGCTGGTGAAAGGAATTGTGTAGGTTGATTCTGTAGATATAAACTAGGTCAACAAGAGGGATCCATACTCACTATTGCAAGCTGATATTTCTCTGGAGGGTATTAATAGTTTCTCGGATCTTTCAGCTTAGGCTCATAACTATACAAAGTCAACGGTATAAAGCTGCTCAGCCTATGTACTTAAATTAAATAAAAATAAATTTTAAAAAAACCCACAATGCATTACAAGGTTTCTTTGCAATCCGATGCAGTGGGTCAAACCCTGAAATCCTTCTTTAGGCCTTTAGCCAAGACAATAGGAGACTTTCTATTGATTTAAATGAACTTTGTATTTCAAATTTTTTCTGGTTAGTCCTTGATCATGCAAACTCTTTACTGATTACACTATATATTCATGGAGAGTCTGAAGTCCTTAGTCAGGCAACTCTTTCTTCTTGCCTGCATGATAAATTATCTGGAGAGCATTGTTCTCTGCTCATTTCTAAATACTCCTTTAGCCTATTCAGCATGCTAATTTTAGGGTAATTTATTTTTTCTATAACTGTGCATAACTCTAATAAAATTAAATTTAAAATATAAGGCTGGACAGCAAGGAATTAATATTACAGGTCTATCTAATGCAAGGATTGAATACAAGGTGGAAAAAATGAGAGGAAGAAAATGCCTGGGAAGCATTTCCCTTGCTATAGATGTCTTGCATATGAAAACCTTGTCTGAAGTCATCTGAGGAGGCAGACAGGCAATTTTCACCTATTCTTAGTGTTAGTATATACTCTATCATGATGGGATGCAGGGAAAGGAGAGGAGAATGCAGTGGCTAGCAGAGAGAGATTAGCATACAAAATTTAAGCAGGATCTGATAGCAGGAGGAGGGAGTCAATGGGCAGGCAGAGCAGAGGAAGACTTTTCCATGCTGGCAGATTCATTTCAAAAAGGTGCAGAACCAGGAGTGTAAGACCAAAATAAATGATAGCAAGAGGGTGAGCATTTATCGGAAAAGAGGGAGAGCAAGTAGGGGATACAGTAGGATGTGAAAACAGCAAAGCAGTCAGGAGTGAAGCCATAAAGCTCCTCGGAGGAGATAATCCTGCCTCTAGTGAAGTCAATGGGAGTTTTGCCATTGACTTCAACAGGGTCAGGATTTCACCCAGGGAGTGTTAATATGATGTGGAAAGAGATAGGAAGACTGGGGAGATACTCAAGAGAGAGAGCAACATGGTCATAGGATATAACATTAGCATATTAATGGCTGTGGCTGTTTTATTTTACGGCTCTGTATGAAGCATAGAGACTATAGGAACTTAAAGAATACTAATATGTCCCTCATTATTAACTAATGCAATGTCAGGAATGCTCAAAATACAGATCCCCTGTCCACCCCCACCACTATTTCCCCCTGCAATATCACATGAGGAAACTTGAGTCAGACTAATTTTGGTATTTTAAAAAAAATCAGAACAAATATCATCATGTCCAGTAAACCGAATGTATTGATTGAATCCAAGCTGACCACAAAATTTAATTGAAGGTCCTTAATTATTTGAGGTTAGGAAAAGTTACATTATAGTTTCTGAGTTAAGCTAAATAGATCAAGACTTTTTATTTTGTAAAAGAACAACCTGGAAGAGGGATAAGGAGGTCAGAGATAGGTCTTTAACATCCTGACTGGCCTGGAAATGGCAAATAGATAATGAGTGTTCACTGTCTCTAGTAATGCAAGATTTAAAAGTCATCAAAGGAAACTAGCACGGGGTATATTCAAAATTAACAAGACTTCTGTCTTTGTAGCACAAAGGCAATTTGCAAAATTCCTTGCGACAAGATTTAGAGGTGGTTGTGTAGTTTCAAAAACAATCTATGGAGAAATTCATGGAAGAAAAACACATTGAGAGCTATTCAATGCATAGAGAGCTTTTGTTTGAGGAGTTTCTGAGCCACAGGGATTTTTTTCTGAAAAACAGCACAGTAGTTTATAAGAATAAGCTTGCATTGTTCCTGAGATATCTGCTTATATCCAAATCCAGAGAGCACACAGGGTTATACAGCTCTTATGTCCAACATGGTGCAGCAATTCTCTATTCTAAGGCAATAGAGACAAATTTATTTACATAAAGTCAACATTTCTGTATTTCCCATTTTTTAATCAAATATTCTGGTGGTTCCAGGTACAGGATAAAAGTGTTTGTAGGTAAACCTTGGATTTGCCAGAATAACTCCACCAGGCAGCTCTGGAAGGTTTAGCTCTGCCACTGCTCACTAAAAGGAGATGAGGGTGCCAAGAAATCGACAGCTTTGTTGGCTGGGATTTTGCCTTCTACTGGAAATTCACTTAGGAGCTAATCCAAAGCCAACTAAGTCAATGAAAAACTCCCATTAAGTTTAATGGGTTTGGGATCAGGCCCTTAAATCATATGTAGGCAGCTAAATCTGCCAGTCCTTTAAAGATGCATAAATTTACCTGCTATTCCCCAAAGCACAACTGCATCCCTCCAACACCTGTCTGACAGAACTATTGCATATAATAAGAAAACCTTCCAGAATCACAAGTAAGCTGTGAACACCAGCCTGCCACCAGTCTCTTCTGATGCAGAGGTAGTTAGTACCTGGGACTGCTAAAAAACCGTAATCAGGGATGGTGCTGAGATATGAAATACAAGTATTCCATCTGTTTAAGCTGAGCAGCTCACAAAACATTAGCCAACTGCTAAGTTGCTGCTTTTCTACAAACTGAGTCATCCTCATCACACATTCCGCTGGGTTTTAAATGATTGACAGGAAAAAAAGCTAAGAGAAGCAGCTATTTCTTTACATTTAGCTGGTTTGTCAGGGCATTTGAAAACTTCTGGATTAAGGTGAAAATGCTTAAGGATTAAGTGGGGAGTGAAGGCAAAGGGAATGAAAACATTTTAGTGCTGTGAATTTAGAAGTCAAGCAGACACGCTCAGGAGAGCTAGCAAGACCTTTACCAATATGCTGTATCTAATCAACAATATCATTTAGAGTTTTCCACTTTATGGAGGAGGAAAAAGTAATGTTTGAAGGTTTCTCTTGCCAGCGCTCTATCTCATCAGGGCCTTAATATACTCAGCATGTGTTTTGCAAAATGAGATTTTGCAAAAATCGGGGTCACCCCTTGCACCCAGGCAAGAGGTATTAAAAGATATTCATCTTTACAAAGAGTGTCCTGAAATGATGGAAATAAATATAAGTCTCAAGAAGTTTTGAGAGAGTTACCAGAGACTCGATCACACCAGACAGTTGTGAATCATAACAAAATGTCTGGGAATGTATTATTCAAATGGAAGTGCTGATATTGATAATATTCACATTTAAAAGACTACTGTGAATTGTTTTAATGTTGCTCATCACATGAATAACAAGCAAAAAAGAGGTACCTTTCTGTACTCTTAATTTCTTTGCACTGTGGTAGACAAAAGGTGACTTGAGGGGGTCAGGAAATAATGATTTCATTCCTTGGCCTATTGCAGGTGTCTGGTAATGTTTTGAGTACTTGGTTCTGTTTATTTCCCCATATAATATTTTTGGGCAGGGAAGAAAAAAAGAGAGAAGAAAAATCACATATTATCAATTTTATGGGGAATACTGGATAGTTCTGTCACATAGCAGGAGATTAAAACATCTTCCACTAACTGTGGAAGTATGGTTTGGAAGACTATAGGAAAAATTAAGGAAGTTTTTCAAACGTTCGAAGAAAGTTTAAAGACCCCAGGGAGGAAAAAGGCAAGTAGGAAGAACAAGATTTCTTATTATCACTTGTAGGAAGATGTTTCTTTTGCAGAGACCCCCAGAGCTGGGAAAAAAGAACCAAAAACCAAACAACAAACCAAACAAAAACCAAAAAAGGAAATAGTGAATCATTAATTCTCAGCTCAGTTGTTTTCTTTCATGTTTGCTATTCAGAGTAAGTATTTTATGTCCATTCTGGGACTGGAAACGTTTATATACACAGTAGCAGCAGCATCAGCATCATAATAACTGAATAATTTATATTTTAAAAAAACCCTTGCACATTTTATAAAACAGTATACAGGTATTGCTGCATTTGCTCATGTAAAGGGCTGCACCAAATCTCTGCCTAGAAAATCTCCTGATATTTAGGGGAAAGAAATGAAAATAGCTAAAGACAATTGACACCTATGAATAAAATGTTTGAGATAATTTTAGTTTATTGGTAAAGATTGATTCATGGAACACACAAAAGCAGCCGTTACGATTCAGGCATCTCTCTGTCACAGCTCTGATTATTTCTGAATTTTCTTCCTGGGGCAATGTCTGGAGGCTACCAGGCAGCTCAGATTTTGGGTGATGTGGCTGCTAGCACCAGGTTTTAAGGAGCAGTGCTGATTTCCTTAGTGCTCCTCAGAGCCTCGCATGGCCCATGCCCCACTTATTTCAAGGGTCTGACTGGAAGTTCTTCTGCTCTCATGGCAGAAATAAGCTTTAAGGGAGATGAACCCTATCCTGAGGATGTCTCAGCAATGGCATTTTCACTCTGAAATCTGCATCTCTTCAATCCCAAGACAAAATTCCCTGGCTCCTTTCTGGCCAGCACAAGCTCATGGGCACACCATTGCAACAGGCATCTTCCAGCACCAATTCAGGCTCTGCTTTTCCTGAAAAGAGGCCACAGAAATTAGCCTGATTCTTCTACCCCACAAAGAAAAGCCCAGCCTGATACTGTATATGTCAATGAGTTTGTTGGATTTAATTTTTTGAGGTACCTGCTTAAAATGAGGGGGGCAAAAAAAGACAAAACTAGGGCGTTGAAGCATCGCATAAACCTGATTTACTAATCAGCCAATCTGCGCCCTTCCAAGCCCTGTAAAACACATGTAGGTTAACATTATTAAATCCCACTTAAAAATAGGTTGGTTTTGTTAAGTGTGGCATGATTTTTACTGAGTGTTCTGCACAGCCTGGATTCTGGACCTCGGGAAGCACATGGAGGCACACGTGTCACTTGCTGTCACCTGGCTGCAGCCTTCTATCAGGTTCTTAGCCATTCCCACTTATTAGTAGGGAGGATTTTTTTCTTATTTTAATCTCCACATTGCACATGCATTTAATTTTACATTAAAATGCATGCATAATTAGGCATAGCAGCGATGAAACATTCCCATTTGGAAATGTCCTGCCCAAACCCACAAAATTCACTGTCACATTTGGTACCAAGGTTTTTTAGTACATGACAGTCCATTATCCATTAGTTTTGAATCTCTTCTGTTAAATGCCTTGTTTCAGTTAGAAACTGCACAGTAGGAAATTAAAACATGTTGATAGATTGGAAAGTTATTAAGCTTCCTTGCAGTGTTAAACAAGAATTTACAAGAATTCGCTCTCCAGATTTATCAGGGATATATTTACAGTACTTGAGTAAGTGTGAATATTACTCACTGGAGATATTTAGTCACATACTGTATCTCTCTGAAGGGAGACCATATTGCATTAAATGTCTCCACCATGTTCTGTAATTTGAAAGATAAATCCTTGAGTGCTGATTAGTCATATATTGATACAGAACATCTATTATTTTGGGTCTATAAGAAGATTTTCATCTCTGTAATATTAATTTCTTGGCTATCATCATGCTTTTTCTTAGCAACCATCTTTCATTATCATAACTCAGGCCACTCGATATTGTTAAATTTCCTCATGTACAGTGCCAGAAATGGCATTGCAGGTGGGGGAGGTAAATCTTACTTAAATTAAATGGTTCGGTGTGGGCTTAAAACAAGAGCAGATATTGCTAAGGTTTTGTGTGAAGTTTTTCCAGTGACACATTTCGTGGCATTATGGAAAAAGCTCAGACTCTCAGGGACTCCATTTCTACATCCGAAAACTGGGTTGTAATGTAATTTCCCAGTGACATGGGGAGATGTTGTTTTTATTCCCAAATTATTATGTAATATATTAGTTAAAATAGGGCCCAATTGCTAAGATCAAAAATAGGTTTTAGCACCTCAACTCCCACTGAATTCAAGTATCTGGCTCTGCTTGGGTATCTGGTAAGGAAAAAAACTAGGTGCTCTGTCTTGCATGTGTATTCTGGTCTAGTTATGAAATATAGGCAGCAATGGTGACCAGAATAAAACCTCAATTTACCAGAAGAAAAGATAAAATAATTTTGGACATTTTGTAGGTAGTGAGAAATATCAGCTATATCTGATACACATGAGCTTTACTCAATACTCAAAGCCAAAATAGCTCTTGTAGTCCCATAGCTCAAAGTTGAAGTTAGGAGCAATTTTTAAGCATTGATTTTTGACTAACCATCAGTGTAGCACTAGATTTTTCTGTCTTTAAATCACAGCTGGGAATGGTATTCTCAAAATACTGTGGTTGAGTAAGAATCGAAGTTCCACGGAAAGTTACTTTTCACAATGCAATATTGTTCCTATACATTAGAGAAATATCAGTTCTCCCCATCTGTCTTCAGCCCACTTGTCAGGAGAAAAAATCATCATGTTTTCAGTTTTTCTCATTTTTCCTCCTTTCCATTAAAAAGCAAACAAACAAAATCCCCAGTAAAACAACTGCCACTAACAAAGTCCACCCAGGGACCCTAATTTATTTCTCCCCAATGTAAATGTTGTGCAAGTGTTTCAGCAAGAGCAAGATTTACTTTTTTTGCTGGACAACAGACCCAGCAAAGGTGTTTGGTGCCAGATGCCCTGATCCTGCCCTCCTAACACCTCTCAGCTGTGAGGCAGAGGGAGGCAGACCTCGGATCTCATCCCTGTGCCTTTCCAACCCTCGTCTCTCCGAGGCAGTAATGATCACCACGGCATAGGCACCTCCACGTCTTTTGTGATCAAAAAAGCTGCTATAACACCAGCAATTAATTTCTCCTATTGGGACATCAGGGCCTTCAAACTGTTCACAAGCACAGCAAAATAGATGGCAAGATTCCAATTTTCTTCCATGAACTTTCTAGGTCAGAAATCAGGTTTTAAGGGCACGGGAGATCATACTGTCTGGCTTGCTCTATAATCCTGGAAAAGAGACCTGTCCTAGGCTGACCAGTTTGTGAATCGAGGCTACTGTGTTTCTTTAGTAGGTCCTGCAAAAAAAATAGGTTTTTCTTTGGGCTGAATGCTCAGAATTCTTATGGAAATAAAGGAGGAAAAAAGGAAATGGAAATGAAAAGGGAAATGGAGGGGGAAGGAGAAGGTGAAGGGGAAGGAAAAGGGGAAATGAAAATAACTTCTACTGTGTTAAACCCACCTGGATATAAGCCTGCCATAATTTCACACACAAATCTTAACCTTTCCTCCCTCAGCTCGACCAGACTCCTGTAGTTCACAAAATGTTATCACAACTGAATTGAGCTGGCTGCACACTCACGGCCCCGCGAGCACTCAGACCAGTATGAGACAAACCAGCTGTGCCAAATCCTGAGCTGAAGCTCTGCCATGAGGTTCATCTGGTTTAGATCAAAGGGCTATAGGGTGACTCTCATCACAAAGTGCTGGGAATAGGAGGCCTTAAACCTTTTCATTCCCGCAGTCCCTCAACCTCCAGATAAATTAAAATATTTAATCAAAATCTAATGGTAGTGATCTTGTTTGTAGAAATGCTTTATTATCCTGTGCATTTTAACCACAATCTGCCTGGTTCCTAATGTGACCTAAAGAACTAGTCGGCATTTATTACAAATGCAAGGCAGAAAGCTTCTGGCTCAGCAATTAATCACTGACATAGAGGAATTTCTTCTCTCCAGGTGGGGAACCCATCCAAAAAACTAAGAAAAATAATCGGGCTAATTAATTCTTATCTGCAAAGAGCAATTAGATAAATGACCTAAAAACAGGCCTGTCACCCCTAGTGAGGTGCTCGGCTTCTAAATAGAATAATGTCTCTTTGCCAGGCCATCTCTGCAGTGAAATGGAGATCACAGGGAGGAAGGGGAAAAGACAGCATGTGGGGAGGGAATGGACTGATAGGGGAGTAGGTTAATTAGAGCTGAGACCAGCCATTGATATAAAAAAAAATTAAACCAAAGCTCCGCACTCGGGTAGATTTGCTGTGATCCCATCACCTTCACAGCGATGCCTTTGTGCAGCCAGAGGTACTAAGGAGACTGAAGCCACGTCTCCAAGCTACTTTTGAAGAGGAAAACCACTCACCAGACTTTTCCACCACTGCATTGCATTTTCACCTTGGTGAGTGGCACCCCTGACACGGCACTCTCCTATTAACTCTGAACTGTGTGTCTGCGGCGTGGAGTGATGGTGCAAAAGTGAGATGCAGAGTACTCTGCTTCAATTAGTTTGCTCTAGAAGCCTTCTTCTGGTCTGACTAGGAAATGTGCAATGCAGAAAGCTTCAGGAGTGAGCCAAATTAATCTAAGCAGCACAAGGGAGAATTGCAAGAAGAGCATTTGCACAGCAGAGCTTCAGCCAACTGTGTATCCCCAACAAAATCTTCTTGTCCTTTCAGCCATCTCATAGCCAGGCACAGACCAGGAAGGGTGACCAAAAGAGGAGAGAAAGGGCTTTGGGACACTCTAATAGTAAGAATTGGTTTTTGCTCTCCTGTTCACAAACACATTCTTTGCTCAGTGGCACAAGGTATCATTTCTCTACTCCTGCTGTTCTGCTTACTTCTGTCATGACACCGTGCCATTTCCAATGGCAGGAGACAAAGGGAGGCATTGACATAATTGATTCAGGCTTATTGAAGTATTTACAGAAATAAGCCTAAATGACCAGACATAAAATACTACTGCAGTCAGATTAAAACAATCCACTCCAGTTATAGTTAATCAGGGCTTTAGCCTCCAAGGAGCTGATTTGAGACTAACAAAGTGTTTTCCAGCTCCCAAACCCCATGTCAATCATGTTATTCCTGCCTTGGAGCTGTTAACAATACCAAATACGAAAGTAAATACAAGTCTGTGGATAGTTTTACTGTTTCCAAGATCCAAAGCTTCTTACAGAAAAAAAAAAAAAAAAAGAATAAAAAATTGCTATCCCCAAGGCTACAGATGCTGGTAGGAGACCTTTGTCTCTGTCTGAAACCTTGTGTGATCAAGGTTCCTATAATTTATACAAAGCAGATGCCTGCTTAAATGCTTTACTCAAAGCTGTCATGGCCCCTACATCCAAGCAGTTAACAATAAATTACAAGGACTAATGGATTAGATTAAGATGCATGAAAACATTGTATATATTCTGAAGAATGATACTTCACCTACAAAAAAAAAGCACCCTGTGAATGTTTGGAAAAGAGAAGAGATATATATTCCAGTTAAGTACTTTGCTGCTTGCATTGGCTGAAATGCGGCGGCACAACAAAAGCAACCATCTGTGTTTAAACACAAAGGAAGAGACAAGCAAGTCTGTGTCAGTTTAAATTTATATTTTCCCTCGATGATGCTAATGTGAGGTTTAAGGCAGAGCAGAGCCCACAGGATGCCTAAGGATGTTTCTGGAAGATGGATGCATGTGTGGAAGATGGACAGCTCAGGCCCAGGTGTGAGCTTCTGCACGGCTGGGGATGTTCTGGGGAGAAGGTTTGCTGCAGGAGTAGGATTCCCTGCTGAACTGGAGTCCGCTTTGTAAACTTTGCCAGAATTCAGAGAAAAAAGATCAATAAGTTTCAGTTTGGACCTTTTGCTGCATATATTAAAATGGACAAGGCTCCAGGCATGGGCTATCGAGGGGAGCTAATTGGAAGATTGCACTAATAAATATCCTCTCTTCATTTTTTGCTAAGATGCAGGAAAATTCTCAAGAACTGTAAATTTAGACATGGATGCAGTCCAGAGTGGATACTTGCTAATACTGCTGCATAATAGAAGTGCTGGGACAGCCTGAAAATAACACAAGAAAAAAATGAAAAAGTAGCTGGGAATTTTGGAGGCAAATTGGTGTTTTCAGATAGTGTCTTTACAAGAAATGCCAGTGGCAGATTCTCCAAACTTCCCAATGGAAAGATTGAATGATGCAAATCAACACAGATTCACTAATAATTTAATTAAATTTAATAAAGAAAAAATCAAAGTATGAAAACATCCCAGCTGCAGTTTTTCTGCCAAAGTTCTTCCCTTTTGTTCCTGAGCCTCTCAAGAAGGGCCAAACCAAGACTCATTCCTGTCTTATCTAGAGTGTATTGCCTGCACTGTATTGGTAATATTCATGCCCACAGTAAAACTGGAGCTACTTGGAACTCAA
The DNA here is from genome assembly GCA_036630365.1 of Acanthiza pusilla. NCBI lineage: Eukaryota > Metazoa > Chordata > Aves > Passeriformes > Acanthizidae > Acanthiza > Acanthiza pusilla. The sequence goes on along the minus strand of JAXCHO010000004.1, from coordinate 15,173,683 downwards.
AAATTTGGGGGCAGCTGGTACATAAAAGTTAGCCCCCAACCCACTGCAAATATCTGCAAGGGCTGTGTACATGCCCCCTCCACAAGGATTTGGAGTCAGTAGAAATACATTTTTATTTTTTGGTCTTTTAACCAACTCACTTATGTGTAATTTATACAGAAAGAGGTACAGCCTCCTTCAGCACCAGAGCATTAGGGTGTTTTTAATGAATAACTTACAAGAAACAGTCACCTGCTAACAGGTCAGCCTCCCTTTTGTGTTTCATTCTAGTTTCATTAGTAAAGAAAAAAAAAAGGCCTTTGATTGGATTAATGGAAATAGAACCACAGGGTCTAAATTATAAAGTATCCAGTGGTTATTTCTGGTAGCTCCTACTTTCAACTGGGACCATGATTTTTATTATCTCAGGCTCAAAGCTTTGCTGTTTGACTGTCTTGGACTGCAGCACAGAAAGGTTTTGCTTCAGCAGAAATCACATTTCATCTTTCTCTCTTCAGTGATGCAGCTGAACAGCCTCTGGTTTTAAGGCTATCACCCCTACTTGATCCCTGAGCTGCTGGGGTTGCCCTCGACAGGAACTTCTGAGCAGACTCCCTTTGCTCGTTTGCTTTTTTCCTCCCCTCCGCTTTTCTCCTCCTCGTATCCCTGCACCACCACCTTCCAGCAAGGGGCTATTTTTATTTATGTATTTATTTCTTTCCATTGAAACTGCAATATCTGGAGGTGGCTACAGGCAGGACGCAGAGCCATATGCTCGGCCTAACTTATATAAACAGCGTCCTGGGTGACAGCCTTTCCTAGCCCATCTGCAGCTGCCAGGGAATCCATTATTTTTCTGGTCCCTGGGGAGAAAAAGTTCTTGAGCATCATTACTCCTAGGCAAATGTAACTGACTCTACCATGCACCCTAATTTGCTTGCCATAATTATAGGTCGCTCACCCCCCTTTGCTATTTATAAACCCTTTTTATTTATTTTTTGTACTTATCAATAATGAATGGAGGCTAGTGAATCATGGGGCTGTAAATTTGAATATTATGAAAATGCTAATAGCAAGGTATCATAGGCAGCAGCACCCAGGTCTTATCAGCTGGTCAGATGCTCTATTAAGCAGCCAGTGAGGAGTTCAAGCAAATTGGTTATGTTAATGTCCTGTAGTACTTGGGGAAGACGAGGAGTTAGCAATTAATTTTTTTTCCTTCTTCTTCCCAGGCTGCAAGCCGACAAGGCAAATTTATATTCCTCCTATTCTGTGGGACCCCAGCTCACAAGGGGGGCAAGGTGAAAATGCAAGAGGCTACCAAGAGCTTTCTGAGATCTAATTGAACGGTGCTACTGAAAAAGCTGCTAGGAGGGCAAGGGGGTGAGCAAGGAATAAATAAATAAATATATAAATAAGCAAGCAAGCCCCAAAACAATGGGAATGAGGCATTCTTACCCATTCATTCAGCTGACAGTGCTTTTGCAACTTAAACCTGTTTTATTAATTATGTTTGACATTTCCTTAATTAGTTTCATTTACATCCCATCAGCCCCTACCAGACGATTGCCCCATACATCATTTCACCAGAGGACTGAGATGCCTACAGAATTACAAAAACACCCCCCCTTACCGCAACCCTCAGTAACTCATCACTGTATATTTCACAGATTTTGAGAATTAATCTTTTCACCTCCTATTTTTCTTAAAAAATATGTGGACATTTCATTTTTTTTTAAATTATTATCAAATTTTCAAAGGAATGTGATTCAGGATTAAGTTTCTAGTTTTCTTCTATACATACAATTTGCTTTGTTTTGCAGTTGCTATGTGTCCTGACATTGACAAAATATGGACTTTTTAGTCCATATTTTGTCAATGTCCATTTTAGTTCACTTTAGTGAAGGATCCCATTCCATGGACTCTGTCCTGGCTCCAGAGCCCTGCTAGTCACCCCAGTGCTTTCTCCAGTTAGCTCTAGAAACTCACAATATTTTAATTTATAGACACATTCTTGCTGCCCCCACAGTTGTGCAGTTTTCCATATATTGATTAATTTCTACAGAAGCCACGACAGACTTTTTACAACTTCAGTAAGAACGAAGGGATTTTTTTTTCTGTTGTTTCATGCCATTGCTCAGAGCTCTGGCGTGTTTGTCCTACCTCTCTCTCCATCCCCTGCAGGGGCTGGTGTGTGCGCTGTCACTTTGCTCGCTGAGCAGCCAGACACAGGAGTGGCATTAGAGCCAGGCATTTTAAAAGTACACAATATTTTAAAATCAGCTCGGTGCATTGTGCCCTGCTGCAACGAACAGTCACAGCTCAGCACCAGGAGCGCGGAGCGCTTTCAGCCTGGAAAATCACACGGCCAAAATCACACGGTGATGCCTCGGGAAATCGAATCTCCTGCCGGAGCAGAGCCCTGCACGGCCGACCTGGGAGCCACCTGGCAGGAGGCTGGCCCTGCTGCCCACCAGGGCTGTCAGATGTCTGCTGCAGAACCCAGCTCTTCTGTCCAGCACTCAGCACAAAGCGACTGACTGTTCCTGACTGGGGTAAAGTGACAACCTGTTTTTGCTAATCCCAGAACGTGCTACCAGGAGCTGTCATTTCAGAGTCATCACACTCTCTGTTGATATCACTGAAGTTAATCATGCAGAAGGAAGAAGCTTGTATTAAAGCAGATAATTATTCCCCAGTTCCTTAATAATACATGCAAAGGAAAGTGATTCTTATTGTCTTGGCAAACGGTGATATTTCAGCACATTTTCTGCTTAATATTGATGCCCAGGTATCTTTTCTCCTTTACATCTCCTAGATCAGGGTTGTTGCACCGTGCGGTGTCTGAGAGGTTTCTTTACTGTGGATCACTGTACTTTATACTCAGCCATACTTACGTTGTAACATTGGCACAGCGGGAGCTAATTGACAATAAGTAACCTGGTTATCTTGATTGATTTGAGAAGTTTATCCAATTAAAAAGGCAGCTGAGGAGATGCTGTCCCTATCCAACCACCTACCCGTCCTTGCAAGGGCTGTCCAGATCTGTGTGTAACAGCACAAAGCAGGGATCTGCCAGCTCAAGCCCTCCCAATACAAATACCAGATGGACTTACAAGCCCCAATAAAAGAAATATTAATGGAACATATGGAAATATATTCACTAAAAGAAACAGACTCAAAGAAATATTGATGTGCTTGCTTTCTCAGTGGGACTCATTTGCTAGGGTAAAGCTTGCTGCAGTCTCTTAACCACATTTCTCAGCCCTTTTGGCTCTGGGGCCAGGTCACGCGAAGCTGGGCAGATATTTCTGAGCCTTCAACAGAATCCAGATGTCACAGATGCTCCTGGTGCTCTGTCCTCTCCAGCCTTCACATGGATGGACCTAGCCTGGGTTATAACCAACTGTCTCCTCAAATTAAGTTTGCCCAAAACTTTAAGCCTTCACTTTAATAAAATTCCCCCAGCCCTTGGAGGGGAGGCTGAGGGGAGAAGATGGGGGAATAACGTTCTCATTTCACCTCAGAGGTTATTACATCTGTGCTTTGGGAAGCAGCAGACATCAGGGCTAGAGTTCCACAGTTGGACCAGACATAGAGAAAAAATCTTGCAATTTGTTCTGAAACCAGAGAGATTTCATCCTGTTTTGGACGCCTTCCAGGTAAAAGCCATGTCTGGGACCCTCTCCAGATTTTCTGCAAAGCACTGGCTGTTTCATTTCCAGATCATTTCAATCCTCAAGATCAAAGGGAGCCTGATTTTAAAAGCAGGAATTAAGTACTGGTGAAGAAGAAGGCAGTTTTAACTTTGCTGTAATCATGCACACAATTCGCAGAGGAGCTTCATCAAAAAGTTTGGGGGGGTGCTTGTTTTGTTTTGTTGTTTGTTTCTCGCTTCATTCCTTCCCTTGTTCTCTCTTATCTTTGATCCAAGCATTTCCCCAAGACACTGCAAGAACACGGGTGTGAGAGGAATACGAAGCAGATTGTAGGGAAAAGGTTGATAAGTCCCATTCAAAAGTCGCTGGTGTTTTTCTTTCTCAAGAATTCAGCTCAGAAGCAGTTCAGAGGAAATTTGGAGAGATGAAGACGGGGGATGAAATACATATCCCTGCGGGACCACAAACAGCCCTGGGTGTTGTTCTTCAGGCTCTTGCTTCACACAGTGGTTCTTTTTGAGTGAGGCTGGCTGCTTTTTAATAATGTCCTCTTCTGACGTTGATGCTCTTTCGTGGCAGGTTAACCTCAAAGGGTTTAGATCATTTCCCAGCTTTCCTGTTTGGATTCCACTACAAACACACGAACACAAACCCCAAACCCTCCAGCTCAGTTATGCATGGTTATAAACCTCCACTAAAGTAGTTTGGTAGATTTGTCAGATGCTTCTGGGGCTTCAGATTTATCTCGAATAGCATCAAATGGCCAAAAAAGAAAAAAAAAAAAGAAAAAAAATTTCTGTCACATGCTGTCATACATTGTCAGGGAACCTTGTGCTGTAGCTGCAGTGAAGTTGAATCTGATTAAAAGATCAGCAAACAAGGCAGGTTGAGGGGAATTTGATCTCATCATTGCTATGCCTGGAAATACCTGTCATCTTCTAGGTTGTCCTGCACTGTGACACTCTTTCTTATCCAGTTTGCCAATGGACATTCATGGTGACATTCTCTGCAAGCAAAAAGGGGGAAAATAAAAAAGAAAAAGAGGGATTTGAACCATACCAATTTTATTTTCAAGTTCTGTATTTTTATTCCTCTGAGATCAAGTCTAAACATAAATACCAATTATCAGAGCTACAGACAAATGAATAATTTGTTGTAAAACAATCCTGCTTTATTCAAATGAGAGTAGAGGTGAAATTAGAGCTACGCAGGATATTATGTTAAAAAGCACACACACACAAAAAGAAAACAAAATGCCTAATTTTAACATAGTGTTGTTATCTGTGATTAATGATTTCCGTGGGTGTATAACTCTTATGCAAAAATGCCATGTAATCATGTACATATTTGATTAAATAGCTTAATTTGTGTTCATTTAAAAAAAAATAAAATAAAGCCAAATAAGCTAGATAATGAGTGGGCGTGTTGTAGGAAAAGCAGATGGGATTTGAGGCACTAGCTGTGTTCAAAGGAAGCCACCAATTTCACTTCAAGAATATTTGCGTATGAAAGCTGATATTTTCTAGAAACATTCATGAGTAGAACACAGAGGGAAATTTTGCCAAATTCTGCTGTTTTTAATGAAGGCACGCGGGGGAAAAAAAGTTCAGCTGAGCCCGGTTAAATTCCCACTCCATAGGAAGAGCATCTTTATTTATTTATTTTTCTATATTTACTGGGAATGTTTTCTTTCTCTGAGTCAATTATACCTAAAGCATCCTTTTGTTTACTTCTGAGCCTCTGACAACAGCCTCCCCTTTCTTTGCCTTCACCTGTGGAATTAAATACTTATTTTTCACCACACAATGAAAAAGACACCTCCCCAGACTGGAAATAATGGGATTCTTTTGTGGTAAAGCTGTGTAAATCACGGTGTCAAATGAATGGACAAAGCTTTAATGGGGCTAATAAACACGTCCCTCTGTATTGAGCAAGGGGACTTTTTATGAAAATGATCAAATAAAGTAATAAAAAAGAAGGGGCTTCCCCTCTGGGTTTATGAGCTCTCTTGTTACACATCATGTATGACACACTGACTGGCAGAATATATGATGGACTGTCATACATTGCAGAATGACTTCAATTAGGATGATAAGATGACAAGTTCCCATAGTTCATATCTGGGTTGGCTGTGGGTTTTTTTCGATGGGGCTCTTACTTTGACCTCTTTCTTTCTAATGTTTGATATGAAATTTAAAGGGCCGGTTGAGGTCATAGGAGACAAAATATGACTTATGTCAGGGGAGGGAGAGGAAGGCTGCTTGTTTCTTTGTTTTCTCTTATATCCATGGATTGGATCCTGCAATTCAGCCTCTGACTCACTATTGAAAATAATTAATGCCAACAGTTCAACCCACACTCACAACTCCAGAATTATAAACCAACACGTACAGCCTGCCACTCAAAACTGACTGCAAAAATCACTGCAAAACCCCCAAAAACCTACCAGCAAATCTGGAGGCACATCAGACAAGGTGACACATGATCCAACATCCGTGAGTGTCATTTATTTGCTTTACACTGACCAGTCCTACACGTGGGATCACAGGGAGATACCTTTATTTCTGCAGGAAAGAGGCTGCCTTCAGGCCCATAAAGACACCCTGGAAGAAGCAGAAGGCTGACATAATTTGCACTTCTGTGATTGTCCAGCTAAAACCTTGGTTTGAGTCTTTCTATGTGGCTGAGACAAGTAGGAAACTTTAACCTGAAGGAGTTGTGCCCAAGATAGATGGTGAGATGGTGCTGTCAGCACTTTGAACCACACAGAAGAAAAAAAAAGGTACAAATTAGGATTTACTTAGAATTTACTGATGGTTTTCAGTGTCTCAGAAACTTCACATGTTAAAAAAATAATCGCCCCAAAAAGCCAGCGTACAAACCCTTCTTTTAGGGCTGTTCCAGAATTTTTTAAAGGAGTATGTTCCAATGGTCATCAAGAGCAAATATTGCTCTTGTAAGACCTACATATAATACCACTGGGTCAGGCTCAATCTCAGGCTGCTTCTTCTGTGGCAGCTATAAAAGAGACAGAATGAAGATGGAAAGCTATTCATCCTCTGCAGGGCTGCGCAGGCTCCCTGATATTGCAGATCCTGGAGACCATCACCTGCCTGACCCCAGGGATGCTCTGTGGCTGGACAGCATCGCCTCACCCACTCAGAACCTGACCCAGGCATTTTCCATGGTCGCATGGTTCAGAACAGCCCACCAACGTGGGAAAGGGAAATGCTTCCCAATGGAAGATCACATATTTTCCAGGTGGCCTATTCTGCAGATTCAGCATTATTGCAAGGGATTTGCCTTCAAAGTCAAAAAAATTGCCTGTGTGCAAGTCTCAAAAGCAAATCAGTAAGTGGAAGGAGTGGGATAATGGAGGCACTTATCTCTGAGCAAATTCACAAGTTTGATTTGCATAGATCCTGGCAGGAACGAGTGTGACTTTGAGGAATAGCACATGTCATGGTATGGTCACAGCAAAAAATGTGACTCAAACATGATGGAAAAGAAAAGACTCACTAAGTAGAAACTGAATAGCAAAACTCGCTTCACTTCTCCTTAGCTCTGGTAAGCCACAAATATCAGGAAGTTCCAGGAAGAATTTCCTGGATATCTGTTCCTTGGTATAAATCGAGGTCTAAATCTAGACTAATGTGCCCAGAAGCTCCTGTTGAAGGAAAAAGAGAAAGAAAAAAGAAAAAATATAGGGAGAAAATTCAGCTGAGTTTAATCTGAAGAGTGTATCCATCACCAAAAATGATACAAATCAGCTATTACTGGATCATGCAAAGGCAACTCCACTACCTGTGATCCTTCCTTCGCTTTCTAAACCTCTTTTCAGCCCAGCCTAATGAATTGTCAGAACTGTCAGACAGCTCCAAGGAATGACAAATGTCTATGATTTGCTGCTGCTACTTTGCTGAAAACACCTGATGTATATAGTCCTGAAATCCTCTGTTTTGTATTAAAGGCAAGGGTAAGCTGAAGGAATCGGTGTACATGTAGAGTTATTTTCTTTCTTTTTACATAAGTGTAACTTAAGGAGAAGAATATGATGAAAGTTCAGGTTGAATATTAAAGTACTCTTAAATCAGGAAATGTCAAAAAATAAGGCAGAAAGTACAGCCTCAAGCATGGCCCATTTTGAACATTTTACAACTCCATATTTAGTTATATTATTTAATATTATATATAATAACTGTCTGTGACTCAATATAAAACTTGCAATGATATATCTCCATACTTGCATGATGTTTTGTTAATCAGAATTATAGATAATACAACACAAAGCATTCTAACTCCACAAAGAAATTGTTTGACACACAATAAGATCAGTCAAATAATTAATCTGACAAATATCAGAGTTTGAGCTATACAGGCTCCAAACATTTATTAACTTGCAGCCAGATTCTGTGAACATTTGTCATTGACTTAAATGGGTCTAAGATTTCACTTCTTGACGAGTGACAGGCCCTGATGGGTATTTAGTCATTTCTGCTATACCAGATTGGCACTGTACTTAATACATTTGCTAATTCTGTCATAGAACTTACTCTCTATAACATTCCCCTGCATCTTCCCTAAAGAAACTCTTGTGAATCTGTCCCTTCAATAACACATACAGAAAAAACATAGTTTTGAAAAACAGACAGTACAAGTCTTGACTAATTAGTCACTTGTCCAGCACTGTAATGCATTCGGAAAAGGCTCCAATTGACTGGGAAAATAATTTTTGCTGCTTCAGTGCTTGTTGGATGTTATTTTCACAACAATCACTTTGTTTGTATGACTTTATGGGGAGAAGAGAGAGACACAACCATGGTACTATCCTTGAAGGTAACAGACACTGGGAGGCTGATCTGAGTAAGGTTGAGAGAGTCACAAACTGTGTTTGTCAGCTGAAAGATTGGAGAAAAAACACTGAGATTGTAGAAAGCTGAACCAAATGTGTAGGAACCAAGTGGAGCTGATCCTTCCTTTCACTGTCACAGAGAGAGCTGCCTGAGGGTACAGGTCAGATTCAAAACTGCTAAAAGTAGGAACCTTAATGAGAACCATGAGGACATTTTGTCATATTTCTTGCAGACCACCTCATTTCCGCATTGGGAAGGAAAAAATAACACTGTTTGTAGATCAAAAGGCACTGACAACCACTCCCCTCCAAGTGTGCACAGAGCTCTCCATGAATGGCAAAGCCAAGGGTGATGCTTCAAAGATGGAAAATGAGGTTGAGCTAGGTCTCAATGTTTCATCAACTTTGTTAATGCTTCAGGCTTTCTGCAAGCCAAGAGCATCCCCAAGTCTTATTTCCCAATGAATCAAGCCTAGTCCAAAAAGAAAGTACTTGCCCGGCCCTTGTAAGTCTAATTAAAGGGAGGGTTGGGAGAAACAACAGCAAAAAAAGCCTATAAAATTTAAATTGATTAATTGACTCACATGAAAGGCTGCAAAATGGAAAGCCCCTGTGCTGTGTGTCTTATAATAAAGCTCCCCTGGCACACACTTGCACAGCTGCTGCATTGGTGTGGATGTCTGCAGATGATACAACATTGTCATCTCTCTGGATATCATCCCAGCGAACACATTCCTCCTCAAACCACTCCTGTGAGCCTTCCTATTTTACAAACAGGGACCTGAGGCACAGAGAGCACAGCTAAAGACCTCCAAGGCATCAGTTTGCTGGCACCTATTGAAGTCCAGAGAAACCAAGTCTTGAAACAGGGGTCAGTCACTGGAGAATTTAATCTAGGAGGCTTTGCCCACCGTGGTCAGTTCCAATTAATCAGGGGATGGGAAACAGGTCCCCACATGAGAAGGGAATGCCTAAACACTGGCATCCTGCCTCCTCTCCCTGATGAGCAGATGTGGGTTTGGGCCAAGCCTGCCTGAGTGAAGGTGTTGGGCTGTCATCCCCTGTGCTGTCACACGGATGGGACTGTCCGAGCATCTCCCAGGGCACCGATGCTGCTGGAGAACAAAGGGGGGCTGATGTTTCCTCAGCTATCGGAGCTGAGCTCCCAAAAGCAGCCTCAGCAAAGGGCAGGAAGAAGCTCTGAAATACTGCAGGTCCCATAGATGCTCTGTGAATGAAGATGTGGATACCCAGGCAGGAGGAATAATGAGAAATATATGCCTAAGAGATTACTGGGTTTCTCTGTTAGATTAACTCTAGTTTGACAGTGGTTGGGTTTGGGAAATCCTCTATGATTTAAGAATAAGAATTCTTCTCTAAGTGGCCTAAAACTCACTGCTATATCATCACTTGCTGTTGTCAAATAAATAATCATGCGAAATCAGCTGCAGAGAAAAGTCTGCTGTAGAAGAGAGTTCATGCATGACATATGATATATCTTTTCACAGGGACAGATACATCTTTCTTACAGCCAGCATGCAGCTTCCTTCACTGCACCTTCCCTCCCATCCAAATCACCTCAAATAAATGTGAGTTCTGCTGTGTTCACAGTAATTCCTTCATTTTTAAACACATAATGGAAATGTATAACTAGTCCTCATAAAAATTTATATCTCAATTCGTCCCTTTAATTTATAACAGGCCCTCCAGGCAGTTATTATTCAAACATTAATAAAATGCCTATGGATCACCAAAAGCATCAATTTTCAGATCCACCTCCCCTCCTATTTGTACATATATAAAGCCAGATTACAGTTAATGCCACTTCTGTGTCTAACAACAATTACGCCTTTAATAAGATAGGAACAAATGATGTATTATCTTAATCATGTTAGGAATTTGAGTTCTTTCCATGAAACAAAGTTGAATTTTTTATGCCCTTTGTGACAATTGTTACTTAACAGCCTATGTGTTTGGATATTGCAGTTTATGCAAATGTTCATGTTCTATAAATTTTAGATTTATCTCCATTTATCATTCCACATGTTCTAATATACAGACATTATGGTTTAGCATCTGACTCTGCACACAGTCTAAAATATGATTAGGATACCTTTCATTTATTTATAACATGGAAAAAAGGATGGGGGGGGGAATAGCTGTTGTGGAGGCAAGATCCTCAACTTCCATAAAACCATGTACTGTGCAGAGCTGCAAAAGCCATCTTAGAATTTGGTCTTTCATTTACTAACAGCTGAATTTCAGAGCATTAAGGCTTATGAGGGAACTCTTCATTCTGTGCTCTAAAATCAGTCTCAAGTTCATTGTATATCACACTTTAACAACTCTTACTCAGGAGAGTAATTATGGCTAATATGAGCTCTCCCATAGAGAGACAAGGAGACAACTTGCATGCACAACTATTTTTGGACTGAAGCCATTTAAGAGGATCATTAGGATCGTAAAGATTTGTAGGAAAGAAAACCCCAGGATTTTTCATTTTTCTGCTGGGAAATTTAAAGCTTCTTGAATTTGGAGAAGAGAGTCAGAAAAGTAGATCCTACACCATCATTTCATTCTGCAAAAATCACTACAGTTGGATTGACCTCAAAGAAACAACAGCAAATTATGTAATCCAAGAAGCTGGACCTTTGCATGGATGTGAAAATAAAAAAAAAAATTTTAAAAAATACAAAACAAGAAATCTGCGAAAAACTAACTACAAAACCCCACTCAAATCTGAAGTCTAATACAGGTTAAATTTACTTTTAGACTTCATCCACGGGAACTTGAAGTGGTGTTTCCAGCGGGTGCTGCGCTAAGGGGGAATTACCAGGAATGGAGATGTTGTTGTGGTTTCTTTACACCAACGCAGTGACAGGCAAGAATTCAGCTCTACCACCTTTTCTTCATGATGGAACCTGCATTGCAACCAGGCTTGGGCTGTCCAGGAAATCTGTCTCCTCTGGAGAGCTCGCAGCATTGACCTGGAGGGTCTCACTGCCGTGTGTCCCACCCTGCCCATGGGAAGTTCCCGTTCCTTCACCCAGGTGTCCCTGCATTTCCCGGGCAATGCAGAAAACACTGATGGAGACCCAGGGAGGGACCAAAACTTAAGTGAACCCCATTAAGACAGGAGCTGCCTTCCTGTGTGTTTCATTATTAATACTGAGTTCAATTACTCTGATTTCTTCTGTTGATGAATTAGTAGCACCAGAATCAAGTCCCTGGCTGATACCCATTTGTCTTTGCTTATAAGTGCTAATGTGATCCTGTTCCTTTAAAATCAAACTCCTGCTTCAGTCACTTTACATCTTTGCAACACTAACTGTCTTTTCACTAATTGGTTCTGTGTAAATGAAACAAGCTGAAAAACACTGTGGCACCAATAAATATTAATAAGTTATTGTTTGTTTTCTTTACCTTGCTTATGAATTCATACAAAGACAGTGCTAAGACATTAACTCCAGTCTATTAATTGCCACCTGATAATTGCCACCTGATACTTTTCTCCTGGATAATTAGGTACCCATTAGTTCTAATCAAGTAGTTACTTAATTATTGCAGTAATTAGTCTAATGGACTAGCAAATTGAAGCTTTATCACTTTTGGATACTTAATGTTCCTGACAGAGTACTTCACAAGTGTCAGGGTTCCTGATTCAGCAACCTGCCATCGATGAACCCCCTGCTGCCATCTCCACCCCACCCACGCTGCTCCCCGGACACACACGGCACAACTTGGCTGTGTGAAGCCAGAGGCAACATAAATTTGAGCCCCTGTTCTTTCTCGTTTCCCTTCCCACCCCTGCCTATGCCTCCCCTCCTGTGCTCTTACTGCTCAGCTCACTCCACGCCAAAAGAACTTTGTTGGGAAATTAAATAACATCTTGGCATGGAGATCACATGCATTAGGCTGTACAGCAGCGTGAGTCAAAGAAAGGAGCTAATGTTGGCAGGTGTGGGAAGAAAAAAGCAACTGTGAGGGGAGAAATAATAAGGAGTGTTCATGAATACTCATATACAGCCCTGGGTGGAAGGGAAAAGGGAGAGGAGCAGGGCAGACTGGTGGTAAATGAAGGCATGGCTCCAAGGTCTGGGACTGGAAATAGGTCTCTCTTTCATCTCTAAATTGGAGGTGAAAATCTAACAGAGATTTTCAGTGAATAAAAAATATGGAAAGTCTCTTTTTTCTGCCCATGGCCTCTGCACCACAGAGTTGGTGGGCAAGAGGCCATTTCTGTGCCCCATAGTTTTATAAGTTAATATCGCACTTCATTCTAACAGGCTCTCAATCCCACAGTTCAACAATATTCCACTGAGAAAGGCATGTGAAATGCCATCCTCACCCCTGTGCTCTGTCCATGTCCTCGTCCAAACACTGTCCTTGGGCGCTGTGCTTGCTTTTGGATACTGTGTTTGAGATGGATATAACACACACAGACATTTAGAAGCATTAAATGTGAATTTATCTCCCCCACTGATCAACTGATGCAGATTCTCTCCTGTTTCTTCATGTCAGATTTGTATCAGAATTGATCATCAAACCCTTTGGCAAGTGTCATCTGCCCCAGACGCTGCAATGTGTAACATATAAGCTTTCATTGTACTGGGAAGGGGAAAAAAAGATTGATCCTGACCAGAAATAAAGAGGCTAATTCCATTCAATAAATGCTTGACAACTTGCTAATGATTAAACTACTTCACATATGTGGTTAGATTATGCATTCTGAAATAGATGTATTTATCTTTCTTGATCAGATAGCTCATGTTTCCATTGCAGTCTCAGATATTACCCAGAGAAACAAGCTCTGGAACGTGCCCTGAGTGGGTCCTGCTGGGTTTGCAAACAGCCAGGTGCCTGGGTCTGCCTTTTTTGGATGGCAAGGTACAGGCAGGCTGGTGGCACTGAGGAGAAATGAGTGGTGCTCACCTGGGCTTTGACCTACTATGGAACTGGAGCAAGGGCAAGTTGTGGGTCAGATGTCTCTTTTGTGTCAAAGGCTGTGTTATTTATAATTTAGGTTACCACACAGAGACCAGAGTCACCTAGTCTACCATTTAATGCACACTCTTAGACCAAATTAAACTCCACAACCTAGAATCCTCACAAAGTATGGAATTTATTTTACTTACTGACCTACCCTCTGTATGCTCATACTATCAGAGCTGACAGGCCCACAGTTTTCAGGGGAAACAAGTAAATTAGTAACTTCCTCCCTCCTCATTCTTCTCACTGCATGAAAAGCAGTGTCCTTTTACAGTTGCTCTACATTCTTACCCAAAATATGATAGACCATGACAGAGAGGTCACTGGCTCCTGAGTTTTGTGCCACAGCTCCACATGTATCCATCACAACCAGCTGGGGATGTCGTTTCCTCTGAAGTTCCTCTTGAGGTAAGAGTCAATAAAACCTTATGCTGCTGCTGGAAAATCCTGCCACGAAACTGCTTAAACACCTGTGTGGGGCCACTGAGCAATAACAATCCCATGCATCGAAAGCAAAATTAAGCAAAGCATATTTGGCCCATTAAGAAAACATATTGCTTGAAATTACAGTGCCCCAGGATGCCTAGATCTTGCTCCTGGTGCTGGCTCAGAGGAGAGGGCTCTCAGCTCTGTTCAGCATTGGACCTGTATTGACTGGAATTCAGGTGGCTGAGACCACTCTCTCTGTTGAAGAAATCCCACAGAGAAGGTTTTGATGGTGAGAAAAAGCAACATTCTTGTCCGTCAATAGCCACAAGGTGTAAGTGGTGCTAAAAAATCGACAAAACCACCAGAGGAAGGCAGAAAACCTTGGAAAATCAGTGGTGCTGGATACATCTGGGCTCCTGAGTACTGCAGGCACCCCAGACCATAAATGAGTCCCTCAGCACGCAGCTGAGAGCAGGGAAACACTGACAGCCTCATCTGATTCCCCAAAATTTCTTGGACTTCTCTGTCTCTCTGGAAACAACCTTGGTGCAGAGCCACTTCTCCGTGAGTGCTCCCCAGTCCATGAACTGGAATTTGGGGCACAAAGGGGCAGCAGCCTGGGGGTCTCACCATGAAGGGCTCACCCAAACCGTGCCAGCTCCGAGGCTGAGCAGAGACTGTCTGTCTCCAGCACTATCGATCCTGCAAAAGCACTAAATTCATTTTAAGGATGCTGAGAGACAGCGAGTAAACTGTATGTGACAGATGTTAGTCACGTTGCTTAATGTACTACTCGGAGGTGTTCAGATGCTCTCGTGGTGAGGGTGCAAATAAAATCAAGGCAGAATAGAGTGAGACAGGCTAAGAAAGGAGTCTTCGTTTTGGAAAGGTAAAAAAGGGGTTTTTTTAGCTTGAGGGGGAGTAAATATCATAGTATTTTCCCCTCTGGATCTGACATCATCAATTTTCCCTCTGGATCTGACTTTGAAGCAGACTTTCAGAATTCTTCAGAAATGACACTGCAACAGGCAAATTAGAAGACAAGCCAAGAATACCTTTATGGTTGAAAATACCAGGAAAACTGTCCTATGATTATTGAGACAGATGCAGAACTCATCAAGGCAAAAGTGCTTGGAAAGCCTACAGTGGTGTTGCTCGCAAAAGAAAAGAGAAAGAACCCCCAAATAATAAAGCAAAATCTTTCATACCCTTTCCTCTCTTCTCTCTGTGCCGTTTCCAGCACTTCAGTGCACAGGCTCCGTTGCAATCAATTTTATCTTGTAACAATTCAGCAGTTTAAGATCTCCGTAACAGTTTAGACCACCGCTGTTCAATGGTCTGCACTGCTTTTGGAAAAGCCTGGGGAGGAGCGTAAGTGCAAAGGGAAGGAAAAATCAGGAAGGCAAGCTGCTTCCAATTTGTCTATCCAAAATCTAAGATCTTTTTATGGGGTGCGGATTATTATTGGAAAGATCTTAGTCTTCACCTCTTTGAGGAGCTCTCTGAGTGCTTCCTTTATGTGTTTTGCCATTTTCTTCCTTGGAACATGTGGAACAAAATTCCAGCCCACAGGATACAGGGGATAAGACAAGATCAAAGAAAATAATTCAGATTTCTGCCACTGAATAAAGTAGGGCTGTTTGCCTGTATGGCAAAGTCAGTGGCAAAAATATCTACAGGATGAGCATTATGGTTCCTCGTGAGAGCCTCTGGTGAACACCAAATGCAAGACACTTTTCACAAAGTTGATGGGGATTTTGTCTAAGAGAGGCCCCCCAAAATGTGAGTGAGGGGAAGCCCTCATGGTCAGTCTGCCCTCGTTTCCTTCTCCTGATGGCCACGAGCAGCCGCATCCTGGGAAGAGTTTGGCACCCAAGCAATTCAGGGGCAAAACAACACTCAAAAAGCAGTGGCTGGCAAGCAGAATCTGAGGAAAGCAGAGTGATTTGGAGATACTTTGGAGAGACACCCCAAGCCATGATTTCACCCAAGCCATGATTTCATCCTTCTGGCCGTAACCAGGCGGAGAGCTGGGAGCAGCAGCGTGCACAGCAAGGATGCAAAAAGCACAGCAATCCCAATCTGAAGCAGCCCCCCAGAAACAGCCTGGGGATGTTGGATGGCCTCTAACTCATCCTCTTGGAGCAGCAAGGTACCCAGTTTCCTGCTCACCCTGCATTCCTCTTCCCATTTACATCATCCTGGTGCAGCATTGA
The DNA here is from genome assembly GCA_036630365.1 of Acanthiza pusilla. NCBI lineage: Eukaryota > Metazoa > Chordata > Aves > Passeriformes > Acanthizidae > Acanthiza > Acanthiza pusilla. The sequence goes on along the minus strand of JAXCHO010000004.1, from coordinate 15,157,559 downwards.
GATGGTCTGAGGGCAGCAATAAAAACAGAGGACGACTGATCACTCTGAAATTTCTCTGTATGGGTGGTTGAACCCCTGGGTTTGGGGATCTTTGCTTTTTGGTGTGTTTTTGGGGTTTTTTACAGGTTGTTCTCAGCTGCCTGTCAGACGGGGCCATGATGAAACCCAACATCTTGCAGAGACATAAAATGGAAAACAGGCAACCCATCAGAAAAGTAGCAGCTGTTTTACACCATCACTAAACAAAATCATCATACACTAAAAACTAGATTTAGCAGTTTAAAAGAGCTACTAACGCAAAATTAGCTGGAGACAACAGCGTGGTTTTGTAACTGACAGTGCTTCACTCCAACGCCCTAATTCATGCGAAAACAACTTAGGAAACATTAAACGGCTGATGCTTTTGGAAAGGGGAAGAGCATCCACTTTCAATGGCTGCTTAGGAAGAACATGCAGATTTATTACATCATCTTTTTTCCTTTTACAAATTTTAAATAAGAATTGTGTCAAAACTGCCACCTCTTAAATAACAACGATGCTATAGTCCTCCTGACAGAGGGAGATACCAGCTTTTATTGGCAAGTCATTTGTATTTATTGCAGGCTGAAAGCCAGTAAAAAGGTTGTGCAGAACTTTAACGGTGAATGAGATGGAATAAGAAGGCCTTGAGCACTTTGGATCATCAAATACTTCAATAACTGGATATGGCTGTTCATACAACCATAAATTCATACTCATAGAGAGGATATAAAGACACAATTGCCATATGAATGGACTTTCTGTTGCCTTCTGGAAGCTCATATGTGTGTGTGATCTGTGCTAGGTACAGGTGCCACACAAGCTTTCCTTTGGCCCAGCAGTGTTTTCCATGGAGGATGAAAATTTCCCTGTGTTGTAGAAATATCCTGCCCATAACCAACACATCTGAGGGTTAGAAATCTGCCTGGCAAGAGATGCGACTGATCACTCTACTGCCAGAGGATGTGTGCCTTGGCCAGAGGTCTGTGATCTCGTAACAGTGAAGGGGTAACTCCTGATTGCTTGGGACTAGATTTAATTTGTCCATACAATTGCTAAGATAAGAACTTGGTTTATTTTTCCAAGAAGTGGCTGCCCTACTCTGGCTGAGGTGCTTCCATATCTCCCCTATTGTCAAGTCCCTTCGCCTGTGTGATCTGACCCTGCCTGTCTTAGGGGATTCTCCCATCGAGTGCCACCAAAATCCTGCCTGAGGGAAGAATTCAGGGCTGGATACAGCGTGAAAAAGGAATAAAGTTTTAGCCGAGGTCTGGCTATTTGTTCTGTGCAGACAAGTTGTGGCCCTGAAGAAGTCTTTTGTTTCCTAAAAAATTGTGAGGGTGGGAGCATAAAAAAATGCCCTGTACTTCAAGGGTATTTTTATTTAGATCCTACTCTTCAAAAGACTATATATAGCAGTAAGAGTCTAGTTGCAATCTAAAGTTTGAAAAGTTGCAGACCCTTGCAGACAGTCTGATGGATCTAAATTTTTCAGCTAAACAACATCTATGCTCTTGACCTGAGACCTAGATTTCACATTTCAGGAATTAAATGAGCATCATTTTCTAAAAGACATTAGACCAAGGCTGGGCTATCCAAAGGATGGCTTCACGATTTAGATGAAGATGTTGTCATGTCAAGGAGACTTAAAACCTGACATATCTTTTTTCTATTGAGAAGCCAGACCTAGCTTGTTATACCACATTGTAGCTTCTTATGTGCAGGAGACAAAGGAAGATTGGAGGTTGTTCTGGATTTAGCATCTCTTACAGGATTGTCTGCAGTAACAGGGCAGAGGGATCAGTGCCCCAGATGATCTGGCCTTGCCTTATATTACTCTGTTCCCAATCTATCCTATGACTGTGCCAAAAACCTGCCAAAATATAAAGGAAATATTTGTGACATCTGCCAAACCGTGAATCTTCTGTGTCTGAGCTACCTCAGATGCTTTGATTAGACCGAAGGAGTTGAGGCTGAAGAAAGGGGAGTGGGAAAGGAAAGGAAAGCTAACCCTTACCTCCTGCTGCTGCAGAACTCAGGTGTGTGCCCGAGTGCTCAGCCTCCTTCCATGCAGAAATCCTGTTTTTCTCGGGAAGGTGCTCAACCTGCTCACAAAACAAAATAAAACAAACAAACAAACAAACAAACAAACAAACAAACAAACCAAAAACAAAAAAACAAAAAAAAACCAAAACCAAACAAAAAAACCAAACAAACAAAAAAAAAAAAAGAGAAAGTAATGCGGTCAAGTAAAGGAGATCTTTCTCCCTTAAAAGGACAAAGGACTGCATTCAACCTCAAGGAATTGGAGCCCTCACTTTTCTTTTGCTGCAAACAGAAAAGCTCAGGTTGTGGCTCACAGGAACATCCCAAAGTGAGATCTTCTGGGATGTGGGCAGCCCCTACAGTCACCCAGCTATGCCACTGATGCAGCCGTGGGGGGAATGGAGGGAGAACCTCCCGGCAAGCAAGGCACAGAGCCAGAGGAGACACTGACTGATCTCGTTTCAGATCAGATGGATGGCTCTAAGTGACCTGTAAAGACACTCCCTGAGCCCTGAGCCACAGCTTTAAGAGCCAAGACACCACTAGCACGTCTGAAGTAGTTATTAGTGACTGAAGTAGCACTTGTCAACTGCGACTTCAGTTTCAAGTAATAGTTTAACAGCATCAACTAGAAGAAAGGTTATATCTCAGCGTGTCTGGTGTGCTGCTGACACTTAAAGGAAATAATTGGGAGACTTAGAGCAGGGGCAGATGCCAGTGGTAGAACAGGGGAGGAGATTGGGTACTCGAAACAAAACTTAAATATCATGTGATCCAAGAGCCAGGAATGCATCCTAAGCCCTGGCATAAAAACTATGAGGAAGCTGTAACCCAATCTGTGGAAAGAGCTCTGTTCTCGCCACTGTGAGCTGGATTGCTGTGATTTCTAGAGGCTCATCTACAGCTGCAGTTTGCAGCCCTGTCCTGACAAGAGGACAAAAACATGTTGCCCCTTGCAGTTGTTGGCCAGCCTTTTGGAAAGCACATGCAATGCAATCTCCAGCTGATTTTTGGCTCCAGGACAGCCCAAGAGAGAAAGTGTGTGTCTGTGTATTCATGTGTACTGTGGAGAAGGCAGGAAATTGTCTGGAATGAAGTGCACAGTCTCATTTTACCTGTGCTTGGGCTGTGTGACGGTAAAATAGAGGAATTAGCATGCAAATCCAGCAGTCCCCTGGCTGTCATCGCCTTCCAATTAGCTGCATTTGATTTTGGTGGGCGCTGAAGGATTGTGTCAGCAGGTGAGGTGGGTTGTCTGAAGGGTGCTCCGAGGTGCTGTGTGTGTGCATGTTTTTCCCCTGTGCTGGTGGCTGGAACGACGCTGGCCTGCCAAAATAAAAGCACTGCTGTCACTCACTGGCCTCAGGAACTGATTCTGCCCTTGGTGATCCTAAATTTCTGCAAACATTAGTGCAACACCCACAGAATCATAGAGTATCTTTAGTGGGAAGGGAGCCAAAAGGATCATCGAAGTCCAGCTCCTATTTAATCCACCAGTTATCAAGGTTAAAGCAGGGGTGTCTCAAACACAGGGTTTGGAGCAGTGTTTCTGGTTCCTTTGCCTTTCTGCTGAAGATCTGAAGAAAGATCTTCCTTTCCAAGAAGGAAGCCAAAACAGCAACACATTTGTCATGCTGGTAAGCTGGGGAAATTACATTTACAGAGCAATTTTGAAAAATGTGCATATGATCCAATTTGTCCAGAAAAATAGAGAATGTTTCCACAGATAAAATCCAAGTAATTCTAAACCTCGGTAAGAGTTTCAGTTGTGTGGAGCACCAGGAAATTCAGCATCTTTTCTGTTTGTTATAACTAAAAGCTCAGAAAGATATAGGCAACATTCTGCAGGCAATAAATTAGAGGGAGGTGAGCCAGCTGAAAAAATTCCTTATATTTGAAGCCTTAGTAACAAATATGAGCTCCACGCCATGATAAAAAAAAAAGAGAGAGAGGCAAAGGGATGAGATTTTGTGGAGAGAAAACTGGAAATTCATTGTCAGCTTAAGATGACAGCTCACCATGAGTGAGTAAAAGTCAAAGGCACTGCATGAAATCTTGGACAAAAAGAAACAAGTCCAGAGTAGACTTGTGAGTCATTAACAGAGAAGTGTGCTTGAGTTTGGATATGCAGATAAGGCTGCCAAGAGAAAATTATGGGAGCAGAATGGAAGAGAGTAAGGATTTTTATTTGTGAAGCCAACACAGAATTGGAGGGCAGGGAGATGATGAAGAGCCTGCAGTCAACCAGAGCAGCATCAATAGAAGACCAAGACCTGGCTGCTCAGAACGGATTTCAAAAAGCAAGCAGTAATGCCAAAAATTGCTAATGGGTCAAGAGGCTGCAGCTGGCAAACTGCTGTCAAGTTTTGCCTGAGAAATAAAGGTTTTGTTGAGAGCGATTTCAGTGGGATGTACATAGGACAAAGGTGGAGAAATCACTTGGAACAAGCCTAGATAGGAAAGGGGGCAGGGTTTCCAGGGAGGCAAACAGAGACAGAAAAAAATGCTTTCAAATGGAATAGAGAATTGTACTAATGAGAGCTGGAGAACACAGAAGAGTGAGAGGTTCAGTAGCATGAGAAAGGGAATGAGAGGGGAAACCAAAGATCAAGAGATGAAATTAAACTTCTGGGTTATAAGGGTAAGAAAAGAATAAAAATGTTTGTGACTGTGATGGGAAAGGGAGAAAGAAGGGGGAAACAACCTGATTCATTTTTCTCTTCAGAAAAAAAAGAGCGAGAGCCTGTACACTACTGTGAACAAAGAGGAAAAGGGGAAAGTTGAGGGAGAAGTAAAACATGCATTTGGAAGAAGATTCGATAGGTGAGGACCAGGGGCTGGAAGAGAAGAAAAGAGAGGGCATCACCAGGAGAGAGGAGGCAGATAACTCAAATGTGGAGCAGAAAGTGAAGATGGAGTGGACCTGATAACTGTACCAATGGAGGGACAAACCTGAGGCAAGGCAGCACAACAGATTCCAGATCCAGCTTGACCTGCAAAAAGATCATGGGATTTATTCTAAGGGCAAGGAACAATGGGAGAAGAATTTAAGCTACTGTTTATAACAACACAGCATTTAACTGTAACAAGAATACCGATGGTACTCTGAGCTACACATATCTGTTTCTGTTGGGTTGGATTATCCTAAAAGAGAACATGCCAAAAGAGCTTAAGAGAGCCCTGCCACCTTTGGTACCTACCCCAAATCAGGCTTGCACATCCATCCCATGCCTCACTCAGACTGAGAGCTTCTGTCCTTGAAATGTTAAACTCATTATCTGGTAGGTGTGGACAGTCTTGTGTATCACAGACCCAGGGAGAAATTTGACATCAGTATGTCACAGAGAGGGGGAAAAAGCCCCAACTCCTGAGAAATGTTGAGAGCACGTGTATTTTTGGCAGAGGATACCAGCCAGACATGTCAGCTGATAGCATCCATAGAGCTGGAAGACTGAAAATGAACTGCGGTACAACAAACAGAGATTTCACAACTGAAAGCAGCACACTGACATTTATATTAGCTCCGTTTGACATGACCTGATGAGCTGGACTTGGCTGGAGCAGAGCCTGTCGCAGCAGCCACCATTCACCCACTTCTGGTGCAGCCCTCCAGCCCCCCTGCCCTGTGCCTTCCTCACCCTCCTGGAAGAAAAGGATGTCGTACCCATCCTCGTGCTCTTTGCTGTGGGAGGATCAGTTCTTGGGCCAAATGCTCAGCTAATGAGGGGAGGCAGGGCTTTTCCCTTGTTCTGATTGAGGGGACCTTGTGGCAGACCATGGCCTCCAATGCAAGTCAGGAGGGCTTGACAAGATCCATCTAGAGAAAAAACGTGGTGGGGTCAGCAGAGGTTCCCCTCCTCCAGGCTATCCTGCACTGACCAGAGTGGCTCCTTTGACCTTGGTGGAGCCACCTTGATTTACCCGCAGGAAACAGCAGACTCCAGCCTGATAAATCCCACCTGGTTTATGGCTTTGAGTACAAGAGAAAGGGAAGTTCGGACCTGTAGTCCCCAGGGCTACTTTGGGGGCTGACTGTCAAGGTGTGTTTTTTATTGTGTGTACTGCTTGTCTGATGATAGGAACTAAATTGAGAAGAGGCTCATTTCTCACAGGCCACTGAGCAACCAGAATGTGCTAACTGTCATACGTAGGAAGCACTCAGGTGTCGGGATTGTCAAGAGAGAAAGAGCAGTGCTTTTTATTAACTGCAAGAGCAATCAGCTCTGTCTGGGTCTGCTCAGTCTTGTGGAAACACATAGTTCACACTGGGCAATGCTCAGAGGCTTAACACAGGTATCAACACTGTGCCTCCGGTAATAACTTCACATCAGAGCTGTTGCATTACAGGCTGTTGCATAGTCACAACTGTACTTGTGCTGCTCGGTAGTCTGATCCCTTGAAGGCATTTGCTAAGCCTGAATAGGCTGAAAATTGCACGACTCGACTGCATATTTAAAATGGATTTTGTCTTGCCCTCTGAGGTCTCGCGCGGGGTGTGCAGAGGCTGTGTGTGCCCTGCTGCCTGGCGTGGTGCCCTGCTCAGAGGCTGCTCCATCCTCAGCTCTGAGCAAATGCAGCTCAGATCCAGGGCTTTGGAGCAGAGCAATCCAGCCAGGCAGAGCAGTGCAGGGCAGAGGGACCCTAAAAAGAAAGAGGGTGATAGATATTCAAGGTCAGATCGGAACGGGCTTTGAGCAAGCTAGTCTAGTTAGAGATGTCCCTCTGCTCATTGTCTGCTCATGGACTAGATCACCTTAAATATCCCTTCCAACCCAAACTATTCCATGATTCTGTGAAGGTGATTTCAAGACACTTGTAGTCTTTTTTTTGCTCAAGTTGAGTTCAGGTCCACTGAGTCCTTTCCTGAAGGATGTGAAAATACCCTCAGATTTTGAGGGGAATTCAATCTGATCTTGATTTGAATTTGGCTAACCTGATTTGAACTGAAATTGGGTTAGATTCAAACACGATTAAAAAAAATCAAATTACACTTTAGAAGTGTTTCTAGCAGCAACATTGGTGCCACTTAATGGTGGCAAAAAGATCAGATGTGGTCCCAGGTTTCATTTGCATCCTGACACTGTGTCACTGCTGGACTCTCTGAGAGGAGCTTAGGGACCTTCTTTTTTCAGCTGGGACATCTCCAAACATGACCCAAAGCCACAATCACAAGCAGATCCCTGCAACATGCATAGGAAAGAGATCAAATATCCCTCAAATCCCTAAATTGCATCCACACTGCCTAGAGCTTATCAGAAACAGTGTAAAAGGTTCAATCTCTATCAAGGAGTGCCTACATCCATAAGAGCTGCTCCATCTCAGGAAGCACCAGAAGTGAGGGGAAATCTCTTACCTGTTGCCTCAGCTGGGATTTGTCTGTCTGAAGTGACGGGTCTATTACATTTCCCTAGCATAAAATCAGCTCGCAATTAAATATATATGCGCGGGCAAAGTTCCAATCTGTTTACTTCCCCGCTCTACCCAGGGAGAGCCCTGAGAACAGCGTTAAAACAAGAGGCCAGCTGGGCCAACAGAAATGTTCACGGCTGGCTGCAGTGCAGCACTTAGCTGCAAACACAGAAAACAGCCCACTGCATCAGAGAGAGAAAAATGGAATACGTGAGTGCCTGAGCAGCTCCCTTCTCACACGGCCAGGGATGCTCAGCCTCCCTCCCTGCTCCCTCCAGGGTGCAACTCTGCCTCGTGGTGCTCGGGGAAATGCCCCAGAGCCATGGTGCGATCCCCCGGGTTATGGGGTGGGCTCGTTTTGAGGACGAGTGAAGTGACACATCCTGTCACCAGAGCGGGGTGGGTCAGCCGCACAGCAGGCTGTGCCCTTAGCAGGTGCTTCAATGTCAAAGGTATTAAAGCTGGTTATTTTCAGCGCTGTGCCAAGCGCCGTGCGGGCTTGTTCCTCCCCTACCCCCATTCTAATTAAATTTATAGGCAGCAACTACGAGCTGGGCTAAGAGTGGAGCTGTCAAGTTAAGAGAGAAGCACCAGCGCTGCAAAACCCTCCAGCTGGAAAGACAGAGTTTCTGATGGTTGCTGTATTTTCTGGAAATTATCTCTCCAGTCTCATCTCTCACGCACTTCCCCATATATCTCATCTCTCTCTGTGTCTCTCACATACCCAGGTGCACACACACACAGAGGCTGTGCCCACCCTGTGAGTTATGTGCTGTAGTGCCTCGATTTGGTGGATTACCCCTGTCTTTACAGGAATATATACAATATAGCTGAGGGCTCTATCCTTCTGCCAGCTACATCAGCGTAAGGCAGGCTGTTCCAGCAGTGAAAATGCCTCATTTAACCCTAGATACAGGCAATTCTGATTTTCAGTGGAGCTGGTGAGAACAGCAGGTTTGCAGCTCTCAACTGATGGTCCTGTGACTGCGTGGTGCAAAGTTGTCCCAGAGTTTGCACCTCATCCACCACCATAAGACTTGTTAGAAGAGTGCTATGGGCATGTCCTGGATAAACTGGGACAATCTTGGTCACTGTTCCAAGATTAATTTCTTCAAGGAACAAAACTGAGGTTTTCACATGGTTCACAGTGAACATTTTCCACAGCTTTCAGATTTGCATTTGACCATCCCTGCAGGCCACAGTATCTCAGAGGAACTCTGATTCTGCCTGAATAGTGCCTCCAGAGACAGCAGCACCTTAAGGGATGAGGCAGCCCCAGGACGTACAGGATGCTCTTTTCCCCTTCTTCATTTGCTCTTTGGGAGTTCCCATATCCTAGGTGGGGAGAGGTGACAAGATTGCAGCCCACAGTAAAATGGCAGCCAAAAAAAAATATGTTCTACAGCCCTTCCAAGGGTCATGTTACTTCAAAGCTACAGTGTGTTGTTGCCTGCACACACGTGGAGTGCGTTGTGGCTTCATGTGGCACAGAGCTCATCCAGTTCATTCCCCTCTGGCCCAATTGTGGGAGGACAACAATTCCAATAAAGCTATCTCATCCAGAGGCTGCTCACAAAATCACCAGGGAAGGCGGCTTGGTGGAGGGTTTCAATGTGTGGCTGTACAAATTGCAGCTGGCTTTGAAGCAACTTAAACAAACTGGAGGATGATGTGGTTCTGATTTCTACATCTCCTGGATGAGATGTTGCATTGCAAAGCCCAGGCCTGGTCCCCAGAGTTTCCAGAAGAAAAACTCCCTCAACCATTCCACTACCACTGCAATTCCTAAGACAGTTATCCAAAACTGAAAAAAATCAGACAAAGATGAGGCGAATGATATATAAGGGACTGGAGGATAAAATATTTCCTTTTGGTGCAGCAGAGGACCTGCAAGAGGTACTGAGTGTCCACAAAGGGTGGGAGGAAAGATGGAGTTCTTTCAAAGTCTGGCATTAGGTTTTCCCTGTTACTATTTGCTGGTTTTGTCAAGGAAAAAAAAGAACAAACTAAAGTAAACAATCCAAAACTTCATGGCTGATAATGTTAGAAAATCTTTCTTTAGATGCTGGTGGTGGATGATGCAAAGAATCAGGTCCATGTGATTCCTTGGTACCATCTTTAAGTAAAATCCAAAGAGTTTACTTTGTATTGGGTGCAGTTTAGGTCTCCTCATGAATGGCTTAAGTTTTGAGGTGTTTCGAGATACAATCTGGAAAATTCATCATCTCTTTCTCACCCACAGAGAGGAAAATTAATGCTGTAAAATGCAGCAGGTGACATGTACCCCTTTCTGATGTCAGGGGCCCATTTTAAGGTCAGTGACTGAAATGCTTTGCTGATGTCAGCTCAGCCTTTGTATCTCTTCCTAGGATTTTACTCACCAAGGACTCTTAAGACCATGCACATTCACTAGTTTAAAAGAAGATATAATTACCTATCCAATGTTCCATTTCCTCCTGACCTTGCTCACCTAAGTAGGTGGCAATGAGTGCATTTGCTAACTGGTAATTACCAAATTAGTTGATTGATAAACCTTCATCAGCATAACTTTTAGGAAAAAAAGTAAAGTTAATAATCAGTTGATCGTTTACTTCAACATGATGTAATTTTTATTAACTTAGCTTGAGCCAATTTATTAGGGTGGGGAGGGGGAGAGAGAGAGAGGGAGAGAGATCTTGTGTTTCCTTGAACTCATACTGCAACAGAGGCAAACAAATGGGAAAAAATCTGAATGTACTTATATTTTAACATCCACATTAATTATAAATCCACTTATTCTTTGTAAAGGCAGGGTCTGCAGCCTGGTTGGGGGAGGGAATAGGGGGTCATGTATAAATTGTCTCCCAAGGACCCCACTGAAATTTCCATAGCATTCGCCATATGACACTGATGTGTGAAAATTGACATGAAGATTTGAAAATTGGGACCGAGGGAGACCAAGCATAAAATAACTTCAATTTTGCGCTCTCTCTGTCTCTCAGAGGAATAGTGCAGTGGACTGACCAACACAACACAAACAAGTGAAGGGGAGAGAAAAAAATATTCAGGGAGAAGGATAGTAGTTATTAAAGAGAAAACACACTCCTCACTCACAGAGAGAAAGGATGATCAATGGATTTAGTCACAGAGAAATTCAAGCAGAAAATTGCTGCTGTTTTTTATCTGAGAGGCAGAAAGTTTAACCAAACCAGAATTCTCTCAACTCACACCCAAGGCAAACAGTGAAGAAAACCACTGTGTTTTGAAACAGTAGGAGAACTGTGTTCATGTGTATGTGTAAATTTTTGTTTGTGATTTTACAAATGTTATGATGCCAAAAAAAGCTGTAAGGTAGAGTTCTCACCTCCAGAAAAGAGCTGCATTTTATTCTATCTCTATTCTTTCATTCTTTTTATGATTCTAAATGTGTTTTTTCAGAACTAAGTTGTGGTATTTTGGAGTCTCTTGCTAACACTTGTCTACGTCCATAAAATCAAACCCAGCTTTGGGACTGGTCTTTATGCCTCCCAATAAACTGATCACTTTGAAAAGGCAGAAGGTACAAAAACTTCACCAGCCTATGAAACTAACACCAAAATTCCTCTCATTAATTATAAGTGTTCAGGAAATAGATATTCATAATTTTCTTAGCACTGATTGGGTATTCAATAGTTCACATCTTCGGGTTATTGGTCAAAATGTTAAGAGGTTAGAAATTCACTTTGGACTCTCAGCAGGACCATCCAGCTGTCCTGTGCTGCGCTCCCTACCTGCAAGACCATGGGGTTTTTGCCAAACGAGATTTGTCATAAACTTGGCCTCAAAATTCCGCATCTGCTCTGCTCTGCTTTATAGAGACACTCAACACTCACCATCATCACAAGCATTGCAGAAGAGTCTTTTTGATGCTGCTGCCATTTCCTTTCTGGGTCCCAAGTTGTTTGCTGGTCCCGTTATCCCAAATACACCTGCGAGATGATGGAAATGCAAGTTTATCCATTTCTGCTACATACATAGATAGAGACAGAGATGAGACAGGCTTGTAGACCACGACTTTAGCTTTAAAACTACCCATTCTCTAGCTGCTGCAAGTCCTGAGGTCATTCTCGGGCTGAGAGGATGCACTGCACAGTCCTGAACACTCAGCCGCCTCCCCTCAGCCTATTTTTCTCGGGATTACTTACTTTATTTTATTTAGCTTTGTGGCACATAAGGTTCCTCGCGCTCGCTGATATGATGATCTACAAGAGCGGTGTTCACATGCTATGGATCTCATTTATTACGGGGTGAAGTATATAATAATGAAAAATAGCTGCAGCTATTCCTTCCCTCTCCAGGGTATCTCAGCACCCTTATGGATGACCGCACACACAGGCAGCTCCATAGAAACAAATGGAGGGGAAATGGCAGCACAGCTCCGAGCTGGAGGACTGAGTGCCTTTGGTCTGGAGCACGCTTGATCCATAGCTCCTGTTGAAGGCACATTACGGAGAGTACTGAAAAAAATATATTTTTTTGCAACAGCGTGCCTGGATGTGGAGCAGATTGGCCTTGTAGGAGCTGGGGAGCAGGCGGAGAGGAGAATTCTCCATTACGGCAGCCCATAGGAAGCATTTGTCAATAAACACCTTGAGGATTTTCTATAGAGTCCAAAGGAAAATGCCCCACGATTCACAGTCTAACACAAGAGCTGCCCATCATTGACTCTTAATGCTCTACTGAGCATGAAAACAACAGCATGGAAACAATATGAAAAGGCCTTGCAGGTAATTTCACAGGGTAACAAGAAATGCCAGGCTTATTGTAATTACTGGCACTGGTGACAACGGAGTTAGTTTAATTTAAATGCTGGGACCTTTAGGGCAGCTTCTGTGCTTCACACACTGCCTGGATTTTATAAATTTTGTGCTTTGACTCATCTGATGTACTTACATAAAATTAGGTGATTTGAGTTGCACTCAAAGTGTGCTTTTGAACTCCTTTCCCCAACTAGGAAAACTAGGATGCTACATTTAAATAAAATAAAGAAATTGGAAATTTACCTGATGATCACCTGATTCCAGCATTTGAGGCTTTAAGGAAAATAAGGAGAAAACTACAAGAATTCACAGTACTAGAACAATAATAAGGATGATGATATTAATAAGGGTTTATTATCATGTAAACAGAAAATAGAATGCAAGACCACAGTATCTAATGATTTCATTACTTTCTTTTACAGCCTGTTGCAATACACTGGCCATAAGCCAGTATTGCCTTTAACTATAGTTCTGTAATGTGTCTGTCTTTTATTTAAATACTTACATTTCTTTGTATTGTGCCTGAACATGGCAAGGCTGATGCCATCTCCCTTTTAATGAACTCATATCATCAAGTTACTTCCAATTTACAGAACTGTGTGATCAGAAGTTGGCTCAATACTTCTATTAGCACTCTTAAATCACTCAGGAAATCATTCTAACAATTATTTCTTCACTCTAATAATAGAACTAATACTTATAATATGTATGTTTTCTGGGTTTTATTTCAAATACTCTTTAAAGGACCTGAATTTCTCACCTTTAGAACTCTCTCAGCTTGTATGATCTCTTCGGTAAAGGCCCACTCATTCCAATACAAAGGTGATTTAAAAAAGATTTTCTTTACTTATTTATGCATAATCACAGTACAGATTGCATCAAATGCTTTAGAATGCACGTACAAAACACTCCTGGCTGGTTTCACGCACTCGGGAGATAGTCATCTCCCTGTGAAGTTTGAGATGAAATATTCGAATAAGAAGAAAATCAAAAGGATAACACCTACCTTAAAAAGGTCTTCAGAAACCTGCTGGGGAGAGTTTGAGGAGGAAAGATAGGAACGATATACTGCCATTTTTGAGAAGGGATGGCAGAATCACCTCGATTACTACCACGGAGAAACGTTTTCAAGGTTACTTTTAACTCCGGAGCAATAGTAACAAATACTTTGCAAGCTGTCCTGAAGATTTTAACAAGAAAAGTGATATTCACAGAAGCAAAAAAGACAGTTATAGGCCATTGGGTGCAGTGTAATTGGCACTCGGCCCCAGCCACAGAGGTTGGAACTACATCGAAGCTCTCTTGAGTTTGACACAGGGCATATATTGAAGTTGGAGGCAGTTTAGTGAAAGCTCATTTTCTTGGACTATATAGTTCTGTCAAAATGCAAGCGCTTCACAAACAGCTTCAGAAATAAAGATGGAGGAATAAAGTTCCCAGAGTTCTGAAATGTCCACTTTTAACAGGTTGGAAATAGAGTTTGAGGTTTGTGTTTAGTTTTTATATATGTGTATTTTAAATAGTTTAATATCTATGTATGTAGAGCACCCACAGTTTTAGATACACAGACATATAGTTTGATATATATGGTTTATATATATGCATGTGTGTGCAAATATATATATATATATAAAAGAATGTATTTTTCTATATTGAAATTTTTGGAATTAGAGTTTTCCTTTCTTAGAATATTTCCCTTACTGTAAAATTCTTTTAAAAGCTGAAAAGCAAAATAAAACACTGTTTGTAAAATGGATAATCTAAAACTTCAAATATTTCAGAAGGGAAAGTAGATTAACCTCAGATTATTTTTGTAAGTGCTGATCTGCAATGGATTAATCAGACTTTTCCATTTGGAAGCAGAAAGCAGAGGAAGAAACTATCTGACTAATCTTAAGGTAGGTGTCATGGGTAAAATCAACTAAATGTATAGAAGAAACAGCCTTTCTTGGTTTGTAGGCATCACATTTTTTTTACAGACAGACAAGGCTTCTTAAGGACATTCTTGATATCTTAATACCTCAATCTTGTTCAGTGTCATTTCTGAATGAGACCATTGTTGAGGCAACAGTGAGTTGCATAGCTCCATCAACCTTCTTTAATTTGCTTGGAGATTATGGGAAAACCTCTATAAATCAGTTTTATGACCTCATGAAAAACTTACAGTTGTATGGCATCACTTGCATGAATTATGAGATAGCCACAAAAAGGACCAAAGGTGTCAAGGACACCAAAGTGAAGCTTTATGTACCCTGGGACATGGCAGCACATGTCACAAATCTACACTTGGTAGAAATACCAAAGGCAGACATGGAAGCTGAAATTCTCTGTGTCTCTTAAGCATGAAACAGGACTTGGAAAGGCTGGGAAGGAATTGTTAAAATAATCTTGATGAGAGTCATTAGTCTGAAGATGTAACAATTTAATTCTTCATTAGCATTTAAAAAAAAAAAAAAAACAAAAAACAAAAATAGAATGTGCACAGAAAAACATACTTAATGAGAAAAGAATGCAGGTCAAATAATCTTTTTCTTATTCAAATAAAAAGTTAACGTAATGTCTTTTGTTAGAGACTTTATACAGTCTGAATATGCTGCAGCTGCAGCCACATACTCAGTATGTTCACAAAATAGACCTCTAGTTGCTCTTTCCTGGAATTCCTTCTGCTTTAACATTGTGTCTCAATGTTTTTCTCATATTTGTCAAAACCTAATCCAATCATCACTGAACTTTATGCTGCTTGTGCTGTAAACCTAAAGCAAAGCCTGAATTTTGCAAATTGAGTTGAAAGCCTTAGAGATGAGCACCTGGAGGACAGGATTTTTGTAATGTTAGAAGTAGAGAGAGCCATGCATACCCTGACTATTAGTTAGGTGCTTCCATCAACACTAAAACACTTCATAACATCAAACTGATTTTGACACTGCTTCTTTTTGGAGGAAAACTAGAAAGAAGATTCTCACTGTGCTAAAGAACCCATGCCAAATTTTTGAGGGGACACGACACTATTTGACTTTACATTTTAATTTTCTATCATATAAGAGAAAATTATTAGCAAAAATATATAAACCCAAGCAAAATATTCTGGTTTTGTCAAAACATTTCTTTCTTTTATTGACACCAAATAAATCTTATGATGTTTCCTGGCATGAGTACTGACTGTTTCCATTGTCACTCCATCCAGAAGGGAGCCAGGCTCCCAAATCTCAACCTCGCTGTGCTAAATGAAATGTTTATTCTCCACCAAATACTGATCAGCCTAAACATAACCCCACTGCAATTTGCCAGGATAGAGGAGGCAGAAGGTCCTGGGCTCAGCCAGAGCGAGCCCTGGCCAGGCTGATGTCCTCTCACCTTCCCTGTGTCCCTGCAGCCTCGTGCTCAGGGAGGGAACACAAATGCAGGAAGGTGGGCCTGGCAATATCTGCTCTCCCTCTGTTTAATTCCCACCTTCTCCCCTCCTGTCCTCACTGCAGATTTCCCTGGGACTGCTCTACACCTTAGAGCAGAGCAGACTTTTAGGCCAGGACAGAAGCAGCCATTGAACACAAGATATCTGGGCCCAGTGTGCTAAATGAAATGATCCCATTTTCTATTTTAACAGGGCTTGGTGTTTCTCTTTGGAACAGAGAGATGAGATGGAGAAATAAACTTTGCCTTCCTCCCCTCCCCTGGTCTGCTCAGCTTGATGCTCCTACTAATTCTCTCACTCAGGCCCTGCTGATTGAGTCTCTTCTCTCTTTTTTCCCCTCTGCCATTATTCCAGGTGGTTACTCATCCCATTTGACTCCCCCCAGAGTGTCACAAGGCTGCTGCCAAAAGCTCTTCTGTTTGCTCTCCTGTTGTGTTCACTCTTTCTCTTTTTTTTTACTTTTAATCTCAGCCCTCGGTGAGGTGTGCTGAACAGCCACGGTGAAGCATTCAGGATTTTAGAAAGTAAACTGCTGGAAGAGGTCAGCAAGAGCAGAAACCAATAAAGCGCAAGGAGGAAGTTTGATATGTACGAACAAAGCAATTGGTAATGATGTGAAATTGTTGGGTCAAACAAGGGCTGTGCACGAATGAAAAGATTCACCTCCAAACACCTGAAAAGTTTACCTAACCTGCTTTTCCATGGCAGGAGTTGGTTTGTTGCTGTGAACCACTGCTAACAGCTTTATATTCTGCTTTATTTGCACATCCCAGAACCCACATGAGCATCTGGCCATCAGCGGCAGGGTGGATTCCTTTCTTCAAAAGAAACCCCTGAAATCCTATAAGCCTCCTGTTTCCTTTCCTTTTCTATTCGTTGCTGCTCATTACCTGGAAGGTGTGATTTAAGCCCAAGTTTCCAATATCCTCTCCTAGCACCAGTAAAGCCCATGAATTTAGAGGGGTGGCCTCTGATTGTTCAGTGTAAAGGTGGCCTTGTCGAGCTCCTGCTTAGTCAGAGAGCAATCAGATACTGCAGCTCCTTCTAGAGAGGGGAAAATTCCCAATTTGCCAGGCGGGGGAGGTTTGCTTGCAAGTGCAATATGCTTTTTTTAGATGGATTTCACATCTGAATTCCCCAAACTGACCCAGGAAAAGGTGAGGGGGGAACAAACAAATAAACAAACAAACAAACAAAGAGGGGAAGGAAAAAGAGAAGAATCAACTGTCAGTTCAGATTAACCCATTTTCAGCTTGAGTAAAAACAAGTTTTTTTAAAATAAGTAGTGAAAACCAATAGCAATAGGAGACATTTCAGGCACAGCATTTTAGGGACACCCTGCTCTCCTTTCCTCCCCTCTGAGGTGGTGGCTGTGCAAGAAGGGATGTATTTTTCCTCCTTTGACACTTGCAAGCCAAGGCCCTTTTCTGGCTTTGCTCTCGGTACAGCTCAGGGGAAATATTTTCATCAAATTTCCTCAGAAAGTAAAGAACTCCCTGCTGCCTCTGTGTTGCTGCTGACCTCCTCTAAGGAAGTGTTCTGGCATTTCCACTATGGCTGAGGTACACTGACCTGAAGGGAACAGAACTCCTAGAGCCTTGCTCAGATGGCAAATTGGACAGGACTTTTCCCTTCCCTGGGAAGGCAGCCAGCCTTCCAGCTGCAGCCTGGGCCACCTCGGAGCAGACCTGGAGGGCACTTTCCTAGACCTCAGCGAGAGCAGCCTTTATTAAAAGGAGAATTATAATATTAATAGGAAAATTATTTTGCTGCTAATGACAAAGAACTCAGTTTCTTCATACTTGGATGCAGTTATATTCCCAACTATGCCAATCTCAATATTATCTCAGATGGATACTTGCTCCCAGGAGGCCCTCAGGGGAGTGACCTTATGTCCCTCTACCTTTGATAAACCACTGCCTGCATGCATATAAATCAATTAACACCATCAGCTTATGCTAATTTTGAATTTAGATGGCATGCTGGAAACAAACAGGGGTGTTTATGCCTGTCTAGAAAGAGACCACAATAACAATCTCCCTGTTCCCCACCGCACACACACAAACACACCCACGCTGAATCCACATCAGGATCTGGCAAACCCCCGGCTTCAAGGAGCCCTCATTTAGCTGCTTGTGCTCTCTCTGTTTTCCAGGGCAATTTGGACAAACAGAGCAGCCAAAATAACACTGTGCAACATAGAAACATCCCTTGTCAGCCATTTGCTTTCTGCTTTGCTGCTGTGTCATTCCCACTCCTGCTTTTGTTGTTGTTCTGGTATTGCTTTCTTTAATTTAGGGTACTCTGAGGGTTGTGATGTTACCAGACTGGGACGAAAAAGACATTTAGAAGTGGAAAAAATTACTCTATGAATACAGCTTCCTTTTTATCGTAGCCTGACTATCCATTAGAAATAGCACATTACAGCCTCCCCCCACCCCACCACAGAGCGTGACTTACTGGTGTCGATGGTCAAGAGCCATTCCAAAGCGTTGGGTCCAGGCAACAGCAGCTGGGAACACATCCAGGAGGGATATGGAGCCTCAGGACGCAGGGGATGATCAAAGGAGCTCCAACAGCCTTTGTGATCAGACCAAATGAAAATTGCGCTCTTCACATCTCCCCTGGCAGGTGAATGTGCCCAAGGCACAGCAAGTGGACATCCAAGGAGCTTTAAGGCCCTCCAAAACTCATCAGCAGAAGCTCCTTGTGCTTCCTTCTGGAGGACTTCTCCTTGCCCAGGCTCTGTCTGTGTCTGGACAATGAGTGGAGTGTGAGGGTGCTATTTGTAGAGCCAAACACATCAGTATATGACATGTTTTAGTGCAAGACATGCAGAACTGTGTGCTGAGAATCTATTCTCTGCCATTGACATATCTCCATGATAAACATATTCATGAACTAGGGGTAATTTTTATCTCTGATTAAAGCTGTAAGCAGGCACAACTCTTTCCCAGTTGACAGCTCTGGGCAAGGAATGGATATGGCAGAATTGTCTAAAATACAAGTCAAGTTAATTTCCTTGGATCTTGCAATTCTCATCAACATGGGCATTTTCTGACGGTCTGATTTACTTACCAGCAGTGCCCAGCCTTCTATGCCAAGGCAAAGAAAAACAGAGGACATATGCTGAAAAATTTGTAACATGGTCCCCTAATCAAGTGCTGGCTCCATCCTGTATCCTGTTATAAATTGTAATCTACATTGTGTCTACTGTACCCATGTCATTATTCTTTCCTCCACTCTGCCTGATTGCATTTAAATACTTTTTTAAACTCATTATTGGTTCACCTATTATTTATATGTTGCTTGGTTTGGTGGTTATCCTCTTTTCTTTTTAGCAGAGGGACCCAAGGTTACTTTTATTCTTTGCATCCGAGGAACCAATTAATTTTCAGCATCCCCCAATGCCATCCCAATAAATAGAGGCTGCTGTAGCCATATTTCCTTCCACAGGGAGACCAGGGTGTTGAGCCAGTTCTGAATCCAGTCTTAGCTCTACTCCATGGCTGAGATATTCAGAGGATGGTCTCAGCTGAAACCCGGACCACTCACCTCAATGCTGTGTGTGCTTCTTTCCCCATTGCTTTTCTATTTCACTCAGAGTATCTGGGTATCACTTTCACTCCCAGCCCAAAGAAACCCCACTTCTGAGTAGTATAGCAATGGAAATATCCATGGTTGAAGAGGGAAAGCTGAGGGGCGTTTTTATTTTTAGTGGGTTTTTCATTATTTTTAATATTTTTGCCATAGACTTTTATTTTTTTCCTTTGTGTAGATGCCTTACTTCTTCCTTATAAATCCACAGAATACCCTTAAAATTACTCATCTTTCATCTAAAACTGCTGGGGGCTAAAGGCTACACTGGCCCCTGTGGGGTCTGAAGTGAGGAATTAAAACACCGCAGCAGCTTTCATGGGAAAGGGTGTCCTAAAAAGGGAGAGAGGCACAGGCAAGCCCTGGGCACAGCCCTTCTATAAATAACAGAACTCCAGGCCTCTTAAATATCCTCAGTAAGCCTCCCTAGGAGTTTTAGGGAAACATCACACCCATTTAAGCCTGGGCAGTCAGACAGCTTCCTTGCTGCTTGGGGGCAGAGGAGCAGTGCCAGCATCAGATTGTTGCTTAGGCTGGAAAACTAATGGAAAATCAGCATTTGTAGTGCTCTCTGCCCTTATACCTCTCTGTGCTCTGTGCGTGGTCCTGTTTTTGCCCAACCATCACCTTTGGAGCGGGGCAGCGAGGCTGTGCAGGTGGCCGCGCTCCCCAGGACAGGCGCAGGGATGGCACTGGACTCTGGCCGTGTCCTGGCGGTGCTTTAGACCATCCCAGCTGGTGACACTCCATCGTCCCTGCAGCACCGGGCAGGTGCCCTGATACTGGCAAAGGGCAGGGAGCGAGCGCAAGTCAAGGGCAGCAACACAAGCAGTGAATCAAAAGGGAAATGCATCACAGGCTCCCAGGAGCAGCTCAGAGAGGATGCTGCATGTGGGGCTACCCAGCTGTAGCCACAAACTGAGCTTTTCTCTCCTTGAGAAACAGACAGTATAAGAGGGATCCTTCAGGCAACAAAGCTCTCTTTAGATCAGACTTCTAGAGAGGAGCGTGCTGAACTGGCAGGCAAAGAGGTCTGACATGGGCAAAAAAAATATAATAAAGGATAAAGTGTGAAATCTTTCGGGCCAATGGCAAGAAAACCCTCTGTTTGTGAATCTAATAGGCGTGTGACACACACATGGTGGTAGTAGTTGAGCCTTCCCATCTGGCACTACTGATTAATCAAGTGCCTCTAAACCGAGGAAACCTCCGAAAATATCCATCGACAAGAGCTGAGAGTGTGAGAGAAAGTAAGACAACTCCAACTGTGTCGGCAGAGGCTGTGCTTGATGCTAACAGGTGGTGACGAACATTGCATGATTTAGAGCTCAGAGGGGAATAGGAATCTGAAAGATCAAGTATCATTCCAAAACACTGACAGACTTTGGGACCTGAACGTTCTGGCTTGAGGTCTTCCAGGACAGAGTTGAACATGAAAACAGGGAGAGGAAATGGAGAAATCGACTGCAGTTCTGAATCTCCTGCCTTCAAGAACTCTCCATTATAAATAGTTAAAAAATAAATTATCCGTTCACCTGATATGCCAACCTTCTTGAGAATGCAGAGCAATACAAAGTCTGCTTTTGTTCAGATCTTAGACCACTTTTCAAATCCCATTCCTCCCTCTCAGTAGCATCCTTTGCACATTAAGTTGCAGTGACACCCGTACCCATACCCTATACAAATGTTGATTGGCAGGATGAAGACTGGCCAAAGTAGGATCTACAAGTGATTTATTAATGCAATTCTGTGGCTCTTGTTTATAAACAGCCTGGTTTGCTGGATTGCTGTGTGGATCATTCCTGCAAAGATACACGCAGCAAGAAATCTGCAAGGCACCAAGGAAGTGCAGGAGGAGAGGTGGAGTAAATTAAATAGAAGCTCTGGAGAAGAAAAAAATCATTTCCCCAAAGCTGCAGGACCGAAGTGCCACAGTGGAAAGAACTCACTGGCCTGGCAAGCCTGGATGTTGCCACAGAAAAGCACTTTGGGATTCCCTTAGCACTGTCCCCAATATTCTTAGCAGTTATTCCTCTGTTCTTCTCCTCAAGCACAGAACTACCTTGAAAACAGTTTATCCCTCTTATGGTCAGAATTAAGCAGTCAGTATTAACAAGCCAAGGTTTTGCTATCGAACCCAAATAAAATGTGGTCAGAATTTGGGCTCATGAAGATCTGCACAGAGAAGAGAAGAATTCGTTTTCTTTTTCCATTGTGTCCCTCTGAAAAGAGGACGGTGCAGCTTTAATAATAAAAAAAAAAAAAATGAAAGAAGGAAAGAAAGAAAGAAAAAAAGAAAGAAAGGTGCCTCAGTTGTCTCGGCAGCTGATCAACAAAGGAGCAGTCGTGAGCTGTAACCTCTTGGAGCTGCAGTCTGGAACATGACACATGTCAGGCTATGATAAATGGTGCGGAGTGTGTGCAATTTCAAGCGCAATGCCCTTGAGATGCTCAGGACCCCGATCGCAAATGTTATTGTTAAATTAAACCTTAAAGGAAGGATTGGGAAGGGGAGGGGTGGGTTTGTGCGTGTGTGCGTATGCGTGTGTGTGTGAGTGTGTGTATTTATTTTTTTTATATATATATATATGATATATATCTATATATATACATATGGATAAATGAAATGCACAGAAGAGAAGGGGAAAATGGCAAGGTGAAGAGAGAAAAAACTTTATATTTCTTTTAATTGAATTGTGCATCTTCTAGGTCTGGTTGAGCTATGGGAGAACTTCAGGCAGGGTTTTTCTATCCTACAGGCATTTTATTACTTTTGCTCCATCACAATTTGATAGCTGGAGATCAGCTAAAGTAGGCAGGTGCAAGATTGGAAAACAGGTAAATAAATAAATAAATAAACGCATGCCACAGATGTGCAGTTTCTCTAGCTCAAGTGTTCTGCTTCCAGGTACCTTTGAATCCAAATTAGTGAAGTTTCAGAGAGTACTAAGTGCTGATTTTTGGGAGCTGCCAGTCTCCAAGGGCTTATTTGTTAGTTGGGCTGTTGTTTGATGGTGTGTGTTTGTTCTTTCTGAGACAAATACTCACTCTTAAAAGCTGCCATGAGAAAGAGGCGACGTTCACATCCACAGCCCACTGCGAGGAGTGCAGGGACCGAATTTTGCAGGTAGTCCAGGCAGATTTATCCCCAGCCTGCAAGAACGGCCCTGACCAACAGCACGTTGCTTCTGTGGCATTTGATGGTGGTTTTGATGGTCTTTTTTCCTGTGGTTTTGGAATTGGAGAGGGGGCAGAGGCAGTGAACATTGTTTGAGACAAGCAATTACAACAGAGTGAGTGGTCAAAAGGTATGGGACAGAGAGGGAAAGAGTAAGAAACAAAGCAACCTCTCCCATTTGCTGAATAACCTTTTTCCAGGAGACGTGGCAGGCTCCATAAGCCTTACCCTCCGGATTTTGCATCACGTGGGTGCTGTGGAGAGCAGGGGCTGGATCTCCTGGGCTCCCATCTCTGCAGCTTCCAGGTGCTTCTCTGCTCTCTCCAAAAAGGTGAGAACCAATACGCTTCTACCTTGAGGTCGTCTCTGGTCACTCTAGACCTGGACTTGAATCTCTTCCTCTCTCCTCTTCCTTCCGCCGCCTATTTTATGTCTTCTATCTTTCCCACGTGCAGAGGAGCCTCCAGTTTTAACTCACACGGATTCCTCAGAAAGTCCTCTCTTCATTTTCTCCCTTTCCACCCTCCCTCCCCCAGCACATCCATGCTAAGTGCAATTAGTGTAGGCAGTGCAGGAAACACGGCGGAGAATGGAGCTGTGTAAACGAGGGGGAGGACACGGAGTGGGTGAGGTACGGGGTGGGGGGAGCTGGAAAGTGTTCAAGGGGAAATGCTTGCATGGCTCGCATAATTGAAGGGAAGAGAGAAGCGATGAGCAACATAACCCTCCACTGGAGAAGGAGATGGGAAAAGCCTTTAAATCGTGATGAAAAGTAAATTCAAACAAACAGTAGAAGGTAACAAAGGACTAGCGATGACTCATTTAGCAAGATATATTGTTTGTTCTAATTTTTACCAGGTACAAGATAAACCCACTGGTTGGGAACAGCCAGCATAAGAGACCTCCGTGACCTATTTAAAACACTCAGGATAAGGAAAACAGGTAGCAGAGATCTGGCTGCACCAGCAGTAATCCATCCACTTATTGCTCCTGGTAGCCTCATTGTCCATTAAACCCTTCAGAGTGCCATGACAGCATTAAAACCCAGGCTCAGATATGGGAAATATAACAAATTCAAAGAACATATTAGATAGCAAAGAACTAGGATTATTATTTTTAGAAGCATCTTACGAACATCCTACAGCTTGTTTTGTACTTTTTGGCTACTGTTGCCTAGCGTCCAGGAAAAGTCAAGTCCTTTTTCGGTTCTTTGGAACATTTTCCCCATGTTTCTTGTTATTAAAGAAAATAAACATTAGACAAAAGCGGACTTTATTGTATCTATAAATAATTCAATGCAGATGGATTCATGGAAAATACCAGCAGGCAGATTTTCAGGAGAGAGAAAGAAAGAAAGAGAGGGAATGCTCTAAGGTTAGGTGGTGAGGAAACAGAAAGAGTGAAGCAGTGAGAAATTGCAAGATGTAATGAGAAGAATAGACCCAAACAAGATAACTAACGAAGGGTAACTGAACTTAAAGGTACCTCGGAAAAACAACTCAACCTCTTTTAAAAGTTTGTATCCTTTAGTTATGAGCTTCCTGCTACCAAGGAAAACAAGGCATTTCTATGTGTCTTGGGAGGGTACCAGAGACTTACGTTTAATAATCTCTCACACGGATGTTTTACCTCTCCTAAATTTTCCTTTCAGGGTTGGAGGGCGGTGCTGATAATGTTGAGTTGATTATTTTATGATGTATCCCTTCTTTATGACCTTTCACAGGATCCTGAGGACTTTGAAGCCCATGTGGGTCATGTGGATGGATGCCTGAAAAATAAGCTCTATCAGCTGATAAAACTTGTTGATATTCAACGTTCTGTCTCATCCTAGGAAAACACCCATTTCATTACAACATGGAATGTTATATGAAATTAATATTGGAAAAAAGTTTGGCCTGTAGGTAGGAAGAGCTGGTGAAGAAATGAGTAGCGGGAAGGAAGAAGGGGCATTTTTAGGAGGAATGGAGCAGCTTTGCTTGATTGCAAACAGCCGTTTCAAAGCCGCCAATTTTGCTGATGTTGTACCAGAAAAGCTTTCCTTGAAGTATTGCTTCTGCCAGGCAAAGTGGAATAAAAGCCAGTTAAGAACTCAGCTGGAATCATTGAAGCAAACACAAAGCAAAAAACTGTGGTTTATGGGATTCCTCCCTGCACCACGTAGGACACATGAGACCTCTTTGTCCAGTCACTGCTTGGACAGGGATTGTATTTCTGTGATGTATCTTGGTTTTTGTATTTGTGCATAACCAAAGGGCAGTGGATACTGAGGTGGAAGGCAGAGGAGCTGTAAATCAGGTCTGTGATGATATCTGAATCTATCTCTGCTCCCCAAGAGTGCTTTTGGAGAAGGTGCTGCAGTCGTGAGCTCTCTTCTGCAAACAGAGGACATCAGGAGAAGGGACAGGAAGGTTTTGAGGGAAGACAACCACCCACCCACAGGTGGGAAGAAAGGTTTGCTTCAGACATTAGAGACACAGAAGTAGAAACACAGGGAGAAATCTTCTTCTTGCCATTCTGCTGCTTTGCCACATGCTGGGGGAGCAGTACATTGTTCTCCAGCTGAACAATGCCCAGTTCCCACCACGTACAACAGGAAAAGAATGTGAGCTTTGCTTTGCTTTATTATCAACTTGTGCAGTGCAGAGATAACTGCACAGGCTGCTCAGTCCCCGAAAAGCAAAGATGAATTTTGATCAAAATTGGATTACAGGGCATTTCATTTCTACTTAAGAATGGTTCTGAATTGGTTTCCCATTTACTCAATATCCACAAAAATAACAAAATAAAAACTGTCAAGACTGAATAATGCTGCTGAAAAGAAAAATAAAGCTCAAAAATTTGCCGAAAAATAATTGGACTGAAACGGCTCCAAGTCAGATTAGCATTAAATCTTCTTAAGAGTGATGAAGGCTCTTGCAACCAAAGGCAAGTTATTTCATTAGGCTGATTCTGCATATTTAATTCTCAGTGTGCCAATTTAGTGCAATATTTTTTGGTTATCAGGGACCATTTTTTCTTGATATATAATAATGACGTTGCATTTGGTTTAAAAGTAGAAGTCCGCAATCAAGGCAATCACAGACTATTAAGTGCTCTGTCAAGTCCCAATCAAATTGTGTTCAAATGGGTTAAAGGGAGACAGGCAGAGCTGCCAATCCCAAAATACAGCCCAGCCCTTCAGCCCATCCTGCGGCCAAAGGAACAACACTCTCTTGACTTCAGCAGACTCTGTGATGGAAAATATTTCTGTCCAAAACAAAATTGGCCTGTAATCTGGGTAAGCTATTCAGAGCAAACAGTGGCAAATTTAGCCTTTTCTCCTGTTCACAAATCATCCATGTACGGACTTTGTTGTTTTAATGCCTTTGCATGTATTTGTCTGACAAATACTAAATATAGAAATAGCTCAGCAGCCTGGTGACATTGATTATATCTTGTATTATCTCCGATAGATTGTGGTATATGACTGGTCCTTTAGGTTACCCTGCAATTGAGCCATAGAGCAAATATGTTAAAATACCAGTGTAAAATGTACTAAATCAGATCCTCATGAATTTTAAAGCCTGGAGTCTGAAGCTCTTCCTCAATCTGTTTACCAAATCAGTGCGGCTGCTCTCAAATTAAAGTGCAGTGCCCCATAAGCAAGATCAGACTTATGAGCCATCATAAACCTACTTTGCACTTGTAAATGGCAGCTGATTCAGCTGTAACCTGAAAGCAGCTCTTGGGACCACGGTATTAAACATTTCCAAAAGTTTCTTACCATTGTCAACCTCCTAGACTCCTTCAAAATCATCCGGCATGCCAGGTTGTGTGTTCTGAGTTGAGTGAAGTGTCTGTCCTCTGTAGGCATCTATTGAAATGCAACAGAAATGTCCCCTTTGTTTTAAAATGTTTGTTTTATAACAACACGCGTTTATAAAAGTGTGTCTGTTTGTGAGGGGATTGTTTGAAAATAAAGTCATAATACTGAAAATACAAAAATCAACATTTTTGCCAAACAATGGAGAAACGTTGCATGTTAGAGACAGATATGGAAGCAAATTCCATTTAAAGGGTTGTGGCCTCAGTGTGATGGCACAGAGGCCTTTGTAAATGTTTGCCACCCTGAGCCTAATTTTGTCACAAATTGCTGCTTGAGGACCTCAGGTTTCACCTCTCTACGGAGGAGATAATGTGCATCTTATGGTTCAGTCTTTTTTCTGGTGCCAAAAGGGCAGAGCCAGGGCTGCAAATGTCTGAAGCCTACCCACAGGCACAGGCTGCCCAGAAAAATGTCAATGCCACATTTCTGACAGTGTTCAAGGCCAGGTTGGACGGGGCTCTGAGCAATCTGGTCTAGAGGAAGGTGTCCCTGCCAGTTCCGGGGGGGTTGGGCTGATCTTTGGAGGTCGCTTTGAGCTCAAACCTCTCTCTGTGAGATAACTGAAGGATATCCACACATTCCTCATGCCCTGAGTGGACATTCAGCCAGGAGAATACTTGTTCTATAGTTAAACAGAAGCTATTTATTACCTGTGAGAGATCTGATCCTCAAGTATGTGCCAGGAAAAGGGAAGTATTGCTTGGGTCATGTTGACTCCTCTTGTCTCGGATGTTTTGCTGTATTTCTCTCCAAGAAGAAAACTTTTCTTGCTGATGTGCCAGTCTCTAAAAAAAAAACCCAACAAAAAGACAAAAATTCCCCTTCTGCCGACATTCCCTTCCGAGTCTGGGAACCTCTATTGTCTTTTCTCTGGTAATAAATGATAATAATTAAAGGCAAATACACAATAATTAGTCACACTAGGTTTATCCATCTGGCATACCTGTATCTCATCACTGTGTCTTTGAAACAGATGACAAGCACCATATTGCACAACATCCTGCTAATGGGTCTGAGCAGGGAAAAAGAAGGTAAAAGGGTTACCACAAAAAAAAAAAAAAAAAGAAAGTAAAGAAAGTAAAAGAAAAAAAAGGTTAGCAACAGGGACTGACAACATTATAAACACTATAGAACATTTTAAAAAATAATGGTGGCTCACTGTCAAATTATAAACCACTTACTGGCAGATGGGCTTTCGACTGGGGGTTAGGAAAACATGGAAATATGCAGCCCTTGGCTTAAACTGCCTTCTCCTTAAAATACCTGTACCTGACATACCTTCTGTTGAAATAAGGATCATTTCCTGGAAGATTTTAGCTGGGCATGCAGATGTATGAGAAAAACAAGCCATTCTAAAAGCTACCTAAAAAGTCTGGTTTCGTTCTGAGGGTGAGACATTATGGACCAAGTAATCAGCTATTTTGGTCCCTCTTCCCTGGGTTGATTGATGCACACCAGGAGTCTCTCCATCACTATCGGGGCTGCCTGAGAGAAGGCAGAGGAAAATTAATACAGCAAAGAATTTTCAACAAATATTTACTTCTTTTAAAAAAATGATCATACAAGTCTGGCATTTGATTTCTGGGAACTTGTGAGAAGCAGAGATTTACTTGTATAAATAATCACAGGGAGCCAATTTCACTCACATGTATTCAGATTTCGATTAAATGTCCACAAGTGCTTCAACTTCCTTTCAAAGAAAAAGCAGACCAAAAAGCTGATTGTCTGGTTGTAATGATTTTTGGGTTGCAGTGCAGTCATGCCCGTGATACCCTCTGTGGAGCTGGGCCCAGCTATGTTACCTAGCTGTATCAAAACAAAGAAAGCAAACAAAGGCAGCGCTTGACCAAAAGCCTCTACAGCCTTAGTGTAAGATGAGCATCAAGCACAAAAGTGATTTTGTGCTTCCCCAGGTCTAACCTGCCTGAGCCTTGCCAAGCTGATAGCTGAAAGATACCAGCTGGCACTCTCTAAAGCAATAATATTAATTTTTAAAGCAGTCTATAATATATTCTGAGGGGAAAAATAATGTCATTTTTATTTAACACCCACTACCCATCCAAGCTTCAAGGCAAAATCTTCCTTCAGAAACATCAAGCTGCCCTGTCACCTGCATTCTGAGAAGATTTGTATCTGACTGGGATTTAGGGAACATCTCAACTCTGCTTTTGCAATGAAGGTGTTGGGTGTTATTGAGCTCAAACTCACCACAGGCCATGGGGTGGCTGATATGATGCCAGCAGCTGAACTGTTCTCTGTTGGACATCCCATCCCAGGAAGAGAAATGACCTTGGCCCAGCGTCCCTGTGCTCAGGCAGTGTTTGTAGGAATGGTAATGGCAATTTGGTTCATTTTCATGCACTTTGTGTATATTAGGAACTCTGATCATACAGGAAGATAGAGAAAATGATGGGAAATGTGTTTTGAGTGAAGGGAGGTTCTACAGGTGATGCTCCCCTAACACCTCCTGCTGAACTCTGACCATGTGAGCACAGGGAATGCATCATTAACTGAGTTGGGAGAACAGATATTTATTTTTATGCACCTGGAGCTTACCTTGCACAACTTTGCCTCCCAGAAGCATTTCAGCCAAGCTAAGCCCTCTGGTATACATCATATACAATAAGATGTGATGCTCTTGCAATAGTCTGGAAATGCAAAAATTAGCATTAGTCTGCAAATGAATTGTCTCCCTCAGCCTGGGAAGCACCATGTGGCTCTGGGCTGGGGAACATCTATAAAACCAGAGCGAAACCCTGGAGTTTGTCATTAATCCTTCCTAGGTAAATTAACTGGGGACAAGCTTTTCAAAATACTTCCTGTACATATTTTCTATACAAAGAGGCCTTCTCTTGTTTGTTTCCCTCTTCCTCTGGACAGTCCCTGGTGATGATTTTCACAGCTCTTATGGAAGCAGCTCATTGTTCTGCAGAGACTTAATTAAAGTGTACTTCCATGTGAAATTAGGCTATTGTATTTATTTAATCTTTATGGTAATTGCTGTAGAAGGGCTGTGACTGTCTGCATCCTACTCTCACACCCACGTCCCTCCCCACCCCACGGCCACCACCCCCCGAAGGAAATGGCAAGTTGTTCTGCCCTGGTTGAACTCCTCATCTGCTCAAGTGATGCATTTGAACTTTAACCCACGGACAGCAATATTTGCTCACCATGCCAGCGTCTTTCCCAGGCTTAAGGTGTGCTGGAAATGCTCTGCAGAGAGAAATGTCTTGTTTGGGGTTTTCTTCTCCCAGGTGTCAGCTGATCCTGAATTGACTTCTTGCAATTGTGCTGATTTATCAGCAGAGCTCATGTGGTGTTTCACACTTTCTGTGCCAGTCCATAGGCTTTTTTCCCAGGCTGGATTTCATCTTGAAACTGTGCACTCCACTGCTGTGGGAAAGCTTTTTCTTAAGATTAAAAACTAAATGTCTATGAGTGCAGCTTAATCACCTGGAATGTTAAAGATACAATGTCAATGAACATACAATTGCCAGGTATCATTTATGTCCAAATGTTATCCAAGCAAAGTGTAAAATAAAGCTCTGGCACTTGATTACACTTGCAGGGGGTAGGAGGAATGGTTACAATTTGTTTTCAGAACATTTCCACAGTGAGATGAGTCTGTTTTCCAAAGAGATGTTAGTAAATTGAAAACAACATCAGGTTTCACTGACTCCACTGTGCCTGGAAACGGATGAGTAGAGTTGCAGTGAGGAATAAAAACCAAATAAATCTAATTAAAGCCTCCAAATGGTCTGATGCCAATGTGATTGGCATTTTTTATTTTGTCCTCAAAGATTGAGCTCCCAAAAAGTGTTTGTCCTGAGATGCACCAGCAGACAGGCGATCTGGCCCCCTCTCAAACCATTCCTAAAGTTCAAGTCTGACTCAAGAGAATCACATCACAGGAAGAGGAAAATTGAGGTCTCTGGCTCATCACTGTAAGGATGAAATTGCGTTTTCTGTCATACACTAACATCCTGTTTAAATTACTGTTGCAGAAATCCTTTACATACAGAGGCTTCATATTTAACATAATTTTTCAGATTGGTTGAATAAAATACAAGTGCACAGCATTTCATATATCAGTTGTCTGAAGCACAGATTATAATCCAAAGCATTTCCAGAAACTCTCTCATCTGTCTTCCGCCAGGTATGCATTTTATGCAGTTGATAACCTCCACTTTGTTTCCATATGAACTGATTGTTCTCTTTCATTCTGTCCCACAGGGCTCTGTGCTGGCCCTGGTGCTAGTGAAGCTCTGAATTGGCTTCTTCTTCTAAATCAGCATGAGGAGTGAATTATTATTGCAACATCACATCACTATCACTCAGATTCACTTTGATTTATCTGCAGGCTGATCCCAACAGCCCAGCTCTGCTTTCTTGCTGGGTTGATGCAGCTATTGTTTGGTAGAGAGACAGAGTCTGTGCCCTTTTTGCAGTTTGCCTTTCTGGATGGTGAGCTCTGTAACTCCATCCTGACAGAAGGGACAGGTCCACCACTTTGGAAGGAGATACGAGAAACCACTGACTAGGCAAAAATGGAATAATTCATCTCCACTGCACTGCAAAAGCTTTAAGCTAATCCTCTGGGCACAGAGAATTGCTTCAACTCGAGGTTTTATAGCCATTCAAAACTTTTTTAATGTTAACCCTGACTATTCCTCTTCTCCATGTAACCTTCTGATGACTGTATAGATCCTACTAAAGCCTGACTCCAGGAAAATCTTCCCGAAAAAATTAACTTTTCTGACACTTAACTTGAGTTAACATTTCTTATTCTGTTTCATTTTTCTGTTGCAACCACAACAAGGGAAAAAAAAAGACAGTTCATAACTTCTGAAGAGGCATAATATTCAAATATCTGGAAGCTCTAGATGGGGTTTGAGGATAACCCTACATAGGAGCGATGTTTTCATGTCAGATGGGGCATATTCCAGTCTGAGAGGACTTCCCATCTTAGGAAAACACCAGATTTAATAGGCACCTACAGTAACCAAAGGTGTTCCAAAAAATGAGAAATCTGTTCTTTTGCTTGTTTTTCCTTGGAGCAGGCTCAGTTTTTAGGCAAAGGGAATATGGAGGATTGTTCGTGGGACTTCACTTTGACTTGGTTTTGCTCTATAGCTGTGACCTCAGCTATCTGCAGTCTGTTCCTACACATTGCCCCTTGTGCAGTGCTAGGAAATGGGGGCATGGACTCAGAGACTCAAATAAGATTCCATCTGCAGCCCCCCCGACTGCATCTCCTCAGACCCCCACCCCATTCTGAATTTCTTCTTTTGTACAATGCCTCTCCTCCTCAGAGAATTGCTCTTTTATTGAGCTGTTTTCTGGGCTCCAAAGCTGCTCTCAGGAAGGGCAGAGACGAGAGTTCTCTGATGCAAACCGGGTGATCCGACTGCACTTGTGGTGTGTTGTACCCACAGGAGTGTAGGGAATGCTTCTGAGGGGATGTTTATCTTCCATGGCTATCTCTTACAAACCCCTTTTAATATGGTTTATACACACACCACCTGTGTCCAGGCACTGCAGCACCGAGGGCTGATCTCAAACAGAGCATGGCAGTGTTTAAACTGGCCAGCATTACCCTCCAGCCCCTGAAAAATCCACGGGGCCACACCTTGCGGGGCCTAAAGGGAAGAAACAAGGGAAAACAAAACAAAAAGCCCAGCGACTATGAACGGGCAGAAACTTCAGCTCCATTATCACTCCCCTTCATCTGCTCAAAAACCCTCGCTGCAGGGGTTGTCATGGTGATGCAGGTTTGACCTCTCACTTTTTACTCTTCCAGGAGCTAAAAAGGTAAAAATGAGCCATTCTGTCTCGAATGAAAATCAACCTTCCTCAGTCAAAGGACGCCGAATTGCTTTTTCCCTTTGTCAAACCCGAATGTTTCCATAGGCGACACAGAAATATATAAATAACCAGCACCAGCCTCGAGGAGTAGGCATGGGTTCGGTGGCATGTGGCAGTGGCCATGGTGGATGGGGCTCAGCAGGAATGGTCCATCCCCAAGTTTCCTAAAGTCACAAGGTGCCACATCCTGCATTTTCCCTTTGTCATCTCATTCCGTCTCTGTGGCCAGCTCCTTACTCAGCCACTCCAGCGTGGGGTTCATGCTTGTGGCAGCTCTAGGGCAGAAAAATCAAACTATTGATTGAACTGTGTGGCAGCCTCATAAGGCATTATTAGCAGCCTGCTATAAGCAGGACCAGAAAGGGTAAAATCATTTATTTTTATTAATATTCTTGAGAGTCGGGCTTTAGCGAACCTGCCATTTCCCTAGGTTGGCAGCAAAGTCATTGCAGCATCTCCTTGTCCCTGGATGAAACTGGGACATCATGGAGGTCCTGTTTGTGTGAGGGGGTGGCCTGATGAGTTGGGATAGAACCCTTGTCTGAACTAGGAGCCGAAGTAATCTCCTTCTGTCGATTACTGCTGAATCTAAGTCCTCTGCTTTGATAACCAAATCCTTCCCTACTTGCTCATTCCCCCCATCCAGTCT
Organism: Acanthiza pusilla; assembly: GCA_036630365.1. NCBI lineage: Eukaryota > Metazoa > Chordata > Aves > Passeriformes > Acanthizidae > Acanthiza > Acanthiza pusilla. Next base: position 15,124,742 of record JAXCHO010000004.1, on the reverse strand, counting down.
CTCCTCCCACCACTTTCACGCAGTGCCAGGGTAGCTTGACATGTGAAACCAGCATGACTTCAAATCAAAAATTCAGGTTAACGACAAGCTGGCCTTGAATGAAACATTTGAAGAACCTCTGATGCAAATTTCCCAATGCTTAACACGGCTCCTCCATCAAATCTCTTCCCGCACGAGAGTCCCTACCAGTTCTACCTTAAACAAGAGCTACTGAATTTATTTGACAGAATCAAAACAACCTAAGATATATATATAAATACACACACACACACATATATATTTTGCATGTGTGTGTGTATTTATACATGTCATATATATATAAAGCGCCAGCCTTAAAATCCTACTAAACTGCAACTGAAGTCTGGAGTCACCCAAAGTTCAAATATTTCCCATGATTTTGGTACAGAAGTTTCTGAGAACAAGTGTTTCTGGATGGTGCACCAAAGCACACTACAGCACCATACAACAGTTCAGCTTTTCTCCTAACACCATTGTCCTCAATGTAGGATCTCCCTGGAGATCCTTCAGTCACACATCCTTGCTTCCACTTTCCTTACAGCTGGGTCTTTAGTGAAACATGGTCCTTCCTCCCACCCCATGTGCACTCACCAACCCTCAGACAAACTCCAGTGCCTGGCCCATTGCCCTCAAAGGTTTTGTGCACGAACCCCTGAGGTGTTTCAGCAGAGTGAAGGCACTGCTGTCTCCCGTGTGCTCCAGAAGCAGAGCTGTGCTGACCACCAGGCTCCTCCAGGCCCAAAACTATCCCTCAGACCTTCCCTTTAGCTCCTTTGCAAATCAGCAATATTCATTGAGGCTCTAGGGCCTCCTTCTTGCCCACCATCTCAGTTATGAACTTCAAGTATTTTGAGAGCAGAAAAATAAGGGCAGCCCCTGCCGTGACCCACCTTCCTCCTTTGCCAGCCTCCCTGGTGCGTGCAGCCCTTCCTCTCCTTGGCGCAGGGCTCGTGCTGCACCTCTTCCTCATTTCTGGAAATTTCCCTTCGAAGCCACAGCCTCCTCCAGCTCCAGCAGTGATCATCACTAGTGATGAGAGTCACCACGACCTCCTGATTCATTCAGAGAATGACACTCCTGTGTCACGAAGGGGCGCAGCGGATCGCTTCTTGCTCTCACCCACAAGACCACGATGCCCTGAGTTGCGAAGACAGACAGTGTTAGTGACAATACACCAGGAGCATCTCATGGGAGGGCATTCCACAGGTTAATTATGTCTGTGAAACTTTTCCTTTGCAACAGAACAGCCCAGTGAGTCTGATTTGTCTCTGTAAAAGGTGGCTGTCGTATTCCATGCAGGTAACTTCTCCAGCACAAACTGGTGTTTTCTGAGGTTAGGCATTACAGGGGGAAAAGGAATATTTTCTCAGACATACCTTTTTGTCTTAATTTCAGTTATAGCAAAAGCAAATCCACCTCTATTTAGACTTATTTTGGGGTGAGAGAGATTGAAGTAAATAGTGCCCTAATCCCCTTGTTTTCATATTGTAACTCTCTGGAAATAAGATAATGAGGGAGGTGCTAAGTTCTGTATATTTATGCTCAGAAGTTCAGCCCTGAAATGCAAATTGAAAAGAACTTACCACCACTTTTTCTATCTCTCTGTTATCCTGCATTTTCCACAGCCTGAAAGATATAAGTCATTAGATAAATGCCTGCCAGTGGAATGCTATAGCTGCAATGTAAACTATGAAGACAAAATCCATAACAACAACAACAAAAAAAAATAACGCCTCCCTCAGAGAAAAGTTCTGCTTTTCACATTTAAATGTACTAGTTATCAGTTATTCCTGTTCACAGGGCATTAAAATACATGCTGTTTCCTAAGCACTGGTGCAGCTCTAACTAGACTCAAGCTTGGAGCTAAAATAGAACATTTTTTACAAAGCGGTATAATGTAAAACTGTTGTCTAAACATCTCTGCTCCTTACTAGGTCTCTCTACAGTTTTCTCCAGAGAACCCTGCTTTTTCTTTATGGCATCATCATTTATGTCTTTGTTTATTAGTGGAATGAACTTGTCAGTAATTCTCTTCCCACCAGCCAACCTTTGTCCCAGCTCCCTACGTGCTCATCTCTCCGGCTTGGATCAGACACAATGGAGAGTGCTCCTGCCAAAATCGTTTCAACATCAGCCGCTCAGCCTGCTGCAGGGCGAGGAGGTCACCCCTGGATCCTCGCCGCTGGCCTCTGCAGCCCAGAGGTCACGGTGGGACCAGGGGACAGTGACCAGGGCTGCAGTGGTCATGCCCTGTGGCTCTGGTGTCCAGAAGTGGCACTGTGAGATGGAAGGGAACTTGCAGGGAGCCCTGAACACACAGGCACGAACCTGACCTGGCCATGGGGTGGGAAGAGGTGTCTGATGGGATTCCCAGCACAGAGAGATTCCATATGGAATTCCATACTGGACTGGGCTGTGCCACGATGCTGCCATGATGTGACTTTAAAGCCAAAACCCCCTGAGATATGAGGGTGGTTCCCAAATTCCAGGACCCATCTTCTGACTCCATCACTCAAAGTCATCAGCTTAACCCATACACTGCCAGAACACATCCTGCAGATGCTCCATCCTTCAAAAGAACAAAGTTTATCTCCTCCCAATATTTTGCTTTTAACTCAGAGCTTCTGCTTTCACGGCTGCAAGGATACTCAAGTCAGACTTTGAGTCCTGCCAGAGATTTCCTTCTGCAATTTTTAGGTAAACCAACTGGGGAAATTAGTGACTAATAAACTCTTCCCTAAAGCTGGAGCAGATCAGCTCCACAGCACAGCCTCCGTGAGAGGCTCCTCTCCGACAGGGAACTCTCCGGGCAAGTCAAGAAGTGGCTGCGTGTCAGCTGATCCATGGTAACTGTCTGTCCATGGCAAATGTGAGATAATTTAAGGGAGTTTAATCCTTTTTCTTTGCCAGTCCACATGATGAGTTCATGCAGGGCGGTTGGTACACAGTAAATTCACACCATAATTTACTGTGTACTAATTTCCCCAAGCTTTTAATTTCACAGTGTCTCAGTTTCCTCATCTGTAAAAGAGAGATAATAAATACTTTCCTTTCTGGCAGGAGTACTCGAGATCCTTCAGCAGTAAACATAAAAGCAAACATTTTGAAATAGTTACTTACTGAAACTTAAATTTTGGTGTAAACAGTTATTTGTGTCTGATCTTATACTACAACAGCATGATACTAGAGGTAGAAGCAAATAAAATTTGAAAAGTAAGTAACTAATCATTTTAAAAACAACTAGGATGCTGACCACAATATTATTTATATGCAACTGGAGTTGCAAATATTTTTTTAAAGCTTTTTGTTTCAATCCATCTGTGATTCCTTATAAAGGGAATAAAACTAAAATGATGTATTTTCCATAAAGATGCACTAAACTGTTTTCTTTAAAAAGAAGCAACATGTGTCAGGAAGGCCTAAACCTTTTATTTCTCAGGAGGCCTTAAACTTCTTTTTGGGCGAGTGATGCATGATCAGACCCAGAAAACAGTGTGGTTTTATTTCAGATTTTTCTAGACTGTAATAGCCCAAGGGTATGTGCTATAAACTGGAGGAGTTGGAGGAGACCCGTTTTTAAGCGGAACATGGTTAAGTTTCTGTTTCTGACTGGAATGTTTGTTTTAAACTTTTCTTTTAGGGGAACATTTCAAAACTAGTCACAGTTTCAATGATGACTAAATTCACATCGCAATCCCAGTCCCTGGGAATTGTCCTATTCTTTCTGGTACAGCTGAGACTTCAGGAAAGGAAAATCTGCCTTTAAAAATTATTCTTCATGCTGAAATTATGAGTATATTATTAAAACCTAAAGACTGTGGAGGTCAGGAAGCAAAATGAGAATCGGGAACTTTTTTTCATTAGCATCCATATACTGAAAATTCAGATTAACATATAAAAAGGAAACACTTGAAACTTGTGTATATGGATATAAGACTCCTTTTCCCCCCCTCAGTTGCTGAAGCCAACTTTTAGATCTGCTCCTGCTCTACTAACAAAGCAGTTTAAATTGAAAAGCTTTCCATTTCTTCCTTTTCTAATTCTTCAGGTATTTCTGAGTGATATTTCACACAGGCAAAGAACAGCTAATTCCAATCAGCGGTTGCCTCCTTGAGAGAGTTACAACGAGGTGCAAGTGAGCTCTGCTCTGTTCCATGGAACTCAACTGCCATCCACTGGAAGAGAGTGGCAGAGGCAGGGGCTCTTCTCAACGATTAAAGTCACAGCAAAAATAAAAAAGAAAGTATGAACTCGGGTCATACTTTGCTTATTTATCTGTTCTCTTGCGTCTCCCTAACACGAAGCGAAGTTGAAGTTAATAACTCTGAGAAAATAGAACTGACGAGAAAATCCTTTCGCTTTCTTGACCAAGCAACTGCAATGGTGACTGTCCTTAACCACTGTCTATAAATTCTGTAACTCTTAATAGCCGTACAAGGAGAAAGAAAAGGAAAGAAGGAAAACTATAGTTTTAAGATAAGAACACTGTTTAATCCAGTTTGGGGGAAGTTAGGATCCTTAGAGCACAGCCTTTGACACCAGAAAGCACACAGGAATTGCCTTTAGAATGCTTATGTAAAGGTTAAATTCTCAAAATATCACTGATTAAATGAAAAGCAATTACATTAGGAGTCTAAGTTTTGACTGCAATAAGAGTACCAGCAGAAAACAGGCTGGCTGCAGCCAGAGATCTTGTCCATCTGCCCGACATTTTGATGCCTCAGCTGACTTGAATTAGGAGAGAATAACTTGGAAGATTTTTGAGTGCATCCAGCCCCAAGTTAAGAGAGTCCTCTGAAGCAGTGACTTATATTGCTTAAACCCATGCAGGGAGCTCCCGGTTATGCTCTTGATGGCTTTATTAGAAACACAGTGGTGGATCTGTGCGATATAAAAACCATCCAGGGGAGACCTTCAACACCTGACCCCCCCCCCCTTTCTTTGCAAGGAACAGAAATATTTGGGTGCGAGAGGAAAAAAAAAATAACTGCGAGTGCTTCAGCGTTGCTGGTACCTCCCGTCACCGTGCCCTTTCCCTCCCATGCAACACATGTTGGAGTGAACTTTTGCTCCTCGGAAAATGGGACTCCACACTTCCCCGTGCAGGCGTTTCCCTCGGATTCCTGTGCTGAAGGATGCCGTGTTCCACGATTCTGAGATCCCTGGTACCCCAAGATCAAGCTTCTCATTTCGGGTGAGGCCCTTGGCAGCAGAGATGGGCGGCTCTCGTTCGATTGTCGCTCTCCATCACGCTCGGGGAAAGCAGGGCTGGGAAGTTCAGCAGAAATATCCTTCGCTGCCTTGCCTTCTGCAGGAGCCTGACTTGTGCTTGACTCATGTTCTGCAAACGCCGCAGTCCTTGCGTAGACAAAATCCTACCAACTCGGAGGTTCAGTTTGCCTGGCTAAAGACTGCAGGATTTGACCTCTGGAAGCTCATGCTAAGTCCTCGCAGCTCTGATTTTGAGTTTAAGCTTTGGCCTGGAATAACAATGACTGTGAGGGAAGCAATAGGTTATGAGCTGGGTTAAATGATACCTGCTTCTTGCCAGGAAGACTGACTGTATTCAAGCAACTTCTGTCCTCATTTTCCTTTAAATAAATATATAAAGATGCTCAAACTTCCTATCTGAGCTGCAATAATGAAAATCATGTGCACATTAATTTGTACAGGGGTCACTGAGTCTCCCCAGCTCAACGGTTTTCAAACAGAGTGCGTAGTAAGCCCATAAAACATTTATTTTTCATAATTTATGAAGCATTACATATTGTGAGTCCACAATGCCAGCTGACGTAATACGTGATAAATTTGAAATAACAAAACATTTCTCATGTATTTTCCTCCTGATGTGACAATGTGGGACATAAATTTAAAAGAAAGTTCCCTTAGAAGACAAAAGCAAGGCAAAAGAAAAGGCTGCTCTTAAATCAATAAATACTTATATTCCACCAATTTATTGAGCCATTCCCCACTCCGAGGCTGCGGCTCCCAGCTTTTTGAAGCCTCTTGCTACCCCTGCTTCAAAGCTGGAATGAAAGGCTGCCGGGGTGGGTCACTGGTGCCCCCCACGAGTCGCGGGGGTGGCGGCGATGCCGCAGCTGCCAGCGCTGCCCTGTCCCTCCATGGCCTCCAGCACAGCTGCTCCCTGTCCTGAGCCTGGAAAAACCTACCCAGGAACGATGACAGGCAGCAGGGCACAAAATCAATACCGTGTAAAGGTAATTTTCCTCCGTAACAATTATCGTCCCTGTATTCCCAGGAAGAGCAGCAGAGAAAGGCTTTGCACTTCTGAAGATAACTTTCTAGTGCTAATTCAGTAGGCATGCAAATATGTAATTGCAGGATTATAATACAGAGCACAGAGCGCTGCAGAAAACACTTAAAACTCACCTATGTGGCTCTGAAAGCCAGCTGATAAATTCTCATATTACAGGAAACACCTTACAGGCTGAAGGTTGAGACTCTCAGCATCTGTAAAATTGCCAAGTGACTCCTACCAAGCAGTGAGTACCTGGTGCTCAGCACTATTTGGTTTCATTTTGTCTTGTTTTGTTCAATTCAGCACACCAAAGCAATATCTGCTTCAAGAAAACCCTGCAATCCAAGGAAAGGAAAAAATGTGGAAGTTGTTTGAGTGCATGATGCAGAGCAGGAGTGAAGGACAGAGCAGGGTAAAGCCGTTCAGGGACTTCGTCTGGTGTCAGTGCTCTGTTTTATATACAAACACAAAAATATTTAAAGGTTGTGAAAAGGCTGCTTTGCAATAAAATAACGATCTTCCCTTTTAATTTCAGCTTTTATATTTGTGGAGATTGATTAAACTTTACACCAGAAGCCCAAATGAGAGGAAGAAAAATTAAAATCCATACGAACAATACCCAGCAGGAATGATGTGAAGTTCAGTGTGCTGGAAGTCAGTTTTCCCAGGAAAAAGCACAGCACATCCACTGCAGCCAGGCGTGCAGGGACATCTACTGGCAGAGCAGCCAGAGCTGGCCTTGATGAGTACAAAAAGTCTCTTTTCACACAAAAAAACCCATCAGTTTTAGTGACAGCAGAAGGTTTTGGCTGATCTAGTAAGAGGAATGTGTACAGAAAAGGGAGAAAAAGACACTGGCTCATCCCAAGGGTGAAATTAAGTTTTTGCACAACACATCTCAGGGTGTCCTCAGCTCAGCAGCCCTGGCTGAAAAACCATGCCCATGGTGGGGGTGCTGGGCACACAGTCAAACTCACCCTTCCCAGAATTATTCCTGCACCCCTCTCCTGCTGATTTGGCCCCATGCACAGGGGAAGCAAGGCTCAGGTCTCACCACAGAGTTCTCCTGCATTAGCCTCGGGGACAGCACTGAGGTTTGGCTGCTCTTCCCTCCCTCTCCCCCAGCAGCAAATAACCCAGGCAGCCTTCTAGGAAGCGAAAGGCTCCTTGCCTCCCCTCTGCCCTTTAATATAACCGCAGGAGACAAGACACATTTGATCCCTTCTGGAAAGATATGTACACCAGACTGATGAGCTAGAGCCGGAACCAGCCTGACCCCAGCATTTGAAACACTGCCCACCCTTCTCGAGACAGGGTGAGGATCACAAGCCAGGCAGCTTTACTGTAAAAAGATAAGAAGTGTTTGTTTTTCTCGTCTCCAGATCAAGATAAATTTCTCAACTTCTTGTAGGAGTCCTGCTTCTATAACTCATAAATGGAAATAAGTGTCTTTCTCCCCACCCCCACCCATGGCGTCTTCTCCACATACTGTTTTCTGCCCTCAGGGTATCTGTTCTATACTTCCAAAAAAAGTCCATCTGGTTATTTTACTGTAACACACTTACCAGAACTGTAAGATCATAGAAAAAACATTTGAAAAGGACCTCTGGAGGTTTCTAGGCCAGCCTCCTGCTTCTTGGAGCTTCATTAATATCAGCACCAGGTCAGACCGGGGATGCTTTTGTGTAGGTGATCCCTGAAAGTCACCAAGGAGAGAAATCCCACCAGTGCCCTAAATGACATGCCCTAGTGTGGTACTGAACTCCAGGTAAAGAAGTTTAATTCTAGTTTTAGACGTAAGACGTTATAGCAGTCTTGAAGTGAAACACTCATCCTTGGTAGCTAAACATGGTTCAGCAATATTGAAATTGCAGTTTGTACCTGGATTTCAAAACCACCCGTTGGATCATTTACATTTCAGTTTTGGTTCAAACCATCTTTTCTCCAGCTCTGACCCTCAGAAAGGCCAGAACTGGGCTAAGTGCAGGCTTCTAACACACCTCCACCAAGCAGTGGGGAAACAAAAAAGTTTTGAGAGGGGTTGACAGATGAGGCAGGAGGGCTGGGAAGCAAGGGACAATAGTGATGTACACTGACAGTGACACACAGACCAAAGATGGGGCTCCTGTAAATAACATGGACGTGTGCCTCCTTTGGGTCCCATTTCATCCACCCTAAATATGCTCACCTTTACTTTGATTTCACAGGGTTTTCAGCATTTTTAGGCTCTCCCCAAAAGCAGCTGCTAAAATCCAACCAAGTGTTTCTTTAGAAGTAAAGCACCTCCACAATCTTTCATTTAGCTGACATTATGAAGATCAGAAAATGATACATATGATTGTATTCCTTTCAGTTATATACTTCATTTAAAACACTTCACCTGCTTTTATTTCTTTTTTCTTTCTTTTTTTCCCAGTCATTACACAACATCTGAAAGATAAGAGAGGGAAATCATTTTGTTACTTTAAATACTTATCTCAAGCTCTCATTTTGAGTACATCGAATAGATGCACTGTGCTAAAAAATGCACAAGGGAAAAAAATTCCAAGGATACAGCTAAGAGATTGTGAGAAGAAAAAAACAGAAAACAACAACAGCAGATCATAGAAGAAGAAGTGTCTAAAAAATGAGAAACAACAAAAAAAGGGACAGAGCTATAGCATGGTAGAAGAAAAAAATAAATATACCACATAATTTATTGCAGGGAGAGTTCTGAAGAAAATGTCTTGTGAAATAAATATAATGCTCATGAGGACAAGAGATCTCATTCATATCCAATCTGTCTTGTGTAAAGAACTAGGCAATAATGTTCAAGTAAGTGAGTCACTGCGAGATCTCCCAGTTCGGCTGAAGATTGCTCAATAGAAATAATAACAAGCCTCAGAAAAAAGACAGTGTAAGTACAGGTGGGAAAGGGAGACAAACTCAGAGCAATAAGTACACAGAAAATATCGAGATTGCTGTACAAAGTAAAGGCATGATACGTGCCCTTCTCTATCTTCCAGACTATTCCTTCTGTGCCAGTGCAGCTCTGTGCCCAGGCTGAGACAGCACAGATGTGACCACGCTGCATAAAAGGTGATTTATTTATGGATCCAGAGCCAGGTCTTTCTCAGTGAAGGACCTTCAGCTCTGTTCCTCATAGTGAGCCATGGATGTTCAAGTCCCAGAAAATGTCAAGTGCCCTTTGATGCCACCACTGTCCTGTGGGCAGAGGATCTGGTGAGGACCAGGAGGATGGTCGTTCAGGATGAAGGTGCTTTGGTAAATCAGAATAATATAGATTTGCCATGAATTGGCTATATTTTACCTTTATAAAGGGGGATAACTTTTCCTGTGTATCCACAGGGTCTTCCACAGGCAGGCTGAGGGTGTTTGAAGTCTAACAGGCTATGGGCAAGCCTTGCAGTGCAAAGAGCTGCTGGGCACATCAGGAGAGCCCTGGACCCTGGGACAGAGTGACTTGGGCTGGACACGAACAGCATCACACAGCCCTGGACCACAGCGTGCTGGCACAGGGACCTGCCTGGTGACAACAGGGGCACAGCCATCCCATTCCCCTGCACACTGGCCCTGCAAAGTGCCGGGAGCACGGCTGGATCCTCACAGAGCCCACAGCCTGGGCACCCTGTGCAGGCAGAGGAGAAGCAGGCACCCTCAGCGAGTGATTCATCTGCTCTGAAATCTGAGGCTTGTGGGAACGCTTCAAAACACACAAGTTCATTTCCTCCCAAAATGCAGCAAAACCAGATTTTATTTGGTTTTTTTTTTTTCCCTTAGCTGCTTCTCTCCTCGCAGGTCTCTCAAAAACGTTTAAGAGGGGAAAAAAAGAAGATGGGATTGGATACTTTTGATGCAAACCTGCTTTGGCAGGTGTGAGGTGGGAAGGGAGAGGGGATTAACAGGATGGCAGGAAGACCCACTGATGACTGCATCTCAACAGGGCTTTTTCCAGCCCAGGATCACAGGTCCAGAGAAGGAATCTCCTTGCGACTGCTGTTTTTAGCTGCTACAAATGTTTGTACAGCCAGGCTAAAACGCAGTAGGGAAATTGTTTTTGTCTGTTTTTGCTTCCAATTCTTCCTCAGTTTTTGGAGGTGAGGCAGCAAGGAGACAGCTCCGAATGAAAACCCGATGTGGGGAGAAGGCAGGAGGATGCAGGGGATGTGGCAGGACCAAGAGGGAAAGGGCATCTGTATCCAGATATTGGACATCTGCAGTGAAACCATCCTCACCCTTGGCAAAGCAAAAACACCACCGAAATACAGCTCTGCCTGCTGGGTGGTCCAGCACATCCAGGAGCTCCCAGCAGGAGCCTGAGCTGCAAATTTAAATACTAAAAAATTTCTGATAGCCCAAACTATTTAGAGAGAAAAAGGCTATCGGCTCACATTTGGAAAAAATGTCCTCTTGTCTGCACAGCTCTACATTTTTCAATCTAAATTTGGAGTTTTGGCTACTGTGATTTTTCAGGGTATGAGATGTGGGTGGGTATTTTTGTACAAGATAATGTATATCTAAAATGATACAGACTGTTGCTAGAGCCAGAAAGATGTTACAATGTCAGAATTGCGAGGAGAACAAAATATGCATTTTAAAGACTAAGAAACAGAGAACAACAACACCATGGAAGTGACCTGACCGAGGTTAGAGCATGAGTCACTCACGGAGGCAGGCAGGGAACTCACTTCTGTGATCCAAGTCAGAAGCACTTGGAATTCACTCGCTGTGAAAAAAAGCAGCAAAAAGGGTCCTGGGGGTTAAAAAAAAAAACAGAATGGAAAAATTTACCATGGTCTGTAGGTGCAGACAGTGGCTTAAATGGACACCCTGATGTCTCTGAAGCATTTGTTAGCAAGGGAATGCATTTACAGCTGTGCATCGGCAAACAGAACTGCAGAAGCACTGGACTTTTCAAATGCAATTAATGGATCATTTTTCCTTCTATACCTCTATAAGATCTGCCATCCTGATCTCCAGCCATTGCAAATGTTTGTCTGGCAGGGGATACGTTGCTGTGCTCTGCACACAAACTCTGGCTGGTCTTATTCTTATAAATTCCAGGTATTGGGGGACACAATCAATTGGTGCCTATTGTAACATCTCAGCTGAAGTCAACGGAACTACGAAACTACACAATAGTTAAGGAATTACCTGAAGACACTAAAATTGTCAGCCTGACTCTTGATATCATGGAATTAAATGAAAGAGAGAATAAGCATTTGTGAGGTCTTGTTATAAAAGAATATCCCAAAACCACCTTACACAAGTGACGCGAATGCCGACTGAAGAACCAAAAAACACAGCAGAAAAGGAAAAAATAGCATTCATTTTAAACATTCTGATTCTTTCAGCCCGACTTCATGCTTTTAGAGAGCTCTGTGATGACAATACAAACAGTAGCTCATTTCTCAATCAAATTCCACCCACATCAGTGTGTCACACTTGTGCCTGATGAGCAGGAAAGGGGTAGTGGTGGGGTGCTACATACCCAGGGGCATGCAGATACACAGAAATACAGATACTGTAAGTCTCTTTTCAAACTTTTTGGTGCCTGCTCTGGTTCTAGATACAGAGTTAGGCTGGCAGCAAAGCAGGTTACCAATGTTTTTCATAACAACACCACAATCTTTTGAACAGAGGGAAATGTTTATAACTAACACAGTTAATTATGCTTTCTGATATGTCTCTGAAATAAATCCAGTGACTGTGATGATTTCTCTCTTGACAGCAGGCAAACTGAGGCTGACTGACTGACCTGATGTGCCCCCAGCCACCCTCGTGTGACTGCTGGGACTGAGCTCTGGGTCCCCCTCCCCTCGCACAGCCACGGCTCCGCTCTTTTCCGGGCCGTAATTGCCACATCAGTAACGATGAGAAGATTTTATTTGACTGAAAGACTGCTCTAAGTGCCCAGCTTGCAGGTTGCATCTCACCTACAGGAACTTAGGGGCTGTACAGACATTCAATTTCATGATTCATTTAAAGCGATATGAAATGTTGCTTTGGACTCCCCCCCCTTCACATCCGGTGACTGCACAGTGAGTGGAATTATACTCAGCATGTCACACTCCAGTGGACAGAGATGGTTTGTAAAAGCTGATAAGCCTCGTTAGGGTTTGCAACTTTGTGTGAACTTCGGTGATAAATACTGCACTCGTGAAATGCCAAATACTGCTGGAATGTTGGCGTGAGCACGACAGAGATTACAGCTAATGTGGGAGCGCGTAGGTACACTGTGCAGCAAATTACAGGCATGATATGCAGCCACTTGCTGTGGAAAGTGGTGGGGTTTGAGCCAGGGGTATTTCCTGCAGCACAGTACACCGGGATCTGACAGAGCTAACAGCTCAGAGTGAAATTAATGAAGTGGGAATGATGGGATGAGGATCCTGCATGGATACGGAGGGAAGCGACAATATTTGTCAATATTTGTTCATGGCTCTTACTCATGGGTTACCTGCTCTGCTGAGGATGTGAGTTTATGAACACACCCAGACAATGGCTAATAACTAGAGAGACTCCTTTTCCCTTGATTTTAACAAAGAAATTACAACTCCTGTCAAGAGCAAACTTTCAAATTGTCTTTCTTTCTTTTTTTTCCCTACATGATCAAAAGGAATTTCAGAATGATGTCCCGCACTCAGATGAAAGCAAAGTTTGATGTTCTGAAGTGCTAAACTTTTCCGCTTTGACCTGCACGATTGAGATGAAGGAGAAATTTGTCTGTAGTAATTAACATGACAAATAACTGTGAATGGGAACTTGCTGTTCTGAATGACAGCGTTGTCTTCTGCTTCAGGGTGAGAAACCCAGGGCCAGGATCCTGGGGATCTATCCCTTGCTTCCATCTGACTCTTAACAGGTTTGAAAATCTGTCTCTCACCTGATGGAGGCAAGGATGGAGGGTGATCTCCTGCAAGAGCACGGCACCTTAGGATGCATCCTGCAAGATATTGCAGGGGGGGAAGAGCTGATTGCCCAGAAAAAGAATAATCACCAGGGATTAAAGGTATTTCATGAGCCCTGCCTTTCATGCTGACAGTTCTGCTATAATCATTCCCAGCGTACTGCTCTGTCTCTGCACTATTCATCTGTTGCCAATTGCCTTGTAGTTACTTTGTGAGCGTGTTAGTTGGGGACTCTTCTCTCATTCTTTGTTTTTACAGCCCTCGAACACAAGGGATCCTATGACCAGGATCCTGCATGCTTTGAGGCACCTAATAAATAATTGTTAGTATTCCAATAGCCAAACTATGCTTTGCAGTATCAGGAAGCCTGTACAGCAAGAAGATAACTGGTATTAGCTAATTGCTATTGAGTGGCTTTCAGGCAATAGATCACGGAGGCTTTTCTTTGTTTTCTAGTGGCTTGCTTTTTGCTGGTTTTTTTTTTTTAATTACAGTATGGAAATGCAATGCATTTTATCACCAACTTGATAGTGGATGGCTCCAGCAGGGAATCCTAAAACTTTCCAAGCCACAGAAATAGATTGAATTGTGCTAAGCCTTATTATCAGCGTGGAGGGGGACTTAGTGCTGCTGTCTATGCCACATCCATTCTGCTCAGGGCATTTGTATCTTCAGACATATCATTTTGGCTTTGCTCATCAGATCAGCATTATCTACAGGAGACACTCCTCACGAATGCAGCAATCCCCACCTCATTCATTCCTCCTTTCTGCTGGCTCGTGCCCGGTGGGGAGCGAGCAGCTCCCGAAATCCTGCCCCAAGCCACTGGCGGCAACAGCAGCATCTGTAGAGCCGCGTGGGAGGAGAGCAGAATCATCCTCGCCCTCCCCAATTAAAACTTCATCACCAGCACCAAGATAACAATGCGATAGAAAAACACTGAATGCTGCTCTCGCTGGTAACCGACATGACCTCGGAGCTCAAAAAACCCAGTGGCCTGTTCTTCTCGCGCTATTCCCCTGCAGCCTCACCCACGGCGCCCATCAAACAATCAGTCACAGACCCCATCTGTCAACACGGGGTCTGCAGTTCATGGAATCTGCCCGACCGTGGTGTTCTATTACTGAGACTCTCTGTAAACAGAGGTGCTTTGAATGACTTGTCGTCTCTTACAAATTGCACGGGGAGAATGAAGGCTACAGGACTGAGTGACATAATTGTAAGACAAAAATTACAAAGGCTCTTCTTTCACTTACCCTGGCAGTCTTAGAACTGAGTTAGACTTTCACACGCAGTGCCAGGGCCGATCAAAGCTGCCTTGTAAAGAGCTTGTAAAGATTTTTTCTTTTTTTTTTTCTTTTTTTTTTTCTTTTTTTTTTTTTGCTAAGGATCCTAGATGCTAAGTAAATTTGCATCAGGGTTGCTTTGTGCATCACAGTCCTGTGTATTGTGTTGGCCAAGTGTTCCCCCTCCAATGGCAGTTACTGATCTTGATATTTAGCGTGAAGCTTGACAAAACACAAACTCTTAACGTTATATTCTGTGGTTTGTTTTTGTTTTGTGTTTACATCCTCTCACTTACATGTCTTCCACCCCTTTCTTCATCTCATCCTTTATACAAAATTCACAGTACCTTGAGGCTCATGTGTCTGAAGATCCTGGGGAAATCTCCACTCTCATATTCACTCAAACCAGTCACATCCTCTTCAAGAAGCTCTTCTGTATCCCAGTCCTGTCCCTGGGAAGCAAAGGTCACGGTTAGACTAAGTGTCCAGATGTCAGAAGAAAGGGACCACATTTGTTTAATGGATTATGGAGCCTGGAGAGATATTTGGGATCTAGTGATACTTCCACTGGGTCATGTGTTCCATGTATTTATCATGTTTTCCATCTAAACAACATAGAGTATAGCTAGATGCCATTGTGATGGGTAGCTGATAGCTGTGTGTAATAAATATTTTTTTAAAAAAGCAAAAGAAGACATCAGTTACATTACCAAAATATTAGTCTGGCTTCAAGGGTGCTTTTTGTGTCCTTATGTGTAATGCCATAAAAACTTTTTTTGCTTGTGTGAAAGAGATACAAGACTTTTGTAAAGTAGAAATCAGCACCACCAAAGGCTTAATTATATAATGAAACATTCTCAAAGCCCTCACATTAGCTCACTGATGCTTAGTGGAAAAGGCATTACCTAGCAACAGTCAGTTACAAATCACAGGAAAAGTAATGGAGATTATATGCTACACCACTCTGTAGAGTCAAAATTGGTAGCAGGATGTGCTTGTCCTTTCATTTCATGTGGAAAAATCCATTGTTTACAGGTGTGAGGGTGTAAGAGATGCACTTCAGGGGGAAAACAGGCCTGTTTATCCTTCATTAAAAAGCAGTCTTTAAAAGAAGCCCAAAGATAGAGTGAGACATGTTAACATGGCCAGAGAGTGCAAACTACAACACAGGCATTAGAAAAATTACCTCTACTTTTTTTTCTCCTCAAAGAAATTGCTCTTCATATGTCATTCATTCTCAAGGGCTTAATTGAAAGGATTAATCCATTTTTAAGTGCTGACAGGCTTGAGCTCCCCAGCACCAATGTCCTGCGTGTGCCTCAGACAAGTTACTCTCATCAAGGTGTTCAGCAGTACCTTGACCAACCAAGATCTCGTGGTTGTTGCCTCTGGATTTTGTTTCCATCCCAGTTCTGTGCACCATAGTGGCAAAAACTCTCAGAAACCGCAGGAGAAATACACTGGTATTTAAGAGACAGAGTTATTAGAACCAGCTCCATATTGCAAATGCAGCTAGCAAAGAGAGAGCTGGGTTTTATTCCGAATTATGCTTTGTTAACAAGTTGTTAACTAAGTTCTCACTCCAGAATATTTAGAGCCAGCTAAATAATATGTGTCAAATCATTGATCTGACAAGTTTCACAACTTTTTTTTTTCCACTTTAAATTTCAAATATCTATTCAAAAAATAGCATGTTCAGTCTTTTCGCTCAGTTTTAATTACTGGCGACAGCAGGGGAGGGAGAAAGAACAAAGCTGAATGCATAGATCCCACAGGGAGTTTGCCATCTCTGACCATTAGGGGAAAAGAGAAAAAACAGGATCTTTTCACTTGGAAACTGAGCCCACTTAGCGTGGAGGTCCTGGGAAGAGAGGAAATGCAGAGTCCTCCCAGTGGAAGAATCCTCCTTTGCTGTCGCTTTGCTGATCATTCCTGTAGGCGGCTGCTATGGCAGAAAACCTGGTACAACAGCTCTGTTGGACTGAGGCAGAAGTTCTGCAAGGGTGCAATGTTTGTTGGGTTGGGAATTATACAGCTGGCACTGGGGACAAAGGGAAAAGTTACAGCACAGAGCTCTGCTCATTATACAGAAAACTGTTCGGAGACAGGTGGCTTCAAAGGATTGCGATTCTGAGGGATGAATGTTTGCCTTTTGCGTGTGTGTGTGTGTGTGTGTGTGTGTGTGTGTGTGTGTGTGTGCAGGCACACGTGCACACATCGATGAGGATTTGTCTCAAAAAGCAATGGGACTGTTTCTGGTTTCCCTGGGCAGTGCTCAGGCAGTCAGCTGTGGCTCAGAGCAGGCATGTGTGAAGAGAGCTGCCCATCTCCCCTCATCTCACTCACCAGCCCAGGACTGCGATGATGATGTTAAAAGCAATGTCCGTGAGACTGCACTCGAGATTACGCTTTGGGACTCCTCCCATATCACAGAGGGAGTAGCAGGATTTCTACGTGGACCTGAAAAATAAAGATGTGTTTTCTAAGTGAAATACCACAATCTAGCTTGCTTCATACATCTGAAAGCCCCTCGGTGGGCACAGACCATTAGCAGATCCAGCTGGAGTGGAGTTTAGGCAAGGCCATAACTTGCTTATCAGTAAAGACTTGTGCTCTGTGGCAATCTTCTCTCCCACTTTTGGAGATCTCAGACCAAGCAGGGCTGCTGTGGATACGATGCTGCTCCGTGCGTGTTCAAGTAGCACAACTGGATTCCTACTAGCGCCAGTAATTATCAGGTACACACGAAAGAGCCAATCAAGCACCCAAAAGGACAGGCTGCCCTCTGCTCCCCCCGGGTGCAGCTGGCTCCTTATTTCAAGCGCAATCTTAAATTACAAGGAAAAAGGATTTGCTGCAGAAGCAATGTTGTTTGGTATCAAAAAAGATTCCTCCTTCCTTCTGCCACCTCCCCCCATCTGCTTTTCATGTTTTATACAAAACTTGCTGCTCTGAACACTCCTGGATTTTCTCCCCTTCTAATAATAAAGAAGCGAATCTGATGTCTCCCACTGATGGCTTTCTAACCTTCAAAAGCATGTGTTTATCATGAGTTTCAGCTATCCAAAATAGTTTTGACCTGAGGTTACCATGCAGGCTCAGCCTGCTCCGAAGCAGGTTAAATGGATGATAAGCAAACATTTCATTACAGACCTTTAGTTGTTGTAAGGATGTGCAAATCCCTGAGAAAGATTTTCAGCATATCCTCCTGAGCAGTGCGGGGCTTCGGACCTGGGAGGTTCACTCAATCAGAGCCCTGCTGTCACTTTGCAAATATCTCCGCTGACTGTGCCCTGCATCATCACTTTGTGGGGCCCTGGGTGAGCTGCCGGGCTGGGGAGAGATTCCTCCCACCTGATGCACTCTGAGGGATGAGATTTTTAAGTCTTAATTGAAAACACTCTTTTTTCGCTATCCCGTCCCTTCTCTGGTTTCTGTCTGAGCAGAGGAGAGGGGAGAGGTGCTGATGGAGTGTTGGGTGGCCCTGGGGGAGATCATTCCTCCTCCCAGCCCCTGCCTGCTGCCCCATGTCTCACAGCCACATGCATCCAGCAGCTCCAAACCCCCTGCCAGAACTCTTT
Organism: Acanthiza pusilla; assembly: GCA_036630365.1. NCBI lineage: Eukaryota > Metazoa > Chordata > Aves > Passeriformes > Acanthizidae > Acanthiza > Acanthiza pusilla. Next base: position 15,106,687 of record JAXCHO010000004.1, on the reverse strand, counting down.
TTGAGCAGCACTCTGTCAAGTCCACAGATCCATTTCTGGGCTACCCAAGTCCAGTGAAAATGGTCTGGTGTGGACATCACACAGCCTCGCCCCACCAAAAGGCAAACAGCCCAGGAAGCAATGCACCTTCTGCATCTTCCTCACAATAAAAACACAAAGCGATGACAGCCCTAAGGGATAAACACACCCCAGTCCCAGAAAGGCACATCTGTGAAGTACCAGGTACTTTATCTCTCTCAGCTCTATGTCTTCTTCCTAATTAAATCCACAAAAGAGCAACACTTTATGGGTCACCACTTGCATTAATCCTGAGCAGGATTCCCAGCCCCAGCTGTCCCGCCAAGGACCATGCTCCATTTTCTTTATTCCCACCTCTCTTCTATAGCCATCCAGCTGAAATGTTCTCACTGCAAGAGCCTGAGCTAATTAAGGACAGAGAAAGGTGAAACCTGAGAGAAAATTCAGTGTACACCCAAGATGGGCACCTCCCGTGTCTCCTTCCAGCAGCACAGGGGAGGGACTAGTGCAGGGCACCGTGTGCTTGCTCCATGTGCTCCAAGTTCATTACACAGCCAGTGGATTGTTGTTCTCAGTCAAGTTTTGGATAAATGCATGAAAAATACTGCACTGCTGGGGATGAAGCTTCCCAAATCCCAAATTCCAGCCCAACTGCACCAAGGAAATCAGCACCTCAGCTCTGGAACTGCATGACTGACATGCTGACATAGCTGTGCTCTCCTGCTTGGTTTCATCTGTCCTCGACAACTACTGGTCTCCAGAATTATTTTTCTTCAGTCCCAATCATTCCTGGTGTTGGCCTATACACAGCAGTGTTGACTACAGCCCCTTATTTCCATGGTATCACTGAGATTAGCATGGATTTACCTATTTTTTTAAAGAAAAGTGTGCAGGAATACGTCTAATTATGCTTTGCTAAGTATGAAATGTCCTTCTATTTAGCAGATGCTTGGGCCCTACTTTGACCTAACACTGAGTGTTTCAAGTAAACTGCCAGCAGCCCCGTCAAACTGTTGTGGGTAATTTGGAGTATGAAATGTGTTAAATTATTCAAAGAGCTGAATAAGCATAAACAGGCAGTACAACAGGAGAGATATGCATACCCAGCGATGCTGGTGTGACATTTAATACATCATATTAGCACTCCTGTTAGTACAAAGAGCTGGATGCCTAGCACAGCAGCCTGCAAATTCGCAGGCAGAACACAGCCTAGCTGCATTATGTCCCCCATAAAGCCTTCCTCCAACTGCTTTCCTTTGAAAAGCTAAATACTGCTTGCCTACAACCAAAGGTGAAAGTTGGGAAACAAAATTTGATTCCTTCCTGAAACACAAAGTGCGTGAGGTCCATCTGACCCACCTCTGCTTCATGCTGGTATCAATCATCCTGCTGAGAGCAACTGTCTGATTTAGAGCAGTCGTGTAAAAAAAATCAGAATCAGGCTCAAAGTTCTCTGATGGTGTAAAGTGGACCCCAAGACAGACAGGCTCTGCTTAGTAACAGAGCTGAAGCAGCAGAGAACACACACAGGATCATAACACATGTCTAGCTCAGAAATACGTATAAAACCCCATGTCCTAGTAAAAGCTGACACTAATTCAAGACAAAACCCTGCCTTTTACCCACTGTGGAAGCAGTCCATTATTTCTTATCCTTCAAAACAGAGAGTGTTTTCAGGTTATGGAGTATTTCTGAGTTCTCAAGAGATTACACTTCAGGGGATGAATGAGATGCTTCTGTAGTCAGGGTTTCGTGATGGTTAGCAGCAAGGGGGAGGTGATTCTACTTTGAAAGCTTTTTCCCATTCTCAGAAAAGAAAAAAAAAAATCCAGCCTGTGCTGTGGAGAAGTTTGGGCCTGGTAACCCAATCTTTACTGCTTCGTTTGTCAATGAAAATAAAAATAAAACTTGAAAAAAAAAATCCATACAGCCAACTCATAACAAATAAATGGAATGATCTCTCCTGAGAGCAGATGGAAGCCCTAGTGATGGAGGTAAAGTAGCCTGGACAAAGCACTCATGGATGTGAAAATACTGTCAGCAGCATGCCTGGATCAGCAAGGGATGGACTAACTGACCTCAAAGGTTTTTCCTTTTCTTTTAATTTTCCCCCATTTTCTTTTTTTTGTTTTCTTCCCTACGGTTTTGAGTAACGGGCTGTGGGGCAGCAGAATTCCTTTGTGCCAGGGGGAATTCTGATTTTAAGTGGTTCTGGAGCTAGTTTGCTGACTAGCATAGAGCCACCCAATTTGTCCTGTTTAGTTTTTGTTAAAATTTGATTTTTAGATTTTCTTAGTAGGTGAGAAGAGATATTGGTACATTTTTTTAATGTTCCTTTGGGATAAATACATTGCAGGGTGTCTCTTGGCTCTCCTTTTCCTCACTTCTAAACTCCATTTAGAGATAACATGGGATTGATGAGTCTAACTTCATGAAAAATGTTTACTAACTTTGTTATCATGAGAGCTTAGTGATACTAAAAGGAGCATAGCTCAGTTCTCAGATGGTGAAGGGGAATTTGTAATATAGGCGCACTTGGAAAAACTCCATTTGAATTCATAATCTGAGCCAATTTTCGTTCCTTTTGGAGTGAACTACAGAAAAAATATTAAATGTCAACTTGCCAAAACAGAACCTCTGCCTATAAACACAATGGAGACGGACAAACATTTTGTGGGGAAATGTCGATTCAAATTCAAATCTTAATATAAATTTGGGGTTTGCAAATACTTTGAGACACACAAGTTGGATGTTTCCCTAGGAAAGCGTATCAATTATTTAGGAGTGTTTGTGAGAAGCCAGCTTAAATTCATAACAAGACTATCAGTTCAAGAAATACAAATCTAAACACCAAGTTCATTTACTCAGGGAACAAAACCAAATCACCCAATCTCTCCATCCAAACTGAACCAAGTAGCCAACATCCAGAACCAAATTATGTGAGAACAATTTGGAATTATGAGTTGATACAAAGAGCTTTTTGCCTTCTCATAAATATCTCAAAAACAGAAAGCAGAGGGGGAAAAGCCTTTATTCTCCATTTCCCCTGTTGCATACACCAATCTTTCTGATTTAGGGAGGATCTCTTCTCTGAGCCAGCTCCTCTTCCTCACAAGGCAGCTGGGAAGCGGGAAACGTAGGCTGAGTCTATATTTGTATATCTGTTTGGATTAGAAATGTGCTTTTATCTCCCAGTCACCCCCACAGTCTGCACTGTGGTTTGTGTTACGCAAGGTCAGATAAAAATAACAAAACTTGAGCCCAAACTGTTGAAGGAAATTCATTTTATGGGACCATAGCGGAGGAAGCAAAAAACAAATCATCCCCCAAATATGTACAGGATAGAAATGAGGCCCACAGTGTCAGCTATTGTCCCTCTTGGAGGACCTCATAAGGTGATGGATGACTTATTGATGTCGATGCCATCACACCGGAGGCAAAACTGTCTAGGGAAAGAGTGGGAAAGGCAATGAGACCATCGAGGACTATCTGACACAGCTTGGGAGCCAAAGTGAACTCCAAGGTTCATCCACTTCCCAGCACCTCAGCAATAAAAATAAATCCTATTAGCTTCCATCACAATTGAATTCTCGCTCAACTCTGCCACAGTAGCCAGCTCCAATAAGAGGGAGGGCACGTCAAGAACCTTAATCCCTGCTCCAAACTCTACATGGCACTGGGCAGCATCCTCTGGTAGTGAGAGACTCAACAGCCTTGTGAGATCCTGGAAATTCTTTCGAAGAGGCTGGAGAACACTTCTATGAATCGAGCTGAGTCCCTTTTCCTTGCTGACTTTACATGGAACAAATACACTGCATGAAGCTCAAAGTGTTTATTAAGAAATAAGTGCAGATTAGCTCCCTTTAAACATTTTTAAGCTACCTACTAAAGCAGATCAGGTAATAAAAGCTAAAGCCAAAAAACCTGCAAAATTTCATTAACAGAGAAAAATAACTTTAATGGTCATTGCTGTGGTTTAAATTAGAAGAATTGGGAGGGTGAGGAGAGGTTGCTTTGAAGTGCCTTCATCCTCCAAGGAATATGACTATTGCTACAGTTTTTTGCTAATGTTCATTCTCACAAGCCCAACTACTTTGTGAGTCACCTGGAACTGGTTTCAAATTTTAAATATTACAATCTAGAAGTCTTATTGCATCTAACCTCACTTGAAGATTTCTTCATTCTTCTAAGTGACTTCCACAACTCTGCAGGGCTTTGTTTTGGATGTGTGTGTTATTTTTTAAACAAGTTCTTCCTGCAAAGCACCCCCTCAAAGCAAAAGCTCCCACCTTTTTTTTTTTTCTCTCATAGATATCAAACTATTTGTGGCATTCTTGTGCATGCTACATGAAATATGATCAAAGAGAAGTCACAGAGCTAAAAAAAAATCATTAACTTTCTCTTTTCTTCCTGCGTTAGTTTTTTGCGCAGTTTCTCTGCAATAACCAAGCTGCACTTACTGTTTTCTATACTTTCCAATAGCTGATGTCAGTGATGCCTTCATACACACTTCATCTAGCCTAGAAGAGTGCAAGAGGAGCCAAAGCTGAAAAAAAAAATACTTAAAGGTTTCATAACAGCTTTTATCCAGCAAGTTTCAAAGAGGGCTCATTTTGCACTTTCCCTGTATTTAACAAAAACAATTTCAAAGTTGAATTGTCCTCAAGCACTTTCAGTTTTGTTTTCTTCTTCTCATTCTCCTTTCTTGTTCCCCATCAGTGAATGGATTCAACAGCAGTAGAAAGCCAAAATACTCAATCATTGCGCTCTTTCAATGGACCATAATGATGCTAAGGCTGAACAGAGTATTAGGCAATACAGTGTGAATAAACCTCTCCTTTTATACAATAATCTGGATTTTACAGGCCATTCCTGGGAAAATTGTGCACACATCAGTGCAAGTTTTCCTTTCAGAGCTGCTATCATTAGCCAGAACTTTCTCATTTTAATCCTAGAAATCCATTGTCAAACCAATCCTGTGTTTCTTATTGACTGAGAGGTAGCACGAATCCATACTGAAAGCTCTCCAGGGCCTTTAAAAGGTTTTTGCGTCTGTAACAGCACATCTATCTAATCTGCAGTGGTCTGCTCACTTAAGAACATTAACTGGTGGAGATAAGCACAGGTTTCCAGATTCTTACCTGCGGGGCAGCGGTTAGGTGGTTTATAGGCAAGATGACCTCGGGTTGTCGCCAACTTTATCCTGTTATTCTGGGTGCTCCCAGAAATGTCTGAAGCTGTACATGTCATGTTAGCAGCCACCTGAAGGCTGGATGTGCCATCCACGCTCCTCCTTCATGGGAATGGGGGGCAAGGCAGTGGGAATGCATCCAGGGCTCTCAGCAGGTGCTGGATGGGAGCAGGGAGAAGAAAGTGAGCAGCACAGTGACTTCATTAGGTTTTTGTGCACTAAATCAGTTTACCCTCAAGAATGGACAATGGAAAATCTGAATCCATGAGCATCATGGAGAAAAAGAGAGCAATTAGATAAATTGAAGGGTTTCCTGGTAATTTTAAATATATTTCATATAGTTTATTTAGATTATTTAGGAGTTTTCACCAATGAAAAGCAACTGCTTTACCTGATGTGTGAGGTTTCCAGATTCTTCACTGTTCCCCTGTCCATCCGTCCCATCTGTCATGGCAGTGTGGCTGTCTCAGATCACTTCTACATCCAAAGGAAAGTTGCTGAATACAGAAAAAAAATACAGAATCAGGACAATCAGGGTAATCAGGGACCTCTAAATCCAGCAGCTGGAGGATTTTGTGTTGCTCAAGTCCAGGTCAGAATTATTTTTTTTTTCTACTAAAATCTGGCCTGGGTCACATCAGGCTCTGGTGGCACTTCAGCAGCATCACACCACAAATGGGTGACCCTGAGGTGACACAGCCTCATGCCCACGTGCAAGGAAAAGAGTGGATCTGACTTTAGGGTTTTGCAGCTTTGACACTTTGATCAACCCCTACTCCATTAATAAATGGAAGTTCACCTACAAGAAGACACACCCCACACTTAGAATACCAAGTTTCTGCTTTGCTAATCAAAATAAATAAAGTACTTGTGATTAATTGGGAAAAGTAACATCAGGCAGGTGAATATGGCATCTGCTTGACATCTTTCCCATTCCTTTTTTATCACATGATGAAGATTCTCTGTACTAGTAAAGCAAGGTATTATAAATTCAATATACAAATTTTCCACCATGCCAGCAATTGTTTCAAGCCTGCTTCTTGTGCCTTTTATCTCTCTTACAAATCTTGAAGGGAATCGGATTCATCATTACACAAATGGCCTTTATTTCTGGCTGTTAAAAACCTGATGATGAGCAACATTTCCAAGGAAGAAAAAGCAGTCAATTTCCGAAGCATGTGCAGAGTTAATGTCTGCAGTAATTGCGACTAAGTACGGTAGAGCAGAGATGCTCTGCCAGCTGGAGCCAGGGATTAAAAAGGAAACATCTGTGCTGAGATTATAGGAACAGAGGAAGCTGTGGGAAGGAAGGAAGCGAGAATGCCCATGTAGGTCCACCTACCTCATTTGAACTTCTCCTTTTCCCCATGGTTTTGTTTTCCTCTGGCTAAATTCTATGTATTTACCACCATGAGTGCAAAGAAGAGCCTGTGTGATTTCTGTGCTGTTTGACCTTTCCCTCAGACAATCCTCACGGCCACACAGGTCACCAAATGAGTCCTAAGAGCAGGACTTGGGCACGTGCTTAAAACTGAGTGTGTTTTAAAGTGATTTGCTGAGCAAGGACACCTTTGAGCATAATGACTTGAGATAAAAGTTTGGGCCTCAACCAACAAACTACTTACAGTGGAACTAACTTTAGCCAGACAAGAAACTCCCTTATTCTCAGTGGGACTATACACAAACTTAAATTTACATGAGTTTAATTATTCAGCTAGACTAGGAGCTAAACAAGCAGGAAGACTACAATCCAATAGCACATTAGCATTGCACATTATATCAGAACCTGAATGCATCGTTGTAGATATTGAATTCTGACTGTATTCTTAATTCTGCATTCAGTAAAACATGCTGAATGTGATGACAATTATGTTCTTTTCAGGTATCAAAATTTTAAAACCTGTCCTTCCTTTAGGAATTTTTCCCCTTCATTTTTACTTAAATAGTGAATGAAAGTTACAGGAGATGCATTCCAATAAAATAATAAAAAACTCTGGTGGCTAGGTAACCTGTTTAGAAAGATGAGACATACTTAAAACAATTTTAAAAAACATAGCAAGGAGAGATTTCTATACATGCACAGACACACATTTAGCTAGTCATCTTGAATTTTCATGAAATATAGGAAATAATAATGAAATATATGTTGCTTTTGTCCCTCCTAGTACTGAAGATTTACAAGTTTGCAGTAGATTTGCAGAAATTGCCCTTTGTACAGGAAGGTCAAAAAGAGATCAGAGAACTCTTCGCATTAGCAATATTTTGTTTTTATTTTTATTTCTACTCCAATTGCCTTTGAACTCGTGTTCCTCTGGTGAGGTGAAAACTCAGGGGTGAAGGAATTGAAGGTGAGGAGAAGGAGGGAGGAGAGGAGGAAGAAAAGCTAGAAGGGAATTACTCCTTTCAAAAATAAATCAATCAATAGAAAAAGCACAGAAGTATTACCTTAAAAAAAAAAAAAAATTCCCAGAGCCAGCACACACACTCCATTTCTACTAATTGGATTGTGATGTGTTTGCCTTTAACATGTGCAGCCAGCCCCTATGCCCTGCCTTGTGCACATGTCATGTCCTTTTAACATCAGCAGCCACTGGCCTGATTCTCAGTCCTTGATAACATGTTCCCAAGTAGGATCGTGTGACGAGGGGGAACCGAGAGGGAGAGGTGGGGGAGAGCAGCCAACGCAGGCACAAGCAATTGGTGGCTTTGTTGAAATGCTGCAGACAATTCTCTTCTAATCGCTGACCCTTGCGTTTGATTTCGACTCTTTGTTTCTTGTTGATATGTGGAGGAAAGGCTGCATCGGCCATAAAACAAAAGGATGGATTCAGGCAGGGTTTTTCCTTAATCCTCTCTTCTTTCGCTCTCATCCTGCTTTCAGTAGATTTTTAATATCATTGGTCTTTCTGAGTGTTTGCATTTTCCTGTTCTTTTTTAGAAAGGGAGGAGCTGTCAGACACCACAAAAGCTATAATGCGTACAGACCACAGAAGTTTGAAATGCTGCAATAACATAAATTAACTCCTAAAAGATGGTGAAGCCAGAGAAGAGCACAGTGGGCAAGGAGAGGACACCTGCTTGCTCCATCCTCTCTCAGACCAAGTTCCCTCTTGCTACTACACCTTCAGACTCAATATTTTATCTATTTATTTCAAGCAATTTCCTGAAATAACCTGCAAAGGTCCCCTTTGCCTACCTGGTGGGACAACACATTCTCCATAGAGGAGTCCTCTGCGTTATATGGCTGCCAGAAAAATCAGAAGAAATTTATGATCTGCACCTCCATAAAATTTTCCTTTCTTTTCACTCAATAACTGTGTAAAAAGCATCATATAAAGCTTTAGATGCGAGTATTTTACCAGTTCCTTGAGGAGAGAAACAGGTTAGCCACTTAACTCTACTGCTCTTTTAGTGAGATTGCCCAGACAGGACATTTAAAATAAAGGATTTTGAAAATAATTCGCTTCTGCCATCACTAAAAGCGAAATACACTTGAATAACATTGACCATCTTTTAAAGCGTTTAGATGTTTCCACACAGGTTAAATGTCAGATTAAAACCTACATGGACTTTTTGAGTGGCATGTGAGCAGAAATCAGACAAGACCCAGACACCACAAAACAGACTTTGCACTTATTCTGGGACCACATCTGAGTGCCTGATCATTTTGCCTGATTTTTTCCATCTGATTTATAAAAAGAGAGCGGTGAAGTTGGGCTGGGATACATCAGACCGCAAATTACACTGGACTTTGAGGTCTCACTGGTTGGCTCTCCAGGGCTTATCTGAACTAAGTGCACCTTGGGTTTGCTCAGTGGAACCTCCTCCTAAATGTAGTTTCTTACCGAGTTCCTGGTGTGTCCATATTGGTGTGAATAAGAGATACCTTCTGGTTCACTGAAGTTACAAGTTTGCCTGCAAAGTTACTCAGTCAACATCCCCAATGTTTACTTTCTGCTTTAAAGTGAACTAGAGGACTTTTTGGGCTCTGTTATGTCAGAACCACCCAACTCACCTACAGTGGCTTTTCCTAGAATTTGAGATCCCGAGTGGAGCTTTGCTTAGAGATCAGCCCTGGACTGTTCTGAAAAAGAGTTAATAAAAGTAAAATTTCATCCAGCAGGGACCAAAGGTGAAATCAGATTCACAAATCCAAACTAGAAAAGTGAGCCTACTGCCTTCCTTACTCAAGCCATAACAAATACCAAATTCTGTATATTCTATCTCTGTAAAAAAGGATTTATAGCACTATTCTTTGTCACTCAGGTGGTGGTGTGCAGTGGGTAACACAGAGATCAGCGTCTCTTGCCTGTTTTGGATCCTCAGCTCTCCCAGATCACCAGCTAGGTTTGGGTACCTGCCCTTAGCATTTCTTACTGTGTCACCTGTAAAAAAACAAAGGTGCAGAAGCAGCAGCTTTAAAACTTTGTGAAAAGACATCTTATGGCTGTCCCTATCAAAACAGATCTAGAATTTTAACCTGCACACCTTTTATCAGTGTACACATCTGAGCCATTCATTTTCCTAAAGTGCTCTGACCATCTCTTTGGGCAAGACAAGATAATCTAAAGCTTGAAACTAATGACAGACACTACAGAGAATAAAAGAGCACCATCATGGACCATTTCAAAGAAAACCCACGAATGCAAACTTAAAATATCCTTGGAAAGGGGGAATTAAGTCAGCACATGGGAACTCAGCTTGCTTTCCTCAAGGAAATACTAATAATGATAAAAAACCCAAACTATTGGGAGCTCAAGGGAAAAAACAAAACCAACAAACCACTAAAATCCTTAAAACAGTAAGGATCCCAGCTGATGTAGCTTGAAACATCACTTGGATCCCCTTTTGACCTGGGTTTGATTAGCAGATGTGCACATCCTGACCTCTGAGGCCTCTCCTGCACCCTGGTTGTGTGGCACTCAGTGTCCCAGCCCCGTCCTGCTGCCGTGGGTGTGGGTGGCACTGGCACAAGCTGCTGGCAGTCCCTGTACCTGCAAGCTGAGCCCGTGCCATGCCATGCACTAGTCAGATGTGCAGCTCACCAGCGTGTTACTGCGAGCAAAACCCTGTAATGTAGCAGCTTGGCAAGGGAATAGTTTCCCTTTTATCTCTTATTAAAGGGGATCAGGTGTTTGCCCATGAGAACTGCACTCTAAGCTACATGATTCTTTTTTTTTTTTTTCCCCTGGAATATGCCCATAAACTAGATATGTGTCTGTTTAAATAAGCATAAAATTATGAGTATCCTGCAGCAAAAATGAGACAGCAGCGTTCAGGAGCAATGTGGATAAAAAACCTCATTCTTTTCCCCTTCCATGACTTTGGCGATGAACTTTGAGCCTATGGAGAATTTTCAAGGACACAGAAGAAGGGTCCCTACAGCTGACAAAGCCTTTTTAGAATATGCTTTTCAATGTATTTGATTAAGAAGCAGCAGCATAAAAGCTGTGATCTGTATTTATGTGCACATATAATCCTCAGTATGCTGGCAGCTCGCTGTGTTAAGGAGCAGCGTCTCCCTCAGGTTTGCTGCACATCCTCCACTTTTCCAGACAACAGAGAGGACTTTATTCTTTTCTGAGTTGAGACCAGAGAGCTTTATTAGTTGCACTGACTGCAGGATCCTCGTGTTCTTGAGCCTTCTTATTTTAAAGCCTTTCATTTCCCAAGACAGCTGCAAGGTGTCCCTTCAAGGATTCTGCTTTTTTTGATTTATACTTTTATACACTCAAATCTCAATCGAGATATCCCAACCTCATTCCGTTCCTGACCTTACACTATCAAGCTGGACTGACCCTCCATCTCTCAGGACTGGGCTGGATTCCAGCCCAGGTTATGGAAGCACTGGGGCAGAGCTGCCAAGCAACCCATCAAGCAAATCCCAGGGAGATGCTTCACCCAGAGCCCACTCACCTCTCCACCCTCTGAACTTCTGACTCCAGCCTTGTTTTTAACCAAGGGTTCGTTCTGGGTTCACTTTGTTTTTCTGAGAAAATCCTGACCACGCTGAGCGCGGCGATCCCACAGATGACATGGGGCTGAGAACTGCAGACAATACTGAGAATTGTCATCCTATTTTTTTTTTTTCTTCTTTCTTTTTTATTTAAAGCAGCAATTTCAGCTAGGAGTGAGCTTGTTGGCAGTGAGTTGGAGTTCCTGAGAGCCAAGGCACCTGCTTCTGGTCATTGTTTTCCATCTACCACACCTGTAGGCATGAGGATATCCAGGTATTCGATAAGCTCCAGCCTCAGTCAGGAAGATCCAGCCCGCAGAAGGGCAACACCCAGGGGTTGACACTTTTGTGACACAAATCTGCAAGTGAAACACACCCAAATGAAATAAATACCGTCTCGTTATATCATCACGCTTTTTTTAGATTTAAAAGAAAGGGTGAAAAAAAAAAGAGGTTCTTTACTGGAATAGCCTTACTGTCAGAATCAGACCGGAAAAATGCAGCTGCAACATAAACCTCTTGCTGAAAATCTTTTCACTGTCTAAAAGCCCCTTATTCTGCACAATATATTTCTCTTAAATTAATACCTTTTAAAAAAATCAGTAGAAGTAAGAGAAAAGCAGCTCTTATTCAGGAGAAACTGAGGCAATTTCAGCCAGTATAGGCTGGATTAGCTTCCAGCATGGAAGCCATTTAAATAAACCTCTAAACAGTCCTTAGTACTTGCTTAAATAATAAAGGGGGGGAAAATAGAGGTTTTTAAAGCTGTAGGTCTATAAAATCTCTATTCCTGTCCTATTCAAGAGCCACCCTTAGCTGCTGCTGATGAGAGCAAAATTGGGAGCAAATAATACTACCATCCTGCTTCCTCAATAATGCCTTTAAAACATATAAGTGCCAGTTGAATTAGCCTATTTATAAGACTTCTTTTTTCCCCCTGACTGTAAACTCCTAATGACTCTCCGTTACACAATGCAATTCAATATGACTCAAGCTTCCAGGGGTCTTGATCCCCTCTAGATAGTGTACCACAAAAGTGATTTATAAACTACAGTCTGAGAAAGTCACAGAGACTGAAGTGATTTGAGAAAATAGTTCAGGCTTGTAAGTGAATACAAGTGCTATGAATTCCAATGACAGAATAATACCCCCTCCCCAAATCTTTTTTTAGCTCATTTCATACAACAGAGAGAAAGGTAGTGTTGAAGGAAAGAGAGGAAAGGAATAAAAAGCCCAAAGGGGATAAGAAAATTGAGAGCTGTATGGTGAGGGCTAATCAGGCACACATGAAGGTAAGATTTTTTTTTATTTTTTTTTTTTTTAGTATGAAAAAGTGTAATGAGAGCCTGTTTGCATTGCAGATCATATCTCTGAAACCAAGCAATTTTGAATGGAGCACTCTGGCTGGAGGAGGCAGGGAAAGAGCTAATAAAAGCAGAGACCACTGATAAGCTGAACTCGGATATCAGGTGTATCATTGGAGGAGAAAAATACATATTTGTCATCCTTCCTTCCCCCCAAACAAGTGGGCAGCAAACCTAGGCTCTTGTATTTTCTTTCCTTGAGAAGGACTCTATATCTCAAAAGTTATTTTGGATTGAACGGGGGAAAAAACAGAAAGAATCCCAAAGCACGCCGTTCCTTCTCACAACACAGATTTTCCTATCCGAATTTCAAAAGGGGTTGTTATTTTGGAGTCTGTTCCCTTCCCCCTCCCCTTATCGCCTCTCCCTGTCTTTCATATTGAGGCGTTTGGTCTAAAGACAACCAGGGAGCTAAATATATATTAATTAGAACTCTTGAGGCTGCCATCAATGAGATACAATTATCCCAAACTGTTGCTATTACAGGCTCTGATAGCTTCATTTAAATTCCTGAATAAAACATGAAATATCTTTAATGAGAAATGAATATAGTTGTCAGGAGGGAGTAGTTGTGATATTGTTACTAGTTGAGATATAGAAGATGAAGACATAATATGAATACCTCCGACTTTATATAAAAATGATGGCTGTTAGCAAAAGACAGATACTCCTTCAGAGACTTCATTTGGGCTGCATATCAAAAAACATGGAAAATAGCAACACATCTCTTGCAAGGAAACTCTGCTATCCGAGAGGCAGCTGGGACTGCTGTGGTACTGCAAACCATATCTGCTACAAGGTGCAACACTGGTCTAAAAAATTCTCTGCCATTAAGGGGAATGTAAACAAATTAAGTGAAGCCCAGTGAAATATTACTTTTGTTTCATTACTCAGTTGCCGACTGGGTGTTTCAGTGTGGAAAACCCACACACAGCCACACACTCCCTTGTTTATCTTACTTTTTTTTATTTTATTATTTTTAAGACAAATGCCAATGAGGGAGCAGAGACACAGCTCCCTCCCTTTCAAGGCAACAGAAAGGCACAAGGCCAGGCTAGCAAAGAGCAGTTCTTTAAATCACACTGTCAGGGAGAGAAGAGCTGCAGCACCTCTTCATTCCTCCACAGCTGCTTGATGGACTGCAGCAGTCGTACTAAAAATTCACCCCTGAGCTGCAGCGGAGGTTTCCTCACCTGCTGTTCTCTTACTGCATGTGATGACTCTCTCCTGCTCTCCACACTCACGTGTTTGACCCTTTTTTCCTTTAGAGTGAGATCTGCCATGCTTTTTCGACTTTTCATCCAGGTTAATTTCTGAAGTAGCTTACAGAGAAGGGGCGGCTCTGACTCCACCACAGCCCTGAGTCCCTCACTTTCCTGGCTCCACGAGACAACAAAGCTCTCCCACTCTGGCATTACTCCTGGAAAACAGTGGATTCTGGGGTGGAGCACAGCAGCTATTTAACAGCATGTACCACCACTTACACTTCAGCGTAGGTCGCAAAGTGGAGATGATTACCATACTAATTGAAAGAGCATGGGAAACATTAAGGAAGCAGAACATAATTATCCAAACTGGAAATTGCCAGGTTGTTCCCATTCTTGAAGGATCCTCTAGTGACCACAGAGAATGGTCAGGACCTCAATTTAAAGTCTCAGCACAAGTTTGCATCAAGCTTTTTTACATTAAATCAATTAATATGTATGTCCTGACTATTATTTTTGAGATACTTGTAGTGTAGTGTCTCTGTTTCTTCTCCAAGCATTGGTGTTGCCTATATTCTCTAGACACAGAGAAAGAAAATTATCTCAGGGATACAATTCAATTTCTCTTAATCAACACCTCTTTGCTTCATCGAGTAAAACGTTTAATCCATTTAGAGTTAGTTGTCAAGGAACACACACTCTAATTAATATTTTCCTGAAGATGTTTATACATGACAGTGTAATAAATTAAACAAAGAAAGTGAAGGATTGAAGAGGTCCTAAGTGCCTCTGTCAGACTGGACCAGAAGGGAGACCTCCATGGATTCTGTTTCTCTTCCACACAACACCTTGTGAGAGGTAAAGGAAATTCATATATCTAACATGTTGTATCCTTGGTAGCCCTCAGGGCTGTCCAAGTATGCTGCAGTTATGGCAATGAATCGCTGTGCCTCAAAACTTGCCCTTCCAGAAATGGATCAACACTTACTGGCAGATTCCGAGGATGAGAGAAGAGTTGCCCAATGTATTGCAAAGCTCATTCTGCCCTAACACTTGCTGTATTTGTGATCTGGAAGGATCTCAAGCTGAAATATATATATTCAGCCCCCACAATATGCAAATGGTTGTAATTCAACCCTTCAAAACTGGCCACGAAACACTTTGGCAGTAGAGATGTGCAGTCACAGGACCAAGAGTACAATGCAAGCTCAATTGCAATACAACCAAGAGTAAAATATAAATACCTGAATGTCAACCTGAATATTTATGCCACATTCACGTGTGTTAGATTTATATAAATAATAGCAATTCCTAGGATCAAAAGCCAGCTTTAAGGTGAAATATTACGACCCAAAAGCAAATAGGTTGTATTAACAAGCAAGTCCTTTTCCTTTACAGCAATTTTGGGATCCCCTTGAGATAGTCAAACTTGCTGAAACAAACACTCACCCCTGACTGCATAAGCCATCTTTAAGGAACAGAATTAAGGACCTCAGAGCCTGACACCGTGAACATCAAGTGCAATTTACAGCCCTAGAATCAATGGAACCAGAGCGATATCCAATTATACTCATTTTATTTATGTAGTTTATTTCCTCCAAAAATTAATTTTATGTTCCAAAAAATTGCTGGATTAATAGCCCTAGTAACTGAGCTCATCCATCAACACAAAATATACAGGGCAAACAGTGACTCTGCAGATTTTACCGTTTGTTTTAAAGCAGGACTCGGTGAGAGCATGTTTGCAGAGTGACATGAACCTCCAGAGACCCATTCAATATTTTTACCCTTTTCTGAGATGACATCTGTGGTGTCAGCCAGCTATGACCAGCTGCAGCGGTGTTATTTCTGGTGGGAACAGGCGTTTTCTCCAGGTGGCAGCTGACAGCCATGACTTTTTGACTGGCCCCTTCCAGTTGCTCAAATCTTAAACTGTGGTGAAAAGGCAAAAAAAGGAGGAAAAAAAATTCATGTTACCCAAAAGATGGATGTTTACTTCAAAATCACAAGTTGTTTTCTCCCTTTTCTAGATTTAACACAAACTCCTTTTTTTCCTCATCCCAGAACTGCTGTGTTTTAGCCCCTGACAGCTTTTGGTTATATTCCTGCTATACGCTGGCAAGTTTTCCAGGAGAAAACTTCAATTGTGAACGTGAGAAAGAAAAGAGGAGCCAGAGAAGCCAGGCTGTGGCACTGTGACCTCAAGGGTGGTGACAGATAAAAAAGCAGACACATGAGCTGTATGCACAGCAGCAAATCTGAGAGCTCACCGTTGGGTGCGGTGACAATAATTAGTGTGCGCTATTTGTACCAAAATCTTGGCTTCAGATATCCTCCAAACTCAAACTTGCCCTTCTTCCACTCCCATTGCAAGCTCCCCCAGAGTCAGCGCTCATCCCTGGGGGTCACTGGCAGCAGTGGCAGGGGGCAGAGCAGCCCGCGAGGGCTCAGATAAGACACCCACCTCTGGCCTCATCTCAGCAAGGTGTTGGTTTTCTCCTCTTTTCTTCCATTGTTCCCTTAATTCTTAAAATAAAAGCCCTTCTGACTGAAGGTACCTGTTTGTTCCTATATCCTGAGAAGCCTAACAACAAAGCACTTGGAATTACTTATTGTTATGGCTTGGGGACAAGATTACATCTCTAAGTTTATAAAGCAGCGGCTACATTTGCCACTAAATACAAATGATTTTAATAATCAGCATTATATTTGCTTCCTTCAGCAGGGTGCCTTGTCATTACTTTAACGATAATAATACTCGCTTTTCATTTGCTAAGTGTTATTATGATTATTATTCAGAAGCTTTACTATAATTAACTAACTGAGCCTCACTACACCCCTGTGAGTCAGGTAAAGAATTAGGACTCCTTGCTTTTTTACCTGGAATTGCGGCAAAGGGGAAGCTAAGGATGGGAGCACAGAGGAGGCTTGGATTAAAACCAGCAATTTTTACCTCAAAATCCCATAAAAAAAACCCTGCACCTTGAATTCCCTGCCTGCAGTTCACCATCTAGTGCTGCTGTCAATTCAAATTCTCCAAGATGACATTTTGAAGAGGCAAGAAAAGAAGAAGGAGAAGGAGGAAGAGACGTGGCAATCCCTAACAATGCTGAGACACTTTGCTCTCTGCAGCTTAACAACCTCCTCTGGCAGCTCCCGCTCCCGGCTGGTGTCAGTTCCCAAATCCTGAGCACTCATGTTCAGCGCGTGCATTACACACATCTGTATCTATACAGGCGACAGCTTCTGTCTATAATAGCCACCTGTGAGACCAGGGGAGGGGCATTAAAAATTAAAGAACTGCAGAGTAGATTGGAAGCCAATCTTGGGTTTTATAGACAGGGAAGCGTTTGACAGGTGGTCTCTGCAAAAGAAGTGGCCTTAGAGACACATTCCTCTTGATTTTATTTTTTAATTAACTTTTATTCTCAGTATTATCGTGTCCTCCCCACACACACACACACTTCCTTCCCTCCTCTTTTTCAGCCTGGAATGCTGATTAACTCACCAGACTCTCACCACAGTGCAATTATAGGTACCTTCAGTGCTGAAATCCAGCAGGAATGTTTTAAATATCTTTTCCTCCATCTACATCCTAATGCTATCCATCCACCCAACAAGCCCAAAGATCCTGACAACCACACATAGCCAAACTGCAGTGCTTATCATCAAATTAAGCAAGTGGCTTATCCTGCAACTCGCTACAGTGACTGTCCAGCAAAGCCTGTAATTACAGGGCTGCTTGGTGATGAGCAATCCAAGCCCTGGGTCAAGCATATGCCTGTTAAGCTCTTCCACATGTGCCATTCAGACCCTTCCTGTTTGGGTTTCGTGCACTGGTTTTGCACCTCTCGCCCCACATAAAACCAGATGACCTCGGAGAGACCAGCAGGGCCATCTCCATCACTGTCTGCAGCGAAGGCTTCACCTCCTGCCATAAAAACGCTTCCTCACCTTCCCTCCCGCTCACCCCTCGCATTCCCGCTTTCAAGTTAATTGGAATAACACATCTGCAGCCAAACAACAGAACCCAGTGCATCCCCTCCAGGCCCCCCCTGCCCTCCCCACCCCCCCAATCCTGCTCTGCTTCATTGACTCCTCCAAACCCACCGCATTTAGACAGGAGCACTTAACCTTCTGCAGAATATCTTTATGCTCCATTTTCCTTTCCATTAGGAAGGAGATGAAAGCAAGCAGAGGGTGCTTTTGTACAGCTGCTGCTGCTGCTGCTGCCAGCAGATGTGCTCTCCCAAAACTATATGTGTTTTAAGCATAGGCTTGAATACTTTGGGGCGTGAGGGGTTTTGGTGGGATGTTTGGAGGATGCTTAAACAATGCTGAGTTCAAGCCAAATGCAGTGATTTGCACCCAAGTCAGAGTGATTTGTATTTGTGCTGTCCTCCATATTCTTCCCAGAGACTCTGCTAACCAAAACTCCTGCACTTGCAGTATTTTGAGTTTGATTTTCCAATTTCTCTCTAAGTGTATGAAGTCAAGACTCAAACTGAGCCTAACCATAGGCCTTTACCACCTAAGGAAAAGATCTGTTACAAACCTTCTGAGCTTTACTTAGTGGTACTCACTTCTTTACCTCAAAATTGAAAATCACATCTGGGATTTTCTTCATAAAAAATAATACATGGCAATAATGGAAAAATATGTATAAATATATATATTTTTGAAACCCACTTTCTAAATAATTTTTAGACAGATAAAAACAAGTATTAGGAGGTTCTACACCGAGAGCAAAATATCCTGCCCAAGCAACTGATGAGCACCAGCAACTTTCTGTTCATGTGTGCTCCTGAAAGACCACGTCGCGTCCCACTGGGAGCTGGTTCTGAGTCAAAGCTTGGGAAGCTCCAAGTGCAGGAAAACTGGCTCTAATAAAACTGTCTAGATTGTGTCCTCCCAGGAGGCACTTTCCCCACCAAAGATACAAGCACATCTGGGGCAGGCAGCAGCTGAGTATAAATATAATATAGAGGGAAGTGATGAGTCTTTTCTGCACCTGAAGTGCCGGATGTATTTTAGGTAGGAAGATCCTGTTTGGAAGCTGTTCAGTCCCATGTCTACTCTTGCTTTTTTGCCATGCTTTAAAGCATGCCTGGTTGTGACCTCTCTTTTCCATCTCGGGTTGGAGGAAGGAGGATGGTGTGGGGTAGGGCAGGGGGGAGCTCAGGATCTAAATTTCCCCAGTTCAGTCCTTTGCTCTGCAGTCTTTGTGGATGTCTTGGGGCAAGTCAGTCAAACCCAATTTCCCATCTCTAAACTCAGTATTATTGCAAGTGCATGCCCTGCTGGGGCAGGGAGGAACTGGAAGGAGCCAGGGCACCAGAGAAGCAAACACCACCGTGATAATGGACTGGGAGACAGTGTCCCCCATTCCCTGATATCGAACCCCAGCCACTTTGAGGTGGTGTTGCTGAAGCTGTGGCACACCCAACCTTTGGGAAAGACATGTTCTGCTTGTATATTTCAGGCAGAAGCTGTCCTGCAGTAGGGCATGAGGGGCTGCTGCAAGCAGGGCAGTCAGAGACCCCTCAAAAACCACTTTGGTGCCTCGCCCAGCTCCAACAACAACAATCACTCTTCCCTCCTTAGTGCCATCAGGACCAAATCAAAGCTACATGAATCTCTGTCATTCTGTCCCTTCCCTTATTGCACCAGAGGCTCAGAGAGCCTGCCTTTGCCTTACCAGTCTCATTGTATTAGCTTGATAAACCATCCGTTTACCTATAATTCAACAGACTGTAAAAATCCTTGTGGCTATTGCACAATAAGGAAAATAAATAATAATATGCCTTAACAAGCATCAGTCGAAATAACCAGGATTTGATGGGCCCGGCGATAAACAGCAGATTTACTTTCCCGGGAATGCAGACAAACTAATCAGATTTAGTTGGCAGCTATGAAAACACAACTGATGGGAGGCTCAGCGCCGGCTCACACAATCCCCTCCGTCCCTGCGAACGCAGAGGGGCATGAAAGGAATGGACATTAAAAAGATATCATATCGCCATGTCCCCGTGCTGGATGCAATGCCCTGGCATGCTGACAGCTGCCTGGCAGCTTTCCATCCCTGGGAAGGGGGATTCTGGTCCACACAGCCCAGACAGCAGTTTAACCCCAGGGTCAGAGGCCAGTCAGGCGTTATCTACTGACCGGGCGCATTTCCTCCGCATCTGTGGCTTCAATATTCCCGAAAAAGACACTGACAGGAGGATGAAAGCTAATGGGAGCTCCTCTGGTATTTAGAAATTTAAAGGCCTGCATTCATTTTTAATGGCCTTGGAAACTCACTTTAAAAAAAAAAAAAAATAAATAGCTAAACAAAAACAAACAGTCAAAAGCAATTTATGTTTTGTGAGAGGAAGGAAATTACTCCCAGCCTGCCTTCCCTACCTGGTTTTTCAGGACTTCTAGCTGTTGGACAAGAGGAGAATTGCTGTGTGCTCTGTTAACTAAAACATAATTTTCAGGATAACATCCTGACTACGAGATGAATTGCACAGTTGTGCCTTGCATGTACACCATTAAACCTTTATTGCACAGGATGAAAATAATTCCTACCTTAGCAAGGTAAAAACCATGTTATCTGCTCCCTGTTCTTCTGCAAAGGTAGAGTTTGAGGGACCCTTGTCAGTCTGCATGAGGCACAGGGCTAGTTTTTGAGCTAAGCACTGATTTGGTGCATCCCTGCGATGCTCTAAAGCCACTCTTGCTTTCCAGCCATCTTGGAGGTGCCAACGCTGTATAAATCGGAGCAGCCGCTAAATCTGATCACATTTATGGTGCCTCAAAAGCAACAGGGAGCTGCTCTAACACCGCCAGGCAGGCAGACAGGGTCGCTGATTGTGTCCCATCTGCTGGATAGCAGGATGGAGAGGGCAGAGATGTCCTTAGAGCTGTCCTCTGCCAGCCACGTCCTGCTGGTGGTGTCCCAGGCACCAGCCCTCCCACCGGGGGGGAAGCTTGGTGACAGCAAGAGCTACCGAGCTATTGATGCTGCCACAAACCACAGGGCCAAGGTCTGTCACGAGAGATAAAATAAAGCCCTTTGCCATTACCCAGGGAGAGCTGAGCTCCTTTTATTGATTATGCTACAGCATTAGTTCTAGAGGAATGCAGCTGTGGATGGAGCCAAGATCACTGTCTCCAGTGGATGATGCTCCAGTGTTTTCAGGTATACTGCAATTTAATCTTTTTTTCTTTTGTTATCTTTTGAGATGATGAAGTCCAAACACTGCCTGATTGGGCACTGTTAATGGATCAAATAGTTTTTCCCACATCCTCAGCTGATTATTATACAGAACTCACCACAAAAATAGTGACCAGAAGACACGTCATAGGACATTTTTGCCAGTTCTTCTGAGTCACTGATATTTACTGTCGCCTTCCCACCCATATCACAAAACCATCTCTACGATTAATATCTTTCCTGGCATCCTCTGCGGAGTGGTAGCCAACACCAACACAGCCTCTGCATTTTAAAGGTGACAGAGATGGATGAGGTCATTTTCCCATCCCTCATGTCATTTCCCTCCTTGTCTACAAGGGTGCTCCTTAGGAGAATATCCTAATGGAGGGTTTGTCTAGACTGGCCTTTAATTGACTCCAGCAACAGGACTTCCTCCATTTCTCCGGGGAGATCATTCCACTGCCCGACAGACCTCACTGCCAGGAAATGCTTCCTGATATTCACCCTACCAGCTCCTTGCTCAGTGTGATCCCTGGGGCTGTGCTCAGATAATGTCATGTACAACCAGAGCTACAGATCCCTCCCATCTCACCAGGGCACTCACACATGGACCACACTTCCGACAGGCCTGATAACTTCTGCTTGCCAACTTTTTTCCTTTCAAAGCCCTAGATCAACATAATTATTTTAATTTTCTCCCTTGGCTGCACATTAGTTTGATTAGTTTATGGAAAGGGGTTTTGATAGTGGTGGCAGAGGAAATACCACCTTTTGGGTAGCCCATTAAGAACAATCACATGTTTCTAATTTACTACAGGGACAAAAAAGTGCTTACATGTTTTCTTCAACAAATGCCAAATTCAGAATGGAGAAGAATGACTTTTCCAAATGATTGTTTAAAAAGAAATCATCTTAATCATCATTAATTTACTGCCAGAGTAATCACATAAATAGTGAACAGCACATTAATAAGGTAGTAATAGATATATTAATAATGACTAAATCGATTGCTGTGGGTTGTTCAATACTGTGCTTATTAGCCAGGTTTATATTCATCTACACCACTAGAACTGATGAGCTTTAAATAATCTATAACATGTTATTCATGTCTTGAGTATTCTTCTCTATTAATAATTTACTAACAGTTTATAAACTATTCATAATTGCATTCTTCATATCAAAATATGATCTTTGATCTAAAAGTGAATTATAACTTAGGACAGTCTCCACTGGCCTGACCTGATCACACACAGGGAACCACCACGGGGCTGCTGAAGCACCACCTCAGCAATTCCCACAGTCCCCACAATTTGCTTCAACTCGTGTTGTGGCTCTTAGGAAACCTGATAGGAAACACAAATCCGATTTGTAATTTTGCAAAACTCAGTGCCAAAAGACACTTAGAGCACAGCTAATGCATTTGTTGTGATCGAAAATCCCTTTTCATCTGCTGATTTGGAAACACATGAGGACAACAGGCTAAGAGGAGGTCACCTAGACTATCATGCAGGTATTATCTGTATTATTATTATTATCATCATCATAGAATTGGGAATTGTATTCATCTTACCAGTTCTGTCGAGGCACAGAAACAAGCCCTGCTCTGCTTTGAGCAGAAAATGTCTGAAGAGATGCCAAGAAGAAATGGACGATTAAGATTTCGTCAACAAGCAAAGGTCAACAACCAAAGCTCCAGCTTCCTCAAACTGGAATTGCCGCATCTGTACTCTTCCAAAGATTCACCAAGACCTGGAAAGAGAAAAGTCAAAGCCTTGGAAAAGGTAATCCAGTAAGTGCCACAAAGGAAAGAAAGAATCTGGTTTATTCATCAGTCAGGGAATGGCTAGACTGTGTTAGGAGACGTAGTTTTGATACAAAGCTATCAATGTTCAAAGCTCTGATAAAAACTTGTGGAAATATTTCATCTGGTAACTGTACTTAGGAACTGACACCTTACCAGGACAAGTGCAGAGAGGGTAGAAATATTTGACAGAAATGTGCTGGTTCCCTCATGAAGAGGTTAAAGGACTTTGTCTTATTTAAACACCTAAAGACTGAAATGATGACACTTCTTAAACGCATTCAGGGGCCAGGATGGTGAGACAAGGGGAACAGTAAAGAAAGATTTTGTGAGTTGAAGGACACTATTGGAACTAGATCAGTTAATTATAGATCGACCATGAATAATCTCACCGTGAAAATAAAATGAGTATTTATTATTTGAGTATTGAAACTGTGCTATCATTTTCTAAAATTAAACAGAAGGGAATCTGAACTGAAATTTGATAAACCTTAGAAAGGGACTGTATTGCCAAGGAGACACGAATCCTGCATGTCAGTATAACCCCAAAGGGCTGAAAGGAGACTGGATTCCTCTTTATTTGCATTGTATTTATCTTGCCCATCAGGTTTCTGCGGTTACTTCTGGAGAGCAAAAAGGATTTATCCCCTCCTCACGCTTTTTATCTTCTGACAGACCTGTGGGGTTTGTCTAGGTCCAGTTTGTGCATTTCTTTGAGCACAAATTGCTGATCAGCCATCATAAGAACAGGATGTAGAAAGATGCAGTGATATACTTACAAATCCACATGTCCCCAGCCTGGATGGAGGCTGGAACTGATGGATGAACTCTTGAGAGAGGAATAAAGTTTGCTGAATATACCTAGATGACATAAACATGCTTTATTTCTTTACATAACTCAATAGTACAATATATGAGTGATGGGGCAAAATAGAAAATGGAAAGAAAATTCTTCAGGGTATTTGTAGTACCTAGATTTGATTTTGAACTCAATCCCCGCATGCTTGCTAGATGGTCTGTCTTAGTTTGTGTCTGAATGACCTTTGAAGGCTTGAATATCCTGGACCCTTCAGAATCAAGTTTGGGGCTGCAATCCTCCCTCTCTGGAGGAAAAATAATTTCAGAAAGAGCTGGAACAGAAGAAAGATTTGTTATGGCTTGTAGATTGGGTGATTTATCCAGTTTGGAAACAGCGACAAAAGCGCTATCTCCTGTTTCCCCAGAATAAGTCTGAATGGGGGAGAAAATTAGCCAACTTTTTTCAATTTTTTTCCCCCTTAATTATTATTATTGCCAGCTCAGCCCCATCATTCGACTACACTTAGGAGATTAATTTTTTTTTTTTTTTTTTTTTTTACCCTGCAAAGTACTTTCTAACAATACTTATTAATTTTGCCGGAGGAGTGGCCCAAGTAACTGGAGTATTCTCCTGTTCTGTCCTCCCACACACAACTCAATCTTCCCCCATGCTCGTGGAGGAACAGCAGCCTCCTCTTTCATGCGTCTGTGCTATAAGTGGAAAGAGGATTTGACTTAAAGGCACACTGACAACTGGTTTAAAACCTTGAGTCAATTTGGTGTAAAAGTAATTTTTTTTATATAATTTGGGAGTTTCTTTAGAGTGACGAGACAGTGAGAGATCTGTTAAATTAAAAGAGAACTAATTATTCCCAGCCATTACAGAAAATACAAACACAACCAGGTTGCGCTAGAGCAAATGAAATTGATTTTAAACAAAAGTGCACCTGCACTATTTGTGTTTCAGTGCCGACAGCCACCCTTCTCCAAGGTGGGCTGGCTTCTCCAAACTTCACTTCTTGTTCAACAGAATTAAGGATTAATCTGGCCACTTTTAGAGAAAGCTGCACGATAACCCTGTTTGCTCAGACTGTCTCAGCTGATTAAGTCTTGTTTCCCAGCTGATTGGGAAGACATATGAGGGTGACAAGCTTTTGTCTTGCAGAGATCTTCACGTTGGAAGTCTGTGAATTCTCATCTCTCTCTTACCACTCCTGTTTCTCCATTTAAGCAGACACAGACCTAAACTATCCTGAAATTTAGGAACTGAACAGAAAGCTCTAACTTTTCTCCTCCCCAAAGCCTTTCTAAATATTTCTGGCGTGTTTCTCTTAATCTGACACTTGATATTACTCCTTTCCGCTAAAAGATGTTAGGATCCAGGTTTTGCTGTTGTTTGTTTTTCATGAAAAACATACTATTAGCTCCATTTGCATAGCAAACCAACACAGCAGTAAAGGCAGGGTAGGGGGTTGCTAAATGCTGATGAGAGCTGAGGCATATTAACCAGGTATGAATATGCTGCTCTACTCTCTGGCTTTGAAATCATTGCTAACAGGCTTCAAACCTGTTCTCTCACGGCCTATAACACAGACAAAGAGGTGCAGAGGAACGTAATTAACTCCTCAGCTCTTCCTTGGCTCTGTCGCTGCATAAGGAAGGATGGCATGAGACTGATTCAGTTTTTCTGTTAATAAAAAAAAAAGACAGCGAAACTAAACTTCTCCTGGCATGTGTTTCCAGTCCCAGAGTGCCTCTTCAGAGCACACAGGGACAGGAGTTCTGCTCAGGGGATGCTGTGAGGTGGCCAAAGCAGCAGCGAGGGAAGTGGAGGGGCACAAGGCAGCAGCAGAGTGGGGCATGGGGGACATGCAGGACAAACCCAGCAGCACATTATCCATCTCTGCTCAGCCTCCTCCTGCGTAAAAAGAGAGAGATGGTCAAGAGAGGCTATCCAAGGCCATGGAAAGAGCAGTCAGAGCACTTTAGAGGAGCTCTGAGGATGGCTTAGCATGAGCTCACACTGCTGGCAGAACCACAGATTCAGTGGCCATCGCACCAAAAGGGCTTCAGGACATCTCAGAACCTGCATCAGGGCCAGGCTTGCCCCTGACAGGAGTGAGAGCTGTGCTCCCCACCTGTGACACTGCTCACAAGCAGATAAAGTCACTCCTGACAGCGTATTTCACAAAACATCTTCCGTCGGGCGCCAGCACCTTTTTAAATATTAACCAGTGAGATCTGCCGGCTGCCTCTCTGGAATTACCATCTCTGACACTGGCGATCCCAGCGTGGCAGCCGAGCTCAGCAGCCAAACCCTGGCTCTCAGCGAGCAGCTTGCAGATGTGGATTTTAATTAAAAATATTTAATTTTCAGCTCTGAGCTCCATTTGCTCTACCTGGCATTACGGTTTCTGGTGCTCATCACACAGACCGCTGCAGTGCTGCTCTGTGGAAAGCTCAAGCCTATGGCAGCTCCACCAAATGGCCCCGCTGAGCCCTATTTTGTGCTCAGCCATAACAACCAAAATAGAGCTGAAAGAAATGAAAATCATTTGTGGCTCAGAACCTACCTTAGACTAGAGCAATTCCCTCAGAGATCAGCAATATGGAAACAGCACCTTTCTAGTCCCACCAAGACACGTCCCTGTAGAACCTCTTTATTGTTTTTCATCTGCAGAAGACTGAAAGCTCCACTTCTAGGGGGAAAAAAGTTAAATTTAAATTGGCACCTCAGGCTTGTATCACATCCACAACTATCTCCAACGCCCACCTCATCCTGTGGCCATTTTAGCTTGAGATGAGATGCTGCATTCCCAGAGCTCCTGCAGCTTCCCGGGATGGACCTCACACGGTCCAGTGGGACCCTATGTAGTTCCTTCACTGTCCTATTTTCCTTGTAAAAACAAGTTAAGACAGTCGTTCAGTGAAAAGTTGCTGTTTCACTTTTTATTAATCACCACTTAATTTACCTTTTTTCAAGTTATTTAGTGAGCAGGCTTAGTTTTATATAAATTTTCACTAGTAGGTTTCTGTATCTGCAGACAGGTACTCACCGGATCCTTAATCAAACATGGTGGAAGAGGCTTTAGTGCAGGTCCTACTCATAAAAAATGTTCTACCTTTGTCCTCTGACTGCTCCCTGCAAACAACATACAATGCCTTCTTCCATAGATAAACACTTCTTCAGAATTCAGCAGGGAATTTTCAGCATTCTGAAAGTTCTACGTTACGGTTGATAAATATCTGAAAACCTATTTTGAGATTATCATTTAGGTCCCAGGTTTTTAGGGAATGTGGAAAAAAAGGGCAGAAAGCAAGAAAACAACCCCAAGGCAAGTAATCCTACATTAAATATCCAAATCACCGGATTTGGAGGTATTGCTGATTATTCTGAATTCTGATTATGGAAAATATTTTGAAATGCTATTGAGCTTTTTATGTCCTGTTTTACCTCCAGTTAGGAGGTTCATAAGATAAATAAGGAGTCCTACACCCTCTACAGAAACTCCTGTTGAAGGGCATGTACAAGTCAGTGCCGGCAGTGCCAGTGAGAGCTCGTCCCCAGAGAAAGACTTTGTGAACTGTTTGGGGGAAGGACAGCACAGGGTTGTGTGGCACCTGATGCAAGGGAGGCATGACATATGACCCTAACTGCAAACGGAAAAATAAACATCAACAAGACAGATTGAAGAACACATCAGAAACAGTAAAAATAAAGTTAAAAATAATCGCTGATAACATTTAGCCCGGAGTGCTTTTCGCTTTGTTATTCTGTATTGACAATCCCACCTACAAATGGGTTCTCTAAGACTTTTTGACTTGCAGACAGCCCGGTTTGCTCTGCAGACCCCAACGTATCCATTGTCACCCATGGGAGGGCCCCAGGGCCTTCGCTCTGCTGCATCTTTGGGGACGGATCAAATGGCTCCCAGACGAGAACAGAACCAGACATTTTCCAACCAAATACCTCTCAGGTCACTGAGCAATGCTCTGGTGGCTCTGCCTCGCCAGCAAATGCCCACGCTGAGGCACGTCAGTGAGGAGCTTTGCCTGAGGAACCTTCCTGCCTCCTCCAGGGCTTCTGTGCTGATGGCAGAAGGGATGTGTGTCCCTGCTCCAGCCAGCACCAGCGTGGGACAGTGAGCATCACCAACCACTGCTGAGACCCCAGCCTGTGAACTGGGGCAGCACACACAGAGGTTTGGAACCACCAGAACCACTGCTGGGGGTGCCAGAGAGGGTGCAGCTGGCTAAGGGAGGGCAAAGGAGGAGGATAAAATCTTCCCTAATTGCCACAGCTCCACAGTCACTGCGGATGACCATGGCAGGGCACAAACACAAGAGTGAAGGAGTTTCAAATGGGCTCGGGGGTGAATTGCACCAGCCTGTTGCTGCTCTGAAATCCCAGACACCAGAGCCCCTGTGCCAAACGCCACAAAGCCAAAACAAAGCCCAGCCCCTGATTACAACAGCTTACAGCCTTGGGACACACAATTATTCATTCAGATGAAGCTTTATGTCAAGAGCTACTGCTTTACAAGACAATTGGGTGCTGCTGCAGATGACTGCCACAGCAAGGGCATTTAGGAAATCTCTCAAAATCACTCTGTGAGTGCTGCCATAGGATCCAGAGCATGGCTGCTTCATCACTCAGTTCCAGGCTGTCATGTCGAAGGATAGCTAAATAATGTCAGGTAGTTGTTTCTACTCAATGGAAATGAGCTGTGCTGCCTCTACAGGAGGACAAATCTCTTGAATAACTAAACCAGGCTGGTTTTACAGGACACCAAACCCTCATCCCCAGCCATCTCATGTGAGAGACTGGACACTGGGAACTATGCCATGCACTATGCTCCACACTGCAGGACCCCAGGAAGACCCTCTCACCACCACTGCTGGCTTTCCTTTCCTTGGGTCTTGAAGAGTCCCCTGAGAGCGATGGACTGGGTGGGCAAAGCTGATCAAAGGACACTTTGGATGTCAGAGAGCTTTCCTACCCCTTCTGAGTAGCTCCAGGACATGAGTAAAGATGAACTGCCCAAGTGCCTCTACATGATTTTCAAAGCAGTGAAAGAGAAGTACACCGAGGTATCAGACACAGAAAAACGCCTCAGAGCAAGAGCATTCCCTTTCCCCTTCGCCTTTTGCCTGCCTTATCACAGCCGGTGGTTTCAGCATCTCCTGCCTTCCTCACCACCCATGGCACACGGAGCAGAGCCTGTGCCCAGCAAACCCAGAAAAGGGCAGCTCCTGACAAACCCAAGCAGTTTCTCCTTCCCCAGTCACAAATGGCATGAGTTTATGGTAACGATGTTCTGCATGAACTTGTTCTCCAAACAAGGACCATCTTGTCATCAGACAGAAATGGAAAAGGGTCAATTTTCCTGCCCTTTCTGCACATAACAATTCCTCCTTTCAGGGGGGAATGGCTTGAAAGCTCCAGTTATCGAAGTCTGTTTTCCACAAAGAGTGACACCTCCAGACCCAGGCTCCTCCTCTCCCTTTTTTAGGCTATGAACAAGTCCTTGGTGTTTTGGCCAGGCCACTTCTCCAATGCAGCTTCTGTCTTTAGGAAAAGGACAAAAAAAAAGGGGTTATGGGGGGATTAAAAAAGAAAAATCTGTGCTTTTTTTTGGGAAAGTTCTGCAAATATTTTATGCTTCCTCTTTCTCTTTTGTTTCTTTTTTTATATTTTTTCCTCTTCTTACATTCACACAAGCAAAACAACAAGAGGGTCCTCTGATGAATGTGGCAGATCGCCATGGTTACGGTTCAGAGATGCAGCAAAAAGCAATTATGGTGGGACAGAGTAGAGGAAAAAAGAAACAAAAAAAAGAAGAAAGAAATGCACCTCTTTGTCAGAATTTCAGAACAGCTGTAATAACACTTCTGCACCCCAACCAGTGCAAAGTAACTGAAATATTGTGGCATGCTAAATGCCAACGCATTAAATACCAGGATTTCAATGTCACATTATTTAAAAAGACAGGAAGCATTAATTTCCAGCTGCACTTTCAGCTTGTTAAGTCATCTAGGGGGAATAGGGAAAAAGGAGCAAGTCCGTGGCACAGGGCCTCACATTTTGAGGTGTGAAATAAAACACTGTTCAGCGAGGCAGTGGAATGCACTTGTAACAGATTTAATCTGACAGCAGCTGCGGTTTCCTATTTAAGCTTTGTGTGATTTATTTTTCCCCTTGGTGTTGGAGCTCCTGAAAGAGACAGTGATGCTCTCCTGACCTTTCCCAGTCGGAGATCTCAGAACTCTTTACCCCCATGCACCCAGGGCTGCTGTCTGTGATGGGCAGGGGAGGTGGGCTCTCCCTGTCCTCACACAGAGGGTGACACTTGTTCAGGTCTGATCTACCAAGGGTCACAGCTGGTTTGTCTTGGTTTGGGCTTCTGCAGCGACTGGAAGAAGCAGGAAATTCTCCTTTTGCATGTTGCTGTTTTCAGATTATATTGAAAATAAAAGCTCCATGTCACAGGTTGGGATTACCTGTGAAGCACATGTATGTCCCTAACATTTATTTCTCTCCAACTAACAAAAGAGCAAGATCCTGCTCTCTCTTATTTGTATTTAATCTTGATGGTTTCCATCATTGGTCTTACAGGTCTATTTTTGGTCATAGCAGCAGCATAAAATGTCTCCTTTCCTTTTCATACCTGTTGCACACTGCAGCCTCCAGCTGTGTTCTTTTCTTCCTGCCTATGAATCACACCAGACACGAGATCCTGCTGCATTTTAGACCATGGAAAGAGGCATAAGGTGAGAAATGACTAAAATGCATCTGTCTCTCATCCTGTTCACCAAGAGGTTCTGCAAACTGTGGTGCCAAAGAGTAGAGGGAATCATGAAAGGGACAAATGGTACTGGGTTTGGTACACTTTGGGTGCAACAAAAACAAAGGATGGACAGAGTAATACAACAATGAATAGACAAAACAGCCCAAACAGGACAAAGACTAAGCACTTCACAGGTTATTTACCTCTTTTGTGAATATTTCCCTCCAGTGATGTTTCCTGTCTCTTCACAGAAAAGAGCTCTCAGGTTACACATCCCAGTTCCAGCTTTCCTCCATCTGATCACAAGAGCAAGCTTCTCCATCCAGATGGCATTGACTCATCAAAAAACTGAGACAAAAATTAGGTTTTCCCACCATAGCAGAGGTCCACTGTTCTTCTCTTCTTTCTATGTTATGCCCAGCAAAATCGAAGCTCCAGACTTGCTGCCTCACAAAAGAAATCTGAGAAAACCTGTGCATAAGAAGAAGACACTAAATTTGAAGGAAAATGAAGTATTGCCAAGTCTTGTGGTTATATATCACAAGTCTATTGATATTTTGACTTTTTTAATTGCTTTTTTTAGCACTGTCTTCTAAAATCAAAAATCATCATGAACCTCTTATGAGAACAGCAGAGAAATCATGAATAATAGAAAGAAGGGACTGCTAAAGGTTTAGCAGTGAGAGGGAGCCTAAAAAAACCCACAGCTTGAAATTTTTGCTTCTTAAAAGCAAATCATTATTTAAACAAACCTGTTGCAACTTCTGAACACTGGGATACATCATGTTAGATAAAGTACTTAGGAAGGACAGAGTACTGGGGTTTCAGAAAAAAATAGTCATTGGAGAAGAGCTCTGTGGGGTCAATCTGAGACCTAATATTGCAGATCATGCCTTTGCTGACATCTGAAACAGTAAAAGTCTCAAGAGCTAAATCAAACCCCAAAATGAACGCTGCTCTAAATCCAACATTTGGATGCACAGGGAGGCTGTGGTGTCTCAGAGCACTCCTCTTCAAGGCTTTTGTTCTCTCAGCACTGGAAATGTAAATCTGAAAAAAAAAAAAATTTACCTCCAGTTTACTTTTGTATTGAAAAAAATTAACAGACAGCCTCAGTTTCCCTAAGCAACTCAAAAATAATATGGTGTTAAAACCCTTTAAAACGTTTTCCTATACCGCAAATTGAAAAGAAAAACTAAAGGCCATTGGAAACGCTTTTGCAATTAAAATCAATTTTGGTCCAGAACCACTCCTTTTGTTAAACTCTCAGAGGAATTTTCAGCAACACTCCAGGAATGTAGGTTTAACCTTTCCCTTGATAATTCACACCTTTGGAGATTTGGCTTGCACTCCGTTCTCTCCTATCTCAGAGCAGCTCCCAAATCAGAGGTAACCAGCCCAAGCAGTGGATGTTTTTCACCCAGCCTGGGACTTCAAGAGTGTGGTACATGGGCAGCAAACATCAGAGCCAAAGCCAGGGATGAGGAACCGAGCAGGAAGGGTGGCAAGGCAGGTGAAAGAAGGTCCTTTTCCATGTGAGTCTTAGGGTAAAAGCAGAGATTGTTTGGAAAAATATGTCAAAAAAAAAGGGTGAAAGTGTAAAATGCTTTTAGGAGTTTCAAAATCCACTTCTCTTTCCAAGACAGGTAAGAGAGCAAAGACTGGAAACCTGAAAAGTGAGCGATTCAGGAAGCTCTGGTTTTGAACATGGTGATGCTTCTGCTCAGCCCCTGAACCAACCATGGAGAGCTCCAGGAGGGAAGGGTCGCTCAGGTGGATCAATGCCAAGCTGCAGCTGCAGACCCAGCCCTGCAAGAGGCTCAACTTCCCCAAACCAGCAGGACCCACACACACAGAGCCATTTCTATCAAACCCTGGAGATGGAAAGCAGGACAGAACAACCAAAAATGCTCCAACCCCCTGCAGCAGTGCCATTGCCGAGGGATCCTTTGTTCTATCTGCACTGGACATTTATAGGAGAGAGAGATAAAAGAAGGACATTTAAAACAAAGGTTTCATTGCAGATTGCTGCTTTCTCGTTGCTTTATTATTTGTCCCGTGCACATGTCAGATAAGTGGGCCTGCAAATAGCCTTAATTAGAAATGCAGATTACACTGGGCCAGAACACAGTGGACACTTTCACTCCAGCAATCCTGCTGGGAAAACACATGACAAGCTTGCTAAGAAACAAATCAAAAGTCAAAGTTAGCTTCATTTTTAGGCTGTGCCCAGTTCAGAGTCCAGCAGCTGTGAATAATTCTTCATTCTTACAGAATTTAATGGAAGAACTGTGTTTCCAGTAGAAACTCCCACTAAAAGAGATCTGCAGCTCCTTGTAGTGGTTTTCTGTATTGAGGTAGAATCAGACACGATCAATCCTGAACTGGAGAGCTGCAACCACAAAACCAGCATGTTGCCTCAGACCTGACAACAGGCTTCAATACTTGAGAGCTTGTCTCCCTGCCCACAACTGAGATTAGTGTGTCAAATAAAAGATATTAGCTTTCCTCACATCCCTTGGCTTACTTGGTTTACTAACACTCCTCCTACAAGTGGGATTCCTCCCTCTGAACATGATGATATATCTAAGTATGGTTACACAAAAGCAGGACTACCAGTCCTTGGAATAAATGGCCATTTAAAATCCTACTGGCCATTTGATGTTTTGCTGGTGGTTTTTTTTTGAGATTGGCCCTTTGCTTCTTTTGATTTTAGCAAAGCTTAAAATCCTTCACGTATTACTCATGTTAAGTGTTGTGACTTTGTTGTGTTCACTGAAAAAAATGCAAATATTTCACTAAAGACAAAGATAAAAAGTATACAACTGGTTTCAAATAAATCATTAAATGTGCACCAGAAGGCAGATATGGATGTATGTCCCAAAAACCTGGTGCGAAGATCAAACTCGTTCTGACAGAATCACATTTATACAGGAATCCTCATCTCCACTGGTAATGTTTTAAGGGTTTGTGAGTGGCAAAAACATTCAGCAATCGGCTCAAAAGGATGCTGTCAGGTACAGAAGGCCACAACTTGATCCCTAGACATGCTACAGCTGTTTTTTTGTGTGGCCTGGGCAATCCATCCAGGTCCATTTCAGGAGGACTTAACCCTGCTACATCTCCAACTGCCTCAGACAGATATTGCAGCCCACACTGAGTTCTCACAGCAGAAGTGTAGGTAATGATCTGATGCTCTCAAGTAGGGCTGAAATTCAGGTGAGAACTGGTATCCTGAGTTTATCTAATTTGCACTTCAGCTGATATAATTTTGCAGTCATAAATCAGAGTTTTAAGTGTAATGGACTGAATTTCAGACCTGAACCTGGTCAATCACACCTTGTGAATGTGTCATTTAATGCAACAGCTGTGGGAAGAATTGGCAGGTGGACAGAGGATGAGAAGAGCATTAGCAAATATTTTAGAAAATGAAAAGATACAAGACTTTCAGCATGGAAAAGAGAGCTGTGAGAGAGAGCTCAAGGATCCAGAATGGCCTTCACACTCCAAAATATATCACCACAAGGCCTTAAAGGTGATTTCTGACTTTGAAACTTTCCCTATTTATTTATTTTCTACATTTGTTTGTCCAGGGAGGTCTGTTGAGAGGATGTGCTTGCTCCAGAGGGGTTTGGAAAGGAAAGAACAGAGAGGGAGAAGAGAATGCGACGAGCCCTGGAAATGAACAGACATATCATGGAAATCCTGACCTTTCTGACAGCTCCCGGCTTCCCGTCAGCATCGCGTCAGGGCCAGGACTATCATATTTCAGCCTCTGCACCGCCTGCAGCACAGTAGAAACCCTTTACAATCAGTAGATTCCTTTTTTTCATTGCATCACAATGGCACCTGAGCAGATATTTTTAGAGAGGGGTGCAAGCAGAGAATGAGAACCTCAGCTGTGGTGAACTGGGAGCTGCTCAATTCCAGTTAAATGGATCTGAGCTTATTTATTTTAATTACATTTCAATCCAAAATCCACCAACAACTCAACTGCTCCTCTCTGCTAATGCAAAAATTAAGGGGTTAAACATTTCTTCCCTTTCAAGTCAAAGAAAAAACTCTTTTTGCCAATGGTGGGAGTAAAATGCCATTAAAGTTTTCTAATACTGCTGCTAAGAAAAGGTTTGGGTGGGAAGGATAATTGTTGAGAATTTTTTTTCTGTGATATCTTACATTGACTTACTGTCAGAACTATTGCACTGTTACAAAATATTTTCCAAAGTCTTGCAATAAAACATAGCTGGAGATGTAAATAAAACATATAACGAAGTTTGTGACTTTCCAATTTAGAAATGGCAGGAAGGTCTCAGCATTTCAGAACAATTTTTAAATTTGTATCACAGTACTTAGGTTATGAACTGATTTTCTCCTTATAAGTACCTCAAATGTATCTTCTCCACTAAATTTCACAAAGTATTAGGTCTAGGTGAGGGTTTTAAACAATGTTTTTCAGATATTTGGATTCACTTAAATTGCTTCAGTGGTGCTGATGCATCTTGGGTGTTTTATAGGGTCACTTCTACTGGGACAAAGTTTTATGTGAAGTAAGGAAATTTTAGACACTTGAAAAATATGAGCAGCCACAAGTTATCATCCGTATCAGAAATATGACTTCAAAAATGTACTCAAGAAGTCAAAAATCTCCACAAGAGTCCAATGGAAATTATATGAAATGCAAGTGGAACTGATTTACCTCAGAGTCCAGGACCATGACATTTCAGGTTGCTCATGAAAATCCAGCAGGGCAAGGTCTCCATGTGACATCATTTCGCATTTTCAAATGTTCATCTGAAAAAGTTCTGAAAAATACTTTCCAAGCTTAATCAACAGAATATGTAGAAGCAAAATCTCAACTATACTCCAAGTGCTCATTTCTATGGACTGTGCCAACAAATCTGCACAGCGCTCTCTCTCTCTGGACAGGACCACAACCTCTGCCCTGGCTGATGCTCAGTAACTCTCTTGTCCCTTTATCTGTGAGCATCCAAACCCATTTTCTTTTTTTCTCTGAAGTCTCCTCTGCCACCATCCTCTGCTCCCAACAGGATGCTGCAAATGAACCCCAGCAAGCACTCAAGGACAAACTCAGGCAGGCAGACAGCACCCACCTCGGGAGAAACCCTCCAATTCCAAGGGAATGTTGAATTTCTCACAGCAGGAGATGCAAAACTCTTCTCTCAGCTACCAGAAACATTATTTCTGTTGCACTAGAAAATCATCCATTGGTTTCTATAAATAAGAATTAACCAACACTAAAACAGTCATGTCCCTATCTGTTAATAGTTTCTTTAAAATTCACAACATTTTGGATATCTTCCTGTCTCTAACCTTTCATTTACTTCTAACCTGTGATTTCAGTGTTTTAATATTTCATGAGGAAACCTACAGTAAATCAGAGGTTTCAAATTATATTATTGCATTAATGACCTCAGTAAAAGTTTGTTTTGATCAAGACAAAAAAAAACAAACATTTTTTCCCCAGGTCTCCTCTATAAAACAGGAAAGAAACTGAGTTTACAATAATGAAACATTTCTGCTTCAGAGTGGCTTTTGTCACTTTTCCAAAACCCCAACACCTGATATAAGGCACCTGGCCCTGGATTGCCCAAGGCATCCAAGTTCTACTTCTAAAAATGAACATTAAACTTCAAAGCTGTTTGATCAGGCAGCTTTCTCAAATTTCCAGTTTGTTCTAAAACTCTGTGATTAGGGTGGCACACTTGCATAAATTTGGTCCCTAAATATTAGAACCATAGCAGCTGTCCAGTTCTTTTTTCAGAAAGGTGACCTCACTTGGAAGAATGTTCAAAGTGTACATTCAAGCTTATAATTCAGATATTCATGGACTTGGTCTAGTGGTTGAAGTAGGCAAAATAAGCCTTAAACAATAAAGGCCAGTGAAAAAAACCAAAACAAACCAAAACCCAAAGACACAAGGTTCAAACAACAGGTTCTGCTACCAAGCAGAAAATATTTTTCTCTAACCATTTCACACAAGGCCAGATGTGAATGTGTCAGGGATTTTGAGATCAGTACTGGGTGACAACCATCCTTAACTACCTCGGACTTGAAAAACTGGAGCAGAAAAATGGTCTGAATCTATTTTTGGTAACCCTTTGGGACTGTGTCTCCCTAAGGTTTTCTGTCCCTAGCTCTGACCTTCTCAGCTGTTCCCATCCCTTTGGAAAGCACAGATAAAGCAAAAGCTCAGTGCCGAATTTGCAGCACAGACTGCTGGTGATGTTTCAGCTCACCAGGCTGCCTTTTGGTGACTGTGGTAGCTGGGGAGGGAACCAAAGGTGAGCCACCCTCAGCTCCAAAGGATGCAAATTCGTTTCTCAGCAGCCTTGCCCGAGACACGGTTTTGCCCTATGAAGTCAGCCACTAGATTTTCGGACAGCAGGCTCCCACCCGGGAAGGCAGCTGCTCTCAGCACTGCTGTTTTAACTTGGGGAGGATGGAAAACACGCTACAGAGAGTTTGTTTTGGCCCCACAATACAGGGATGGCTGAGCTCTGCATCCAGCAGAAGATTGTTGTTCCAACAATGGAAAACGGAAGGGGGGAAGAGATGAACTCAGAGCAGGCAGCACAGCAAAGCCAAAACACACATTGCAGACATTTCTGCTGCGGTGGGATACACAGGTTAAGCCAAGTCAAGGCTCTGCAAGTCTCAAAACTCATTCCAGCAAGCACCAGCCCTCAACAGACCTGGACAGAGCAAAGGCTTTTACCCCGGCAAGGCAACCAGTTGAGGGGAAGTGTGAGGTTTTTAACAAGCTGCTCCTGAGAAGATTTAATATCATATCTCCTCCTCTGCTGCATTCCCCTCTCACAGCCTACCCCTCCCAGGAGGCTGTGCAGAATTAAGTCATTTGGCTGCGAGACAAAGGAAGAGGAGGGTAAAGAGCAACCGAGGGAGCAAAAGATGAGAGAGATGGGAAGGCAAGAGAGAGGCGAAGGGGAGTGCTCTGCCAGGGGTTAGAGGGAGCTGCTGAGGGCAAAGATGGGAGAGAGGTCACACAAGAGAAGCCACTGGGATAAGCAGGTTGTCCCTGAGCTCCACACATCTGTCACCACGACGGATGCCGGGAGCAAGTCCCTCTGAAAAACACAGGCACTTGGATTCACTCATGGCAAAACCAGAGAGCTGCTGGGCTGTGGCTCACGCAGCCCTGTCAGAGGGACCAAACACAGGTGTGTCAGCCCTGCCTCGCTGCAGGGGCTGTGGATGGCCAGAGGCTGTGTCCAGCTGCTGGCCCAGCCGCAGGCAGGGCGAGGTTTGTCAAAGCATCCCCAGCGAGCAGGTCAGCACACCTGAGCTCTGCCTGCCCCGCGCCCCAGCGCAGGCACGGAGCCAGCAGAGCCCTTGGAGCAGAGCATCCCAACCTCTGCCTTCCCCAGGTGAAGCTCAAGAGAGATCATTAAAGCAGAACAGTGGTTTTTCCTTCTTCCCCCTCTAAACAAAGGATGTGAGTTATGCCTTAGAAATATAAATCTCTTCACCCCAAACACAGAGGACAGGTCTGTGTGCTTTAGCACTGCACATACCCTGGATTTTATACCATATTTCCTTCTTTGCCTTTGCTCCCCCTCTCTCCTTTCATCCTTTCCACTGGCACAGGCTGAAATCAGCTCTCCTTCTCCCCCATTCTCCCCCAGAACATTTACTTTGTCCTCCATTCTCTTCCCAAACTTGATGCAACATCCCAGCATCAGCTGAGTTCAAGCTAAAACACTCAAATATACTACTGTGAATTGGATGCAAACTCAAGCCTGGGAATTCTGCATATCCTCCATGTATTTAGCTTGTATAAACAGCAGTAGATATTTCTGTCCCTTCTACACAGGCACACACATGCTCCTGCTGCTCCCAACCCTACAGGCATTCCCCAAAAGCCATTTAAAATTATTGCAAATGCAACATCACATCATGTCTTCTAAAAAATAAAATCTAAAAAAAGAAGTAAAAAAAATAAAATACTAATTAAAATAAAATAAAATAAAATAAAATAAAATAAAATAAAATAAAATAAAATAAAATAAAATAAAATAAAATAAAATAAAATAAAATAAAATAAAATAAAACAAAATAAAATAAAATAGTCAAGCCCTGGCGCACCTCCAGAGAGGAAAACGTCAGATCTCAGCTGGTAAATAAGATGTTACTGTGAAGCTTGTAAAGCCAACGTTATTTCTCCTTTGTAAAGGCTCTACCTGCATAACATGAAGGGGGCTCAGTGACAGACACATTAAAACACCATTAAACTGTGAAATAGAACACAGTGTGAAAATAGATTTAACCTTCACAGCATATTGATCTCTACCCCGCGCCGTGCCTAAGTTCTTGGACAACTGTTTTATAATAGGTTTTACTTATTTTCCTGTTGCTATTCTGACTTCCTCAGAGGAGGGTGTTATTTCTAAAAGCTCCTGACAGCTAAGGGAAAAGTGGGCTTGTTT
The DNA here is from genome assembly GCA_036630365.1 of Acanthiza pusilla. NCBI lineage: Eukaryota > Metazoa > Chordata > Aves > Passeriformes > Acanthizidae > Acanthiza > Acanthiza pusilla. The sequence goes on along the minus strand of JAXCHO010000004.1, from coordinate 15,067,900 downwards.
CTTAGTCATCGCTCAGCGCTCAAGCCTTGCTGCTGCCAGCTGCTCCATAAACAGAAATCAGTTTTGTGCGAGTGAAGGATGGGTCTGGGCAGCAGTGATTGCAGTGGGATGGGAGGAGGAGGAAGGGGAAGCGGAAAGGGAAGAGGAGACGGGAGGTGTGCAAGGACTCTGCTGAACAAAACCGTGCAGGATGCAGGCAACCAGGCTGAACCCCAAATGCCTCCTGGAAAGGACAGTGCCAAGATTTATTTAAGCGTGCTCTGTTTGTGGAGATAGGTAAAATAATTGTGCACACATCTGCATATTCGGACGGGAAATCCTTCTGATGAATTGGCTGCCACAGGTCACGCTGCTGCCAGCCAGCTCTTGGACTTTCACTGGGAGATAGGGATTTCTCACAGTGATGAGTTATGCCACAGGACCTCTGACCTGCCCGTCACCTCCCTCTGACCATTCATCCATCTCCCTGAGCCTTATGCTAAGAGTTCAAACCCTTTCCAATGGCCAGGTATTTTTCTTTTTCACATCAGCTCAACAAAAATGTTCCACCCGCCTCTCCACTAGGATTTCCTTTCTGACCACCCCAAAATAAACCCAGCCGGAACACGGGACAGATAATGTCCAGCCATGTCCTGTAGCCCTGAACGAGGGTTTTGTGACATCCATGCACAAACTAGATAAATTTTCAGGGGTGTGGAGGGGTTATATTTACGGAAATATTTCTGATGCCTTCCCCACCGTGGTCATCCGGCAAATTCTGGCCTGGCTGGAGATCTCTAAACACATGTGAAAGGGAGGCTGAGCCCATCCATCAGAAATCCCTGACATGCTGCACAGAAATCAAACCTCTACGCTGCTGCTGGGCATGGCTGGAGCTCCCCTGGAGCAGAGCGCTGGATCCGTGCACCCAGACCTTGCCAGTGAATTAGCACCATACCAGCCACGTTTGCACACACGGTTCACGGGCAATTTGCAAATTATCTGTGAGGAGACCATGCAATGCCTCAGAGGTCACCACCCAGCAAGGCTGTCCAGGACTAATTTCAGAACAATGGCAGAGTTGCTCTGACTTCAGCAGGACTGGGATGATGCTCGCTGGATTTAAGGCAAGTGCCCACTGAAAATCTCAGAATACTTCCCCCTCTGGTTAAGTAATCCAGTTTTCCATAATATCTAGCAATTTGGTGTGGCATGGATCTGGATTTCCACAAAAATCTCCAGTCAACCAAAATGTATGACAATGTCAATTTTATCTCATACACCTGAAATCTAATAACACTAGTAAAAAAATGGACAAACTGACCTTACAATCTGGCATTAGGAAGAATTATTTCTCATAAAAATTTCTGAGGCTTTTACAGGAGTCTCCTGTTCTGAATTACCTTAATCCAAGTCACATGGAGATGATGGAAATGACTGAACAGGTGAGAAAACAGAAAATAATTTTGGAAAGAGACTCCCCGTAAAGAAGCCTAACACTCTGCACAATAGAAAAGTTGCCAAATTCTGAGCACATTCACAGCTTGCACCCCTGGATGCAGCCTCTGGTGAGCAGGGGACAAACAAAATCCCCCAGACCCCTTTCCTCTGGGCAAGGAGGGAGCTGTCAAGTGGAAAAGAGGTAAGACTGGATTTTGTGCTGCATGGGGTAAGCCAGGGCTGAAATGATCACGGCTCTGCTGGCACAAGCAGGAATGATGGTGCCCTTTCTACTCCTAGTGCTCAGTGCTGCAGTGGAGGACAGAAAAAGCCACTGCTGCAGAGTGTGACCAGTGCAGGAGCTCTCTCCTGACTGATCCTATGAAAAGAGGCTCATTCAGAGTGTTCTCAGCAAGCTTTTAACTCAGAGATGTTCAGAGGCTGCCAGACCTGCTGTGCTGCCCCATGCCAACCCAGGGCAGATGGGTTTTGGCAGCCTGACAGGAGCTGCATCACATCACGCTCTGGGCACAGGCACTTTCTGCTGGTTTGTGATGCAGTAAACTCACATAGCTTGGGTCTTAATGGGTCGAAATTCAAGTATTTCATCTCTCCTGTAGTGGATCTGGGCATGAGGTCCCCTAATCCTAGCACCAGTAGGAGAATAATTTCCACAGAACACTATTACTGTGAGGAATCCTCTTTCAGGGCATCACCATCCTCTCAGCATTAGGTGCACCTAGTCTATCAGCAGCAAATTTGGCCTCTGTTTATCCCTTTCACAGAGTTTTGAAGACTGATCCAAAACCTTTGAGCTCCACAGGCATTTGATTTCAGTGCACTTCAGGTGCAGCTCATGAAGAACACCACTTTAGTACAGCAATGCAAGCGCATAACACTCAACTGTTCATTGCTTTTTCATGTAGAGAAGTGGTTATATTTCCCTGCAGGAATTCTGACACTGCTTCTATTCCCTAAAAGGAATTTACTTTTTTCCCTGTGCTTTGGAGAGGGCAAAACACACTCTCACCAGCACAGCTGAAGAAGTCGTTTCCATTTTTGATGATGCTGGATCAGAAGGACACTCAGCTGTTCGGCTTGAGGGCAGTGGAAAAGAAGATTTTCACTTTCCCTATGCCTCATCCATTCATGGATATGCCCTCTCTGTTTATAGAAACCCTCCAGAAGCTTCTGTCTCACCACACAGTGTCTTACACAGACAGCTCCTAGGGATCATGGCCCAGGAAGGGTGGTACAACCAGTTTGCCACACAAGAGAACAAAATATAAAAACAATGCAAAGGAAAGTGGACAGCTGAGACTAGGAAAGCCTAAATCAAAATAACCCAGAGTGCTTTTTCTGCCACAAACTCTGTGACCATGGGCAAATGCTTCCTCAGGAAATGGCTCAAGTTTCTCCACCTGCCCTCTGGCCTTCTGATCAAAATACCAAAATCTTCAGGGTGGCACCTGAAGGTTACTCATTGTGTTTGGATCTCACAGTTCAATTGTTTAATAAACCATTTAACTGTAATCTCAAGTGCAAAGCCTGAGATGCAAATACCTCATTCAAAAACATATTTTGAAGTAACAATCACACATGGCTATGGGAAGATGACGATAATTGTGACTGCTTACATCAAATGGTATTGCCCAAATTGGTATCATATCCTACTCAAAAGGTCTGAACAGGAGAGTCTGGGCCATCGCAGCAGAGTTAAAAACAAGCCCATCGAAAATGGATAAACAATTAAAAATGTATTGAAAGAAAAAAGAAAAAGAGAAATCATTCCTAATTAATTCTAGTGCCCTGTACAACCCCAGACTATTTGTAATCCTACAGGGAACATCTTTATTGATCTGGGGGACGCTGCAGCAGACTTCTGATGCTTATCTCAGCATAAAAATAGGCTCTTGTGATGAGCAGTGATTTAATTACATGACAATCACTGCTAACAATGCATGGCGAATACCAAAAATATGCAGAGCAAGAGTGGCAGTGATAAATGCAAGGGAATGGCATTGACTTTCAGTAAAGTCGTCTATTGCCAGACCTGGAGGGAGACTTCTTCCCCCTCCCACCCCTCCTTGTGAGGCTGTAGCTGCTGTGTGGTTTCAGATACTCACTCTGGAGTGAGCCGACCACAGGCAGACAGAAGATGGAGGGAGAAAGCAGACAGCCATGATCAAAGCAGAATTTAGCACACAAGTCACTGAATCTAACAGGCTTTTTTTGTCAGTAGGAACATATGCTCTTTCCACTGTGCATCTCCTCTTGAAAATGAGGATGAGAGATTTTCTTTGCTTTGGGAGGTGGCAGTACTGAGCAAGTGAGAAATACGTGGTTTTGCTGTGCACAGATCCAGGCCTGTAGAAGCAGTTGCCCTATGTGATAGAGAGAGATCAAAGACCAGGAAAATCCCATATTCCACATACAGTGGCTCAGAGAGAAGTGGCAGCATTTGCTCAAGAAATATATAGTTTTGTGGTTTTTTATGTGATCTTGTTTAAAAAAATACCCAGGGTAGGAATAAAGGGTAGTGTCACTAAGACACTCCCCCTTATATTCATTTACCAGCACTGAGAGTGAAATCGAAGCAGCTTTGAAGGCACTGTAACATTATTGGAGAGCAGACTTTGCACTGTCCTGAAGGCATTTGGATCCTTCGGGAGCGAAGGAAAATCTAGGCTGTTCCTGCATTTGGAAGTGTCAGGCCCAAGTCCTTAGGTTTTATCATCTTCAGTTTGTAGACGACAGCTCATCATTTAATGTTTTATCCCACCGTAACTTTCCAAAATGCAGAGATCAAGAGCAAATAAATTATTCTTCCATCTGCTGAAAGTCTGATCACAACAAGCCCAGTGTAGAGGAGAGATCCCCAGCTCAGCAGTTCCTAGATTCCCTGGGGAAGCATTCCCTAGCACAGCTTCCCTACCCATCCCCATCCATCTCTCCCCCAAACCACTGTGGGCCAGTGCCTTATGCTTCCTCCTTGGGCTGAAAGCCACTCTTTAAATGCACTGCCTGAGCCATTCTAGCAGAAAATAATTAAGAGTGAGAGGCAAAATCTGTTGGCCATCTAAACCTGGCCCTGTAAGACCCAGAAGGAGATGCATGTGCCCAGTCCATGAGCCTGTCCTACCTTTCTTCTGCAAGGAGCTCCTCACAGGTTTAGAGGGCTGGCTGCACTAGGACATCAGCACAAACTTTACACCAGAAAGTCTTCCAGCTCTTACTTTCTTCCCCTGCAAGAGGCACATCATCTTGTTCAGCCAAGAGGGAATTTGCAGGTGTTCAATCCAACACGCAGGAACCGACTGGCAACGCTCGTTCACGTAAAATTTAACAAGAATCACCAGCCCTCAGGTTAAAGCCACACTGAGAATTTGAACTTGTGCCTGCCCAGGTGCTGCTGCTGCGGCAAACACTGAGACCTGAATGCCACCTCCTGCTTCCCCATGCTCAGTTTCATGATTTATGTCAGAAGAGCATGTCTTTTATGCAAAATAAAATGACCCCCTAAATTCTCTTGAAATGCTGCACTGTTTTCAAAGCACCACAGAGAAAAGTAGATTAAAAATGCTATAATCTCGAGGCTTTTTTTTCACTCCAAAAATGCTCGTGAATATTTACACTAAACATAAATAAATCCTTTGTTCACATTTTCCTTGAATTGCGTTTCCTTCACACAATTAACTGCTGAGGGTCTCCCCCTCCTGTAAATTCTCAGGCAGATACTTTGTCCCAAAATCATATTTCACCTGGCTTAATTTACTCAAACTTGAGAATGATTAACCACTCCATCTGCAACAAACCAACAATCATTTGGAGTATCTCAGCTTCCTTCTGAGTTGGTAACTTTTAGGATACAGAGGAGCAGATATTCTTATCAAGCCTGATTTGCAGGGGTAGAGGCACCAGGGCGCTGACACATGGAGCTTTACAGATAAAACAACACACAATATTAAATCAGAAAAGGATTCACTACTAACACATGCCATAGTCTCTAAAGCCAAAGCTAACATTTCCAAAATAGTCTATGAGCTTAGTCAAAGGATGGAAAACCTAAAGGTTAAGGTTTGGTTAGAATGTATTTTGTCAATTTTTTAATTAAGGTATCAGAGAAGCCAAATTCCTTCCTGGTGTGAACCTACTGGTCTGATGGGAAAATAACTCCATTTCCACTTGTGGTAATGCCTGCAGGATCAGGTCCTCCAAATTAAAAATATAAAATAAACCATCGCCCCATATAGAGCACAGGAAATTAAATGGAAAGACTCTGTTTTCTAGTGGGACAGCCCAGTCCAGGGAGCTGTTGCACTCTTACCCCAGGCAGGGAATTAGCAGCAGCTAATAATTTAATGTCTAGAGGACAGGCATTTTCCCTTTGCCAGGCACAGGGTGCTGGGCAGGGCTCTCCACTGGGGTCCCTGGGCAGCAAGACAAACCCTGGGCTCTCCTCTGCTCAGGAGGTGACTGAGGGGAAGCAGAGGTGTGGCTGAAGGTTAAAATCAGAGCTTTTTTCAAGCAGAGAAAAAGGAAAGGTGTGTGGCATTTCCAGCTGTGCTTTACTCAGTTGTTTGCTTGCTTCCCACAAGGTGTGCTTCAGTGACTGACTTTTACTAAAATAATCCATAGAGAAGCCAAGTCCTCAGTCCCATTCATGAATATTTTAGAAAACCAACCTTCAGCAGCACCTTATGTTTGGGCAAATGTGAGTACATATTGCACTTGAAAATATATGTCAAACCCAGTTATCTCCATACAGTACAGTTAGTGGACACACTTCATATTTCCATATCTCCACGATTCTACAATCCAAAAGACCCAAAATTAGGCTGAAATTTCTGAATTGCTTCTGGTCTTAGAGACTTCAGACTGCAAATGCCGTGAAATAACTACCTTGAATCAAAAACATAAGTTTTTAATTGCTGTGCTATGCATCGAATAGATTAAAAATGTAAAAACTGATAATTTGCAAGGCGAAATGGACACACTTGTGAGAGATGTATCTACTAATATTCTTGCAGGTGGGGCAAGGCTTTACCTCATTTCCTGCTGCACATATGTTCCTTACCACAAGCAAACTCCAGTGTGAGCTGCTACCCTGCACTGCCAAGGGATGTACTTGCTTGCCTAGTCAGATACTAAATATTATAGCCCAGCATTTTGCAAAGAATTCAAAACATATCTCCTAATCCAGATAAATTAAAAGCATCAGCTTAACCTCAAATGTTTATTGCATTTCAAACAGCATTTATCAAAACAAAGAGCTCATTACAACACATATAGGTACTGGACCATCCAAACCCCTTCATTTGGTATGTCTCCAGCATAACAATCAACACAAATTACTCTGAAACCCAACATATCTACACCCAAAAAAAAAAAAAAAACCAAAAAAAAAAAAAAAAACAAAAAAAAAAAACATCACCCTGTCTCCTGAACAGAAGTCAGTTGCACGTGGAAAAATCTATAGGAAAAAACCCCAAGCTACTAAAGTATCAATCCGAATTTCTGAATAAATAAACAGTTTTTCCTGCAGTTGAATGTTTTCACTCAAATCAACGATCAGATCCCACACGCCTGTTTAAATATGTCTGACTTTGGTCCTTACAAAATGACAAGATTACAGTATGATAAACCAGATGATAGTTTTAAGCGAGACAATGAGGCATTGTTTACAGAGAAGATTGAGAAACTGGTTTAACAAAAGGGTTCCGTGGACATCTATTGTATGTACAAGAAGGAGATTTACTGGAGATTTTGTAATTTCTACAAGGCTCTTTCCAACCAGCTTCATTAAGTTGAAGTAAATCAAATCATGCAGAGATCTGGCTCAGCCAGAGAGACATGCCGGGAAAGATACAAAATGAAGAAGAACAGACGCAAGATGATAAGCTTTAGAATCTTTGGCATTTTTCATAAACATTTTCAAGGCTTTTAAATCTGTATATTCACCCATATTCCCCCACACACTCGCCTATAAATACATTATACATGCACTCTTTATACACAACTCTGTATATGCATGGGTACACAAGCACACGTGCAAACAAAGAGGCATTTTTGTGGCTTTTTAAACCAGGATAATCTTTCCCCAATCCTTCCATTTGCAGCTACACACAGCTTTGCATGAGCAAAAGACATTCTTTAGCCAATCAAGTATATGAAAATGTGCCTGTCCTTATTCAAAGGCACAGTGGGACTTCGAAAAATAAACTTATGAAAAATGACTGAATCTGGCTAATAACCCAGTGGAAGATAGTCTGCTGTTAGCTTTCCTTCTTCAAATTCCTGCAACAGGCCCACAAGATTGTGCTATGGGACCACACACAACTCCATCTGGATCACCAATCCATAATCAAGGTTGTAACTGTTTTACCTTTTATTAGATGACTTTCAAAGCCTTTTTTTTTTTTGGCAAAAAGAATGCTATCTCTCAGGTTTCTTTATTTCTTTGTACTGTGAAATACCCCAGGGGATGCTGGTGGTAATCCCTGCCTGGGAATCACAAGAAACAACTCCAGCTCTCGTGCTACCAACAATTTCTGGTGACAAGTCACTCCCACAATGTCCCACAGCACCTAAAGGACTGAGGGCTACACCACCACCAGAATCAGGCAGGTTTTATACATGATTATGTGTTTTAGTTCCCCCAGTCAAACAACCTGAATAATGCTGGTTTTCTGAAATACATAGAGCATGTGCACAACTGCTAAAAGATTGGCAAGCAAGCAAGAAATCACATTCTCCTCAGAACACAAAACGGGGTCCTTTCTTCTGTCTTTGCACTGCTCAGTTTCCACGTGACTTCACTTTCGGATCCTCTCCTTGTGAACCACCAGGAAAGGCTGCAAGAAGACATCAGTGGTGGACCAAAGCCTGCACACCATTGCAAAACCACTTCTTTGGGCACATGCTCCCTTTCTGGACTTGTTTCTTTAAGGCTATAAAGTGTTGTTTTTTTCTCTTGGATCTGTAGTGTTGACCCCTCTGGACTTAGACAGGAAAACAACAGCTATGCTGAAAATATCTGATGAGATGGAATTATAAAAGGCAAGCCAACAGAGTCTTTTCAGGTCACTGAGTTAGCCTTTTCTCTTAATCCTTTCATGGCATAAGGTTTTCATGCATCCATTGCCAGCAATGGATCTCTGATGATTCCAGTATACAAAGAGTTAACCACAGCCTGGGCTAAAAAAAAAAAAATTAAAAAAAAAAAGAAAAAAAAAAAAAAAGGAGAAAAAGAAAAAAGAAAAACCCACAAGTGCCGGATGAAATATTGAGATACTGTTGGAGCTCCTAGCTCTTTCTGCTAATTATGATAAAAAACTTTTTAAAATGTACACTGCTTGAACAGAAGATGGGTATCAAAGACTCGTTAATTCAGAGCTTAAACCTTTCTAGGCACAGTGATTTAACTCAGAAAAGAATAGCTTTCATATCTTAATGTAAATCTGTTGGATATGTTAAAAACTGGTTCAGAGCATCTCCTCACATCAGCTCAGCTGATCTGCTACACTAAGCAGAATTATCTCTTCCTACATAACACAGGGAGTGCTGCCACATCCAGCCTTGTCTCTGCAATCAAAGGGGAAGAGAGAAAAAAAAAAAGAAAACTAAAGGTGCAATTGCACCATCCTCTCCCATTCTCCTCCCCACCCCACAAGCTAATCCACACGTTTCACCTTGCTCTTTTTTGGGACTCCATGCCAAAAAGACAACCCGGAAAAGAACCCCAAGATAGGTGTTTATCAAAAACCACATCTTCCAAGAAAGAGAAAGTCTGTGGCGATGATTCTAGTGTTGTTCCGAAGCGAGAAGGAGGGGAGGGGTGCTGTGAGTGTGCAGGGAGGGAGATGCTGCATTCCGAAATTCCGAAATCCCATCCTAGAGTGCGCTCCGCTTCTTCCTGATGGGGCTGGAGCTGCTGGATGGTTTCAATTCAGCGTGCTGCACCTGTAAAAACAAACAGACATGACGTTTGCACTTAGGTAACTCTAGCTCACTGCAGTGTGTGTTAATGGCTCCCCCAGGACAAACCCAGGGAAACCAAGGAAGGTTCAAAAGTAATGAATCATTTTCTAAACACAGGAACATGGGGGATTAATTGCAGGAAGGATTTGAGAAGTCATGCATCATTTCTTGAAACAAAAATATTAAAAGCAGATTTTTCTGATGAGATACATGGGGTTCTACCTGATTTCAGCAATGTAGGGTAGATCTTTTGGGTTTGTTTTGGTTTGGGAGTTGTTTTTCTTATCTTTCTGGCATTAACCTGTAAGTTTAATAAACTTCTCTCAGGAGTCTCAATTCAAGTGGATCCCAATAGACAATAAGATGACAGTTGTCAAAACCATACACAGACCTGGGGATGCTGACTTACTTAATCATTTCAAAAAAGGAAAGTATTCTCCCAAATAGAACATGGACAAAGCTACCTCCACCTTTCAAAACAAATTCATATACAACATAATGGTTAAAACATGTGTGGTAAACTGTCAAGGATGGTGTAATCTCCAAATTGTCTGTTGTGCTAGACAAAAGCGTTCCCACTGAAATCATGGGGGAAAATTTGGCTGAACACGCCATCTTTTCCACTCCTCCTCTGTTTTTGGCTGTAAATGGGTAACGTACAAACAGGAGTAATTTCTAACTCACTGCAGCGCCCCAGTGAAATGTTGATGTATTGAAAACAAAGCAGACAGAGGGGCTTTGGAGCTTCCATGGATGACTTTCCCTGAAGTGGGTGGCTGTCACTATTTTCAGCACTAGTGGAAAACTCCAAGGTTTGTCCCATCCGAGGAACTTTTATCATTCCTCCCATAGAAAATGGTTATCATTTTCCTTGGAGAGCTCAAAGGATCCCAATATGATAGAAACCACTCAAGGAAATGTTGTAAGTGTAAATGTTAAATAAAGCATAAATAGAAAAGCAGCTTATCTTTAAGCATAAACACTTAAAGGGCATATGCAAACCATCACTGCAAATCCAGTGGCCTCTACAAGAGCAATGACAACAAATAAAAATACATTGAAGTTTAATGGCTCTATGACTGTTCCTGCTTAGCGTTTTTCCTCCCACCAGTCCATGGTGAGACTTCTTTCCAGTTATTAGTGCTGCCACCAACCAGTCTGGTGGCCTCTTGAGATAAATGTCACCAGAAGCTTTCTCCAACCCTGTTTCTATCAGATACCTCAACACTGGAGCCATTCAGTTTCTGTCTCCAGCAGCATAAAATCACTATAGGTGAGGCTATGATTCCCTTATTCCCAGTGAGCAGCACCTCACAGGGAAAGCGCCACGATTCACAGAGAAAGGCACAATGCCAGAGGGATCCTGGGCATCAGGATCAGGGCCTGAGGACACAGATTCCATCGATTAAAACAAAAGAAAGAATACTTTATATGGTGTGGCTTCATTACCCAGCAAGACAATTTTCCCTCCTCCAAGAGAAATAAACAGATCTTGACATTCTAAAGGACTTATTGTTCAAATAATTCCCAGGAAGATAGGCGAGATTGCTGAAGACAGTGTTGTTGTTTCAAAGAAATGGGAGAAGAGACAAGATTTGGCTGAAACTGAGGGAGGATGGATTCTGGTTAGATTAAAACTTGTAATTCCATAATGGTAGAAGATTGATCTGATCAACTGTAGAGTATTTTATACACATTTCAAGGTTTTCTTTAAAGAAAAAAATGAGCGGTGCATTGTCCAAAGGAGGCCTGGAGCTCAAGCACAATGTCACAGAAATAATTCCCCCCATTCCTCCCCCTATCTTGAGAAAAAGGAGAATTCAGCAAATCCTTTTGGATGGTTATCTCTATCAAAGAGACTATTTTTCTCCTCCCTCTGTACAAATACCGGAGCAGAAAGGTGACGAAAACCATAGCTCAGTAACCACGCTGAGTGATTTTCCAGATCGTTTTTAAGTAGGTCTTTTCAGGATAATTTTTCTGCAATCATTTTATCCTTCTGACAAAGGATTTTGACTCCCCTCTCTTCTAACACTCTCTCCCCCTCCCTTTGTGGATTTCCCCCTGATTCCTTATCTCCGTTATTCAAAAGTCATTGGCATTGTATTCCCAAAGGGAGCACCCAGCCGCTCTCAGTGTCACTCCTTGCCTCTGTTGGCTCTGGCCATTCATTACTTACCTTTTGAACATCAGATGGTACCCTGGAGAGGAAATCTAGTAGCTCATTATTGTCGATGGCATAGGGATTTCTAAGCTTCTTAGTAAATTTATTTATGCCTAGGATAAAAAATAAAAATAAAATAAAATAATAAAATAAAGGCAAACAAAGTAATACAACGCTATTCTACTCTATCCCTCTAAATTTGTTCAGGCAAGGTGAAAAAGGGAAGGGGAATTCACAAGTTAAAATTAGTGTGAAAACAGTGCCTCAGACTTAAAGCCACACATGTTCCCTGTCACGTGGCGTCACTCACAAGTGCCTCCTGGAGGAAGTAGAGAACATTATTGATAAAGGGATTTCTCTGCTTTTGGGATCACGTGTTGCCACCAACGTGGGGAAAAGAGATTGCAGCATGAATTCATTCTGGGGGATACTCTGGGGAGAATACACACATTTGAAACCAAGACTGCTGTTACATCTGCAACCCTACATGACCAAAGACATCCCCTCTCCTCTTGCCCAGGCAACTGGAGGGCTGCAAAAATAATTGGGGGAAAAGCTTTTTTCCTTCCATTTCTTCTGAAAATGAAAGCTTGCCTTCCCCATCCCTGCAGGGGCCACATTTGCCAAACTGGCCATATTATGATACTGTGGGACACTGTGAAACCTTATCACAAGGTTTATTTTGATCTTTCTTTGAAATATTTGGCTTATTAACTGCAGCAACAGCAGTCCATCTCCATGGACTTATTTAAGCTTCAGCAGAGGTGATCCCTAGTCTGGACAGAAGATCCATGGGAGTCTAATGTTCATATTATTGTGGAGCTCTTAAGGTCTTCTCTTGCCTCGCATGAGATCTTCCAGGTGGAGAAAATCAGCTAACCCATTTTAAAGAATAGCAAAAAATTCAGATGTTGGTTCCCTCCGAGGATCATAATATAGCATTCAATTCCATCATGCCCCTGTCCAAAATCTCATAGCGGTTTCCCTGAAAGTGATTTCAAATGTGATGGCTGCTCCAGCTTTCTCCTCTCCCTGAAATGTACCTGCTTCACATCTGAGATTCAGCTTTTAAGCCATATACTCGTAGCAAAATGACAACACAATTTTCTGTGTACCTGATTTTTAAAAAACAGAAAATACCATAAGGTCTTTTGAGGCCTTGCCACAGGGTAGTTGTTTAACATGTATCATATTTGAAGGCCCTGTCACTCCAGATGATGTTGAATGGATGTATAGTTTTCATGTACTCACCATGTCTTCCACACGAGAACAACAATATTTTGTTACTGAACTTTTTACTCCCAGCAGTTTCTCCCCTTCCCTTTTGCCCTTTCTTTTGTTTGATTTAATCCTTTATTTCTTTGTTGCTGTTGCCCGGGAATGGCTTTTTTTTTACTGCCACTTTCTCATTCCCTCCCTTTTCTACATCCAGGAGAGCCAAGACAGCAGTGATGGCTCAGCCCCAGGGGTTACAGGGGTCCCTACAGCCCAGAGCCACACCAGGACTGAGCTTCTGCAGGATTTACCTGCACTGTGCTTTCCAAACCTTCCTCAAGGCTGAGATGAAAGTTAGCACCCTAAACAAGACAGGAGGAAATCTGGAAATGTAGAAAGTCTTCAGCAGCTGGAATCACAGAATGGTTTGGGTTGGAAGGGGTCTTAAAGACCATCTCAATCCAAGCTCCTGCCACAGGCCGGGACACCTTCCACTGTCCCAGGCTGCTCCAAGCCCTGCCCAACCTGGCCTGGAGTAATTCCAAAGATGGGGCATCCACAGCTTCTCTGGGCAACCTGAGCCAGGGCCTCATCACCCTCACAGGGAAGAATTTCTTCCCAATATGGACTCTAAACCTGCCCTCTTTCCATTTAAAGCCATTCTCCTTTCTCCTATGCCCTTGAATGCCATCTCCTTTCATGAAAGATGATCCTACATTTCTTCATAACACCACCAGGAAAGTTTTAATTTTTAAAAGCTCCTCTTTTAGTTCATGTTGCATCTTCACACAAATACTTTCTAACCCATGATAAAAGCTCAGTGTGTCCTGCTGGGCACTGGGTACAGCCTCTCCTGACTGCCAGGATATTCAGATCCAAGACGCTCCCAGGGTCCAAATCTACATGGTCGAGCTCTGCAAACACATCTTGTCCACTTCCTACCATTTCCCAGCTGGAGGGCTCCAGCACCAGGAAGCTAATTACTTTCCTGCAGAAGAATAATAACACCGAAAGTAGCTTATCTAGGCTAATGCTCTTCTTGTGGTGCTGCTGGAAACTTATAAAGAACCCTAGGAAAAGCAAATTATCGGATAACCCAGGGGGGAGAAATGGTAATTTTAAGAAGTTCATAACATCTTTATTCACCTCTAAGCAACAGCACTTGTTTGTCTGTGTAACAGGTCGTTTAAAGCTTGTTTGATTTCATTCTGTAGACATATATTGTATTTATCTCATACAAATGAGACACAGCGGAGTACTTACCCCAGATTAAAACAATGTACCTCAGTGGTATAAAATACAAAATAACTGTTGCTGCTGCCAGGACCAGGCAGGCCAGGACAGAGAGGAAAGGCACCGTCCAGTTGAATGTGCTGTAAGGGAAAAACACAATCCTTCTCAACCTTTCTGTTCTTGGACACTGTTTGTGCTCTGCTACCCAATAATAATTTAATGACCTCTTTGCAGTGCTCGGTGAGGTCAGATACACTGTAAATTGCAGACCCTTTGGAAGGTGGATAAGCAGAATCCTACATCTGGATGTTATAATGGATTAAGGGAGAGGCAGATATCATGATAAGGAAAGAGAAAAGGAGCCTGGGGAGCTCAGTGAAGTTGTTAGGCATGTAAGCGAGTTGTTTTTGTTTCTTCTTCTGTGTGTCGCACTTGTTACACATCCCTGCTCGCCAGTCAGCTCTCCATTATTCATGAGCAGATTATCTGATCTGGAGACGGGGCCGAGCCATCGGAGCCAGCTCCGCCGGGCCACGGTGGAGATGACACGAGATTTGTGTCAGGGCACGGCTCAGGCGTGGCAGGTAGCCAGAGCCACCCCGACAAAGAACTGGCATTGGATTAATTACGATGCCAAACTGCAAAAGAGCAGCTCGAGTAATTTCTCTGTGCAACATTAGGGCCATAATATTCTATATAAATGTGTCTACAAATAAATATAAAAATAAAAATAAAAATAAAAATAAAAATAAAAATAAAAATAAAAATATATAATATATAATATATAAAATATATAAAATATATATAAATATCTATGTGTATGTATGTATATATATATAGATGTATATATATATTTGCTTCTATGTCTTTACATTTTCAGCAATTCCTTACTACACTGTGTACAGGAGGTTGGCTTGGATAAGCTGTAGTGAGGTAGCAGAAGTCCAAACTTCTGCATTCCAAAAATCTGCATCTGACTTTTCCCAAGAGGAGCACTCTTGAAAGGCTCAGTTACTAGAGCGTTTCAGACTTTGGCCACACTGTAGTTAAAAGCAGGATTTTATTTCACTCAGGCCTCTCATCTGCAAGTCATTGATGGACTTAAGGTGAGAAGCCACTGCTTACACATCTTTGAAATTACTTTGCTCCTCTGTGCCCTTGTAGGACATAACCCCTGGCCTGCACCAAATGCTGAGATACCTGGACTACAAGGATGCCAGTTAGTCCATATTTATGGATCAGGGCATCTCTGTTTCATACAATCTGCCTGCTAACTTCACCATATCACGATGATGGGGAGTAGGAAGAAGAGAGAATGAATCTGGACCACTTATCAGGCTATAAAATAAGACAAACTTCCCTTGACAGATAAAATTAATAGGACGCTTCAAGAATTACATTTAAGCTTCAATAGACGTATTAAATATTAAGTAAAAATAGGTGGGAGAGGACCCATCATTATCAATCAATGTAGCTTAAGTTAAAGTAAAAAAAAAAATAGCAAAACAGCTCAATTCAGTTAAACTATGAAAACTCCCTATGATTGTGTAACTGGAGTGACAGACGGAAACTGTAGCACAATTCAGTCTGTCACTTACAAAAAAAACTTTGATAGCAATTTTTTAATGGCACATCACTGCCGAGCTACAACAGAATTCTTCTGAAATTACATCGGGCGTCCACATTAATACCCAATGTGCTCTTTAAGACCATTGTTACCAAAATGAATACAAGAATTAATAGTGTTTAAGTGCTCTGAGCCTTCCTGCCATGCAGCTGGGCAGAACAGTGTCCCGTTCATCGACTGGAATACATCTTTGGGACACTTCCACCCCAGCTGGGGTGTCCGGCGTGGCACCACAGCACATGTGGTCGCTGTATTTTTAGCTTGAACCCAGCTCCTCATTAAAGGGAGGCCCGGTCACAAACCATCACTTTGTGTTCAAAACAGACAACAATACGGATCAATTAAGCTCCAATAAAGATTGAGTTATAAAAGGTTTGTGTGTGTTTGTGTGGGGGATTTTTTTTTTTTTTTAGGCTCTTCACCTCCCTGCTTTGTAAGGTCAGGAATACCCTCTGTACCTCCCCCCTTGCCACAAGACCCTGAAAATCCCCCTCAGGCATCCTTGTGGCACAGGCAGGAAGCAGACAGCTCAAAATGGTAAAGATAGAAGAAAATCAATGTGCTGGCCAGGGACATGAGTGACTGTAACCCCTGCAGCCAGGTCAGGATGGGGAGGGCGTGGGAAAGGCAACACTGACCATCATTCCCTACCTAATTTCTGTGATGGGAAGATGAAAAGAAAGACCTGATGCTTCTGTACCCACATCTTCAAGCAATATCTGTGGCACCCATGACTCCCCACTCCATCACAAAAAAGCAAGACCAGAAATTTAGGCAAACATGAAAGCTACATCACCAAAGCTTCTCCTCTTCTCTACACTTTGCAAAGGTTTGGGTTTTTTTTTAATAAAAGACTGTAAGAGCAGAAGCAGTGGTGGGACTGGCCAGGTTATCCTGCTGCACCTTGCAGCCATTTCTGGAACAAGACCTTTATTCCACCTTAATCCCCCTGGTTCTGCTTCACTGCAAATCATGGCTAAACAAGAGAAATCTATTACTTACTTTTTAATCCTCTCTCCAAACGATGCTATTTCTTCTAGGATGCTTTGAACAGCTATGATGATCTCTTGGACCATGTGGATTCTCTCGATTAGCCCCTTTTTCTCAGATTCCTAATCAAAAGAAACCAGAAAACCAACATTTTAATAAATACTGTATTTGCTAGGGTGTCCACAGGTATGTGGTGAAAGTAACATTTCCAGCTGATCCATCCATGAATTCAGGTATTTCACTGAAGGAAGGAGACAACAAACACCCTGGGTTTATCACACAGAACTAACATTATTTGTACAGATTCCCGTATTTTCTTCCTTTTCCTCAACACCTGGGCAGAGGTTTCTTCATCTTCTAACACAACTCGACTACAGGATCTCAACCGGGATTTCACTGAGGAACCCAAATGGATGACAAAGCACAAGAGATGCTGAGCACCCCTGATGTGGAGTGCTGGCTGCTCAGTGCTCCTCAAGAACAAAAATATTCTCGTGAAGAACTTCTAAATATCACTTTTCTGAGCTTTGTAGGCTCCCCACAGCCATGATGTTTTGTATATATAAATCAGCAGCAAGATGGTGAATGCAATATTTTTTGAACATTCTGTATACAGAGACTTATTCTTTTACTGGAAAAAAAAATAATCAAAGGAAAAAAATGTCATTTTCTCTTTACAGCGGCCATCTCAACTTCATTTCTTACTGCTTATTTTAGGCAACAACATTACAGGACATTACTACACATGTGCAGAAATAAAAAGGAAGCACAGAATGAATTAAAAATCAAAATTACTTAAATCAGGCTTGAAAACCAGTATACAATTATCAGCATTCAGCATTTCTTTGCCAGCAATCTAACACACATACAGGCAGCAAATTGGTGTGGTTGCAGATATTCTAGCAAGAAATCAGCAAAACATTCACTTATTACAAAATGCAGAGCCCTGGACACTCATTTTACATCACATTTAGACACTTAAAAATCAGTCCAATTTAGAAAAAAAAATAAAATAAATAAAAAAAATCCCCTAACAAAACATTTTAAGCTGTCTTTTAACCAATCTGATCCCATAGAGGGGAGATGCTGATAAAAAGCATTTTGTATCCCTGTTCTCCATGGCCCACACCAGTCAAGGCAGAGGAAAGGGAGGGTGAGGATGAGCAAGGGCCAGAGAAATGTGCATCAACACTGCTGCAATTCTGCCTCTGTGCTGTCATCCACATTATTCTCCATGCAGGACAGGGTCAGAAGCTGTTTAAAATCACAGAGGGCCACAGGGGTGAGGGCTCCTGCCCCAGTCTTTTGGCACTACCACATTGGGAAGGGTCTGTGTGTGCCTGAGACAGGGCACCCTCTGCAGAGTGTGCTGGAATAACCTGGGACCCATCCCTGGATGCTGAGAGGGAGGCATGGGAATACAGCCCTTAGACCACTTTGAATTACTTACTGCCCATTTCTTTTCCCAGTAATTTTTGAGTTTAAACAGCCAGCCAAAACCACCATGGAGTTATCAAGCTCCAGACATTTGAATATTTGCCTTTAGGTTGCAAGTCAGTGCACAATGAATAGAAGCAGCATTTTAAATAATCACACATTTGGGTGTGAAAATGAGTATTTTTACATTAATAAAACAACCAACAAAAATGAAACCCTTGGGGTGTGAAATAACCCCAGAACAAAATAAATAAATAAATAGTCAGTTTATGTGAAAATAGCACCAAAAAGTCATTTTCACACAGCTCCAGTTATAATCTCGTTAGGCTCAAATGTAAATGACACATTGAAATTATATTTAACTATTCACTCACTGGAATGGTACAACAGTCCTTTAGCCACAGTTGGCTTTTTTTCCACCAAACTTAGAAGTTGGGGGGGGCAGCTCATGGAAAACCAGACAGTGGGAATTTCATTCTGCCCGAATTCAGGCAGAGGGGCAAAGAATAAATAATATTAAATAAAGTGATATTGCAGGGCAAGCCTACTCTTGCTGCCCAGAGCTGCGAGGCAGATCATCTGCCAGCTCTATCTGCATCATGCTGACTTCATTTACACGTCCTCGATGGAGCTCAGGGATGTGGTGATAACACAGTTTAACCAACACAACACGACACAACTTCTGCTGCAGCCACGAAGCAGAGCCAGAAAATAAACCAGAAACTACCAGTCCCTAAGTTATGACAACTGCACGCCCACGCTCACCTGGCTGCATGCTAAAATCATCCTTGGACAACAGTGCTTTCCATTTCTGATACAAAAATAGGATACAAAAATATGGCCAACCAAAGTAAAGGCAGAGACAAACTGGGATTAGAAAGGCTTGTAAATAAAATCAGTTATTCGAGAGCAAAATAGGCTGCAACTGTCCTTGCAGTATGCACTGTGTGCATAATGGTTTGAAAATCTTGGGAATTTGTTAACTTTTCTTTGTTATTGTTGTTTTGTTCTGGAAACCTGCAGTCTAAACACATTGACAGGATTGTTGGGTCACTGGTTAAGCAAGAGAGAAGGAGACAAGGGAAGTACAACAAATGGGATTTTCCAAATTATTTAGGTTTTGGAGTGTTGTTTATGCTTTGTGAAGCCAGCACCTCACAAAACGCTGTCAGAAGCAGTAAGAGTCCATCAGGATGAAAGTCACAGGACCCTATTTATTCGTAAATGGGCAACTGTCATAGAGAAAGCTAGATTTGAACACTACTTCCATGCTTGTGGAAAATGTGAAAAAATAATCCAAAATACATCTTCCACCAAGCACACTTCGCCACCAGTGCAAGGTCTCACCACCCAGACAATTCTTCTCCATCCTCTTCAGGTATCATTCCTTTCTGATTTCTTTTGGACTCAATATATTAGGCTGCTTGAAAACCAGACTTGGATACCCATGGTTCAAAATCACAGCTCAGAAGCTTTTGCACTAATTGAAAATGAAATATCCTGCCTGGTTCTGGCATTATTTCCCCAAAACCAGTAATGAAACTTCCATTCCTTCAAGGCCTTTTTCTTCTCTATTTCTTAGCTGATTACAGCACTGTGGGTGGACCAAAATCAGTCTTCAGCCTCTGGGAAAGAATTAACTCCATCAAAATGAATTTACAACTGAGAATTAATTATATAATCAGTGTGTTACTTCAAATCTTCCTTGCATATCCTGGTTTCAGAAACCTCCATTTCTACATTAATTGCCTGAACAAAACCACAAAAGGAGGTTTACAAAAGATTAAGCATGTCAAGGGAGGGGAAAAAAAACAACACCAACCAAGACCCAGCAATTCAGAAATTAAGTCTTTTGTCTCCAGCTAATGTACATCAACTTGAGCTCAGAAATGAAGACACCGAATCTCTGCTGTACTGGAAGATGCTCCTAGATTTTTCTATTTCTGAAATGTGTAACAGTTGAACAGGACATGCAAACACACTTTAAGGGTTACCACAGCTCTGTGAGCTCCCTTCCCTGGAAGGAACTTAGGCTGCTCTGAGACATTCAGGGTCACCTGCAAAAGAAACCTTCACACAACCACGACATCGAGGGGTTCCCAATGCCAATGACTTTAAAAGAGTGGGAATGTGGGGCAGACCAGGAAAGGCCATCCCCAGCACCAACACAGCAACTCACAACGGGGGAGCTCCAACAGCCAGAGCTGGTCTTGAGAGGGAAAATCCTAAGAGTTATGGGGGAAGACACTGAAGGCAAAATTCTTCAATCGTCTGCTCTGGAACAAAGACCAAATGCCACCCGTTAGTGCTTCTTCTCTAGCCAAGCATCCATTACTGAATTCAAAGCTTGGATGGTGGAGATCCCCTAACTTCTTTTGATCATTTGTTTCAATGATTAATAGCTTTCATCTTTACAGAAAGCTGTTTCCTATTTTTTAAATCTATCCTTCAAATATTTTTCCTCTGGATACAACCAAACCAGTGAGCAACGCTCCAAATGCACAGACAATTTTTGCTGTTGTTCCTTAAGTGTATTTCTGATGTATACTGCAAATATCATATGCACACAACGAAAAGTTAGGCTTGAAGCCACGGGGAAGTTCTACATAATGGTTGCTCACTTGGATTTCATAGAAAACACTTGCAGAGAAAAATCTTGCATGCAACTTTCAAACAAGTGGTATTCATCAGCAGATTTCTGGCGTGCCAAGGGAAACTCAATATATAAAGCTGAGGAACACTTGGGGCCAAAGATGAGGAAAAGGGGAGGAGAAAACATAAACAGGGATTAATGCAAAAGGAGGAAGAAAACAGGACACAAGCAACTCAGTCAGGAATGAAAATCCTGAATATCTTCAGGGATTGGAAGAATTAGTCTGCCTAGCCCTGGGCCGGCCTAACTTTCAGGATTAGCTTTCCTACAGTAGCTGTCTCATTATTCTACTGTTGCTACAAGCACATTAGGGCAATGTTTTACCAGGATTTATCTAATGTACTAGTTATTAATTCTTCAGTGTATTAGCAACAAACAAGATTGATGGAAAGAGAAAAGAAAGGAAAATAGCTCAGGCATGCATTCCTTTTTGCTCCACTATTATTCTGCTTTTTAAAAAAAACCAACAAAACATGCTGTAGTTATTTAGAGAAAAGCAGAGATAGCCAAAGTCGGATTTAATTTGCAACTTGCACTCTGCTAGACTACAAAACTCCGACCTTACCGGTGTCCAGCAAAACCTGTGCCAAACAACATCTTAGGGCCAAAATACTCATCCGTGAAGAACTTCTGAAACCAAAAGGATTTTATTGGGAATAAACAGCAGACCACTGGCCCCTATTGTCTGCAGGCAACACTTCACTAGCAGCTCCAGTCTAGCAGCAGAACGAAGCTCTTGTGGGAGGTGGTAGCCATGGAGTGACAGACAGTCTCTTGGTAGCTAAAATGAATTCCAGGCAGAGCTCTGAAAACAGTCACCACAGCAACCTTGAACTGGATCCTGCCTTCGGTGGGAGCCAAAGGCGGCGGAGAGGAGCCCAACAATGTGCCCTGCTGAGTTCACAGCCCTGCCCTGATGCTGCAAAGTCTGCTGCGTGTCAGGAGAGCTCCTCGGCGCTTCCAGGAGGATGGGCACCCGGAGAGAACGGCTGCCAAGCTCTGAGCAATTGCCTCGTGCAGTCCTGAAACTGTGCATCACAGGATCTTTTTGTTTATTAACACCATGCCGCAAATGTGCCTGCCTGTGGAAATTTAGCGAATCTGAGTGTACTTGAAATAATTACCAAATAGAGGAAATGCAACACATACAGGTCAATTTATGCTCTCAGTTAAAAAGGTGTGAAATCTGGAATAATTCCACCAGAGCCAATAGAATCACTTCAGACTGGGATGAAGGAGAGCAGCATTGGTCTTAACAGGACACATTTGGAAAGCAATAGCACATGATCCTACTGCACTTGAGAGTTTGGGAACACTGCCTGAGGGGCAGAAGATGACCACTCCATGCCTTGTTCAGCCATGCCTACACTTTCTCTGCCTACATTTGATGAATTTCATCCATGCACGGGAACAGCAAAACTCTCCTAAGCCAAACCCAAGAAAAATATTACATGAAAAACCCCAGGTCGTAATTCTGTTGCTTTCTCTATGCACAGATGTGAAATGCAGGGGGTTTAAGGAGCATTTTCTGCACTTGCTCACGTTTTCATAGACAGGTAAAGTAACCCAAAATCCACAGGTATTGTCACAAGTTTTCCAGCAATATCTGCAGTCACACAGACTAAAACACAATTCAGGTGAAGAACATGTGCGTAAGAAGCAACAAGAATCAATCCTGAATGGACATAAGTCATCAGTCATCTCTGATTTAACAAAAGGGAAGGGGAAGGAAAACAGGTTTTGCCAGAATAAGTGCCTTCTCCTGGAAATACATGAGACTCAAGAACAATCACATGGTGATTAGACTTAAACTACTGAATCATCATCTATAATCTAGGTAATGACCTTCACCAATTTGGGGTCGGGGCGGAAGAGAGATCTATTTATGTATGTGGCCAATTCAAAATAAAATTTAACAACATTTTAAATAATTGGAATTTTTAAGGGACGAGAACTCCCTGAGGTTCATGTGCTCGGTCCTGTGACCTGCCTGGTGGTATTTAATATTTCTCCAGAGATTTAGAGGAGTTACAGTGTTGGCTTGCCTGCATCTAGGAAGGTAATTCCCTCCAAAAGGGAGAATTTTGGTGTGCCCTTTGGCTGCTAAGGTGTCTTTGTGAGAAGAGTCATACCACAGTGCCCAGGATATCTCCAAGTCCTCTGAAGTCCCTCCTTTCAACTCCTCTCCCCCATCACCCCTAAACCCATGAATGACACTGATTTAAGGCCTGTGCCAGTTTATGGGATGCCTATGGACAAGACCAGTCCTAGACAATGCTTAAGTGCAAATAAGACATTAAAAGAGAAGATTTAATTTCCAGTTTTTTGTACATAGGAGGCTCCCAGGAAAAGAGTAAAGCACAACCAGAGCAAGCCCTGCACTGGGTCTTTTCACGACACAATCTTGCCCATCATTTTGTGGAGGACGTGGATGCTCCTCGTCAGTCAGAACATACCCTCTGTATCATGGGGCATTTTCAACTCCTTACCATCATTTGTCTTCAGCAATCTTAATGGGGGATGTTGAAATATTATATTGCAATTGTTATATTGAAGAGAAAAAGAAAAACTAATGAAATTATTTATACTTCCAGGGAAGAAAACAATGAGATGATATTGTCTTGAATGACCTTTCCTAAGTATGGGGATATAGCATCTTACACAATAGACTCTTGGTTCATGTTTCAATTACTGACCTTTACTGCGGAGAAAATTAATGCAATTTTCATCGTAATCCACCCGTACAAATAAGATCCATACGGAAGGTTTCCACATGCTGAATCTAACTCAAATGGAAAATGTCAGCTGTTTGCTACTGGATGAATTTGACTTTAATTTGTTCGGCTGGAGTCCTTTTGAATTGTGTTCATAAAACTTTGTATATCTTTGGTACCTATTTTTGACAGAGAATTTCCTACATCACAGACATTCAATTTTTATTCTTTGGTGATTTCTTTCCACTTCTGTCTTTTTTACAATACAAGAGATACTAAACATTTATTGGAAGTTGCCAAATAACTTGGCTTAAAGCCACAGTATCATTTGACCCTTCCCTGTTACATTACATTTAGCCACGCAGGGCTATATTGGTTCACCACAGGATAGAAACTCTCCAAAAAAACCCCAAAAACCCAACAAAAACCCCACATACGAATTGTTGTTGATTTAGTTTTGTCTCTGATTTTCTTTTGAATCAGTTACCAGACCCGAAAATAGTAGTAACTTAAGTTTGATGTGCTGTGGAGGAGATGTAAGCTTTTATTCAGACAATGGAGAAGACTCCAAGGCTCTTTCCAGTCAAATGCTATGACACACTCATTCACAGGCTCACTGTCTGCTCTTGAAACTCTACAGTCATTATCAGAAAAAAAAAAATAAAATAATTAGAACTGGTCAACAATCAGACAACTTCAACTGAATTGCATGAAACTTGCCCATACCTTCTTACTGGCAGACAAAAGATGCTTCAGTGATGTAATTTTGAAACAATCCTTGCTCGGCCTGACAGAGCCCAGAGCTGACAGGACACAGCCTGAACTTGGTGTCCAAGATGGCACAAATCCGAGAAGGCATTTATCCACAGAAGAGCTCGTGCCAAAGGGACAGAGCACTGCTTTTCCAGCCCTCCGTGCTGGTATGTGGGGAGGGCAGAGGGGGAAAGGACAGGGGAGTCGGCAATTAAGCCCTGTCATTTAAGACAGATAGTCTAGGTGGAGGGAGTTAATCTGCTCTTGGGTTTTTGAACTAAGTGTCTGTGTATTTATAATTTGTAAACAGTTCATCTCTTGGAGGGTGTGTTACAATTCCCAGAAGCACGGTCTGTTATGTCTAACAGGCAGCAGAACCCAGAAGGGCTCTGTGTGCGAGTATTTTGATACAGCAGGATGACAGGAAACAGAAACAGTGACCTCGTACACCACAACCCAACGAGCAGATTTCAACTTTGGGAGCTCTTGTATTAGGGAGGGAAAAAAAATACACAGACCTCTTTTTAAAGTAGAGTTGCCTGTTTAAATGTTGACATTGCCATGAGATAGTGTCATAAAATTACATTTTTCTTACACTCCCCAGAGAGCATTGGCCACCCTCAGACTTGGAAAAGTGACTTAGAATAACCTAATGTACTTAGAGATTCAAGTCATGGGAGTGGGAGTGTGACCCATCACTGCTGCACGGGGTACACACAGGGCACAAAAAAGACGTTAAGGCAATTCTGCACAGCACTGGATACGGGACAAATGCAGGGCTGGAAATTGTCTCTTCGGGCAAATCTGCGCCAGAATTCCACAGACTCATAACAATTAAAATGAATTATGAATTATTACTGAAATGCTGGGATGCAGAGCGTTATCTTCATGAGAAAGGCTGCTGGAGGTGTCGCTGAGAGGGGCTCCAGCCAGCGCCACCAGCTCTCCGTGTCACAGTCACGGAGTGTGTGTGAAACGGAGACAGAGGCAGATCCCACCACAAAATGGTAGGGCCAAATCATCAACAGCTCAACACTGACTCTCAGGAGCTCTCCCAAACCTGCATACTTAGTTAAAATAAACCAAGAAAGAGAATGACAGTGAAGCTGTCAGGGGGGAGGAAAAGCCCGAGGTCATTAAATCCATATTTAAGTGACTCAGTTGTATTTCTCAAGAGAACCAAAGTCACTGGAGTTAAGTGTAAGGTAAATGCAACCTAGAGTATTTTAGCATTGTAGCAATGAATTGCCAGGACAGGAAACAGAGGATTTGATACCTATTTCTTACATTCTTACTTGTCTTTTCCCACCTCAGCACTTGCAAGGGAAAAAGAGGAATATTAAAATACAAAAAAGTAAATGGGATTGTTCCAGTGAGTAAGTTACACCTTTAGGCATCACACAAATAACATGCAGAGGGTCAATATTTACAGGTGCCTAGAACCAGGTCCCACTAAATAGAAATTATTGACTTTGAGAGATACACATTATTCCTTTGAAAAAGATGCAATGTTTGTTTAGCAACTTCCGATGAATTTCAGATATTGGTCCATTCACTTGACAAATTTTACGATGCAAAGAGCAAATTATAAATGAGAACATTTAAACAATTATTGTGTGTTGCAAGAAACCTGTAATTCAGCTGGATTGCCTAAACTTCACTTTATAACTTTGACAGATTTCTGGTTGCTCATTAAAATATAACCACCACAGAAGAGCAAGTTAAATTTAAATAACTATTCCCATCAATTAGTCTGCTGAGCTTTAATCCTAGGGTCTGTGACTGAGAAGAGTTAAGGTGCACTTGCTAGCTGCGGTATTGATTTACTTCCTAATGATCAACAATTTCACTGTAACACTTTTAAAACATAGAATATTCAAGAAGAGTCTTATTAACTTAGTATGCAATTTGAAAGTTTCACATCCCCTCGTGAACATTTTCTTCCTAACAGCTAATGTTCCTTTGCATGCTGTTGCTCGTTAAATAATTCCTCACCTTTTAGCTTTAAAGTATTTATAGATTATCAGATCCTCCTTCACTTACTTATGTTTTCTCAAGCTGTATACATTAAGTTCTCTTAATCTTTCTTCATATGTCATGCCCTCTAATCCTTTTATCATTTGTCACTGTGGTTTGATAAACTTGGAAAAAAATCCAATGAATTTTTCACAGTGAGAAGAATGAGTAAGTATGTTCCAATAAAATAAAAAACAGGCCTTGCCAATTCCAATTCTTTCCACATTTCAGCCGCTGAACTAAAACTGGTTTTTTTCCCAGGCTCTGAAAGAAATGTTGAGAAAATTCTAACCAGCCCTCCACAAATCACACCAATTCTGGCCTACTGAAGTGGAAATGCCAAACCATTTGGGGAAAGCCATTAGTACAGAATGTCATCCAGCACTGGGAACAGCAGTCAGGGGAGACTGTCCATCCTTGCGCAGTTTTTGCATCTCCTCCACCCTGACACACCCCTGGAGGTGCACATTTAGGAACGTGTGCTCCCTACAGGGTCAGGCACAAGCTGGGACTGCTCAGATTTCTGTTCAGGTCTCACACAGGTACCTCCACTGGGGAATGTCACACAAACCAAGCCCTTCCTGCTGCGAATCTGCTGGGCAGCAAACTGCTGACAACATTTTCCCAGTTAATACAGACAATAGCTGAATATTCGTGGAGAGAAGGTTTGTGTTCTCCCACCTGCCCTCTGATTCTAGCCATCACAATGGTGAGATATGATTACCTTATCATCTTCATCCTCCTCTTCATCCAAGCCCATGAGCTCCTGCAGAAGCAGATGTCCACATTAGAAAACACAACATTTATTTTTCAGTGACAGGCAATGTTCAAAAAGCTTATGATACTCCCACAGCATTTCACTACACAATTTTCTCCCACTTCTATTGAAAGTCATTAAAAAACCCCACCACTTTTTCCTTTCCAAAACAGTGTTTTATATTCAAGGACCTTTTTTTTTTTATTAAATTCTGCACAAAGCATGCAATACCCTATACAAATTTTAAGTCTAAATAAAGCATTAGGGGCTGTGTCCAGTAATCTAAGGCAACAGGCTTTCAAATTCATTGCCAACTTTTCCTATCTGTAAACAGCTTTGTTCTCAGTCTTGCAAATGAACCAACTGGTATGTCAAGGCTGAGGACTCTATACTCAACTTGTTCCATCCCCACTGCCACAATGACTGCTCCCTCCCTTTAGGGCCATTACTGAAACATTAGACTTTAGAAAACACATTAGCATGGGCACAATCAATCTCACATAGAATCACAGTCAGATTTCTATGCGGCATTATTTCCTCCCTTTAACTTCTGTGCTGACAGGTAGGACAGAAAACAAAAGACTTGGCTAAGGCTTGGAATTAGGAGCACTTGGCTTTCAATTCAGGTATTTAATAACTGAGCTTTTAACAGGGTCCTCCAGGTTTTTTTTCTTGGTTATTTAATAGCTACATTTGAATCTGTGTACTACAAGTTTAAATACAGCAAACATGCAAAGAATGTGAAGAATCACAATAAAAAGATGTTTTGGATTTAGGGTTTCTTGGGGGGTTGGGTGTTTCTGTTTTGGAGTTTTTTAATTTCTTTTTTTTTTCCCTGAAAAGCAGTTGCATCTAGGATGTAAAAGGTACCGGGAGTTCAGATACCCAGATTTATTCTTTGGCTCCCTGGAATACCCTGAGCAGCTGAATTAACACTGATCATGGCTTAAATTTCTATAGAAGCTCCCCATCTGTAAATCATAAAACATTTTACCAATATTCACGAATTTAGCCTCCTGGCAAGTGGATCAGGAGTACAAGGTTAATACTGTTATTCACATTTTATAGCACAAAAATCAGAGAGAATTTGAGGTTCACTTTTGCAAAGACTCTTGCTTGCATTCCTCTGTATACACAAAATGTGTGTGCTGGCACACAAAAACCAAAGGCAGTGAATATCCAGCCAAGGCCTGAAGAAGCAAAAAATAAATAAATGACTGTGTAAAAAGCATTGGTATTTTGAAGAAAACCTTTTCTCATCTGCAGGACAGATGTGACTGGGGCTAGCACCTGATTGTCTATTTTTGACCTACAGATGGTTAGAATCATAGACACACATAAAAAAGGAATCAGGTAATATTAAAGGCACTTTGACTACTTGTTCCATATGATCCCAATCCTGCAAAGCACTTTGGCAGATGTGTGATTTTGCTTATGCAAAATGCACCCCTGAATTTCATGGCATGGCATTGCTCACAGAATGTGTGACAGGAGAAGAGCCAAATTCCTGATGGACCTTTCTTTAGTATTGCCACAATTAGCTGTATTTTTAGAAATAGCCTTTTTGCAGTGTCCACCTAAACGATGCTCTGCTCAATTCTTCTGTCTTATGTGAGACTGTCCTCACCTGAACATGCAACAAACTCACCACAGGATGAGGGAAGGGGCTGGAAGGCATTCTCTGTGTATTTTTTTTCTGGGTAAGTTATTATTGTTTTTTTTAACTGCCTTTTGTATTAAGAAACAAAAACATCTGTTTGCCTGGGATTCTCCCACATGGGAAGTTCTGCTTTTCTTGATGAAATCAAGTAGTCACTGAAGACAACACAGTCTCTTTCTGCATTATTCTGGACTTGGCTGAAACTGGAGAAAAGCATCTCTTTTACCATGTTTTCAAATTAAGCCTCCCCTGGTCTGGATAATGCAATTTCCCCTGTTTTCTAAGAATCCTTCCACTTGGAAGAAAACTGAACTAGGAGCAACTTTTCACACTGAAACTAATAAACCAGTTATTGACTTTTTTAATTCTAGAATGTTATGGTTTTGTAGAAAATCCACTTGACTCATTCAGGTAAAGGTACTCCTCATGGCTACCAACCTCAACCATCTTTTTATCAAAAGTTAGAAGGAAGCTATCCTTTGGCTTCCACTTCATTACTGTATTTATTTCGCTTTTAGAAAGAGACTATTATAGACATTTATGAATTTACTCTCCTTTCCAGTTGTAATTACCATTGTTATAGGAGTAAGGACAGAGGTCAACATCAAACAGCATTTCATACCCCAAGAGTAGCACTTTGTCACACTTGGTGATCATTTCTGTATTTAGACCTTTCTGTCTCCCAAGTTAAAAACTAAAGGCTACATTTCTGGGGGGAAAAAAAAAAACATTTGTCTTTCAAGAGCTGGGGGTGCGAAGGAGGAATAAAAGCTTCTTAAAACCTCAGATCACAGGACAAGGTTTAAAAGAACTACATTCTCTTTTGGATTCTATTGACTTTCCTCTTCTGTGAAATATGAATCATTAGTGTGTTGCAAAGTGTAATGGCAGGAGGGGCACGGCTTTTAGGAACTTGTTGCTTTGCAAGCCTTTCTTAATTCAACTTAAAAACGTTTGTAGTTATTTAGTAAGTGAAATCCTCCTCCTACACACTCTCATCATCTTCTCCGACTGCTCTGAATGGTTTATTGCTCTAATTGAATAATGAAAATTGAGAGGGTTGAGGTTTCTTTTCAGTAACTTTGAAACAGAAGTGCTGTTTAACTACACAACCAGCCTAATGCCATTAAAACGCGTTATGCTTCCCTCAGGGGCGAACTGGGGCTGTCAGAAATGTTCCTGCCACTCTACTTGCCTGGGCATCCTGGGTGTTATTGACCTTCCCTGTCGTGACGAGGGAGAAATTGTAGGCAAAGAGCACCAGCAAGGCCAGGGGCACCATGTACAGCTCCACAGTCCAGACGGTGACCACGAATACCTGGGAGAAATAAAGAAGGGAATACATTACAAGAATTTCAAGAGAAAGACTTGTAAGGAAGGCTGTCAGTCATTATCACTCTATACATTCATCCCTGGATCTCTGCTAACCTCATTCGGATTATTATTTTGGCAAAGAAATCTGCTCTCTCTATTCTGTGTGAGTTCATTAGGCTGCAGCTCGTTAGGTTTTCTCCTCCCCTGTATCTGGGGAAGGAGAAGGCCATGAACACAAGGTCAGTCCAAAAGCTTTATTCTCTCCTTCCTGGGACCCCCTCGAGCCCCAAAGCCTTTTGTCCTTAGTGCCAATGGACAACAGATGCACTTGGAGAGGTAAACCTGCTCCACTTCATCAAACCCTCATTGCCAGAGGTCTTTCCCAGGCCAGAGAAGAGCATTTTCCTCTTGTGCAACAGAACCACGGAGCTCCCTTGTTCCTCCACAGGGGACGATCAGCAAATGCATCCTCGCCATTAACCCACCCAAATTCTTGGCACAGCAGCACAGAGAAAGGTCTGTCAGCTTGCAGGAGGCGAGGCTTTAGGTTGCACATGATGCATTATTTTGGAAAGGGATCCAGTCAGCCAAGCCTCCATCCTCATACACTTGCCATTTGTCAGCACAACACATTTTGATTTCACTGGTTGCTTAGAGTCTCTTTGCTTAAAAGCAGTTTGAGTTTGTGTGTTTGGATGGGTATCTCACAAACCCCACTAACAGCCAGCCCAGAAGCCAAATTCTGAAGTCCTGTCCTGCAAACTGGAACAGCAAAACACACAAATAACATGATGGGGATTTAAAAAGCACATAGGACTTTTTTTTAAAAAAATCTGAATCACGCCAAACTGCAATCCTATCTTACAAGTACCAACAATACCTGAACAGACTGCAAAGTTGGAGGGGCTGGCAATGCAAAGTTAATAAACTAAATCCAGAACTGCCATAAAATGTATGTTGTGATCCCATTTCCTTTTCTACTCATACACAGTGTTTCCAGAAGAACTGCCTAATGCTGGTAGCAACTTGAAGCTATTTTAAGCAATCTCCTTCAAAGACAAAGCACAAACACATTTTTCTGATTTTTCTTCCCCCAAAAGAATCTGGTTTGATCAGAAACAACAATCACATTTTTAGAATAATACAGGTAAGCGAAAATGAGTCAGATCCAGTAAAAGCATCTCAAACAACAACAAAGGGGAAACTCTATGGGTGACGAGAAAGCTAAATTTCTACCTCCCCTCACCCTTGGCCTGCCAGATACTACATACAAAGACAATGCTGGCAGTTGCAGAATGAGATATTTATGGCAATGTATTTTGTGTTATGGACCTTAAAGTGCAACCACACTGTACCAAAGAAACACTTCCCATGGCATTCAGCAGTGTGAGAATTTATACCCCTAAAAAACAGCAGCTGCTGTAACTTTTTAAACAAAAAGACTTGTCTGGCATCAGATGAATGGCCAGCTAATACCTACCATGGGCCAAACATAAACCAAGAAACAATACCTGTGCCCATAACCTTGCCCAAACAGCAGTTGCATTTTTTAGAGTGTACCTGATTTCATGTTAGCTGTTGCTATGCAAGGAATTAGACTGTCATCCTGTTCTTGGCATTTGTTGGCCGGTAAAGCAATCTTTGAGATATATTCATTTATAAAATGGGCTGACATCCAGGCAATATATCCCCATGCTATTGATTTGCAGCACAGGAATGTGGAAGACGATTTAGTTTTGATTTTTTTTCCCCTTTTTGATCCTGTTTTTCAACATACTAAAAAATTAGAAGTGATAATGATTCACACAGCCACATTTCGTATGTAAGCAAGGCAACAGAAACACATGAATCCAGGCCAAGAATTGGTACTTGATTTGTCTTACAGGAGTCTTGCATAACTTTAGCTAATAAAATCTTCCAAAATTGTGATATTCCAGCTAAAACACCTCCCATAAATGAAAAGTTCTAACCTGAACAAGTTCCTCTGAAGATATTCCAACTCCCTTGGATGAATATATGCTTGTTTTTTAAGACAAAGTGAAGGTGATACCAACTTCTGTCCTACCCTAAATGTCACTCAAGGACAACATTATTGTATATATCTCCACAGGTATCTTTCACACATAGACAGAAAAAACAGACACATACATATAAATCTACATCTGATCCTTATGGAAATTCCTTTCATGGAAATTCCTATTTCCAGGTATTAATCCAAAACCTTTGCTTCAGCCTGTGGGATGAGGTTGCATTCACACCACCTCCCTGAGCTACGAGCAAATATCAACCATCTCTTGACGCAGCAAAAAGACCCCACCAGCAGCCAGCCTGGAAAAGCCCTACAAGGACTCAATGAAGCTCTTGAAGAACCTCTCTTCATTCACTCAATTGCAGGACTTGACCCAATTTTAGTGCATCTGTCACCATCCTATGTGAACATCACTCCGCTCGGCTGCAAGTGCAACACAACCTCGCAATCACAGGTCACTTAGGCAAGCTACGAAACCGAGACCTTGGTGATTTTAGATCTTGCAGTACATTTTGTGTATTATTAAGTTTCAGACCTCAAATAAAACTCCAAACTTAATCACAGAATCGCGCTGTAGGCTCAATGGGTAGCTGAGGCATGCTGTCTCTTCCTTTCCAATGCTGACTGGCTAATCAGCTGCTGAGTTATAACTCAGACAGTGAAGCTTTGATAGAGCTCCCACATCTCCTTAACAAGAGTTGCTTTGCTGCAGCCGCCACAGTACAGGGAACTTTCATTACTGTGACACGACACAGACACAAGATAAATTGATTTAGCTATTCAGAAATTATTTAGCCTCGGAGGTATGGGAAATGATTGCTGTGAACATACAGTACATAATAAAAGTTCAGAGTGTGTTTACAGAGCGAATAGAAATATTTCTGTGTTCTAACAGCCTTTTGAGTAGTTCTGCAGCATCAGTTTTCAAAGCAGATCCCAAGCAGGCCCATGTCATATTTTATCAACTTTCAGGCAGCTCCCTGACACTGAGCACAGCACCAGCAGCCCACTCCCCAAATGACAAGGTCCTCAACCATGCATGTTTTTACTCTCTCCTCAGTGATACTTTATGCCTGGGAGAAGGTCCTGAATTATGCTCCCTAAATTACTTTCTTACAATTTTTTTTTTTTTTTGCCAAAACTCAAGAATGCTCCAGCTGCTGATATAAATAATGGCTAATGCAAGGAACAGTATCTTCTTGATTTCTTGTCATCCCCAGTCTGCCTTTTGCCTAACATAAATTAGTAAGGGAATCCATTAACAGGTTCAGAGCACTTTCCCAATACCAGAGAAGTCAGGGACATAAACCAAGACCCTGCTTCAAGTGATCCAGTTTCAATAAACCATTTCTTCTTTCGGTGTTTCACATTGTTGATAGACCACGTTCTGTCAGACATAATCCATTACATCATTGATATTTTCTCTGCTGGGCTTCACACTGTGCATGGGAGAAGTTAAAAGCACGGCAGCCAATTTCTAAACTAAGAAGTTAAAAAGTGGAAGCGAGTTTTCTGCGGTACTCCTTTTAATGCAATTTGAGAGTATAAAAGCCTAT
Source organism: Acanthiza pusilla (assembly GCA_036630365.1). Taxonomy (NCBI): domain Eukaryota; kingdom Metazoa; phylum Chordata; class Aves; order Passeriformes; family Acanthizidae; genus Acanthiza; species Acanthiza pusilla. The sequence continues at coordinate 15,034,383 of JAXCHO010000004.1, read as the reverse complement.
TATAGAAGCGAGCACTTTAATTCACAGCATTGTAAAACAATGATTAAAATAGAAACAGAAATGGGATAGACCTATCTAGAGGGAAAGGGAAAAAAAAGAGCTCTTGAAACTAATATTTAGACTAGAGCTCTACCTAAAAGACAACAGCAATATCACAGCCTTGGAGAAAGGACCACTTGATTTCAGCTGATTAATGTGTTGCTATTTCAAAGAGCCTAATAACTACAAGTTAAAGCTCTGGAGGTTTGGAAGCCGTTTCATCTGAAAATCATTGAAGAGGGGTCCAACTGTTCCTGTCAAGAAGCATGGAGTTTGAACAACCATGAGAGTGGCCCTTTTGACAGCAGTACAAAAGATGAGAGAAGGCAGTCTCAACTGAAAGTAAAAACAAACCCTTAGAAACACGTTTCAAATCTGGTTTTTCTGCTGCTCTGGTTCCAATTTAGGATCTGACTATTAAGACCAGATTTTAGACGGGTGTCTACTAAAATATGCCCATAAAACATTTGTCACCAGCAAACCCACAGTCATGGGATAGAACAGTTTTAAGAGGTTTAGAAACTTAGCTTAAGATAGGATTTTCCATGTGATTTTTCTACACAGCAATTGCAATTTTTCTAAGTGTAAAATACACAGGCTCTTTTTGAGCTGGTAAACCTTTGTGGAGAAGTGAAAGATGCTGTGCTGTGTGACAGAATAACTCTTGGACAACAACAGTGATGGGAGGAGAGTGATACATTCCATCAGATGGAAGAAATAAAAGTGAAAGGAGATTAAATGCATGCGAGGAACCTATGGTAAAAAGTTATTTTCTCAGCCAGTGCAGGCTCCAATGCTAATGAAATGCCTCATCAGCAGAGCTGTGAAAAATATTATTTGAGACTCCAGGTTTCAAAACCCACAATTTAACTGAACTCTAAACTTCTAACAGCTTCATCAAAAGTCTTCTTGCGACTTATAAACACATTCTGTGCAACTCGTGAAGGCAGGAGAAAAACCTGAGCTGATACGGCTGTGAATGGCCAAGTTTGGTTTTGAACTAAAAAAAAGCACCAACTTAGAGACACAAAGAGGTGCTCCCCTGTGTTTACAGGGAAAAGGAATTCTGTATTTTTAACTTATCTCTGGGCCACACAGTTTCAAGTTGCCACATACGCACAAATGAACTCTATAAAAAAGGAGGAATTTCTGAGAATAAATATTCAGGGATAAATTCTTTAGTTTTGGGGGGGCTTTAAGCTTTCAGTCCCTCTGCTCCAAACAAAACTCAGGGTATTCACCAATAACATAAGATCCTGGCTCCCCAAAAGGGCACTCGAATCCCCTAGAGGCAATAAGCCTGTCAACAACAAATTATTTCTGACAGATACTTATTCCTGCCCTTAGAAAGGGAGAGTACAAGAGCAGAGGAGAGAAGGAACACACTCACACAGAGCAGTACATTTGTGCATATGTGCATATATAGCTGTGCATATGGAGGCATCTCTTCCCGATATGGGCAATATGGATGCAGAACACAGCAGGGCTGAGCCCCCACTGCCAAAAATCAGGGGGCCTGGGGAGGGCCCAGCCTGATGGGAGTACAGCAACAAGGCTTGTGCTCTTGAGCTGGCTTGTGCATGGCCCAGAGAGAATATTAAATAAAGAAGCCATTAAAATGAATGGAAATTAGCTTAATACAGCCCCATCTCAAGGCACAGCAAAAAAAAAAAAAAAAGGTTGAGGAAACCATGTAGCATCTATTTCCCATTAAAGATCCTCTTCTAAAGATGCATTCCAGAGTCGTTGTGACTGACACTCTCCTTCCTGAATCCACCTGACGATCCCTCACCTCAGAGTGTGCTCTCATTGCACTTCACAGACACTAAACTGGAGCTCAGGGAGGGTCAGTTCTGAGCAGAGTCACTCCCTCATTGCAATGCAACAACGGAGAACATGGCAGGAAGAGAAATTATACTTAAATAAACCAGCACTGGCAGAAGAAACCTATTTATTTTAGATTCAATTTGGTTTTTGTGTTCCCGGCTGAAGAACGCGGAGCATCTCAACGGCGGCGCGGAATGTGCACTGTATTGAACGGCAAGGACCAAAATCAAAAATGACCTGGAGGAATAGAGGCCTTTAAATATTTATGCCATGTCACAAATTATCTCTGCATTGCTCCACACACCAGTGTACAACTTACTAATTTTTTAAGGGTGTGCCACAAGGCGAAAAGCTCTTTGAAGCAAGTGTAAATACAACCGGAATCTAAAAAGACACAAAAAAGTCCACTCAAACATCCCAGAAGCCAAACCAAAGAATCAAACTGTGCCCCGAAAAACCTCAGTCTGCCTAATGTGTGACTGCACAGAAGTGAGAAGTACGAAGAAAAGATATGTTTGTACAGTTTTTTACCACGGTCCTAATGGTTTGTTGTTTTTTTTTTTTTTTCAGGTAATGCTTTGGGTAAAAAACAACATGGCCATATTTGCCCAACCCAGTTGTCTGCACAGACTGAATAACACAGCTGCAAACCATGTCCTGCCACCATATCCACATCCCATCTCTTCTTTTCCCAACTGCATCTTGCTGAGGGAATGGCCCGGGATGAGCTCAAGGCGGAAAGGGGAGCCCCAGCTTGTTGGGAGACACCCAGCTTGTGCTTGACAATTTACATCACATGTCAGGATGCAACGAGAAAAAGGAATAACAGAATAAAGCCTGGGGAGGATGGGAACTCTGGTCAGCACGGTCACAATTTTACCAAACATTCAAAAGCAAAAGAATAAAAGAAAAACCGATGTTCCCCACTCCCAACAAAAAAGAAGAGATTCAAAACCAACAAAAAAAATCCCAAAAACATGCAAAAAAACCCACATACTGTTTAAGCCAATATGTGTTAGGGCCTTTTTTGTCACTGCCTGATTTAGACTCTTCAGGGGGATCTCATTTTCTTTGCTGCTGGTAGGAAGTAGAGACTCATTTGTGTTTTAAATGAAAGCTGTGATTCATGTGCAATCACAGGACTCTTAAGAAATGGTGCTTTAAGAAGAAGCATGTTCTGCAAAAGTCGCAGAGAAATCAGAAGAGCTGACAATATTGCAATCTGTTCTCCACCATCCTCTTGGGACACTGCCGTCGGAAACTCCATCAGGGAAGGTTGGGATGCTACGCTCAAGACTGCAAACACTTACAAAATGTCCCCACTCCCAGCCTAAATTACTGTTGTCATTAACACGTTCAATGGATTTATCCCTGACTCATAACAATGCCTGGAATCAGAAAGCGATAACAACAAAACAAAAAGTAAACTAATTAAAAAGTGACTGCTCTCTTTTATTCTGATTATTTTCGTTACGTTAATGAGGTTACCCTGCCTAGAAAAGTGGAAACAAGATCCTTAGATGTATTTCTGTAATGAGGAGGTCAGTGAAGAGGCACTCGGTCCAAGTTTATTTCCCTGAACTTATCCCCTATTCAGCCTATGTGTAAGTTAATATTTCTACATTATATTCCAGCTACTTGAGGACTACCTGGCACGTTGGTCAGTGTGGATGATAATTTCCAGCACAAAGGGGTGCACGTCTGGGGGTGTCACCCTTGTCCTCTAAAACATGTGCATTTAACCCCCAAAGCAATGCCCACGAGTCCAGTGGGTGCCTCTGTCCAATTTTCTTGTGGCTGCCACTTTATCCTTAACCTCAAAAGAGGTTAAAACCAAATCAGCTATAACATGAGTTTTGGGTTCTATATTTATGTACGTACAACAGTTTTAGAGTAAAAGATTTCAAATCTTTTTAGGCGGCAGACATTGAAGAAATAGCTGTTTGCCAACATGCTGACTGGTCTAATTTTTCCCTCATGCTTTTATCTAACGTATTTTACATTTCCCGTGCCAAGTAAAATACAGTCAAGACCCTCAAGCAATAAAGCTTAAAATTAGAATTAAAAAAAAAAAAAAAAAAAAAGAGGAAAAAATATTACAATAGTTTTCTATGTTTTGGGGTAATCCTCTGGGGATGGGCCAGGGGAATAAATCTGCATGCTATTTCTAAAGGGGTAACTATCACAGACAAAGGTAGGTGGAGAAGATCCCAAAACAAAGAGGGGGTGACGTGCAAGAAAAAAAAAATCTGTTCCTTCATGTCAAAGATAAATTAAATCACTAGAGTTAAGAACTAAATCATTCTTAACTCTAGTGTTTTGGCTTGTTTATCAGCAGGGTCATAGCTTTGGAATTATTCTCATACACAAAGTTATAATCTATTTGCAGGGAAGACAGGCATTATGCAAGTTAAAAGCCTGATCTTATAGCAAATAATTCCTCCAAAAAGCATCAGAAAAAAAGTATTTGTGCTATTTAAAAGAAGGCAAAAATGTAGGCAAATTTTATTTATTCTGGATAAGGTGAACACCTTAAAAGGGTCATGGGAAAAATTATCATTAGCTGAGCTGATCAATGTCCACTTATTTGGAGATGCATTTGTTACCATTTTGAGAAACATTAGCAGCGAGGGACAGACGGTGACGTAATTGTACAGCAGCGGAAGGAGTGTTGGTGGAAGAGCTCTTAAATTTGGGCTCTCTATTGGGTTCCTGCTGGTAACAAATGGGAGTCTTAAATGATATGTTTAAACTACTTTAATGACTCCTCCTTCACATTCATCGTGTAAATTAGTGCTGAACAAGCAAAGGAAAAAGGGCTCTCTAACAAAGGAAACATGTTAAATTAGACTTAGTTCAGTGTTCGGTGAGAATCACACAATAAGGACACTTCCGTGGCATCTCCAGCTACGGCACAGGTGGGAAAAAAAAAAATCAAATAACAGGTTCGTAGAACCTGGCAGTAAACCCAGTTAAATGAGAAATAGATGACTAACACTCGATGTAAAACTGCCTGGTACGCTCCTTCCCAAAACCACCAGTCCCAAAAAAATGTTTCCAGACTGAAACAGAGCAAAGGAACAAAAAAAAAAAATTAAAAAAACCCCCAAACCAGCAAAAAAGAATCACGAACACAGAAATCTAAAAACACCTCTAAAGCACATACAAAGCAGTAAGATGATATCCTTTCAGGCAAAGAATTCCAGATTATTCTCTGTCCTTACCCTGTACCTGGGATTCCCCAGCACAGCCCCAGGCCAGAGCCCAGAAGGTCTCTGCATCTGCCTGGGACAGATTTCCCACAGTGAAGAGCAGAGATGCAGCTCATAACTGAACCCCAGCCCTCCCCACACCTGACACACACCCAGGACACCAGGAGCAGTGTGATTATACAACACTTAAACAATTTCAGCAGGTCCATAATCTGCAGTGTGACAAAATTGGTGCATTACAGAACAAATGCATGAAGCTGACTGAGGTGCACTGTAATTATACCCTGGATACGTTACCATTGTAAGCTAACAGCAGTGACACAGAAAAAAAAATATATATTGACAGCATGACTATGTAATAGAGATTTTCCACTAGCAGACCTGTAGCATCTTGCTTTCAAAAACACAGAATCATCTTTAAAAAAAAAAAAAAATTGCAAGACTCCTGCAATTTCAGGCAGCTGTTCAGGTAAAACTAAAGCCAGAAGATTGTTTATTTTAATAAAGCTATTATATGTGCAACTCCAAATTAGGAATGGCAGGAGACTGGGGGATGCCTAAACCATCACCACCTGTTTGCCCTGAAAATCAATTAAAGTCACACTATCACAGCAATCCCTTCCTAGCTAATAAAAGTTATACAGCTTCAACATGCAGCTTTAGGTGCTTTGTGGGAATGTGCCTGAAATCTAAATCCTGAGTCTCACATTACTTCGATACTAAACACAACTCTGAACCACAGTAAAACTTGCTTTTTTGGGGTTAGAGAAGGTGTTAAGAGAAAAGAGATCCCGAAACGCTGTTTTGATGCAGTGGATTGAACTAATAATCAGTAAATTCTAACGATTCAGCCAAGAACATTATATAGAGTTTGAAGTAGGAGAAAACTGAAGTCCTTTATGACACATGCCTGTTCAACATATTCTGTGCTGCAGAACAGATCCAACTTTACAAGTTGAAAGCAAGGGCAGTAGAGACATCCCAAGTGTTTTAGTAATTAAACGAATATGCATAATGAACCATATGCCCAAAGGGCCTGTTCTTCATGTGGGCCAGATTTTTGTTTGAATTTTTAATTTTTATATACAGATGAAACATTTCATGTAATATAGCAACAGTGCAAAGGAACATGCTATGCAGGAAGGGAAGGAGGAACTACCCATGTGAGAACGATCAGAATACACTTGATGAATTCTGCTCCTCAATTTCCGATTCAGAGCCAAGAGGGCTTTAAAAAAAAAAAAAGAGAAAGAAAGAAAAAATCCTTTTCTCCTTTGAACAGCTGTATTAGTCATCTGCTCAGAGTCTAGAAAAGAGGCATTGAATATATGTATATTTATATAGGTCATATTTATACATTTATGTGTGAAATGGATTCGATACACCAACACATTTAGATGCTGCAAGACTAGCAAAAACACAGACACTATCAAATTGAAAAGCTCCTGATCCACCAGAAAAAAATAACTACAGGATGGCTCTCGTTGGCAGGACCTGTCATGTTGTGTGAGCTGCAGTGAAACAGGACACACTCACATCTGTCTGCGAAACAGGAACGGGCATTTTTAAAAAGATGGGTCAAATTCCACTCTTGTTACACTAACGTTAGCCTGCTGTGAATGTGAGGATACCACGGCCTTGTTACAGAAATATTAAATCTCCCAGGTTCTCCTGGGGTGGAGCCGTGCTTCTCCTTTCTCAGGAACATTTACCTTTTTTGCATCCCTTTCCCTTAAAGTACTTTCCAAGCAAAAGCAGCATCCTTTGCAAACATAAGCTATTTCATTATTACAAGCTATTTCAAATACCTAGACTGCCAATTAATAAACTGCTTCTTTCAAGTGGTTTTGATCCACTGGGCAAATTTCTATTTAGTTCCAAAAATCCAGTGACAGGGGTCAGGTACTCGTCAGTGTGGACATTCTGGTTCAGAAGCAGAAAAACTTTCCTGCCTTGAGCTTTGCCAGCTTTCTGAGTAAATTTTTGAATACGTGTTTCAGCCTTTATGAACCAAGAGAACTCAAATCCTAATCAGACTTAGTGAGGGAGAGGAAAATTCGGGAGTGAGGTGTGGCACTGCCAGGCTGTGGCTGTGTGTGACTTGGCTCGGTCCCACAGAGATGTGCCAGGGAAGAACCAGCCCAGCAAAAAGGGATGGAGACCACAATGTGGTCACTTCTGAATTAAAAGGGTGACTTTTCATCAATTTCCGGAGTTAAACTTTTCATGGGACTTCAGAAACTCTACGTGGGAGCAACCCTGGCCCCAGGATGTACAGGATTTAAAAGCTGAAATGAGCTGTAAATTGTAGCATTCCTTGCTCTCAGTCCCAATTCAGGGTCTGTGCTTCTGCCACTGCTCGGTTTGCATGATCTAGTGGTCTCGGTGGAAAGACAGATAAACTTCAACAGCTGTCAGAAGACAAAAATTGACAAGGAGCATCACCTTTCCTGACTGTTTAAATCCTTTAAGGAAGTGTTGGAGCAATTAGAGAGGGAGTCTAATCTTTGCAGAGTGCATTAACACTCTCCGACCTCCCAGACAATAGATCAGACCTCAGACACATAATGCTTCCCCAAGGCTTTTTAAGCAGAGCATTTGATCTCATCGTCACTCTGTGTGCCTTACTGTAGGTATCGGTGTGTGAGACAGGATTCACTGGGCACTAAAGGACCACTGGCTCTCCCAGTATTCATACAACTTTCAAAAAAAAAAGAGAAATCAGGAATTGCTTTCATTGCAATGCATGCTGCTGCAGAAGTACTACTTCCCAGAAGAGAGGAAAAAAAAAAAAGAAAAAGAAACAAAACAAGATTAAAACCATCCAGGGTAGCTCTGCAAAACGTCTTCATTTTTATTAATCTCATATTTCCTTTCTACTGCCACTGTTTATTTCCCAGCTTTGGAATATAAATCTTTCTTTCTTTTTTTTTTTTTTTTTTTTTTTTTTTTTTTTTTTAAAGCTTAGATTAGTTTTTTATTCATAGAAACAGTTATCTGATAATAATTTCAAAATACTTCATTTCTTAACCCCTGCAGAGGGACTTAAGGGAAAGGGAATTAGGAAGACAGGTCTAGTTTATTAAGGAAATTGAAATATATCATTGCAAATAATTTTCCCAAATGTGTACATGGAAGTATCTGGGGAAGTTTTCTTAACTGCTAGAACAAGTCATCATCTCATTCCTGATGGGCATGTTCAGTTAAAAGAAAAAAAAAAAAGCTAATATCGCTGTATCAATTATGCATTTCCCATTTAATATTCTAAACATTTTAAGAAAATTTGCTTAGTGCAATTTTTTAATGAAATTAGACTTTCCTGCCATCATGTTCTGACACAGGCCACATCTCATATGGCCAACACATAATGGGAGGACAAAAGCAGCTCACTGGATTCCCTCCCACTGCTAAAAAATGGGTGCTGCAGCCTCCCTGAGCACTGGGGGTTCTCCCCCCATGAAATGCATTTGAGGCACAGTTATGGCTAAAAATATTTAGATGAGCCAATTCATGCTTTGCATTAGCAGCAGGATTTTGTTTTACTTTTCTAGACCCACAAAAGGTGCCTTTTGTGAAGTACCTGAGTTACAAAAAGGTTTGGCTGCTGTTTAAATGGGTACCTCAAATTTGCCAAGCCAAGTGCATCGCAAATGACAAAAAGGTCACATATACCCAGTATATTTAAAAACAAGCAAGCCTTCAAAGTCAAAGTGTAATGCAGTTATTTCTAATCTGAACAAACAATAGAATGCATCTAATGAAAGCTGACAATTGGCTTTGATACAGAGATGTGCTGCTCTTCTCTTCCATTAAAAGATGAAAGCTGAAGGAAAGTACAGAAGACAGCGACTTCTCAAAAAAAAAAAAAAAAAAAAAAGTTGAAAGTTCTGAACCTGAGCTAGCAGAGTAGTTAAAGGCTGTTTTAGCGAAGACTTTTGCTCACCTTTGGCACTCATCTCTCAGTAAACATGCTGACTTTACATGGGAAATGCTAAAGGTAAAATAAATCAGCATATTAGACTGGTACAAAACACTACATGTTTTACATATTTATTAACACTTCTCAAAATCACAGTACTACCTTTAAAAAAAAAAAAAAAAACACAGAAAAACACCAAAAGAAACCAGCTAAGCTTGACTATAGTGTGGATAACACAATTAAGAATAAGAGATTTAATTTTCATGAAGTTGTGGGGGAAGAGATCAAAACTCTATTGATGTTATTGCTAGCAGTGCAACCCTTTACAGTGGAAGCAGTCAAATTTATTCATAATTAAGAGTAAAGATTTTTTTAAAAAATTTGATTTCTGGGATTTTGAAGTCATACCATTGCTCCAGGTTTATTTACAATTGAATATTTAAAAAAAAATTTGAAGGGACATATCCTGATTTATTTTTATTTTTACTATTTCTGCTATCCTCAAACAACCCAAGAACTTTCTGGTTACTTAAGAATTACTGCTAAGTTAAAGCACATCTTAGTTTCTAATGAAGAAAAGTAAAGCTAAATGAGAACGGGCTTTTAAAAAAGTGTATTTGCTCTGCAGCTTCTCTACTAAACTCTTTTTATTTCAGAACTTGTAAAGGATCCAACTCTTTCTTATTTAAAATAAAAAAAGAAAAATAAACCCGACAAGCAGAAGATCTTAAGAGAAATCCCTGAAGGTGTATCTGTCTCCATCATAAAACCAAAATGTTGCATTACCTTCAAATAGGAAATTTCTTCCAGTTGTCACGATTTTCTGCAACTAGTGTTACATTAGCACTGAGGGAAAGGGTGAATTAAATTAAAAATAAAATAGTTCAAGCAAGAAAAGGAAAACCTGCCAGAAAAATCTGACAAAAGCCTGAATGCCAGAGCTGGCTCATTCCTGAGGGTCCATCGCCATCTACAGGCTTTTCCTCCTCCCAGAAAACCTGAAAATTCTATTCACACAGGATTTTTGCCCAAAACGAGGATGGAGAGTTTTAACTGATGTTAAATACCACGGGTTTGCTGAAGTTAATGGAGTTACAGTGATTTAAACCACCTACAGACATGTCTCTACTTCTTCCCTCATTTTGGAAGAATAAAAACATCCTCTGTCATTCAAGGGAATACAGTGCTGTTCTAAGCTTACAGCTGTGTTTAAAAAAAAATAAATCTACCTTTTTTTAAATTAAAAGAAAAATAAAAATAGGGAAAAAAATACTGATAGGGTTGTTCCACCAATGACATGGGAGATTAATAGTCAATGTCTACAATTTTCCTGTAAAACTGAGCGCTTTAAAATACTTTCTAAGAGGTGCCAGGTCAAAGTAATGTGAATAATGAGACAAACCCAAGCAGATGCTGACTGAAAGAAAATCAATACACCTGTGGCTCAGAGGGGGTTGGTGGGAGCACACTAAGTAAAAGAATTTTAATTTTAATGGCATTTTTGCGTCTTAATCTATACCTTTTCCATCCTACATGCCATGGGTTTCCTGCCTTTTTTGTTTGTTTGTTTGGGCTGAGCCGTATGTTTTTTCCATGCAGCTTGCAGAGTCAAAATCCATGCCAACTTTGGGAATTTTACAAATAAGCTTCTCAAATTCTGGTACTTCCAATAGTGGTGGGTAAGTAGCTTCTGTCTCACACTCCTGTTTAATGAGTCTCACACAGATGCAACATTCATTCAACTTAGAATACTAATTTCATCTTTGTTTATGCGATTTTTAGCCTATGAATAAAGTGAACTCTCAGATAAAGCAACAGACAAATTGGGAAAATGAAAATGACTGGATCCTGACACCGAAAATCATCTCTTTAGGATCAGATAAGATAGCAAATGGTTACAAATAAATTTCTCTTGGTTTTCAAACTACCATTCAATTTGGAAGAATAAAAGGTCAGAATCTTCAATAAGAATCAAAAATTCAGAAGATGCCCAGGAGTTTTAATCTGAAGTTCCCCTAAAGAATTTAAGACTGAAAAAGAAATACAGCATGAGAGACAAGGGAGCTTTCAGGGACTGGGTACATCAGCCTTGTCCACATTTTTTGTGGCAAATTCCTAAAATCAGAATGGAGGTTTGTAAGATAACAGTAAAAATCATGAGCTAAATTCACCTTTGACATAATCTAAGTTTTGCAATTTTTTGGGGAGTAAAGGAACCAGTGCTGCCTTCCCGGATAGAGAATTTCACCTTTTATAAAACAGCTAAATAATAGTCAAAGGTAAAAAAAAATAATAATTAAATGCTAATGTGTGATTACTCTCACAGTTGGCAGAACACAGAGTGTCTGTTAGCGAGGCGTTAGATACAGGAGTTCAGCAATGTTAAATACACAAATAAACCCAGCAACAGGCAAGAGGATTATTTTACTGTGCTGAACAAAGCAAAATAAATACAATGCATGCAAAAATAAATAGAAAAATGTATAAAATAGCATGACATCAACCATAATCTTTCACGAAACTTCAGGAATTTGAAAGACACGAGACGTTATGTATTAATGAAAAATAAAAAAATATTTAAAAGGGGCTTCATAAATCAAACGGCTAAAGTACAACATAATATAGCAAACTCCAGCCAGACCACAAAGAGGGTTTGCTCTTCATAAACATCAGATCAGGCAGCTAAAATTATTACCAAAGCGCTCTTGTAACTGTCACCTGTGGTGGGTATAATTACAGGCTACTGCTGCAAGCACGCCCACGTCATATGGCAATAAAAGGACCTACAGCTTGCCAAGACCAGGCAGACAATGGAGAACACACACCACCTGACGAGAGCCCAAAAAGATCAGCCAGGGAGACTAATAAAAATGACAGCTCCAAAACAAATGACAAAGCTTCAACCACTCCCCCCCCCCCCCAAAAAATATAAATAAATAAAAGGCAATATCAAATTAGTTGGAAATGCAAGCACTGAGCAGAGTTCTCCAACAGGTTGCAACTTGAGCACAAAGGCAGGCAGAAGGATTTGTGGATGCAGTTAGTTCAGGTTTTAGCTAGAAAGAACCCCTTTTCACTTGCTTTTTTTTTTTTTTTTTTTTTTTTTTAAGATAAAATGTTTCCACATTTGATCTTGGCTTTGTGGGCTGTCATTAAATAGCCAAAGAGATGAAAACTGTATTTCCAATCTGGTTCAGGAGACTGACAGATACACATATCTATTTAGTTATCTTAGCACCAACACCTTCTAGGGATAAATCCACTTCCTATAACAAAGCTGAATTTCTTTCTCCTTGCCTTAATTCTCGCCTGCACACACATTCCTGCTGACCAGCTGCACAGAGGCTTATCCCACAACAGGACTGTTCTTTTACCCAAACACTCGGACCAGAGATTTTATCACACACAGCCAAGGTATTAAAAGGCTTTATCATCAATTAAAACCAACAAAATGCAATTAAAGAGTGAGAGGCAGTGATTGAGGTCTCTCTCATTAGCAGGGCTGAGGGAATCATTCCAATGTGATGAATTCCAGTTTTGAGCGCATGACACAGAAAGCCTCAAAAAATATCAGCACAGCATAATTTAAGAGGAAGATCCCCAACCCCAAAAATCAAGGGAATTGCTATATAGGGTAAATGCCTTGTTAAGCACACCCAGAGGAAATGACTCCTCAGATGTAAAACATAGTTTTGCTTTTATTTTTATTTTGGAACATTTCACTGGTAAAAAGCAAATCCCCAAAACTCCTGAGCTGGAAACACGAGGCCATCCATCTTTTTCGAAGTTAAAAGGGATATTTGTACTGGTCTCTGCTCAGCTCCATCTCACCCTGACTCCAAAGCTTCAAACTTTGCTTTTTAAATCTTGTTTATCGTGTTGTCAAGGCTCTAAGTGGTTATTTCCCTATTAACTTTGTCCTTGTTTGTTCTTGCATTTTTGAAAGAGCTGGAAATAACATGTGTTTACTTTGCTGTGTGTCTCTCAGCATCATCAATATCACTGTAGCTATTCCAGGAATTTTAACTGCTGCAGCAAAGCAAAGTCTGCGATCTCAACCTTTAACTGAGAAACCGCGGAAAAATAATAGTGGAAATGTAAAAATTGCTGGGAAAAGGGTGAAACCATCTCCTTTAATTGTCTGGAGAAGCCTGTTTCTCATCAGAGCAGGCACTTGTGTCAGGTAACGTGCTCCTGACAGCTTTGCAGTCAGAGCTGGTGCGTTTGCACAGGCACTGCCACGAGCAGCCAGGATGTAAACGTTTCCTCCATCATTAGGAAAATACTTTTACTGGGATGTAACAGCTCGAAATGAAAACACACCTCCAACCCAGCCCTTTCACTGGAGCTCGAGACGGCAATTTTAGAGATGTGCCTTTGCCAGGGGTTTGCAGAGGGAAACAGGAGAGGAAATGTTGGGGGCTCTGAAGAATTACTTGCTAGGTCAAATTCCTGAAACCTGCCTCTCGCTGCTCCTCCAGCACCAGCTCTAGTCTTAACATGAACGAATTTCTCTACCAGAGTGTTATTTTACAGCTCCCCTATTTAAATAGAAACTGCCATCGTTCCTTTGCCGACTGCTTCTTTAAAACTGAAGCAAAACACAAGCTGCAAATGGGCTGAGAACAGCCCTCAGCAAAAGCTCTACAGTAAAGCGGATGTAAAGACCATCTCTTTTGCATTAATACTTTTTTTCTTCTTTTTTTTTTTTTTTAAGTTTTTTCTTCTTCCAAGTCCCCTATTCAGTGTTTGAAGAATGCTCATTCTTCTCTCTTTAGGATTACATCTATTCATTTTATTTAGCTTTTTAATGTGGAGACATTTTAATCTACCATTACTTTAATGCTGTTCCCGAACAGTTTGGGAACAATGATTTATATTTCGTCTTCAGCTGTGAGGATGGAAAAAAAAAAAAGGGAGAAAAAGACTATACCCTTCTCATCAGTTACACATGTACGCATGGCAGGGTGGTTTGTGCTTTGTATCAGGGAACTGCTTGTTCAAAATTAGCAGACAGTCCATGGGGAAAAGAAGAAATATTTTAGAGGGGCTCATGTGAGAGCACATCCTATAGAAGAGTGAGTGATTACCATCTACTGGTTAATATTTAAATTAAACCTCTGTCCTTTGCTTGGTTGGCCAGAGGTCCAAGAGAGATTTGGTGACTTGGTCTCTGTCTTAAGCTGGTTAGATTTCATAGCTGCTACTGGTCTCCCTTCTCCACAGATTTCTCATGTTCCCTGTGAAACTTTCATCCCAAGAATTTCCTCTTATTGATCTATAGCTCCCCTCCCATCAAGGGAAAAATAAAATAAAATAAATCACTGCGTTGCAAAACAAAGCAGGAGTTAAATTGGATGTTTTACCCATATATTGTTGTCATGTCCAGGGCTGAATTATGCTCAGTACAAACAGGGCTGGAACATTTTGTGCTTTGCTCGGGAAAGCCAAACCATAACATGCAGGAGACACTTGTCCACATACAGAATGAGAGATTTACCCCAAGTAAACTCCAGAAGGCTTAGATTTTGAGTTAACAAATATCTCTCCTGAGGGGATAAAGAACATTTCCTTCTTACTGATAGGCAATTAGCAATTTTAGAGGACACTGTCAACAAGCAAATGCCCTTTGGCCCATAGTCCATCACTATAAATACAGCCCAGCTCTACAGGGATCAAAAATTGTTCCTGTCTAATAAGATGATTGGTATCTTCTCTCTGAGATGAGTTTGGCTGGGCTCAGATCCAGCTCCTGCTTCACGAGCTGGAGGGGCAGCGTGTTCCATCACACACTCAGAGATACCCCGAAGTTCATGGGCTGCAGGCTCTGACCTCTCCCTCTGCTCCTACCCCAGGTCAGACCTGAAGCAGCCTCACCCACCCTGCCCTGGGACTGCTCACAATTCCCAGCTCCCAGTAAACCTGCCATCCTCCAGCTCTCTCTGGATTTAAAGAGCTTTGGACATCTCAACGGAGAAGAGTGGCAAAATCCCACCTCAGCAGCAAGGAGCACGAAAGCTTAAGTTTGGGTTTGCTGCTGCACCCAAAACCCCCAAAGCTTCCCTTCTCTTACATCAGCTGGCTTTTTGGGAAGCCCAAAGTGCTCCAAAATGATCCCACACCTGTCATTTTCCCAGCCACCCACCACTAAATAACCGCAGTGGGTTTGACCAGAAGCCCCACATTTCCAACACAATTATGCTGCATCACCACATATTCCTCCCCTTCCTCCCAGCACTGAGCCATCATAAAATAATTAGCAGACACAGGGCAATGTTGCTGCAAAATAAATAAATACTGCCTGTGCCTGCTGCCTCCCTTGTCTGGCTGGCCCTGGCTGCCAGAGAGGGCTGAGCCACAAAAATCACTCCCACCTGTACCCGCCCTGGCAGCAGCCTGCATCAGCAGAAACCTAAACCTGATAGAGTAGGAAAGGCTGCCAGTAAAAATGAAGTATTCTGGCATGGGTGAGTGTGCAGGGACCCTGAAGGAATTCAGCAGCAGCACTGCCAGCAACACCAGAGGTGCTCTGGATTCCCATCATTTGCCTGATCCTGTCAATGTCTCTTGCAACTATCATCCAAACTTCAAAAAAAATATATATATGTGATAGCAAAAATTCCAGTCAATATATCCTTTTAATTTGCACCAGATTATATTTTTTAATGCAATTACTGTAATTTCATTAAATGGCATAATTACCATTAATGCAGAGAAAACTGTCAATAGAAGGTGTAATTATGTTGTATAAAATCACAAGAACAATGTGCAATGATGCATAATTCCTCATGAAAATCATTGTGACTAAAATTAACTTTTAAAATATTTCTAAAATACATGTAGTGCAGTGAGAATGAATCAGTTATTACAGACTTCACTTCCACAATCAGCAAAGGAGAAGCAGAGCAGGCAGGGAGTGTTTGCACACAGAAGGAAGGTTCAAAAATTTGGTTTCAGTGTGCAACAGGAAGGTAAGAGAACAAGTTTTTGCATGCATGAGCGGGAAAAACAAACAGGTTATAATCAGACATATAAGCTGAGCTGTGAGCAGACATTCCCCCAGGCACATTACACCACACAGTTCCAGATTTTTGGACACCAGCAATGCTGTGTGGAAGTGACGTCTCAATGGAGAAAAGTGTGACGAGGAAGGAGTGAAGAGGACCAGGCTAAAACTACACCATTCAGAATGGAAACTGGTAGAGAATTGTCCGAGGTAGGATATGAAGCATGTCAGGCACACAAGCACCACACAGGGATGCACTGGACTAGGTATCTTCAAAATAAACACATTTTTGAGAGGTTTGTTTCAATCAAAACACAACATATTGTGTTGAATTCAGAGATAACTGTATAAAAATTAAACAGAAAGGAAAGTTTGAAGGTCTCTTCGGTCTTAAAAATCTACAAATCCCTCCAAATCCTGAACTGATGGAGAAGAATACACAAAGTGCTTACAGACATCTCTTGGTATATGAACAGTTGATTCCACAGACAACATTTTTCACATGTGGGAATGCTCCTGATATTCCCGGGCACACACAACCATGTGTGTCCATTTTTCTCACCAGACCAGCAATGAGAGGCACACTCTCAAAAATCCAGAAATCCTGTGTGTGACCCTCTCCTCTGACCCAGGGTGTTTTCTCTAGAAGTTGTGTAACACAATTTGCACCAAACCCTTCATGTGCAGAGCAAACACCACCAAAACTGAAACTTTGCTCTTCATCTCACCTCCCTTTCAACCTCCTTCCCTAAACCTCTAAACTTGAAAAGATTCTGATTTTATATGTGCTTCAGCAGAGCCCAGTGTCCTCTGTGCCTACACAATTAACTCAGATGAAAAATCATCAGATTAAAAGCACAGGAACGCTGATGAAAAATGTGATTACATTTTTACAGCACAAAAAAAATTCATCTACTCACAGGCTCTTGGACTGTCTCCTCTCACCACTACATCCTAAAAAAGAAATTTAGCTTGGGATGATGCATCTTACAAATGAGGAAAAAGGGTGAGAGGATTTTTCTCATTCACTTGTGTCCTGCCTGTGCTGTCCTCTGTTTGCTCCCTCTTTACCTGTCCCTCTTTTTCCCTTACACCCCCAAAAGCATGTCCTTGTCACACACGAGCTGTCGCAGTAATGGGGAGGGAAGACTAAAACAGGAAGGTGAAAGATGCCATGTCCTCGGCTATTTCTGTCCTCTGACAACCTCACAAATATTTTATCTGTCTGGGTTTTGTCTGATTGCTTAAGAAAACAAGGCTCCCACGATTGTACTGGCTGCTTGTCTCCCTCCTCCTCCCTCACTTTACTCCCCCTTGGAGGAAGGGGCATGGGTTACCTGTAGAGGGAAACCAAGGGAAACACAAGATCAAAATGCTTATTGCCAGGGGCCCAAGGGACATCAACTGTAAGGAAAAATAATTTTTAAAAAAGGCATTTTCTGGTTTGAGGGCCTGGCTGGCATCGAAGCTACCAGGGAGGGTTTCATGAACCCAGCAGAAAAATGGGTAGAGAAGCTTTCTGCATCCTCATCTTTGAACCAGCACGTTAGGAATGGATTTTCCACACAGACTGGGCAGGGAGGGATGCTGCACCCACCGTGCTGTGTGCGTATTTTCAATACTATGAACACTCATGCTGGAAATAGTGAGAGAGAGATATATAATTAGCATTTCATTTTTAGTGCCAGAGCTGAATTATTTCCATGTGAGAAAAACCAGATAGACTTAAATTTTGGGTTGTAGATGAAGCCTGTGGTAATTATTCTTAGAGTTGAGTATTTTTATTCCTTTCCCATTACCCACTTCCTTTCAGGAAATCAGGAGTATTATGGTATCCAGCAAAGATGTTATCAACCTGTAACTTGTAACCTGTTCATACTCCTTTTCAGTAGGAATAAATTCCTTTTTCTGTAGACCCATTTTTCACACCTTCTTATTTTTCTGCCTCTCCATCCCTTACAAACTTTTCCTAGGTTTGGAAAACTGAACTTGACGGCTGTAACTTCACAAGGATTTTGGTACAAAAAGAGCAATCCTTTTAAATATGTGTTTAGATTCCTGCTGTACAGGGATGGTGTGGCAAGGTCACTGGGATTTTATCCTCACTTTCCAGCCCCAGCATGAAGGGCCATCTGATTCCCTTGGACACGAGCACAGAACTCTTTTGCTGCCACACTTCCTTCAGCTACTCTGTTCCTACCAGCTCTCCAGCCATTAACTATATATAAAACATACAATATAATATGTTCTAAATGAACTTCAAGCAACAGGAAGGCAAAAAATTAGAGAAAGAAGACCCTCTCATCCTACCCACTCTTCTGTGTGAGCCATCCCTCTGACCCACAAGGTGAAGACAGCTCCTTTGTCTTTGCTGCGAAGCTTCTTTCAATCAGGAATGGTCTCCTTTACTCATCTGTGGCAAATACACTGAAGTGTTTTCCTTAAAAAAGCCTTTAAGCATCTTACTATTCACAGACAGCAAACACGGGAGAAAATCTTGGAGATGTGGATGTTGCACTGCTTAATAAACACTCAACTCAAAAACTTTCTTTCTGCATGCTGGACCACCACAAAACAATTTCTGCAACCTTTAATGGCATGCCAAACATTTCAAGCATGAAGAAAATGTCACACCGCAGAATAAAGAGCAGGCAAAATCTTTTTGTGCTTGAGTGGATTATGAGAAAACTGCAAATGGGGAGTTCACTACCAAGAGGAAAAAGGAGAGAGATGAAAAGCGGGATAGGCAGGTGGAGAACTTTCCTTTTTGCTTGCAGAGTGCAGTAGAACTCACTGACCAGCCTTCCCTTTTATTTTCTTTTTGTCTTTTAAACAATGTGTTATTGCAGTCAGCAGAATAAATTTGCAACAGGCAATGTCAACAGAGGCAGAGCAGGAATCGATAACCTGCAGTGAAGCGATGCCTCATTGCCACGGAAGATGGAAGGGACAGGACCCATCAGCTCACATTGCATCACCCAGACCAAAAACGCCTCCCTCCATCACCCCCTTGGCCAC
Source organism: Acanthiza pusilla (assembly GCA_036630365.1). Lineage (NCBI taxonomy): Eukaryota > Metazoa > Chordata > Aves > Passeriformes > Acanthizidae > Acanthiza > Acanthiza pusilla. The sequence goes on along the minus strand of JAXCHO010000004.1, from coordinate 15,015,362 downwards.
CACCTCCTTCCTTTCCTAACCCTCAGCTGCCACATTTCCAATTAAAAATAATTAGAAATTCCAGAGTCTCCAGAGAGTTACAGCCCATGCACGGCGGCATCGCTCTCCACGGCCATGGGCACCCTCGGTGCTCGGCGCAGGCGGCGAATACCTCTGCTCCAAGCAAGGAAAAACCATTCCTGGAGTTCTAATTTCCATCCCCATCAGGCCCAGCGTGGCCCAAACTGCCTCAAAACCCCACAGCCCTGCAGCCCCACGGCCACAAAACACCAAAAACAACAAAGGAGAAAAGGCTTTGCGCTGGCGGGGAGGAAGGCACGGGAACTCTCCAGATCTTACATCACTTAGCCTCATGCAACAAAAGAAGAAATCCACTTACCACAAATGCTATCAGGCTCTTCACCGTGGACTCCCAGAGAAAGCAGCTCCAAAGGAATTGTATTGTATTCCATATTGCCATGGTGATTTTTTTCACGCGATCAACATTTCTTGATAAGATCTGATAAATATTGAGTGGGAGGAGGGGAGGAGAAGAGGAGTTTAATCAAACACACTAATATCCTACTATTGCTTCAGAAACAGGGATAATTTAAGCTACAAATGCACGCCAGGGCACATATTACAAATAAAGCCTCTATTTCAGACACATTTGCCAGCTCCTGTCTGCTTTCTGATCACACCCAAACCTTCCAGATTTTCCTCATCCCTTACAATTAAAAAAAAAAAAAGAGAAAAGGCTCATCTTGATGCCAAAACTAAATAAAACACAAACCTACCTTTATCCTCTTTCAGTTCTTAAAATACATCAATGTCTCAGGAAAAGGGATTGAGAAAATGTAGTCTGAACCTCTTTTCTACGTATTTTGGACTAGTCCATAGAAATAAATAGGGATTTTTAGACTTCTTATAGGGCCTCTCTATTTTAAAAAGAATAATGGCCATTGTTTTAAAATCCTATGGACTTTTTACATAAGGAATTTAGCCCTGGTTTCTTCCTTCCTGAAGAAGAGAATAAGGCTCTCGTTGAGCTTTAAGTGCTGCGAACTGTGCAAAATCCACAGCTATCATTTTCCCCACTCTGAAGCACAAAGCAGAACTACTGATGCAAGCTAGATCAGAAAGCAATTTCATGTTAACACAAACAAACCTTTTAATATATACAGAAATACACTGAATTTACATGTGTTCAGCATTTTAAGCATAAATAGGTTTTGTTCTTGCACCCGTGCTACAGCAATTTAAATCTTTCCCAAACAGATGCAAAAGCTTAGCCCAGACACAATTTTCACCTTTTTAGAAAATTTGCGGTTCTCCTCAGTAAAGCGCTTTTCTCGGGGCTTGAATGTTCTAATACTTGCTTTTATCTAGAAAAAAAAAAATAATAAAAATAACATCATGTAGTTTTAAATGAGTTATTTCAGTTTCACGTCACCAGCGCTGCTCAGGAAGATCGGGAATTTCAGCATCTCTCACTCTTTTCAGACTCTGTGTGACTTAGGAGCTGCTTTTAATAGATATTTTCCACAATGAGGATGGTGAGGCACTGGCATGGGTTGGCCAGAGAGGGAGGATGCTCCATCCCTGGAGAGGTTCAGGTGGGCAGGATTCAGAGCAGGTGTAGGGGAAGGTGTCCCTGTCCATGGCAGGGCAGTTGGAATGAGATGAGCTTTAGGGTCCTTTCAAATCCAAACTATTCTCTGATTCCCTGCTAAGGAAAATGCAGACAAGTTAAATTGGGCAAGGCTTGACTGAGTTTAGCAGGAGCAGAGCTGTGGCCTTAATAAGCAGGAGTTAAACTCAGTAAAAGGCTGTAGGGCATAAACGATTGAGACTGACTCGGCCACCTAAAAACCAAGCAGCACTGTGTCCATGCCTCATTAATTTTCCTGTCAACACCCTGGGAACAGAACATCGTGGGTCAGCTTTTTGGGGAAGAAGTAGGTGTTAAAAGTAATGTGTAATAAGATGAACGCCCTTTTTTGGCTGCTGCAACTGAAGCCGTGGCCGCAGCAATCAGCACCTCCTTCCTCAGGCATTTGTGGTTATTTATCCCTCCAGAAATGTCCCTTTTCTGTCCCACCCACCTGGAGGGGACACAGCTCTGATAGCCCAAATCTTCTTCACTCAGGACATCAAACATCCCTCCACCACGCGATTAAATGAGGACAGAACTTTTCTGCCCTGGCTCCTGGTTTTAAAAGCATCACCCCCACCCTTGTCCTTGCACATACGGAATTTTCTTACAGCGATAAGCAAAAAGAAAATACTTTAACTTACAGGATTAAATAGGACATCCAGCTCCAAGTAAATTACTCCTTTTGAAGCACGTTCCAAGTCTTTATTCTTCAGTGTGTAACAACTCTGTTTACCGTTTCTAATCTATAGTTTGGGGTGGGGAGGGGAGAAAAAGCATCAATATTTTCCTGGCTGTAATCCTCAATATAATTTAAAGACATTGCAAACAATTAAATAAATATAATTCAAGCACTAGAAGAAAAAAAAAAAACAAAACCAAAACAAAACCAAAAACAAACAAACAAAACCCCCCCCCAAAAAAACAACTTCCCCCAAACCCTGATAATATACTTGGAGCTTGAAATACAAAACAACCATTGGATTAGAGACCTATAAAATTGCAGATTAAATCTCTTACGGTCCAACTTTAATTTTCAGACCTTGTACTTTATAGTAGAGCAGAGCACGCAATAACCAGTCTGAAAATTCTGCCCTGGAAGCCAGTGAGCTGATGAGAAGTAATCAGCCTCCGTTATTACAAGTTTAAAATGGGATTTTTCTTCCAAAGTTTAGGAAAAGAGCCACAAACAACAACTTTACCTACCTACTGCACACTTCAGCACACGAAAACACTTCTTAATGCTTAGTTTATTGCAACGTTATCAAATTATTACCCAGCAAACAAATGCAATCCAAAGAAACGAATCAGCTGAAGTGGAGTGAATGCTAATGTAACAAATGTTCAAAATTAACTAATTCATGTAAAAGACTTCTCCCCCCACCCCACCCCTGAATTTCAATACCATTTCTCTGCTCTGATCCACCGGTTGGCCCTATCTCATTAAGAATCTATTAAAAAAAAACCCAAAAAAAGACCCCAAAAAAACAACCAGCCCAACAATAAAAAAACCTTGCTTGCCATTTTGTAAACTATTTGGCTCAAAGCAAAAGCATTCTCTCTTCAAAAGTGATGGCAGAAATGTATTTATTATACACAGTAGGATATGTATTGATTAAACATTTGGCTTTTTAGGAAGCAGACCAGTTAATTCTAAACAGCAGTAACATAAAAAACTGCAGCTTACCAAAAGCTACGTTGAGGGACTGTAATGATCAAAGATTAAAGATAACGGAGGAAATTTGGGGGCATGAAATTGCAACCATATTTAAAATGGCTATTGCTGCTCTGGCACTTCGAAGAGGTACTCACATAAACCATGGCAGAAATGAGTAAGGAAAAAACAAGGTATAATAGGAACCAAGTGATTTCACAAGACAAGGGAAAGGTCACTTTCTTTCCCAATGTTGCTCCACCCTTTCTGTACCAAAACAGTCAAAGGGTGTTCTGCCCAAGGGTTGAAAGGGAAGAGGATTCTCACAAGGATCAACTCTGCATCCTCAGCAGTGTACCAGAAACTCCAGCTATTACCTATTTTCTCATCCAAAGCTTTACCAGTTATAGAGACCTATGTGGAATTCATTCAATACCAATAAATAATAACAACAACAGGCACTGCACTAAACTGATCACAAAGCACCTCTGCTTTCAAAATAGAGTACACACAGCAAAGGATGCTGCAGTTCCCAGGAAAGGAGCAGGTCAAGAAACATTTTGCAGACCTCCAGCCTCAAAACAAAAGAGCTGCCAAAATTATTAGACTCTTTTCTAGGGCCAAATGGACTGGCACCAGAAGGTCCTCAGGCCAACTGCCACAGGCAGCATTGTCAACACATCATAAAGGTTTCTGCTATTTCACCAGTTTACTTTTCCCCCCCTTCAAAAAAAGGCCAAAAAATATTTAACATTCACTGAATGAAAACGAAATTTTGTTTGGAAATTAAAGCTTTTGTTCAGTTTTCCAAATTAAATGATAAATGGTTCTGCTGATGGCAGGGATGCTGAGACAGAAGGATTTGGGTTGAGGTCGCTGGTCCAAGAGGATGCCCCAGCAACAGGTTTAGCCTGAGCTTTGATTCATGGATTCTGCTGTGGCAGAACAGAATGTACTTCATTGCCAGTGTGTCTGCAGAGATGTAGATGTCCAGTACTTATCACAATATCCTAATTCTGGATTCCCCCCAGTTATTAATTTTGCAGCTGAGTTTCCATGTATTTCAGGCACACATTTCTCAACTCATTTCATCCAGTTACACCAGAAGCAACAGATAGTGGGAAGGCCTCCTTATGTTCCTTGGGATATATTTCTTTCTTACATCTTTCAAGAGCATAACACACAAGGAAAAAAAATGTGACATGGAGCTAAATTGATAGAATAAGGAAAAGAAATGTTTCTGAGTATTTGAGCCTGATATTGTGGTATTCTGCACTCAAAAAAAAAAAAGCTTTGGGGAAAAGACTCTCCATTTAAAGAGCTGGAGCCGAATCAAACATTCTGGGTGTGTCTGCAGGTAGTTTCACAAAGTGCGTTTTAAATCAGCAACAAATAATTTCCACCTCTGCTTGTATTTGTAAATAGGGGTTGCTTGGGAAACTTCTTCAATAGGGTCATTATTATTGTTGCTGCTATTCTTAAATTGAACAGGGCAGGAAGTAATGCAGTCCAAATAAAGTTTGTCAGATTTATTTGGCATATTTAATTCTAAGTGTTCGAACTGTCTGGAAAAAGATGTGCAATTATAACTCAACCTAAGACTAAACATTCATACAGATATTTTAGCTTTTGACTTTCTTCAGAGGGAAAAAAGCATAAAAGAAGAACGATAGAGTATGAAATGGCCAGGCTCCATTGCATTTTCATCTGGATAAAAAGGGAAAAAAAACTGAAAAATAAGTCAAACAAAAGACTCTCTTACAGTTTTGGCACCATGCTAAGGCAGTGTGGTTCAACAAAAGGTAGAGGGTAATTCTAAGACTCACAACCTCACAGAGATTACATCGGTGGCATGTATCAACTGTGCCCACAAGAAAACAGGCAAAAGAGCCTGAAATACTCTACATTTTCACTGCGCTCTGTTCTTGGACCAGAGTTCAGATTCTGCTCAGCTTCTCCCCCAACCCTGAGATACAGACAAGGGTATTAATTTCATTTTGCATCTATTTCTTTCTTCTCTCTGGGTACTTTGCCCCAGTCTCTGCTATTCCCAAAGATTGCTTGAATGCTCTCTCCAGCTGTGGAAAAGTGAGCAGCCAGGGCTGGGGGTGCAGGATGAACCTCAGTGTCAGAAAGATCAGGTTTCTTCTGTCACCCAAGCACCTTTTGCTACAAACCTGATGATATCACATGGATTTGACTCCATGAATAGTTCTGATAGCTGTGTCTAAAACATGTTATCTTTTCTAAGAATGTTAACATCTACTTATGGAAAAAGGGGAGGAAAGGAATATTCAAATTAAATGTGAAAATATCTGCAGGTAAGCACCTTAAAGAGACATAATCAATATTATTCCTTTATTGATGATGCATTATATCCTCACTGAATACTAATGCCTGCATTCTCTGAAAGCTTCTTAATAGCTTACTGGGGCTCAACCACCGAGCAAGACTGCCCATAACCCTGGGATTAACACGAGAACAGCAGCGCCTGCCACACCCACATTGCTGCAAGGTCACCATCAGAAAAACAATCTAGATTTTCATCCCATGGACATTTCTGATATTTGGGGCATTTCCCTCTTCTGAGTCGACACAGAAAGACAAAACCATATCCATATTTTCACAGAATGAACTGTGCATTCTGTGTCACATCCCTTCCCCATACAGGACCATGCCAAGGAAATTAGCAGTTGGAAGAAAAGCTGAAATTCTTTTCGCAATAAATATTTCGACCTACAGAGGCACTTCAGGCAAAACACTCCCTGAAGTTGCCTCTTAACTGAAGGAAATGTTGAGGTACACAAGACCACCATCCAGTCAAGGTCCAAAGTGCACCAGGTTCCTCTCAAATGAATGAATATATTTGCTAAACTCTTTGCACAGATGTCCCCAGTAAAACAAATGTGACTAAACACAGTATTGATGTAGCCAGCCAATGCTAAATCTATTAAGCAACAACCTTCTGACCGCTTGGGAATTTTAATGAAATAGCAAAAGCCAAGATTGATATGACACAAAACACGGAGAAGACAGGACCCTTACGCAGCAAAGCGTGTTTTTTCATTGCTCTTGTCTCAAAGAAATATGGTTTAGTGGCTTTTTTTTTTCACATTGATTTTAAGAAAACTTCACTCTGTATCCAGCTTTGATGCAGATTCAATGTCATATATTGATGACCTGACAGAAGAACGCTGGGTTAAACCTCTGTACATCAACACCCGTGACGTGTGGAGAGGGTAATGGCCACTCTCCAAGGGTAATTCATCTAAAGCATTTGGGACCTCTGATATTCCTGCTTGAGCTCATTGCTGATGCACAATGTTATCCCATTTGCCCTGCATAACATAAAGCTGTCGTGTAATAGACACACACCTCCCCTTATCAGAGGACATATTTCCCCAGGAAAAGATGAAAGAAAGCCACATACTTGATCCACCTGTATGTGAATAAAGAGTGTTTTGTTTCGCCCCAGTCTTGCACTGAACCAATTCTGTACAAAATGCCTGTTTCTTCACCCCAAAACCCTTTACCCCAAACACTTCACTTTGAACAACCTTCTGTGGGATCCAAAGTGGAATGGAGATTTGGGCTCTTGGCAGAGGACTGCTACTCAAAGACCAAAGAGATACGGAGCTGATGGACTGAAAGAATGCAGGCAGGGCTTTCATACAAGGGCTTCAAGCCAGTCTGAGGAGGAGCTGAAAACCCTGGGAGCACAAGGATCCCAGGTGATACTTGAGCCAACATCCCTGTAGACACCTTTTCAGTGAGCAGTGCGTGGCTGGGGGAGAATTTAATGTCAGAAACAAGACATTGTTTTTCCTGGAAGAGACATGGGGGATTTTTCCCCATTCCAAAAATCCCAGTTCACGATCAGGATAAAAGTCAGAACAGACAGCACACTTCACAGCTGCCTCCATTGCATAAACACAGCAATTTCACTTCTCTCAAACTCTAAAACTTTCTCCTGGAAAGGACCACGCACTTATGGTCAAGTGCTAAGTAAGTGCAATCGTCAGGTGTCTGCTCTCTGAATCCAGGCCATGCTTTAGACGACTCAGCTTGCCAAAGGCACACTCCTTGTTTTCAGTATATGCTACTGACCTAGCTTGGCGCTTGAAAATATTTCATAGACCTCTTCCTGTTTGCTGGAAAAAAAGGGTGCAGCTGAGGACTACTCTGAGCTGATAATCCAGCAGATAAAAAACATTCCATTCTGCGCTACAACTCTTCACTCAAAGGCCTTTCTACATGAGGATATTTGATATACTCTGCTTTCAAATTCATTGAAGCACACTATATGCTCCCATGCCTCTAATAACTTGCAGCCTTCTAGGAGATAGGAGTCTCTTGAAGCAGAAGAAAAAAGACAGACCCTCACAAAGAGACACACGGTTGCCTTTACTAAGATCTAGGACACAAAGGAACACAGAGATAGAAAGGACTTCTTTGATAATTAGTTCAAGTCCCCCAGAACCTACAAAACTTCTAAAAACCTACCAAACTTCTTTCTTGAAGTAATAAAGTTTTTGCCCTACTTCTCTGTTCCCCAGGTTCTTCTTCAGTTTCTGGCACAAAAGCCTACTCTGTTCAGTGCCCATGGGCTTCTCCTTCACTCCCCACTCCAAGATCTCCCTCCCAGCCCAAGGGTTGGCCAAGCCATACTCTATGGGTCACCTCTTGCAAGAGATGGATCCATTTTCCTAAATACCCTGGTAGCACTAATTTGTGTCTTTTCGAGTTTAAACTTCTGTGAATGTGGCTGACCAGGGCAGTGCTTGAGATGACGTCTCATACAAGCTTTGGAGCAGGACAGTAATTTTACAAAAAGGACAGAAGGGAAAAAAGGACAACAAGGAAAAAGCTAAACCACAAAGAACTTCTCTCCCCCTATCCCCAAATTCAGTTTATTGCTAGTATTTATTCAGTACTGGCTCATCACATCTACCAGAACATGAAGTTTGCAGCTCTATTTGACACCTTAAAACTCTACTCACTATGCCCAGCTTTTTGTTTTTCTTATTTGGTTCCCGCAATAATCCTTGATCACAGTCCAGGATGAATGGAAAGAATACATCATTTCACTATCCCTGAATTTTTGTGCAGTAAGATTATTCCTGTGTTAATGCGATGATGAGGGTGTAGTCATGTTTGCAAAATGCCAGTGTGGGACCACTGAACACATTTAACCCAAAATTCGTTGTCAAATTAATTAAACATTTCATATCCCTCCAACATATACTTTATTCAAGGCAATTTTTCATTAAGAAAAGAATCTAGTCATCCATGAACAATTCCTGAAGTAAACTTACTTCATGTGCTGACAGCTCACAAGTCAAACTTGTACATTTTTAACAGGAAAAAAAATGGCAAATGCTCATCTATTTTCAAAAGACAATTCAATGCCAGGCAAATATTAGGCCTGATTACATAGAGAAATTAAATCTACATGATTGTGAGGCTTGCATCTTTAACTTTTGTTCTCTTTTAGTATATTTATCTAAATGGTTCAAAGGATACATTCAAAGTTAGAGTCAAAATGACAACATACACTGAAACTCCCATTTCAAGAAAAAGAGCTTAGAAAATTACAGTTCTCTGTCTGAGCAGCCCAAGTTAATAGGTGCAAACTGTTTTTAATCAGAAGCAGAGATGACTATATTTACACTAGATTTGACTGAAATAGGAGGCAGAGAAGTTTGGATGGGAAGGAAGAAGATCAGTTGGCAAGGGAAAGCATAAACAATTTTTATTTTATTTTTTTTTTCGTCTCAAACCTTGGACACAAAAAAACCTACCCTGAATAGTTTGGACATTACCACACACATGCACTCCCCTCCTCTGCCTTGTTACATGCTTCCTAAGGGATACTTGACAAATGCCTATAAAATCAACAGAAAATCCAAATCTAACATCTTCTCACTGCGAGCCCACACAGCCTGCTGCCGATCATGCAGGCCATTTGGCAAGCGCTGGGTCTGCAGGAGAGCAGCTGCTCCAGCCACTCTCTTCCAGTAACATCAGAGATACGAGGACTTGGGGAAAAATTAACAAAGTGATCAAAAATGGAATAAAAGATGTTAAGAGGTTTTTTCCTCCCTGTAAACATCAAATAATCCTCCATGCCCAACTGACTCGAATATTGTTCTAAAATAGGAGATACTGACAACTCAAGCTACAAAAATAGACAAACAGTCTAAAATAGCCCCAAAAAGATCAAGCAGTCTGAGCCACGGAAGGAAGAGCCCACACCAACAGCATGTGGGCCACCAAGAGCTCAGTATTTACTCCTCACATCCTGTATCTTAGGCTCTTTATATCCCCAAATTGGTGGGGGTCCCCTGCTTCAGACTCCGGTGTGAACTGGAAAGGGCACAGGGTGGATGAAAGCAAACACACTTTTGTGAAGAGATTCAGAAGTCACATTGCTTTTAATTTACATAGACAAGAAATACACTTATTTAGACAAAATCACAACAAAACTGGAACACACAGACCTATTTCTTTACCACTATAAAGCATTCCTTACTTTGGGATCAAATCCTCTAAGTCAGTTCAAGAGTTTTCTGGGCAGCTCATTATTTATTTGGAAATACCAAATGTTTCAGTCTCCCTGTCTGATCTTGACTGGTCCCTTACCTAAACTATGCTGATGCTGTGAGGCTTATATGGCCTGCCTTGATCAGATGGGAACTTTGCTTTCCCTCTAGAAACCTCCCATTTCTCCAGTTTCTGCTAGGACAGAGTCCCCACAAATCCATCACTGCCCTTCTGCAGCAGCCGACCTCTAAAACTCAAAGACAAACTCTGCCTTACCCCTGGAAGATGCGTGCCAGCCTTTCTGCAGAGGTGAATATGCTTTCACAGGGATGTTTCAAAACAAGACTGCAATTTTGTGCTCTGTAATTTCAATCAGGATCCACCATCTGCCTATTTGAGAGCGCAATTACCCACAGCATCACACCGAGCATTACCCACAGATCCTCACCCCAGCCTGTGTGGCTGGAATCAGGTTATACATGGAAAGCAGAAATGCCATCATGGAATATCCTGACTTGAAAGAGACTCACAAGGATCCTTGAGTCCAATTCCTGCACAGGACAGCCCCAAGAATCACACCACGGTGTTTGTACAACAAATCATCACCCCAAAGGTTTGGACAGGGCTCAGCCATGGAAATACCTGTCACAGCCTCCCCCATGCACAAGGGGGGGAGCAAAGCATCCCTGCCTCACAACTCACAGAAACCCTCGTGCTTACAGCTAAACATGTTTGCACAACTTGACTAATATGACACAAGAGTCCCATGATGTTTCAAGCCTCATCTGCTAATTGATTTAATAAGTCACAGCCTAGAAAGTTCTTCCTACACGTTAGTGTAAAAGCTACCAGAACGTTCTGCGACACTGCACGGACACATGGAGCTGTTTACATCCTCTCTTGATCTGGTTTGCTCACTATTACTCCCAGTCCTGTTTCAAAATTAAATCAGTCTTACCAAACACAAAGCTGCTTTCCCCCCCATTTCTCTATTAAAGTCTTTTAATGACCCTTTCATGTTCCACTCTCTTTAGCTTGGCCTTTTTTGGCTATTTCTGAAAAAGCTTCAACTCTCCTCAATCTCCAGAGCAACCACTTTCCCCTGAGCTCGCTTTGTTTCCAGTTTTGATTTTATACTCCCATGGTAGCGCTCACTCCTCACATATTTGTTTACAGAACAAAAGCCACCAGTCTTTAAAAGCACTATGGAGTGGAAAACACCCCTTTTAGGTAATTTTATTCAGCTGTGCCAATAACAACAGCTATCTCTAGTCAATCCTACTGTGATGTGCAATTACTTTCTCAGAGTAAAAAGAAGCAAGACGGAACAAAGACATGCTTAAAACGTTACCTTCGGAAGATGATGTGGAAACATACAGAACAACTCAATTATGTTTTCAGACCTACATGGCACTGATGAAGTACAGACATTCCTGCAATTTGCTTTCCAATCAACCAGATTTGTACTAAAATGGGTTGACAATGCTCGTTACACTAAGGAGAACTATAAACACTGCCAAGTAAGGCATGTACAGATCACAAAACCTGTTTAAATCTGTGGGGTTTTGTGCTACAGGGGAAAAAAATGCAACTTGTTCCCTGCCAACCATGATACGTGTGGTAAAGGTAACTTACAGACAGCAAAGGAATGGCAACTTTTCCAAGGAAATCAGGGGGTTTATCTCCATCTTCATCAAACACTGTCACTTCCAGAACGTCGTGGATATCTTTAATAGGGCTGGAACAAAAAAGTGCAGACACATGAAAAATAACACTCAGTACACATGCACACAGCCTCCTCCACAAAGATCTGAGAATACTGTTTTACTAATTAAGTTTGTATTACCTTGGAGTATAAAACTAGCATTTAATTAAATTCCCCCCCAAAATGAATCAAGTGATGGCTATTCCCCAAGCTTTCCCCTCATGTTTCAGTTGCATAACTAGGTGAAGAAACTACCAGACAGTATTTTTGTGTTTGTTGTAGGGGTTTTTTTTGTTTGTTTTGGGTTTTTTGGGGGTTTTTTGTGGTTTTTTTTTTTTTTAATCGGTGATGCCATTAATGTAAGACTCAGCTCTCCAAACGAGAAAGCTGGTGACTGGGAGAAGTCAAGGGCTGAATTCAAACCCAAGCTTCATTGCGTTAAAACTGCACAGTGACACACAGAGACAAGTGTGTTGCAGAAAACCTGGATATAATGGGGAGGGCTTTATGGTGGTATTGAAAGCTCCATCCCAAATGGACTCATCCATTCAAAACAATCCACACTGCTCCAAAATAAATCTAAAACATCAGTAGCTTTTAAGGAGCTTAATTCAATTTTTTCTTTTAATGACAAAAATCTAAGGAGAGATGCGACTGCCTGACTGGCTCTGCAAATTTGGTGCTTGGATTAGCCAGACAACTTTAGTAAGAGAGTTAGAGATAGTCCATAGCTGACATTTCTGAGACCCACAGGAAGTAGAGACACAAACTCTCTTTTTAAATAAAATAAATTTGGATTGTTATTGGATTTATTTTGTTGGCTGAACATCCGACAAGACTCATCTGCTGGCACAATCTCAGAAAAAACAGCAAAGAGTGGAAGTTTCTTGAGAACAGACAAAGTATGAGAAAGGACTCCAAGAGCCAAGCATTCAGCTGCACCCCTGAATTAAACAGAAATCCAGCAAAGTATTTCTAGAAAAGAAATCAGATAGTTTTTCTTGTGTTCTAATCCATCCTAGTATTTAGGAATGTTGCTTCAACAAAAAGCTCCTAATTTTCAAACTGCTCTTCTAGTGGACAGATGCAAATGCCATGAATGCTCATTGCCAGCCCTTGCAGTTGCCTTCCTTGCACAGACTTCAGTCTTGGGAGACGTTTATCTCACTTACTTACTCACAAAAATCTTTGTACACATAAAGTAAGATTTAAAAATTGGGCTGCCTAAAAGCAATGCCTAAATTACAACTTTCGTTATTAATAAAGTGACAAATAAAAGAATACCTTGATTTCCATAAAAATTTAAGCATCTAATTTGGAGCATGTTTGACTAGCTTAAATTCAGAGGATATACCAAAACCAATATGAGCTCTAATTCTTTGATTACTTCAAATGAACCAAGGATTCTACCAAGGTTCAATGAAACATATTTTATTTTAAGTTACGGAAAATGTAGGCGTGAGTATCTGGTCTCAACTTTCTGTTACATTATCTCTTGGATCAAGCTATGACTCCATTATGTCTAGTCATGATTCTTCCTATAAATATCACAGTAATTTTTCTTTTAATGACTTCTATTAATAAACTCCATGCAAGAACTAGTAAAAGGCAAAAGGCTTTAATTAAGTTATATTTGAGATTTCTCCAACATCCTCTCTGACTATGAAAAAATGACATATCTTAAACTTGACCTTTGTATTTTCCCAAAGTCAATAGCTTTTCTAGTCAAGCTGGAGTTGCTGCATGGTTTCCAAAGCAATCCACTTACAATGTGAAAACTTTGTTCCACTCCGGGTTGAGGTTCTTGTAAACGGTGTGTGTTTGAAGCATGTCATTTCCCAGCTCTAACACACAGAAAGGATCACTTTTGCCTAGGAAAAGAAAAGAAAATTTAATGGACTAGTTATGGTATTTAGTAGGGAGGGTTTCTTTGCAGTAGGGCTGAGGAAATGATTGGTTAAATAAAATTATATCGATTAAAACAATTGCAAAGTGCCCTGTTCTGCTGCAATGATGCTAAAAACCAGGATCCCTGACTCATCCCCAGTTCTGGGAACTCCAGCACTTACCTTAGAGCTCACTCAGGGGCTCACTCTAATACCTGAAATCTGAGACTTCCAGTGAATCATCTCAGGCTTTACGACAAGAAAGATCTGCTCATGTTGACAATTGCTCAGATGCCCTTAGGAAAGCAGCACCACTGCTCTGACCAGCAAAGCAGCAGGGCTGCACTTAACTCCCAATTTTATTCCCTGCTTAGAGCCTGTGGTCTTCTTCAGTTGATTACAGGATTAAGTATCCACATCATGAGAAAAGAAGCGTGGCACTGACTGAATCAGCAGTGTTTCTTCAATTAGTTCCATGTGAGCAAGTCCTTGAAGCTGTGATGGCTCTACACCGTGCCACAGCTTAAACAAAACCCAACATCAACTGGAGAATCTGTGCGTGATCCAGGTATTGTACTCAGAGCAAACAAGCAGAGGAAACACCCCAAAACAAAGAAAAAAAAAAAAAAAAAGAAAGAAAGAAATAAAACCCCTCCTCTCTAAAGAAGGATGTCAACATGGAATCTATTAGGTAAAAACATGTTGGTTAATGTATTTTTTGATCATTCACATGACATGAATTTGTAGCTTTCCCAACTCATTGCAGCTCAGCAGTTTCCTTTGTGAGCAGTGGCCTCTTATCAGCATGTCTGGCTCAGTATCTGATTTAATCTCATCTCCAGTGCTCGTGTACAACTCAGCCACAGACACTCCAGCCTAACTTCTATGTAGGCAACTAAATATGTCAGCAATGCAGGGATTTAGATACCAGACAAACAAGATATTTAAGCAAAAGCTGTCCTTTTCTTAATCCTTATTTTCTGTATTATTAATGCAGAGCTTTTAAGGGTCTTACTCTGAGAAGTTTATAAACTAAACAGGAATCTTTTCAGTATGTAAACAGTGGGTATTAACTAGTCAATATTGGTAAAGTTTAAAGACCATGTGTATTACTGGAATCTATTTGTCTTCTCCTTTTCAGCTTACGGGCCCATTCCCTGCTAAGTGTGGAAAATGCATGTAGCCTTTCAGAGAAACTGCTTGAAATGCAAACTGGTATATGCCAAAAACAATCCCACTGTATAATTTGGTATTCTGAATGCTATTTTTTGGTCAGTGAGCAAATGCAGTGTTTGAGAAGAACTCTCATGCGTACACAGAAAACATCCAACAAAGCAGAAAAAGTCATTTCCACGTCAACAAAACTATTATCTAGGAATATAAAAGTATGGAAGGCTCAAACTGGGCTAGCTGTGGCTGAAGAGCCACATATATGATACAGCTGTCTGGAAACCAGCCCAAAATTTATGTCAAACAGTAAAATATAGATTTTTACAACACTGTTCGAAACCAAAGCAGATACTGCGTGTTTTCTGATCACTATTATTACAGCGGGCTAAAAACTTGCAATTAAAATCTATGATGACAACATACAAGCAACCAACAGAAATCCCAATCACACCAAAGTCCAATTTTTACTGTGGGAATAAGGTATGAGGTGGCATTACACCACAGGTCTGCAGGAGTTGGTGGATGTAAGACTTGTGACTGCTATGGGAAGGGACAGGGAGGGAACAGTACCTGCTCCTCTATTAATCCTTGGAAATCTTAGGACCTCTGATTCCCTCTGCGATTTTCCCTTTATTAGATTTTTAGCTGGGACTTTGAATTTACTTTTATCAATAACAATAAATCTGAGCAGTCTCCTTGGCAATGCAGGAAATATGGCACTGCTCTAGGAGGGCTCTATTATGGAAGCCCATAATTGCTGCACTAATCATTTATGAATGGCTCAGAACAGATAATTAATCTTTATGTCTCTCATTTCATGATCAGAAATTATGCTATTTTTACCTAAAATGGCTGCATCCTTTTGCAATTTGGTGGGTCTATTACAGCATAATACTAGGATATTTTCAGCACTGCCATTGAAAAACAATTTGTCATTTGCTTCATGAATCAGGCTCAAAGCCTGGGTTATTTTGAATATAATGACAGACTGAGTAACCTTTTACTTAAGCAGAATTTCATTCCGTGCTATGCACAAGGAATGTGTGTCACATACTCTGTATGAAAAGTCTTTGAATTGCAGAATCAAGAACCTGCGTGTCTCTTCCAATGTTCATTATCCACCCACACGCTCCTGTTTGAGTACTGAGGGAAAGGGGGCCAAATCCATCACTGATGCAACTGCTTCAGCATCAGCGAAGTTTTCCAGAGGGTAAATAACCTTCCGGACTCAGCTCTTTCCACGAACACTGCCTATATTAAAAGCTCACATATTTCTAGATGGAACCTTTGGCACATGGCAAGGCTGGGGTTGCTTTGCTGTGCTAAACTTATTAAATTACTCGGCAAGGTGCAGCTACACTCCTAATTCCATATGGACATATAGATTATGTCAATGTAGATATTTCTTTACAAGTTTCTTTTCATTATTGACAGGTTTTGGTTCGTTTTTTGTTTTTTTTCAAATTAAGTTCTTCAGTTCCTTGAAGTACTGCTCTCTGCACTAACCTTTTTTTTTTTCCACTTCAGGGTTAAGCCGTGAATTGAATATAGCCCTAAAATAGTACCATGATTAATCATGGGCTTTCTCCTTTGCTCCTTTTTTTAGGAGCAACATTCCCTTATGTAACAATGCCTTCACAAATACGAGGGAACGGGGCAAGAGGGTTTTCCCTCTAGCATCTTTCCTGCCTTTACCAACAAGTTATCCTAAAAAAATTACTGTGTCAGCAAACACACAACACACAATGCTGTGCCTGTGAATTATGAGCTGCTGCGAGATAGAGAGGGGAATTAAAAGGTCTCCAGAATCCTGGAGAAGATGATAATAAAAATAGTAATATCCAGGCAGTCACTACAGAAAAGTACCAACCTCCTAGACTTTCCCTGGAGGTACAATATAAAGTCATGGTTTTAAAAGGTGTTAGTGTCCACTGCTGTCAGGACCAAGCACAACTTGAGGTACAGCTCAGTGGAAAATCCATACTTTTCATGGAGCTAGAGCACCAAAAAGGTCATCCCAAATTGAAGCCTCAAATAAGCTCTAAGAGAAAGCATCGCACCTGCAGCCCTGTTGCTGACAGCTCTCTCGTTCAGGTGACAGCCTGCAAACCCCAAACCCACACAGCACATCTGACACCCCCAAAATCTCTCAGTCTTGCTCCAAACTCACAAGACACCTGGTAGAAGATGGAGAGGCTTTGTTTTGCAGGTGCTTTGCAGGCACCATCACTTTATATCAACTCTTATTTTACATATTCCTGGTGGAAAAACACTTAGCGTGATGTGCTGTTGTAAAGTTGTCTGTCAGATTGCTCAGGTCTGAAGGGAAATTAAGATCTCTATCCACTGGACCTTCCCGCACACTTTTGGCAGACAAACCCATTTGGTATCTCAGTTCCCTGAGGCAGGTTTCAGTGCTGGAGAGATGATGGGATGATTTACTTTTCCTTGATCAAGTGACAGTACTGCACAAAGTCTATCATTTGCAATATATTATAGCATCATATGCTGCAAAATAGAAATAAAATACCTGAAAAATCTGCTGCCATCAGGTCCACTGCCTTTAAAACTTTGACTTGCAAGAAGCCAATGTCCTTTATGTCCCGAAAGGAATTCTTTATACACTGCAAGGAGAAAAATGCAAAGATACATTTTGTTTGTAATTCAGTAAGAAAGAGAAACTATTGGACAACTAAAAAACTTATCACAGAATCAGTTAGGCTAGAAATAACCTCTAAGATCATCAAGCCCAACAATTAATCCAGCACTGTCAAGCCCACCACTGAACCATGTCCCTAAAAGCTACATTTATTTGCCTTTTAAATAGCTCCAGCACTGATGACTCAATCACTTCCCTGGACAGAATATTCCAGTGATTGACAACCCTTTTGGTGAAGAAACGTTTCCTAATATCCAATCTAAACCTCCCCTGGCACAACTTGAGGTACACTTATTCCACCTTTTACACTTTTTTACACTTATTCCTGCCCAGCTTTTGAGGACCTGGAAGCCATCACAGCTTTATCTCCCAACATTTGAAAGTGCGGAAAACAACCTCCCCAAAGGAGGAAATATAGCTAAGTATTTTATTATCTCCTCATGATATTCAGAGTCTCATTCCCCATGATAATCTCTTAATACAATTCAAGTTTGCAAAGAACGGCATTAGAACTCAACAAATACAAACAGCCAAATTGCTTGGGTCTATCTGCCCTGCCAATCTCCTTGTCATTCCAAATGCAACAACTCCTCCATTTAATAGTTTTCTTTGGTAGGGGACATTATTGTAACTGGAGAAATCTTCTGCCCTGCTATTTTGGCTATTTTAAAAATAAAGGAGCAAAAGGAAAAAAAAAGAAAAAACTCACATAACGCTGAACAATCTGTTGTCGTTCACTGGGGTCTCCCAAAGGACAGACACACAGATCAGAGATAGACACTCCTGTACATGGGGCAACAGCAATCAGCATCAGCAGGGACCCTGGATGTTTTTCCAGAGGCAGCTCCAAGCAATTGGTCTGCTTTGTTGGCAGGGCAGTAATATTAACATGGCACCTGCAATGACATTGCCAAGGGTTAACAAGAAAAAGGAGATGGTAAAAAAAAACCACAATATATCAACATTTACATTGATTTCAGTAGTAAGCAGGTAGGCACCAAAACTGATTGCTTCTTTAAGATGGAAAGAATGCACAAAAAAAAAAATTTCGAAATTAAACACGGGAAACCAATGAGGCAGTTTCTATTGCACTTACTGTCAAGTTCTGCTTTCTGGTCCGTCTACTGGTAAGGGGAGCTAAAAGGTTTGGGCTGCAAGTACAGGAGGAAAACTTAACTCTGGCCTGCCTCACTTCCCCTCTAAAATCCCCCAGTGTTTAGTGATGGATTTGAAACACAATTTTAGTTCACCTGGGGGAAAAGAAAAGGGGCAAATGCAAAATTTAAAACATTAGCCTAAAATAGATTAGTTTCTTTAAAGTCACATACTCCATTTTATGCTACATTATACTGTATGCCCCAATCTCTTTTACAAGCCTTACTAGAGCTACATTTTCAGTGTACTGTTTTATTTCCCAAAGGGAAGGATTGTCTTAAAAGTCCCCCCCCACCCACTCCTTGCACATAATATGTATCATTAACCTGATACTTCCCCAAAAATAAAAATAAAGAGGATAAAAGAGAAACATTCA
Organism: Acanthiza pusilla; assembly: GCA_036630365.1. Classification (NCBI taxonomy): domain Eukaryota; kingdom Metazoa; phylum Chordata; class Aves; order Passeriformes; family Acanthizidae; genus Acanthiza; species Acanthiza pusilla. The sequence goes on along the minus strand of JAXCHO010000004.1, from coordinate 14,996,581 downwards.
TAAAGAGATAATAATAAAATATGAGTATGGGTTAATGCAGAGAGATCACCAGGCAGCCAGTTACACATGAAGGGAGTGGTTAAATGCAACAAAAAGCCTAATCTCTTGGCTCAGCTAAATGCCTTCTATTTAGAAGTCCAGTAAATGGAGTGGAACTTTCTTGAACCTCCGTGGGGCTTGACTTTTAAGAACAGGCTGAACAAAAGTTAGAGATGCAAAAAGGGTTAAAAAAAAAAAAAAAAAAAACCAAAAAACCAACCAAAAATAAGGAAGGAAAAGGTTTGCTGCCACCCTGCAAGAGGAGGAACATTTCTCAAAGGGACGGGCAGTGGATGACGGAGAGCGAGGGCTTTTGCTTCGCTTAATGCCTGCCGACAAGTTTTTATTTAAACTAAACTTGTTAAGGTGTTGTCTTAATAGGCTAAAATTCCACAGGGTTCCCCCAGGTGGGTTTCTTCTGGGTAAATGGTGCATGTAGTGCTCCTGATTGATCCCATTCCAGTAGTAGAGCTGGAGCAGTTTATGCCCATCTGCTATAAATTGCATGCTTTCCGCTTCTTAACAGCCCATTTTCTGTGAATGCTAAAGGGGGTGAAAAAAAGAAAAAAAAAAAAAAGATCTCAAAACATTTCAGCCTGAGAACCCAAGAAAATGCGTTATGAAGTAAAAGCCGCTGCTCTGATGAGTTTCTAAATTGTCCAGCAGCTCCACGTATTAAAACACAACTCCTTGAGCTTCCTCTGACCACAATCAATGGGAATGACTTCGCCTCAAGTGTGCTCTTTTCTCTCCACTGCTCTGGAGGTACAACAGGTTTCAGGTTTACTCTTATTAACTGCTTTCAAGTGCTCTGAAAGAGCAGGAAAATAAACCAGGCAGAGTACCAAGACGGCTCGGCGCGTAGGCTGCCTCTCAACACCATTTCCAAGTGTGAGAGGTTGCATTTAAAGCTCATTGCTCTACGCCTAGACTCTTCAGAAAGATATGACAGGAAAAGTTACAGCAGAGAGGAAAACAAAACAACAACAGAGAAAAAGACCTTATTTATTTTTGAGAAAGAGCTCTTATCAGTTCCACATTGCAGGTCAACATCACCTTGGCTGTATTAACACCGTGGGACTTTTGGTATCAGCACAAAAGGGGGGAGGTATCCTTATCCTGGAGTTTACTTTTGATTTTTTTTTTCCCCAGATGAAGAAACTGAAGGAAGGAGAGGGGAAATCTCAAGGTCACCCAGCTGGTCTGTGGTTCAGCTGGTGAAGAGGCCACGTCTCCCACATCAGCATTTCATACACCACCCACTCAACGCAGTCCACAACTGGGAAAAGCTGCAGTTGTTTTTTGTGTTAAAAAACTTTCCATGGAGTAAGACAGAAAACACAGCTTGTTCGGACAACAGTGCATCTTCCACCAAGAGATAACCTCAGAACTCCATCATGTGTCAAAGGCAAAGTTAAATATAATTCTATCTTGTTTTGGTAAACTGGAATTGCTTCTCTTCTTGAAAGAATTTGATTCGCATAAGGTCAAGGAAAAGATGGAGTATAAGGGGGTAGGAGGGATGCACATGTGGAGGGGAAAACAGCAGGAGGTAGAGTGTAAGTATTTCTTCCTCAAATCATGTCTGATTTCTGTGCAAACTAACTTTCCTTAAAACATCTGTGTTCACTCAAGGTATGCCTCTATTTTCTTGTGAGGAGCTGAAAAAGAAAATCCACATTTGCACTGGCAAAAGGCTTAAGAAAAAACAAAAAAGACAATCCATTTAATTTAGGTTATACAATATAATTGATCAGACTGCAAAGAATGCAGCTTGGTAAAACAATTAGACATTCAATTTACTATATAAATTCAGCAATTTCCACACAAACACTTCTACGCCATTAAAACGACTCTAATGATTTCCAAACTACTTCCCTCATTCTCTTGAAACAGAAACTCTTCCTTTCCTTCTTGCTCAGCTTTCTATCTGCAAGATCTTATTACAGATAATTATTTCACAGGAAAGTGGTAAGAGACTATTGTGATGGGCACAGAATCAAACTAATGGAGGTAATCCACTTTTGTTTAAAAATTGCCTGATCTGAATGCAAAGGGCAAAACTCTCAGAATATTTGTATTTTAGGTGATGCAAATGATCTCCTGAGTTAAATTCTTGACAGTAATCCTATCTCAGGATAGAATAGCTCTGCTTGTTGTCACCTTTTGCCATGTTACATATTAAATTCAGACCTAATCTTTCACACAAGTGGCCACATGCACAATCTACAGGGGCTGCAGTTCTATAATCTAAGAATGCACTGTGCACACAACTGTATCACTTTTCTTTCTTTTAACCACAATTAATTAAATGCTTTCCTTCCTCCTCCTGATCAATATTGAGGTCTACACCTCTATATTAGCCTCTAGTCCCGCAGAGGCTTACACCAAAGCTTTGGTTTTCATTTAAGACTGTTCCTTTACTTAAAAGGCCTCACCTGTAGCTTCTTGCTTCCCCTTTTAAAATTCATTTTACAGAGAAATAGTACCTGAGAACAGTACACAGTAAATTCAGGATTAAAATATCTGTTTATCAGGGAATCATGCTAAAATTTCACTAAAAGGTGATGAGCCTTAGCTTCTTACTAGCCATGGAGTTGTATTTTTTTTCCCATTCACAGTTAATCAAATTATGACAGGACTCTTTAAATATGTATCTATAAATACATATGAAAAAATCTGTACACAGCATTGCCATTTTCCCCCCCGCAGACATCTTGAAACCCCTTCACAAACAAGATCAGAATCATTATCACAAATCAGGATCATTATCACAGAGTACAGAAAGAGATATCTGTGATTAATATTTGAAATTTCAAATGCCACAGGTGTCAGGGAAACAATTAATAAGGCCATATTCTTACTTATTCAATGGATAAATTTTGGTTGTCTGATTCATCCTAGAGCCTGATGGAATTTAAGTGAAGCTTTTGGTTGCAGCCATAGATGGGGATTTTACTGCTCCATCCCAACAGCACAGCCTTTAGAACATGGGTTGTTTCTTATTGCAAAGACAGTTTCCTGGAGGCATTCATCATAAAGATATTGGATGCACTCCAGTCTCAGAGCTCATGGTCTTAAGTTTAGCAATTTTTGTAAAATTTCTTTCTTGAGGTAAATACGGGAAGGAAAACCCTTCAACGTTCTGCAGCATCTCTTTTTCAGAATATATCCCCCAGTGCAGAAACACTCTCTAACAACCTGGCATAAACAATTTAACTCTGCCTGGACAAATTCTGCACACGTTAACACCTTTGTTTATTCATATACATTAACATCGTCTCCTGTTTATGGCATGCCTCTTATCCCAAAGGACACAAAAAGCACTCCATAAACGTTACTAACAGCCCTGTGCAGACTAAATAGAGGGATTATTTCATCCAGCACCAAAATGCAGCCAGCCCTCAGTGTCAGAGCCTGCAGCTGAACTACTCGAGGCTGCAGAGTTTTAAGTGAGGAAGAGAAATTGGACCCAGCTGAAACTCTAAGGAGGCTGCAGGTAGGCTGAATGTAATAATTTAGCTTGTGATGTGCACTGACAGTGAGGGTTTGTTCTGTGATAGAAAGGTGACATGAAATGTTTCCTCACTAATTCAGCAGCAGACAAACACCCCAGGTGTCTGTGTTCAGCACCAGAGGTCCAGGGCATTCCTTATTCTGCATGTTCCATGCTCTCCGCAGACACTTCAGGTCCTATTTCCGGAACAATATTTTATCTTGAAACCAAATTATGCCTGGGAGAGGAACCGTGTTCCAGAGGCTTAAGGCATCCATATTATCTAAAATCCTGGGTCTAAAGGAATTAACAGGAGTCTTTATGCCACGTAAGTTTTGCAGTCTGGATTATCAGACTTGACTCTGCTATGACCACCTCCAACTTCATTTAAATATTAAAAACCTAAATACACTTAAACATTTAACCAACACAGTTAAAGGCTGGACGCGCTGGAAGGGACCATAATGAATTCTAATTCTATTCATAAATCAACCATGAAATTATTAACTCAGATCCAGAAAATTTTGCTTTTTCCTTAAAATCATGCAAATTATTTGAGGGCAGTTGGCTGTAGTGCTATGTGTAATGACCGAATATAACCCACAAACATTTTACTAAAGAATATTTCTTACAATGATGTTGTGAAATCCAGAAATCTCAAAACTCAATTTGGAAATCATGGAGACAATAAATATGGCACCTCATAATGCTGTTTTTCCAACAGAATCCTTTTCCAGATTAGACTGCATTTGAACCCTTCATAAAATATTATTTATAGGGTGTCAAAAAGTTTCTACATTGTAAAAACAATACTTGTTATTATGCATTTGGTGTTTACCTATTCTTGCAACTGCTCTTCAAAAACTAGTACATTTTTTCCTGTTTTGATGCTACAGCCAATTTGCTGTGCTTAAGACAACAAACGCAAAAAAATTTCTCTCCACATAGACTTCAAAAATAAATTTAAACACAGAATCATGGAATTGTTTGGGTTGGAAGAGATCTTAAAGATCACCTTGTTCCAACCCCCCTGCCACAGGCAAGGACACCTTCCACTAGACCAGGCTGCTCAGGGCCCCATCCAACCTGGCCTTGAACACTTCCAGGGATTTACCCTGGAAGATTTACCTTTACTTGAAGGTAAATCTACCACACACAGACCTCACCAGTGCTGAACAGAGTAAGAATTTTGCTGATCGTTTATGCCACACTAAACACCACCTGCCAAAAACTAGTAGGGAAAAAAAAAAGGGGGGGGGGGTGGGGTGGTGGTGGGGGGGGGAACCTGAGGAAAAAATTAATATAAAGGGAAAAAACCTAAGGAAGAATTGCTCCAGCATCAGGGAGACTGACCTGAGGCAAGCTGCAAACACTGCTTTATTTCTTAACTCTAAACAGAATATCAGAAGTAATGGAAGTAACTGTGAGAATGGAAGGAACAGATTCATCTTCAGCCACTTCTCCATGTGATGAGCAACAGCACTCAGCCAGAAAGAATTTCCTGCTCTGCAAAACCACAAACATTTGTAGAGCCAAAGGGCATTGTTCTTCTCAGTGAATAGCTTCAAACTATTTCAATGCTTAAAGTAAGAGAATGTTCTTATGAGTTACTGTTATTTAGTCAGCAAGTTGTGAAAGCCTGGCCAGGTGAGAGCAGCAAACAACTGCAGGCAGGGTCCCCATCCTCAGGAAATTCAGAGTTGTGGCAATGATCCTGCAGCAGATGAGCAGGGACAGACCAAGAGGGTCTCCAGTGAAAGGAATGGTTCTGGGGCTGCTGTCTGTACCCAGCAGTGCAGGTGTGGTTTGGGGACATGGGGCCACAGGACAGTGCTGAAAGCCAAAGGAAGGAGGAGAGGGGTACTGCTAAGAGAACAATGCTGTACAAATTAAGATAGAGTGAAATGGAATTAAAGAATCATGGAGGAACACAACAAGAAAACAACATCAAAGTGCAAACAGGAAAGAAAGGGACACTAGAGCCACTCTCAAAATGAGCACAAGGATCCCTGGGCTGGCATCAGCAGAGCACATCAGGATGTGGAGCAGTTATCACCACAAAAATACAGAAAAATTCTGCCTCCTTGATGCCACTGAGCTCCCACAATATTTCATGTTTTAGAGGCAGCTTGGGTGTCTCTGCATTCAGATTTTGGCTGATCAATTATCCATTAACAGGTTTTGATAAACATAATGTAAACATGACCTGGACATGACTGGAATAAGGAGAGAAAAATACATTATGATGCTGGTAATAAAAACAAATTGATCAGTTTACAAAAATAATAATCAAAATCACCTTATTATTTTACTTACCCCATTCCCTCCCCCCCCAAAAAAAAATCTAACTCAAACCCAACTTACGTTCCCAAAAGCTCCTCATGCTTTTTGTTATCCTTTCTCCACACCTCAATGTCCAACATATCCTTCCTGTCAGAGAAGTAGTGAAAATCAAACTGTTCCCTCCACTGAGGATTTGCACTCTTACACAGTGTCTAGAAAACATGCAGTTATAATATTTACTTTTCTTAAACAGCACTTATTTTCACAGTAAAGCAAAAGAAAAAAAATCAGTTCTACAGAACAAGGCCAGATTTAGAGCATCAAATACTACTGTCATTCCAACCAAAGCTCCCCAGGCAATCACATATAGTCTCATCTTCCTAAATATTCTCTTTCCTCCCTCTCAATAACAATAAATACACAATTGTTATCTGAATGAGTGGCTGGAGAAATTCTGAAATACAAGGTGGACCCTCCATCTCCACTTCCAGTGGATTGTGGTCATCATTCAACATTACCCACTGGAAGAAAACAAGAATAACCCTTTTGAGGACAACTACCTGGAAACAGGTTTGAATGAATTAAAGAACCCAAAGCAGAATTTTTTTACCCTTCTGTGTTAAGCAAATAGCTCAGCCTTAGAGATTCACCACAAATCTATGGACCATTAGAGAGACACATAAAAAGGGATTGCAACAGGAATAACATCTATTTATTCTAAAGTAACTAAACCATTTGTTATTTTTCAAAACTACTCTTCTAAATAAAACTATATCATGACCTTGGTTTGAGGTCTGATTTGAGGGACAGAGTGCAGGTTTCAGATGCGCCTACATCCAAATGTTATGTTCTGTGAACTTTCTCTGTACATTTTGTACAGGAGGAGGTTTGTTTTCTCCTCCTCTGCACTTCCAGTTCATGACATGCAGAGCTCTTGCTCTCTCAACAGAGTATTACTTTAATTATAGCCTTTCTTCTTATTAGACTTTGCAGATGAAATGTGTATCTTTGGGAGCCCCATTCATTTCTTAGATTCTTATGAAACTGAACTGCATACAGATAAACACAGCCTAGAAGAATAAAAATTAATATCAAAACCATGGAATATTTTGTCTCTTTGGGGGGCAGGTTCTACAATATGTAACATATTTTTCAAGAAAGGTATTTTAAAAGAATAATAATTCCCCTGCACTGGAAACCATTTCAGGTCTACTTTTCCAGCAGACCTAACACCGCAAACCCAACTTCTGTCTTGGCAGAGAACAAAACACATGTGTGATGCATGTAGCTTTATTTCATTTCATATTAATGTCAAACATCCATCAACATGATGAGTATGTTAAATGCACAAAACACAGATAACACACAATATTCCTAACTTGCTCTTTCCCTACTGGCATAGAAACAGAGCAAAATGTTAATGCTTCTGGTCTGGTCTCCAGGTTTTGAACTCACTTATCTGAAAGAGTACAAAGAATAGCTCCATCTGATGTAACACCAGTAAAAGAAACACCAAGTACCTTATTGACTTCAGACAACTTAAGGAAATCCTTAATACTTACCTTGCTCTTGTATCTTTGATCCCCCAGTTTGAGGAGAATAAAAATCTCTGCCAAGCCCCCCCTGGGCATGTTCTTCCCCTCCAGGAGGGTGATGGTGACCAGCCCGTTCCACAGCTGGTTCTTGCGCAGAGACTCGGAGAGCCGCATGTGCCGCGTGAAACTCGACTGAAAAGCAAGGCAGCAACATGAAATGTTTGAGGAACCCAAACACATTTTCATGCTCACGTTAACTGAGATATGAAAGCACACCAGGAGTGAGAGAGGCACCGCGCTTCTCTATGAGTGAGCAGCAAATGGAGAGCAGTAGGATGGAATGGATTTTCTGCCTGAATATACTACAGCTGGCCCTGTGAAGGGACGGTGCTCAATGCCACAGCAAAATCAGCAAGGTTTGCTTAAACCACCAGAGAAGTCACCTTCAGCTCCCCTGGCTGAGCTCTGGCAAGAACAGACCTCGAGCATTCAGAGCAATCTGTCACCTTGGCTTGGGGAAAGGCACAGGAGAGCGACGGGAATGGAACACGGGAGAAGCTAAACTAAACCCTTAAAACGTCCATAATACGCAGGTCTGTCCTTTCTGGGGAGGCAGTCCAGGATCATAAAGCCCATGGCCAGGTGAAAGGCTCAGCAGCATCTCCCACCTCCTCCATCACTCAGCCTCCACCGCCAGCATTAGCTCTTTGCTGCTCCTGCGTCCGGAAACTGAGCCCACGAATCAAAAATACTGATGCCTGCTGAAAAAACACTGACACCACCAGGCTCTTTATCTGGAGTTATGGTTACCTGGTAGCCACATTTGTTACCTCCGCAGCTTCATCTCGCACAGCACGGCTGCGCTAACAGTTTGCTAACTGGCAATATTTTATGGGGCAGAGGATGATTAAATAGGCCTTTATTTGGGGGGAGAGAGCTGGAAACATTAAAACTCAAGGCTATACTTTTCTTCCCGCAGTAAAAATCCTGCCGTATTTTATTCTCCTGAAGCAACTTTTAACTCGCCACACTTTGGAGCTTCAATCATGTCATGTACAGGTGGGAGCAAGACGGAGGAGAAGATTTCACAAGTCACTTTAAAACAGGACGTGTTAGCTTTAAAAGCATTTAAGAAATGTTGTTGCTAAATAAAACGATTGCAAAAGCACCTGATGTCTGAAGATTACTTTTTATGGATCAATTACCCGGCAACAAAATTCTTAAATCATAGGTGGTGAACTCACAAATTTTTTACTTGCTTTTTACTGGTTAAAATACTGAATTCTGAATCCCACAAGCATATTAATATACTTCTATTTAAACACCCCGTTTGGCTTTCCTGGCGCAATGGGTAAAAATTCCTACCTTTAAAAAGAAAACGAGATTTTGATCCATAAATCCAGCTGCAATGTAATTTCTTTTCTCTTTTTTTTTTCTAAAGTTCGTCTTTCGGGCCAAAAAACTAAAGCATGACTGTTCCCATGGACATACTTCAAAGTCCCAGCAGATATATTCCTCCCTAAACACTGCAACTATTTCAAAATCCTTTTTATAAAAAAGGGAGTAATGTCCACAAGGGATCAAAGGGCATTCTACAGTCTGGCAATCGCCTTAGAAAAATGGCAGTGCTTCCATGAAATATGCCCTAAAATAATTTTGCAGCTTGGTATGTCCTAATTTCGAATTGGATGTTTATCTTGGAAAGGCTTCTATCTAACTTGTCCATAAAACAGCTCCACTTAGCTCTATGAGCCCTGTGAAAATGGAATCCAAAGCTGGCTATTAAGGGGGCCTGGAGATTGCTTCCATATGGCGTAACAGCATGGGAGTGGAGGGCTAAGGCCTACAGCAGGCGCTGCTTGGCTTGAGCTCCCCATCTATCCATGGACACTCATTGCATTACACCATAACATCTGGATTATTGCTTGTAATGTCCCTGGGAAATATCCACTTCCCATCAAAGCCTTTATCTATCTCGCTTGTACTTTGAACATTTTAGTATTTAACATAGTCATGTTTGATGTGATGTACTCGCTGCTTTAGGAGCAAGGATTTTCCCTCCCCCTCCTGCTCCTTCCTCAGAGGAGGAAGAGGTATTTGATGTTAGTTCACAAAAAAAAGAAAAAAAAAAAAGCCAAAAAAAACAGATGAAGTTTATTATCCACGTTACTATTTCTTTTAAAAACAAAGCATCCAGTTCTCTTCAAAGCTTCCAGGCTGAACACAAAAGACAGTTGTTATCACTCGGTTTTCAAATCAAACTTGGATTCTTTTCTTTTTCCCATCCAGGCCAGTATTTTAGGGAGTAACTCAGCATTGGGGACCTTCCTACCCCAGCTCTACAGCACACACAACCCCACGCTCGTAGCTGCTGACTTGACAGTTCAAAGCACTGCTGGGAGGTACCCAAACCAGCCTGGATCCCACGCAGCCCCAGGAAAAATCAGCACCTGCACTCAGCATCAGTGGAACACATCAACCTTGACCTCCCAAAACAGGTGGCCCCAGGCTGAGAGCCTTGAGCACCTCCTCCTGCGGCCGTGCAGCTGCAAGGGCACATCTCGGCAAAGGGCTGGGGTCAGCCTACAGGACCTGCCCAAGACCCAGCACCACTCGAGAGCATCCCAGTGCAGAGTGGAGTCAAGATGTTGGCGACTGGTTCAGGGCACAGCTGTACCCTGCAGCAGCTCCACACAGGCTCTGTGACTCCCCCAGCCCAGCCCTGCCCCTGCCCCTCTCCAAACAGAGCACGGAACGCTGCTTGCCTTACGCCCCTGCAAGGCACATCACATGAGGAATGCTCTGCATTTCCTGGACATGCCCAGGTCACCCCCACAGAGTCTGCTCAGCAGGTCTGGCACATTTCCTGCGCCTCGCAGCACCAAAGAGCCCCTCTGTGCTTGCTCTGTGGCCACCTCTCCAGCCTCCCCAGGTATTTGGCAGGCTGCTCCCCTGACCACCCTGATGGAAATCCCAGTGAAATAGGCTGTGTCTCAGGTTCCACTCACAGTTTCTGGAAGGAAGCACGTCTGGGGAAAATCAGATGTGTGGTAGACCCACAGACCCAGACCTTCAATGAGTCAACTTTAGTGCCGCCCAGGGAAGTCTGCACTATGGAAAATGCCTCCCAGGTGACAAGAAAATGATATTGCATTGTTTATTTTAGAAGCCTTACCTCCTCCCTGATACCCCACACCTACTCATTTCAAACTGATTTACACAGAGCTAATTGATTAAACTTCACAGCCTCCCTCTGAGTTGGCAAAACTATTGCAGAGCAGAGCACAGAGGAGCACAGCCATTAGTCCAACAAAGTCACTCAGGCAAAACCAGCACTGAAAAAACCACCCCAAACACCCTCCCTGCCTGCAGCCCCCACTGCCCTAACCTGTCTTCACAACGAGACCAGAAAAATCAAAGCCCCTGTCCTTTTTGGCCAGAAAACGAGGACAAAACCGCGTAATCAGTGACAATTTTTAAATGTTTTATCTCTTCAGCTCTTCCCTTTGCTGTTACCTTCCAGGCTACTGATGTTCCTCCCCTGATGGACCTGAGCCCTTCCCAGCTGGGCTCCCACACTGGATGCCAACTCCTTCAGGCCTCTCCTGCTGTATTTTCCTGTAAGCTCTCTGCTCACACTCTGGCTACATCCCCAACCAAAGGAAAGGTGCCTTGCCAAGGTACAGAAAAGTTGGCTGAAGCTGGAAATTAAGAAACACATGATTTATGATGGAAGTTGGCACATATCCCAAGCATAAGACATTGGACAAGCTTGCTTATTCCTTCCCCTCATCATTTCTGAAATCAAGGTAGCCTCGAGACCTGAATTTGAGGGTTGTGTCTGGACAGAGCTCTGATTTTGGCTGTAAGCAGTACCATAAAGGTCACCTTTATGAGCAGTTCACTGCTGTAAAATGGATAACAACTGGAACTAAAGACATCCCTCAAGCAAGCCAGCGGGGAAAAAAAAAAACAAAACCAAACAATAAGCACAAAAATACTCAGAGATCCTTATTCCTTAAAACAAACTAGATGTTAAGTCTAAGAACCCATGTCTACTGCAGCTTTAGGGACTATTACTCATCAGGAAAGTAATGAGTAATCTCTGAAGCAAAGGTTATGGCCTGGTCTCAGAGCAGGACCCTGCTACACGAAGACCAGAAGGTGGTTCTTCTCCCCACTGCTTGGAAATTACATTCGCCCAAAAAACATCCCACAGCTCTGAATAGAAAAATGAAAAATCAGTGCTCACATCACCATTCTCAAAATCTTATTCCTGGTTTCAAAATAAATACAAAAGTTTCTCACATCAACTTCCAACTTTTTATCCCTTTCTGGCTTTGGTTTAAGAAAGAAGAATGAGCAGGTGGGCTACATTCTGCCTTCGGAGAGCCAAATGCAGGAGATGAGCAAGAATGACAGAGCTTTGGAGGGGAAAGAACCAGCTCATTGACCCAGCTTCACAAAATCCTTTAGGAGCTCCAGTCTCCCTGATAACTCCATTTGTATATAATCTCCCTCTATAGGCACCCAGCAAATCCCCTCTGGTGCATCAGGGCTGCTTTCAAATCTGTCTCTTTTCCTGACACACACATACATGCCCCAAGTTCAAACTTGTTTTTGAAGCAATAAAGAGATGCAGAAAAATTGTACATTTAAATGACACGGCGAGGTGGCCAAGTGTGAAGTGAGCCCATCTCTCCCATCTTTCATTTAAAAGGATGAGACAGGACAACAGAAAGCCTGCTGCAATCCCTGCGAAGAGGTCAACGTCAAAACTGGGCCACGTAATTCGCCATTTGAGAAAACAACAACACACAAATAGGAGGACTCTTCGGACCTCTCCTCATTAGGCACAGAAACCATTTTTGCAGAGGCGGTTTCCCCCGGGAAAGAGGAGAGGGCAGCGGGAAAGGCAAGTGAACCAACACGAGATTGCCGCCACGACGCGTGACCCTGTGGCGAGCGAGTCCCTGCGCTCTGCTGCCCACGGGGGATTGGGGAGACAGCCAAACACAATGAGGCAGACAAAAATGAAACCTAACAGCCCACACTGGGGAAAAAAAAAAAGACGGGAGAGTGAGGGATTTTCCCCTGCGATGAAATGCTTGAGGAGCACTTGGGTCCGGTCAGCCTTTCAGCCAATTTATTCAATCAGCTTAGGCTATCAAGGTGGCAATTCCGTCGCTTTTGTTTCGGGACTGAACTGCTGCAGGTCAATCCACCCCAAGCTAACCTGCTTATTTGCCTCATGGATGTTCAACACTTAAAGGTTATTCAGCTGTACAAATGCTGGAAATAGCGTGCAGGGCACTCAGGGTGAGACTCAAGCCACCCGGGACAAACAAGGGTACGGAGCATCAGCATGTTGGGTTCCAGCAGAGAGAGCTGCCAACTCCCTCTGTGCCCCAGAAAGGAGAACAGAGGGGAGAGCTTGTCAATACATGGATATGAGTGAGTATATTAATACCGCCTAATAGCATCCTCTTCCCTTTGCAATGCCACCCTCCATGAGGAAAAGAAGAAAGCCACACTCTTGAAAACAGCTCCCATGGAGGACAATGCTGTTCTCAGCTCCCATGAAAAATGAGGGATCTGGATGTGCTGCCCATGTCTTGGGAATCCACCCAAATATGCAATGATTCCCTTCCAGCAACATTGAAAAATATATACTGCGTAATAATCAACAGATACCTAAATCATCCAGTTCAACAGCTCTCGCTCCAAAATTATTTAAAAGACCATACTGAGTTGCTGAAATCCTTCCTGCATCCTCCCTGCAATGACCAGGAGGCTACTGGAGCTGGACTGGAGATTTTGTACTGACAGTTTTTGTTGTTGTCTGAAATGCAGCTTTTTCTTCAAAAAGCAAGGGAGTTCAGAGAACACACATGAAGAGAGTACAGTATCCACAACAGCCCACATGAGCCCCTTTGCCAGTCTGACATGGAGCTGCAACAGGCATCACTGCCATCAACATTTGGGGTAAATGTGGGAAGTCAGCAAGAATCCCGTGATTAATGTGAAAAGACTCATTTAGGACACTGATGTGCCAAATCTGCATTAAGACAACACAAAATGGTCAAATTAGAGGATAATCAGATTTCTTTCATGTAGGCAATACAGATTAAAAAACAGCTGTGAAAGTTATATTCATTTTGTCCATCCTTAAAATAAGTCATTTTCCCGGTATTTATAGAAGAGGAAAAGCTAAATATTACAATAGGGGTCAGCTGCAGTTCAGCACATTAAAAAAAAAAAAAAATCCGAGAAAAACTATTTCAAATAGAAAACTTTTATTTGCCTAAACCTGGAGAGAGGAAATTTAGATGTCTCAGTTCAGCCGCTCAAATGGAAAGTATATTGTGCTTTCCTCCTGCAACACCCAGAGTCAGCTCAGGAGCCAAAAAAGAGATAAGTTTGTGCATCCATTACAGAGCTCTCTCCATTTCCCCTGCCCTCCTTATTCCTGTATCTTTATCTCGTCCAGCAGCATTGTTTTCTACCCCATCATACTCTCTGGCTATTCTTCCATAACCTCTTGTGCCTTCCCTAGACACCTATATTCCCCATGCACACAATTTTTCTTCCTAGCCTTTATGTTCTGCCACAAACTGCTAGTACTGCTTCCACAGACCAGAGTTTCCTAACTAAAGATGGTTATTGATGTACAGTACTAGTGTTTTAGTGCAGGAGCAGAATCAATAAACCAGGAAATACTGCTTTGTCAGATTTTTTCCGGCGCATGCTGGGAAATATTTTTTACTGCCTTTGGATGGTCACAGAGGTTTTCTTTAGAGATCACACTGGAGCATGAACTGTGTCTTCCCTAGGAAGAGCTGAAGCTCTCCTACCCTCTAGTGACTGGAACAGAACAGAGCACAGGGTTGGAGCTTTTTTTCCTTTTAAACAATACTTTTATGTCTCCTAAATCAGCACCAAGCTTCGGCATTTCTTAATTTTATTTTGAAAGGTGTTAAGGCACAAGACAGAGTCTTGAGAGCTGAAGGCTGATGGCTAAAGGTCCAAAAATATGTATGTAAAAAGATTATACAAAATGCGATGAAATATTGCCTAAAAACAAAAAGAGAAAACCAAACAAAAAAGCCCTACACAAACAAACAACAACAAAAAAAACACCCCAAAACTTGCAGTGACAGCAACCAAGACAGAATTTTGGCTATTTTTAAGAGAAAGGGCTCAAATTTAAAAACCTGACCCCCTTTCCTGGGTCCCAAAGCCAACCTGCATCCAGAGGCAGTGGTGTGAGAACAGGGGGATCAAGCCACACTGACCAAGCCAGGGCACAGTAATTTCCAGAGTTTTAGTTAAAAACAAAAGTGATGAGCTCTTCAATTATTCCATCACTTTCTATCATGTGGAATTCAGGGATTCCTGGCAGCTCTCTGCTCCAAGCACTGCAATATCCCTGCAATCAGGGCTCCAAAGGCTGTACTTTGCACTTCTTCTATTGACAAAAACATTCTTGCTGGCACAATACCTGAGATGGTTGGCTCCCCTACACAGGCACACCACAGTTGTAATGAATAAAACAAGAGGAGGTTAACGATTCAATTTATTTAGGCACAAACCGATAGTTACAGAGGGAAAATATCATGAGAACACACGCATCTTAAGAGCCAAATTCTGCTTTTCAGAGAGTGAGACTGTACAGCTCTCAAGCTGGGTACTGGGGCTTGCAGTGTCTGTATCATTGTTATTTACTCAATAGCAAATTAAAGCTTTACAGAACACACAAAAAGCCAGAGCCTGTTTCCTGAACGAGTCAAAATCTAATGCAAAAATGATACAGGAATATAAAAGTAATGGGAGCCTGCAGGGATCCTACAGGAGACCAAGGGAAGCGAGTTACATGGACATGTGGCAACACACAAATCTTGGAAATCCTGTTACAATGGAGGTAATGAAAACTCCCTGCTCGGCCTCCATCCCAAGAACAAAAGGAATTTCTAAACCCAAGGAAGAAATACTGCCTCACAGAATTCCTCCCATGGTGAGAGGCAGCCCCAAAGATAGTCTGGGATCCAGGAGACCCTCACTCAACTCTGGCCACCTTCCGGGTGTCCCGAAATATCTCAAATCCTCCACAGCTCCTTTCATTTTGGTCGAATTTACACCCATTTCCTCAGCACAGAAAGTTTTTCTCTCTTTCTACAGCTCTTTGTGAATGGGGTCTTACTTTCACCTGCCACTAGACACTACCATAGCACCTACAATTCACAAACAGCAGAAATTTCCCATCACAATGAAAAGAAAAATCAAAAAAGCAGAGGTTATCACAGCCATCACATTGTGACAGGTTGCATCTGTGCTCTCGAGTTTTCTTTTGTTTAGCCTGTTTCAGAGGAGGGCACAGATTTTGGGAAGGGACCTTTATTTTCGTTTAGTGAAAAAAAAAATATGGATTACCTTGGACGAACTTCGTTTCTTTCGACTTGACCATCTCTGTTCATGAGTCCCCATTATTGTACCAAAGAGAATCCAGGGAAAGGAAACAGATAAGGAGTAAAATGGGGAAAGTGATTAGTAAAATAATTCAAACAGCAGCTTGTGAGGTGAGTTAGAAAAGCCTGTTACAAAATAGGGGATACATCTACAACTGCATCTCCATCTACCTTCCCTGCCTCATGGAACATAACAATCAACAAACTCAAAATACCTGCATTGCACCAAAAAAGAGGCAAAAAAAAAAAAAGTAATTGAGAATAAAAAGTGGAGGGACCCAGAGCCATTAGTAAGAAACATGGCTTATACTTTTGGTGCCATCTGGTTCTACAGTAAGCTAATTTAAAAAGGGAAAAAAAAAATCATCTTGCTGTTAAGTGCTAATGTGGACAGAGCTATTTCACTATTCTGACTCCATTGGAAATGGCTGAGCAATCTGCATTTGAAATATGAGGGCTTAAAACATTGTCTTAAAAAAAAATTACAGTGTGCACCAGCTCTTCTATCATCTGCACTCTGAATGTTAACTAAGCACCCAAGAGTACCAAAAGCTGCTATTTAAACCAATAAGCTTTGTTTCGCTGGCTGGGTCCACTTTAGCCCAGGCCTTCCTAAAAATCCAAGAATTCCTGAGGTTCTTCTGACTAAACTTTTTTGCTGAGGTAACTTTACATCTTTGTTTCACCCCTTCCTGCAATCCAGTGATACATGTCAACAACGCTCTCTTGTTAGAGAGGGAGCTCACATTCCAGATCAAAGCCATCCCATAATATAGATATTTAAATACAACGTTAGTTTAAATATTGCCATTAAGCTTTTAAATAATCACACAGTGAGGCAAAAATAACTGTGTAATCACCTTATTATTAATTTTTACAATTCTCAGGCATCTATTTGAGAAATAAATAATGAACAGCAGATATCCCACATTAGCTTCTTCTCATTTTGCTTTCCAACCCCTTGAAACATTCATGTTTCTATAAATACTCCCATTCAGGCTGGAATTCCATACCTATAATTCAATAATGTGCTGTAAACAGCAAGTTTCATACTAGACTCTGCAGAAAACTTGTAGAAATATTTTCTCTTAATATGTATTACACATATTTAAAATCAGGTCTGGTTTTTAAGACTGTCTGAGTAATTGCCTGATCTTGGGTTTTCTCCACCCCTTGCTGGCCAGGAGTAGGATTAGTTCACCAATATTTGAGTGCTTCACATTCTGTATAAAACACCAGGAGAAATTACAAAAAATAGAAGCAAAAATGCCACGTGCAGGACCTGAAATTTAAAAACTATGAGCTTTGATAACAATTTGAAAAAATATTTTTTAAAGAGGAAATATAATAGCTTTTCTTCAACTTGCCCATTGCAGTCCTGGACACGTGCCCAGTGCACATCACAGCCACAAGACAGAAGCATCCAGCTACAAATGCCTACACAATTTTAACCCAGCTAAATATGGGGCTTTTTTTAAAAAAAGTTATGCTCTATCTCGATTTCAATATTGAGTCTCAGAGGATGAAAATAAAGGTGGCATTTCCCAGTAAATCAGATCATGCCAGCTCTTCTTTTCTCCTCCCTACAAATTCCAGCTATAAATTTGATTTTCTAAGCCACTTACATTTCTCTTGAAGTCGCCTTGCTTGACTGCTAGACTCAAGTTTAATACAATCACTCCCATGTCATCTTCTAAACTGTTGGGATCTTCCAGTTTTAAAACCTGTTCAGTAGTTCTACAAGAACAAAAAGAGAAGAAAAAAAAAAAGTTGTGCATTTATTGACTCCAGTTAACTCGAGTTGATTATTAAAGGTCAGGCTGAGCTGTGCAAATTTCAGCTTCTTGTCTGAAATTCCCAATATTGAGTTTAAATGTTAAAATGGGAAATCTGGAGAGTTCCTTCTTGGTTCTGACAAAATACACCCCTCTTTTAATAATGCAGCACAGTGCTCCTACAGCACTGCTCACTGCTCATAACCCTCCACATGCAGGTCCACACTGAATTAAGTTACTACTACCTCCAC
Source organism: Acanthiza pusilla (assembly GCA_036630365.1). Taxonomy (NCBI): domain Eukaryota; kingdom Metazoa; phylum Chordata; class Aves; order Passeriformes; family Acanthizidae; genus Acanthiza; species Acanthiza pusilla. The sequence goes on along the minus strand of JAXCHO010000004.1, from coordinate 14,978,737 downwards.
TTCACAGAGAAGAGTGACAGGGATACTCATCCAAGTGAATTTTCTAATATTAATGTATTTGAGATATTTACTCTACCTGCTTTTAATCCCCCTCCATGACTCTGTTCCCCTGCTGAAAACAGGAATGCTGGTATTAACCTGGTGGCACTACCTCACGGATAAATTAATGTCTCTAGAAATTCAGATACAACAGCCACAGGAGCTACAGCACCCCCCGCACAGGGAGAACGCATTCTCCCCCAAAAAAAGCCATCACACAGCAAGAGGGTAGAAAAGAACTAAAACTTGAATTCCTGGCTCCCAGCTCCACACTGAGCCCAGGCAGCAGCAGCAGACAAAAGGCACAGGGCTTGCCTCGGCACTAAATCAGGGCCAGATGCAGCTGCCGCAGCACGGATGGATGTGGGGGGAGCTGGAAAAGGGACAGGCTAAACGCTCCCCAGCCCCAGAGAAAGGCACCCTGAGGGGCTGAGAACAGGTCCCAAACCTTCTCCTCCTATTCCTCCTTCCCCCACCATAAATTATCCTGGTGCAGCTCTCCCCAAACAATGCCTCATACAGAAACTCTTAGTCCCAGAACTGGGCTCCGTCCAGGTCGGATTTGAAGCCGGCGTGTAACGCCGGATAAAAACGTGTGCAGGAGATTTATCTCAAGTGATTTCTCTTGACATCCCCACTCTTCTATAAAAAAAAAAGTTTTCATGAATAGACAAATTCCAAGCCGGAATGAAAAGCATTTCATTACTTCCCTCTGTTTCTCAATTAAGCTGCATTAATAACCTTTAATTAAATAAACGGTTACCTATTGAGTTCAAGTTCAGTGAGCGCTACAGATGCCGAACCCATGAAGTCTGAAGAGGTTAAATCACGATCGTACACCTGGTGGCAAAATAAGACAAATATTTCCAATTTTCACATCATAAGCCAGTTTTATCCCAGGCGATGAAAGAACAGATATTTTAAGCCCTTTCAGTTCAATTTTGTATTTGAAAGATCAAAGCTTAGATATAATTCAGGGATCACTTTCCATCTCCCTGCTTTAATTTGTATTTTTAGCTAAATATTTAACCAGCATTTTGAAAGTATCTCCTTAATATTATGTAAACAGAGACATGTGTGCCGCTATGGATTGTGCCTGCTCCTTTATACTCCACACGACAGCATAATGAAATGCTGCACAAAAATCAGGTACTTGTGCTTACAGATGTTTTAGCAATTAGTGCTCACAACTGGTAGCTCGCGGTTCTGGAAACTCGAACGTTACTCATAACGAGGAAAGGCTTTGCTACTTGTCACGGCTGCATCCCAGGTAATAATTCTGCACAGCCCAGCCAAATTACACTCCTAAAACGTGCTCCTGAAACCGCTCCTGATTTCCCTGAGTTTGCACAAGCACCGGGAGGGAGAGAGAGAGAGAGAGCAGAATTCAGCTCCACAGCTTTAAACAGATCCAGTCAAGGAGTTTTATTTCAAACTTGGGTTTTTGCAGACGGAAAGCAAAACATGCAAGTAAAATCTGGGAAAGACATATGTGCGTTTTAATTTGAAATTGCTGAAGCTCTTAAACCGGGCTGTGTTTTATGCCGTGCTGCTACAGCGAATAAAAATCAATATGTTTTTTCTGAAGTTGAAAATAATTGCTTTAAAAAAATATTGGCCCGTCTTTCAAAAAATCTGAGACCAAAACTTACCTTGATCCAGAGTTTTTGATCGAGGGTCTGTATGGGCAGCACAACAGTTTCATCCCAAACTGGGTTGAGGTTCTTGTAGACTACCTTACTTTTGTAGAGGGTTTTCCCATTCAGTTTAAACTTCACGTACGGGTCACTTGTACCTGTGATAATTAATAACAAAATAGATTAGGATGTCACTATGCATGTCACTCCACAACATCGAATTATATTTTCATAAAATAATAATTAATGGTAATTACTTATTTTACATATTCGTGCATATACTTAATTACCTATATAAAAATTGCTCTTTCATACAGGAAATCTACGAACAGAACCAGAAAGTCGTCTGAAAGCAGACAACAAAAAAATCTTCAGTTTGCTTGATCTCTGTTGTTTTATCCTCAAAGAATATTAACTGTTGTTTAGTAACTGTTAAAATTTTAATTTGGTAAAAGAGCAAACAGAAGCAGCACTGAAGGACTATTTACAGGCCAACTAACGACACAGTGGAAGAGAGAAAATGTGATCCTGTGACTATGAATATATTCAAAGGACCAAAACTCCAAAGCATCGGAACTGGGATAGGAGCTCCAAGGAAACCAGTAACAATAGCTAAAATACCCGTCAGGATTTCATCACTGGTGTCACTTTGCCAATTTACTTAAAACCCAATTTGAGGTTTCAGCTAAAAAATACCGACATTATTCACCAGCTCAGGATATAAACCACACCGAGAATAGACTCTGTAAAAACAAGCACTGTCCAGGTAACGCTTTTTTTAATCCAAGTGGCACAATTTGCCATGGCAATAATGTCCTGTATTTTTATGGAGCAGATGTCCATGGACAGAGCGTGGGGCTCGTGCCACTCGGCAGCAATAGAAAGACTTGCATCTGTCAAAGGAAAACGGAAGAGGGAATCAACTTTTTATTATTGTTATTAAACTGGTGGCATCTGCACTAACACCAACCACGCAGGACATCAGAGAAAAGGGGGAACAAGGTACAGGGAGGATTTAGTTAAATTATGGTTGATTTAGTTATTCATACAGACTTTGCAAAAAATCCCACAAACTGCAAATAAGAGAGGGGGGGAAAAAAAAAATCAAACTGCGATGTAGCATCTACAATTAACAGAGCCTAGGTGCCATTCCCCTGTCATACCCAGTATTTTCTGTATTGTACTTTATATTTGGAATTAAACTTCCCTCCTAACAGCTCAATTTCAATAGAAGGGTAACAGCTAAGGTGATGGTCCTGGCTGCCCCCAGCCTGCAGCAAGCGCTGCCAGTGGAAAAGAATGATTTCTACAGCAGAGTGAGAAATAATCTGAACCTGTCCTCCCTGGTTCCCACTGAGATATTGGCCAACAAACACATGGCAGTCCACGATAACCCAGCAATACTCAGTCTTGTCAATGGTTTGGTGCACCTGTGAGGATGTGAAAAATCCATATTTAAACATCCAAAGCTCTGATCAGTGTTTCGTGAAGACAGACTCAAACTCAAAAAAAAAACAACATTATGTGTTAGCATCTATTTGGAATTACGTAGCACTATAAAGAACTGTCCTCCAGGGACACAGACATATTTCTAAGAATTATAGGAAACTTTTACTCTGCTTTAATTTCAAAAGGGAAGAGTTGTAGAACCTGGTCCATTCCGCACATAAAATGTGTTTCATTCACAGAAGGAAAATATCAGTTGGTTTTCAAATAATGTCTGCAGCTGATCCTTTTCCTGAATAATAATTGTTGAAAAAAAACACGAGGTTTTTTGGTTAAAAAAAAAAAAAAAGCTGCAGACTTAAATAGAACTTTTCTTTTTCTTCTCCTCTAAAAGAGAATAATAATAAGGGCCTGATCGAAAGCCAGGGAAGTCGGAGGGCAGCTTCTCATTGTTCCCAATGGGTTAGGACTAGACCTTTCCCTAAAATTTTCTCAGAACTATGATTATACTCTTATACAAAGAATCCAGCTTAAAACCAGCACAATTTCCAGGAGTGGGAACACACAGATAGATCACAACCCCACAGTGTGGGGGGCAGCAGTCCTCAGAAGATGCAGAATTAAGAAATAACAACACAAAGCTCTTTGGTGTCACTTCAAAAAGATTTAAAAAGACCAAAAAAAGGCAAAAATTCCCCTGACTTTTGTTTACAGGGTAAGCTGGACAAAGCTGCATAATTAAAAATAAGAGTAATAATAATGTCTGTAGCCTCTTCTGTGCATGAAACTGTAACTGGCCAAGACCAGGAAAGCAACTGATGAAATTGAAAGCACGAAGAGGCGATGGAGGCAGGTGGTCTATGGCCATAACTCAGCTGCTTTTGGCACAGAAAACCCATGAAAAAGGGCAAAACCTGAAAAGAGAGAGAAACATAGGAGACATAGAATAAAAGCAAAGAGCCAGCAAGTTCAATACCCACAAGCAGAAAACTCCAAGCCCTTTCTCTGAAGATGGGAAGCAGGAAGACTATAGCTAAGTACACATCCCAATTGCATTATTGCTCTGAAAAGCTTTCCAGGTTGTAATACAGTAAAGGAAAATAAAAGGGGGGGGGTGGGGGGCTGCCCAGCACTGCCCATGTGAGCCAGGCTTTAGCGATCACTCTCACGTATTTAGTTTTAATAAAATCTTCCTTTGTATTTACACATATTTATATGTGGAAACACATGTATGTATATTAAAGGAATATATAGGAAAGGAATAGATAGGAAAGGAATAGATAGGAAAGGCATAGATAGGAAAAGAATATATAGGAAAGGAATAGATAGGAAAGGACTATATAGGAAAGGAATATATAGGAAAGGAATATATAGGTTAGGAACATATAGGATAGGAATATACAGAAACAGAATATATAGGAAAGGAATATACAGGAAAGGAATATATCTTTTATTTCTATAAAAATATATGTTGTACACAAAAAAAAAAAAAAAAAAACAGGGGTGGGGGGGAAAGCTATAATAAAAAGAGGCCTTTAATTAAATAAGATTGCCACTCTGGGATCAGGCCTTCATGCTTGTCAGCTTACTCTCAAAATAAACATCTCAAAGCAGGGCCTCAGTGGTGTCACTTACTCCAGCAAGGCAGCCTGGGTAATCCCTCGCTATCTTGACAGCTCCATAATGTTCCAGCGGCGTCACGGGTGAGCGGCGGCACCCGCGCCGCGCGAAATATTAATGCCGCGAATTAATCGCGAGAGGGGGACGGCGCCGTACAAAAGACAGACAAGGGAAAGGTGTCAAGTTAGTGCCGGTGTTAATTGTGAGGGAAAATAATTGTGGCGGGGCCGGGGGTCCTGCGGCGCTCGCCTGTCGGGCTGTCACGGGGGTGACATCTCAACTAGGCGGGCAGGGGACAGGGGTCAGCATGGCAGTGCGGCTCCCGCGTCCTACAAACGATGGGGTGGCACCTCCGTGCCACCCAGCAGCTGGACATCGGCACCTGGCGGTGCTGGTGGTCACTGGGTGGTCAGCAGAACCGTGTCTGGGGTGGATGCGGCACCACGGCCCCAGAGGTTGGTCCTGGGTCACTCCCAAGATGCTGATGGAGCTCACTGCTCATCCCTGGTTTCCTTTAAGACACCCCAGAGTGACCAAAACAGTTGACAGGGAATGAGAAATAAGCCAGGTGGGCAAGCCTCTCCTGATGGGATGAACAGCACAGACTGCAAATTACTGACTGCATTTGAATTCAGGGCTTGAAGCCTTCTGGATTCAAGCTCAGAAAGACGTCTGGGTCTATTAAAAGCTATTTATTAGAGACAATCTACAATCTAGGCAGAAAAACATAACTTTTTTTGAAAAGAGCCTGGTGATGTTAGAGATGAACCAGTCTAAAAAAAGGATTTTTGTTTATAATCTTCTTTTAACTGTGACAGAAATGGATAATTTTCTGAAGAAGCCAGACCAATTAAAAAAAAAAAACAAAATGCTTTTTAGCATCCATTTCCTAGTGAAGGCAACTGAATCAACAACTTTTAAGCATGTGCACGCAGGCTCTTCTGAAACAAGGTCTCACTCACATCAGCTGTAGCAGTATCAACAGGGGAATGGATTATTGTTAAAGTCAATTGAGAATTCTGCCCCAAAAAATATTTCTCTGGTGGGAAAGCAAAGTGCTTTGAGGTTAATTTCATTATGCAGTGAGACAAGCAGGTTCTCAGTAAAATATATGGGCAAAATATATATATTAAAACCCAAGATAACCTACTTCTCAGCCTAAAACAAACTAAACAAGATTAAAAAGAAAGGTTGATCTAAAAAAAAAACAAATAAGATTAAAAAGAAAGGTTGACCTCTAGAAAAAGTAATCATTCCATCAGCTAGGCCTGTTTACCCATTAGAGAAATAACATTCATCTCGACAGTGATGCTCTCTGGAATTCCTTTGCATAATACCGATTTCACTTCTATTTTCTCCCAATAACACTAAAAAGCAATGAGTGCAGGCAGGCCAGACATCACCTAAAACCTGAGAAAGCTTCAGTGAACAAAAAGTTGCTGGGACAGAGCAGCAGGAGAGGCTTTAGCAGCCCAAGAAACTGTTAATGGTGTTTTTAAATGGATACTGCTGCCCTCTAGCAGCTACCGAGAGATGGATCACATACACTGCTTCAGAATGAGGGGAAAAAAATAACCCAACCAACCTAGAAGACCCAATATAATTTCAAGCCACACACTATTTTATAGGAGCAAACTTACTGGAAACGTAGCATATGAAACAAGTCTCGTTCCATAAATAAATAAATAAAAATGACCACCAAGTTGCCTTAAAATCCTGAAAAAAATCAAAGAGTAGCGTGAAATATAACCTAGACCATCTTAAGTTTTGGTTAAAAAACTAGATTTTAATCTGAAGAAGGAAATTAAGGATTTATTTTATATGCATGTAAAGAATAAATATCTGAAAATCTTCCTAGAAATAGAATTACTGGAGTTATTTACGACAAGGAGTAAAAGGCATTCTAAAATGGAACACACATTTTTCTTTTTAAGTGGAAAACCACTACATCCTTGTAGTGAAATAGCCAAGATCAAGGCTTAAAGCGGAAATCAGGAAAAAAAAAGTATTCTGCTGGCAGGAAATTCAGGTGATTTTGGAAAGTTGTGTGCCCAGCTAGTTTTACGTGGCCACATGGAAATGAAACATTGCTTGGAAACAGGCAGCCCCAATAGGTTCCAGGAGGAAATAAAACCAACCAGAAAAAAAGAAAATACACACAAACCTAAAAAAAACCCACCACAAAAAAAGCAATAAATGGAAAAGACCAGAGAAGTGTGAAGAAAGTGTGCAAACCCACAGTTGATGGGAGGATGAAGGGAGGGAAAAATACCTGTATTTAACATTTACAGAATGAAAGACACACTTTCTATTCAAGATACTGCAGAGAAAACACCAAAAAATAATAAAGGAATTGAGAAAAACCTACCAAAATGTCGTGTGACATACATTAGGGACATGTGACATAAAGAATTGTCTTTGGTAAGAATTAGCCCAACTGAGCACTGCTTTAGGCACTGGCAGAGGCTCTAAGGTGTCCCTGGAACTTTCTCTTCTCCATGCTGAATAACTCCAACTCAGCATTGTTTTCTGTATTCTGAGTCTTCAGCCCAATAAAATCTCCTTGCAGGGTCCCAGAAAAAAACACAGTGTGAGCTGTAAATGCAGGCAGGTGCCCCCAAGATTCAGCTCTGGCAACTGATGGAGCCAGAACAGTTTAAGAAACCTGTTTTTTAAAATACAGTTCTGACAAAAAAAGAGTCACAGAGTGTTCTCTGGGCCCCACACATTCTCTTCCTATGCTGCCATTCCTGCATTTCCTAATTGAACGTTACCAGGATGGAAAAACATATAAATTGCTTTTGTTTGAGCTCCTCCAGACGTATAAACTGCTTTTGTTTGAACTCCTCCTGTTTTTGTGAGGTTCCTATCTCAGTGCATTCCTTTCCCCAGCACAGGCAGGATGCTCACAGGGATCTCTGTGCACAAGGGCAAAGTTTCAGGCACATACATTGCACTCCCAGAATTGGGCTTGGCACAGACAGACACTCCCAGCACCAGCCCTTGTTCCCAGACCCCCACGGCATCCAGAAAACATCCAAATAAATGCTCGGCACCATTCAAATCCTCCACAGTTGTAAATTGGCCATGATTACGCCTTTCAAAAAGAAGTGCGAAAAGTTGCCTAATACATCTCAATAATTAATAAATCTGAAGGCCTAATGATCTAATTGCAGATACCCTGAAAACAGAGAAAGTCTAAATTAATCAGCGTGTTTGCAGAGAGCGATTCAGCCTAATTGCTCTGAGCATTTGCTTTCCAAACAATTACTTGCTCTAAGCTGACAAATACCCAGCACAGCACACACACATCCCTTCCTCTGGCACTCTGGTATCAGCACAGACCCAGGCAGCGAATCACAGAATCATAAAATATCCTGAGTTGGCAAAACCCACCAGGATCACCAAGGTTTAACTTCTGGATAGTCCGGAGTGATGAGTGGTGGGCTCCTGTAGGTTCATTACTGGTAAAACTAGAAGTGTGTGTTATTCTATAGCCTTTATTTCCTTTTATTTTGTCCTTGGGAGACTGATCTCTCTCGAAGGGAGCCCCCAGGACCCTCTGGCAGTGGGGGCTGTGAGGTGTGAGAGCAGAGGGTGATGTGCTGTGGGCAGGGAAAACAGGATTCCCCCATCGAGGTGATTGCAATTTCTGTGCTCCTGCAGCTCACCTCGCTCCCTTGGCACGTTCAGCTGCCTCTGCCACGAGGGGAAAGAAAGGAGAGGAAAACCAAAGTGCAGCAACAGGAAACAAATGAAACCTGAAAGAAAGAAACTGAGATGGGGCACAAAGGTCCTGTGAAAATGATCTACGAAACACAAAACCAGGTAGAGAAGACACACACACAAAACTCAGGCTGAACAATGTGGTTAAAGGGGAAAAAGAAAGAAAAAAGACACCAACCACAGGCACTCACCAAGTGACATCACATCCGAGAACAGTTTCCTGTAATCAGACTGTTTTACAGATGAAAAACACACTCAAACTTTAAAAGCACATGATTTAGAAACGGGAGGAACTTCTCACCCTTCCAGGCACTCAAAGCCCAGTTTGTGTTTATTCCTCCAGCAGCAGAGCTGGGTTTGCCACCTGAGGGAAGGCAGCCCTGGCATCAGCTGTGGCATCACTTTGCTCAGTGCTGGGCGAAGGACACTCGTCCAGGAGCAATGCTCAGTCAGAGCATCTCCTGCCAAAAGGGAGCAGCACCTTGGAGATTTCATCAGGGTTACTCAAAGGATCCTGAGGCATCACCTGCCCTGGGAGGGTGAACCAGCAGGTGGGAAAAGGCTCCAGCCTCTCCCAGTTCAAAGCATGAAGCTGAGCTTCACAAAACAAGGGCCAACAAGGCCATAACCCCACAAAGGGTGCGACAAGATGGCAACACTTACAGCACCAGGGAATTTTTTTAAAGCCAAATGAGATATTGAATAACCATCTCTCTGTTCTGCCGAACTGCTGCAGTGCTCCACAGATTTTTAATCAATAAAACACATTTCTGCTTTCTTCCTACTTGTAATATTAAAACTACATAAACACCGACTCCTCTCCATCACTGAGACACATCACGTCATCCAGCAACAGTAATACTATGAAAAAATACACAAAAATCAAACTCCTGGTGCGGTGTATATACACACAAAGACCCATAACCTTCAGTGCTTGGCTCATTCCCACAAGAACTATAAATGTAGGGTCCATGCACAGCCAAGCATTGGCCCCAAAGGTGCACACAGGTGCCAAATTCAACATCTGCTTAAGCAAGTAAATCAGACTCCAAGCAAGCTGATAACCAACAGGTAACACCTCTCTCATCCTCCATCCCTAGAGGAGACACTAATTTTGACCCAAAGATGGATTTTTTGGAGCTTCTCCACTTTCCACCAGAGCCAAGGTCCTGCTTTAGCAGCACTTGGATTCCCTGGCTGGGGCACATATATTTGGTGTTGCTTTTCCTTTCACTTACACTTCAAAAAACAGATAAAAGAGGGGAAGGAAGCACTGAAACTCTGATTTATTTTTCTTTTCTGCATTGCTGTGCAATTTAGAGGAAGCACCAGGGTGCACATTTATCTGAACCAATCTCTGGGCTGATGCATCCTGTCCAAAAAGAACAGTACAAGGAAAGAAGTTGCAGAAAGTCAAGGACTGGAGAGACACAAGAGACAGATAAAAAGCAATGCAAGAAGAAAAAAGTGAAGAGAAAAATAGGAAAGAGCAGGTGTTAACAGGATTAATACCACGAAGAGGAAAAAAACGTAATAAAAATCTGGTAAAGTGAAGGAGGAATTTATATCACACCAAAGGGAACATATCCTGGAAAGAGCAGTACCTAGTGAGGCAAAGAGTCTGAAAAAAATACAGGGAAAGTTGTAAAAAAGTGAAGTCATAGTGGTCTTACAGCCTGCAGCTCTAAGTAGGACTCCTGCTCACCTTTACTCAGCCAAGCATAATTATTTCCTAATTAATAACTGTTAAGCATATCATGAGTAAATTCAGGGAGAACCCTGTGAATCCTGAGCAGCACCCGATTTTTTTAGCAGCAGCTGTTTCCAGTGGCAGAAATATTTCTCCTTGGTCACACACCTCAGATTTCTTTTTATATATACAGACAGATAAATATTCTTACATTGGGACGAAAGAGGCAGAGACTGAACATGAGTACAAGAGACTTTACTCAGCTGCCAGGAGAGGGCATCACCCACCCACACTGCAGCCCCTAAGCCTGAGCTATTTAAACTGCTGTAAAACAAAATTAAGTGGGAAAGAAAACATGAGAAGAAGGCAGGACACCACACTTAATACCATTTGCTTGAAGTAAATAAAGAAACTCCCTCAAAAAATCTAAACCTATGGGTTGGATGACTGCTTTGAAACCTTTTTCCCAGATAAATCACTGCTAACATAAAAACTGAAAATCAATATTTAGGAAAATTACAAAACTTATATTAAATCTTATTTAGGCTAAAGATGCTGGCATTAACTCTTCACTCCATCTGTGGTGCATATTTTGCTATTTAACGTACAGAGTACTCCACGCAGTATTTGGGGTTAGATTCCCTCAATGACTGCAAGGTATGATCACTTAATTTAAATAAAAACAGGAGTAGCAATGTCCTACCTAAAACCTCTGACTCTCTGCACCACTCCCACCTAACCAGAGCAACTTTGAAGTTGCTCACACCTGACTGCCAGAGGAGGGTTCAAAACAGAAGACCAGCAACTCAGCTTTCATAAAAATGTAAAATATCCTAAGTTGGAAGAATTCCACAAGGATTCTCAAGGTTTTACACACAAAGAGGCTCTGGCACCTCTTCAAAAATGGAAGAGGCTCTGAGCCCTCCCCCACCTGAGTCAGGGAGCACTGCTGCCTTAGCTCTAGGGTTTGCTAAAATTCCCAAAATGTGAATGAGGATGACTTGGCCTTCATCCCAACTCACAGGACATACGGGCCCCAAAGTTGTGCTCCTAAATTCAAATTATTCAGAGCACACTGATCCACCCCAGCACAGCGCCTCTAACCAGCATGGGGTGGGGGCAGGGGAGGGAAGTCACACTCTCCCAGCCCACAAGTTATCTCTGAGGCTTTCTCACACTGAAGAGATGAGCAGAGCTGACAACTTTTTTAAGGAGCCACCACTGCAGCATGGTGGTGACTGATGAATAATCATTAAGTCGCTGTTTTCTCCCCTCCTGCTGCCTGTGCAATAAAAAGCAGCAGTTTTGCTGAAGGATGCATCACCTCTCATATTCAGTTTACCAAATGAGAGGTCATTTGCCACAAAGCAACAGAGACTCATCAAAAGGGATTTTCTTTTTCCCTTATGTTGTTTCACTCTGTTGTCCAATCCTTCACTAAGACAAGCATTTGCTTTCTTACACAACAAAACACAGCCTAGAGCAAAGTATGCTCTGTCTTCTCTAGAAATACTACTCTGCTGGAATTGCTCATTTCTAGCATCTTTTTCATAGGAGCAGTTGGATGTGTCCTGGCTTGTGCAGCCTGCTAGTAAAATCTGATGAACTGCCACACTGTGTGGAAATGCAGGCTTCTGTATAACCAGTAAAGATCTTAATCTAAGTACTCGTTCACCCCTTCCAAAAACTGGTAGGAAAAACAAGCGTACACTCGGCCAAAAGTTACCGTTTTGTGAAGCCATGGAAAACCAGCACCGAAAAAGTTAACTGAGATAACAGAAATCCCAACGAGCACCCCCTGTGAGAACATTTCTAAATCAGACAGGTCCCTCCAGGTGCAAACCTTCACAGGCCTTTAGGCAGTGCAAGCGTATTTTGTTTAAAACTGTGTGAATAAACCCCACGGCTTCACCTCAAAAGAAGCTGCTCAGACATTTTGCAACACAGAAGTACCAGAACTGTTTCCACATTCATTAAAAAAAAAAATTAAATCAAGACTGGACATGTAGAAGAGCTCTCTGCCAGGTTCAGATCGAAGGTCCTGCACAGAGCCTCTGGCAGGACAGCTCTTCCCTCCACAGCAAGTGAATGACAATTGTAAGCATTTTTACTCCCTCTCAACAGCCTGAGGAAAAGCCAGGCTAACCGCAGGCATTTTCACACAGTTTTTCCAGGAATTCCCCAAATACTTTACCCTTTATTTGATACGTCATCTGGAGGTGGGTTTTGGGCTCTTAGCATGGTGTCATTGTTCAGTCACCTCCCAGACTACAGAGGATTGTTGGCTCACAGCCCTGCTCCTGCGGTCTCCTTTTTATTAACATCTTTGCAGATAACCCCAAAAGCACTCCTAACAGCAGCTCCATCATTTCATAAACCTCCAAATATTCTTCAATTTGTTTTTTTTTAAAACTCAACTATAATTTCTTTCAGTTCCTGACGAGGTACAGGTGCCAAGTGCAGCCAAAGGAGCTTTGCAGCTGCACAATCAGGCAGGAGGAGCAGCAGCAGAGGGCAGCTTCATCCCCTGTGTATCCAAGGTGGATAAACCCAATCAGTTTAAACCCCTGAGTGCTCTGAGCTGGACAAAGAGACACAAATCCATGACTTGCTGCACTGGGGATAAGCAGCAAAGGAGAGCTGTGGGAATTCTGAAGGAAGGCAAATGAAAGATGAAAGGTGGGGCTCACCACAGCGATCTCTGATCACCAGGTTCCGGCCTTCCTTCAGGTGGATGGTCAGCAGGTAGGCAAAGGGGCTGGGCAGGTCACTCAGGCAGTCATTTGCTTCCTCCAGAGCCTAAGGGGAGCAAAGGGATCAGTCATACACCTCTTGAAGCAGATCAGAACTGAGGCAGGTGTGCTTCCAGTATTGCAGAGACAAAGTTCTGCTCCTTCCTTAGGGCAATCTTTTACAGACAGGGAAAAAAAAAGAAAAAAAAAAAAAAAAGAAAGAAAAAAAATGGAAAAGAAAGTTTTCTTCCCCAGGCTTTACTTAACTATGCAAGTAGCTAAGTAGCAGCATCAAGTGTGTCCAATGGAAATGAGTGACCTGGAAATGAGTGGTGACACATCAATCACAAACGCACAGGTTTTCCAAATCCTATCAGCATATTTTTTTTCCAGCTGTTTCTTGCACATTCATAGAAACTCTCACGTTGGAAGAGTCCCCTAAAGATCATGGAGTCATCTGCACCCATCTGATAACCCCACCAGGAAGGGTACACACGGACACCGAGATGAGAGCAGAGCATTTCTTCACTCAGTTCCAAAGGAGAGGAGCCCTGTGGAGGCAGTGCTGACTGTGAGCTTCAGCAGAGGCAAACTCGAGAGGATTTTCGCTCACGAGAGGTGCTGCCAGGGTTACACACCTCAGCATCATCCTCCAGCTGGAACTTTCAGTGAAAACAGCTCTGGAAAGAACTCAAGAGGTTATCAGAGGGCAAAGGTAGAGAAGTTCATCCACCACAGGCAAACTTGCTTTACATGAGAGTAACATGGCAAAACTGACAATGCCTTTTCACACTGCACTAAAACTGATTTTGCTGGCTGTCAAAGCCTACAGCTGTGTTATTTGCTGTATTTATTTTAATCCAGTTTGTTCCTACACTGTTATTTGAGTATTTATGCTGATGCTTTCATCAGTTACCAGTACAATACAGATACTATGAAATACTTCCAAAAATCGAGAACATTTGGGTCTATTTCAAACATTAGCAACGGCTTTGAACTACTAAAAACACCAAATAACAACAACAAAAAAAACACAAAACCACCACTAAGCAAACAAAGTCCCCACAAACCAAAAAAAAAAAAAAAAAAAAAAATCCCCACCCTGGGCAAATGTCTAGACAGCTTCTTCACCTGATGGGTTTTTATATTTGTAAGAAGCAAAGAACCTAAAGCTAAAATAAATTGTGTTTATGATCAAGTTTCAAAATGCTTTAAAATGACAGGACTTACCGTTTGGTCATCAAAATTTTGAGATGATAGGGAAGAGTCAAAATCCATTTCTCCACATGGGTACTGTAAAACAAAAGATACAATGAACTAGACAACAATACAGGAAAGAAAACACTCCTAGTATCAGGCAAGAAATTACTCATACATATATGTAATGAGTGAAATGATTTTACTTCTGCTTGAAGATAATTTAAATGCACATTTCTTTTTCCTGTCTTACAGTAACTGCACTCAGTCTCTTGAGTTTAATCCAGGAAAATAAGTGCCTGCTTCCACCTAGGAATAAATTTCTTCTTCTTCTCCCCGGCACGGAGTGCTGAAGGTTCTTATCACAAACTCTCCTGATGTCTGAAGGTTGTTTTGTCTGGCAGCTGGCTGCTCTCCCTTGACCACAGCTTCTCCTTCATCACCCAAAAGGCAAGTTCCAGATTTTTTAATAGTTTTTTTACTTGGTTTGGTTGTTGGGGGTTTTTTTGTTTGTGTGGTTTTTTCGTTTGGTTTGGATTTTAAAAAACCAAAATGCTTAGAGGAAAAGTCAAAAAGAAATGGTCAAAGTGGAAACTGTCCTTGTTTTGGATAGAGTTAATTTTCTTCCCAGTAGTTGGTACAGCGTTGTGTTTTGGATTTTGGGTGAGAACAATGTTGATAGCACGCTGATGTTTTAGTTGCTGCTGGACAAGGACTGTCCCACTGCTCAGGAACTGCTGGGCATCAGCTGGCAGGTGATAAACAACTGCACTGTGCTTCACTTTTTCGAAAAATATTAATTTAAAAACTAATAAATATGTAACTAATACAATTAATATCTTTATAATTTTATGTTTTAATATGTGTGTATTATAATATATAATTTTTAAAATTATTATTACCTCTTCCTTTTCAGTCCTTTCCTGTCTTTACCTCAAACCACAGATTTTACCGTTTTTTCCTGATTCTCTCCCCCATACATCTGAGGACGGTGCCTCCCACTGAGCAGGGAGTAAGAGAGAAACTGTGTCATATTTAGCTGCCTGTTGGGTTATACTATGACAGAAGAGAAAAAAAAAATACAGGGAGCATGCACTTCCCCCACTTTCTGCAGTACCTGGAAGATCCAAAGGATTTTTATCTAGTGCCCAACATAGGAGAGGATGTCAAACATTTCTTCCTAAATACTGACTCATCCAAAAACTTGAGGCTACAGTGGCCCAGCCTCGAGTCTGTCTGGACCCACAGAAAGGATTCATCAGCCAAGACACCTCTGATGCTCTTCTGGCTGCAAGAACAGCCCATGAGCATCACTCGAGCTGCAGAACACCTACGTGCCTGGGCAGCTCTTCTGCTCTCAAGCAGGACAATCACAGCCCATTCAAACACAGAGATTTACGCTGAGAATAACCTCGGTCTGCAGAAATGCACACAAGGTGGAATTCGATCCTCATGTGAAAGTGTTTGCAACATCCCAACCTCTCAGAGGAGTGCAGCATTGTGTGGAACACCACAGAAACACTCAAAGTGAACCACCTCCTGCACCAAAGTACATAAATCTTAGCTATATTGACACGCTGAAATAAACACAAATACCCTTTGTGTCATTCTTTTCCTCCTCCTCCCACAAATATATATATTGCATATCAGGAAGAAAGTAATCCAGCACTGCGAGTAAAATTTCCCTTGCACGACAGACAAAATTTAACTTTATGGTTCCCACAGTAATCATAACTTGGCCACCTTGCAAAAGCACATTAAAAGTGGAAAAATTATCATCATAAAGAGCAGCAGAAGAATTTTCTCACACAATGGAGCTGAGTTACAGCTGCTAGGGGAACCCTAACTTTGAATTTTCTGACTAGTATGCATAAAATCTCACTCGTGTGCATTAAACTTAGTGTTTCTTGGAGTCTCTGGCTTCACAGGAATCTCCTTCAGGCACCATCACTGGCACTGGTAATGGTTTCTCTTTACAGCTTGTTTTACATGGCACAAACATGGGATCAAAGAACTGCATTGAAAGTGTAATAATGTTGAAGTACTGCCTTGGCTAGCTTGATATCATTTATAATAAAAAAATTACCCTCGAAATTATTATTTTGTCTTTATTCCACTTTCTGTTTACTTGCATTACATCCACAGATATTGTACAATTAAAATTTTAACTAGAAAAGCTTGGGTTTTTTTCATTTTACTTCCACATAATGCAAATTACTATTATTCTAGGTAGCTAATTGCAATGAGATCACTGAATACAGATAAAAGTCTTGGTGAAAACAGTCCTGAAATCTTGATTTTTATCAAACTACGGTGACACTTCTCAACTTTAAACAAAAGTGGGCACATCCAGGGGCACAGTCCCAAATGCATGTGCATGAAAAATCAAGCAAGAGTAGAAGTATGAATATACATAAATTGAAAGTTCTTCTTGACAAGCTTTACCACCTCTGCCTCCTCTTGTTTTCTGCAGAAGAATGATTTAAAATCCAATGGCACTGAGTGCATCAGCAATGGGACAGGGCAGTGACTCACTGCAAAGTGCTGGCAAGGAGATAAAGAAGTGTCAGAGCACTTCAGCAATGACATGTGGCCACGGACAAAACCCCATGGCAAAAAAATGTCATTTCAGGAGCCCTTTACAACCTGAATCAATCAGGGAGGGGTGCAACACAACTCCACTTGCTTCCTCAGCCTTCAGACTTGCCTAGCTGGGTGCAAAGGAGAACAGAAAGCAAATCTCTTGACAAATGGAAAAACTGTACCTGTGGGCAGAGCCTTTGGTGAAGATGGGATGTGCTGAGCACCCACAGCTCTGCACTGAGGCTTCAGACAAATGTGAAAACCACAAGCACACGCTGATCTCACTCGTGAGGCTCGGAGAGAATCTCACAATATTGGGTGGCCAAAGACAACCAGGAAATGAGTAGGAGGCATGTGACAAGCAATTCAGGGGGAAAAGAAGCTCAACCTACATTTTTGCTTTTTTTAGTTTGTTTTGTTCCAGGGATCTGCCTTCCTTCTGCTTTACCTCCCTGGGCAGGGAGTGATGCTCACGCAAGAACAATGAGAACTCTTGTCGTGCTCCTCACAGCAACCCCACCCAGCGCTCAGAGACCAAAAACCTCTGTAACAAAATGTTCCCATCCAAGGCACACACAGCACAAATCCTCTAGCTGCTTAATTAAGTACAAGTGAAGCTCAATATTGAAGTTTTCATAAAATCGTGGAATATTGAGATTTGGGTTGGAAGGGACCTTAAAATTCATTTAGTTCCGACCTCCCTGCCATGGACACCTTCCAGTATTGAATCTGGTTTTCACCAGATTAAATATAATTAAATTAGCTCAATATTCCTTATCCATTTCTACTTTCTTTCACTCTCTCCTACTATTATTGAAGGAGAAAATCTTTACAAGTTGCATTGGAGGCAGACTACAGTAAGGAAGCAGATTCATATAGTGAGACGAACTGCAGTGAAAGTAAATACTAAATTATTTACACACAGTGGCAAATATAGAAATATACATTTAGGGAAATATATAAATGCTGCAAAAAATAAGCCATACTCAGATTCTGGAGGAAACCTGACTTGAGTTTAAGTTATTTCCTCACTATACAGGTACCTCATTCTCCTAGAACACTCTGCCCAAAATCAAAGCAGGATTTAGTATTAACTTTGGTGCGCTGGAGTAGATTTTAGATTAGGGTTTCTGGCACACAACATCAGGAAAAAGCTGCTGCTGTCATTAAAACAACCTGGAAAAACTTCCACAATAATGAGAGTCCATATATTTACCATATACCGAGGGAGGTGCTACAACTTCTGAGTAAAGTTTGAGCACAGACACAAAGCACTACACTATTTCAGTCACTTTTCTTAAGTACCCCTCAAAATAATGAACACCCTAGCAAGATTAAACCAATTTGTGAACAATTCAGCAACACCGAACTGCAAGTGATGGTCAGTAACTACCAGTCTGACACTTTGCATCACAGCAGGATGGGAGCCAACATGATTTGGTAGGAATACACAGGCCCTTGAGATGCAGAACAAGCAGTTTATAACAGAAAGGACCATTTTCCCCACAGCAGCACTAACCATCCTTTTGAACGTGCAGTTAAAAAACAATTAACCTGTGAAATCTCCATTCCCAAGGGAGGACTTGAAACCAGAATGCCTGGTTCCCATTTTTGCATCTCACATGACTACAGAAGCAGTTCCCGTAACTGCAACAAATCAGGTAATGAGAAAAAGGCCTCAAAAAGTTCAAAATCCCAGTGAGAACTCAACAGGAGGAGACATATTTCCACAAAATACAAATAAAACTAATTTTTCCTGAAATGTTTCACGCAGCCCCAATCTTCACCTGCTGTCTATGTAATGAAGCCATTGTGCAACTCCTCAGGATTCCCAATTTGCTCAGGCCAGGCAGGAATCAGTTTCATGTCAGTATTGGTCTCTGACCCTCCTGTGCATGGGACATTATGTCCAGACACTAACACTGACCACAGAGGCAGAGGGGAAGGAAAGGGGGACAAGACAAGGAGTGCAGAAAAAACATTCGGGGTTTTCACCACCTTAAATCATCACAAAGAAACGACAGTCCTGAGAATGATGCTATGTGTTCTGTTCTCCATCGTGTGCTTGTTCTGGTTAATTCCAGGTACAGGCAGAGTTCACCTTGCTCACAGCTAGCTTTCACCTATCGATTTCATCAGAGTCTTGAGTGGGTGGATGGCAAATTGTTTGCTATATAGCAATCCTGGTAAACTATATTAACTAAAAAGCAGATGTATCAGCACCTCATTTCAGAGCTCAGAGGACTGCAACAACTTTTGATTTGAGCAGGCAATTCCAATAAATCTGAAGTATCATTACAAATAATAGAATAATAATAAACGAATAAAAAATTGGAGTACGGTTATTTGCAGCCTCAGACTAACAGGAAGGATAGCTGAATTAGTCTTGAATAACGTGTATATCATAAGTTCAGACTTATTTTTATACCCCATTCATTTCTTGAACAGAGCCCTCTCCTCACAGAATGATTTGGGTCAGAAAGAATCTTAAAGCTCATTTCATTCCAACCCCCTTGCCACAGGCAGGGAACCTTCCACTTCACCAGGCTGCTCAGAGCCCCATCCAGCCTGGCCTGGGCTGGATCCTCCATCCCTTTCCAGCCCAGACAATGAAGGATCAGCACAGGGCGCCCACGGGAGGTGTCCCTGGGCGGAACTGAGCACCCACCTCGGTCCCCTCGTCGCTCAGCGTGGTGCTCAGCCGGGCGCTCTGCAGCAGCTCAAACAGGTCCTCGCTGCATCTCCTCTTCCCCTCAGCCCCAGGGCTGCTCACAGCCTCAGCTCCTCGGGAGGGCATCATCTGAACGCCCACGTCTGGAGGGGTGGCAGCCACCTCTGTGCGTGTCCCCTGCTGCGATGCCCACAGCCAGTCCTCTCCCACCGCCTTCACCGAAGCGTTTCTGCTTTTCAGGGATGCCACAGACCTGGAGAAGCTCTTGGGGGAGGAGCTCGACAACACCTGAGCACTCGAGTAAGTCGTTTCTTCTTCTTCTTCCATCAGAGTCTCCACCTCCAGCATGTCAGGCACTGACACGCTGAGACAGCGGTCCAAGGAGTGGCCCTTCCTCTCCAGCATTTTGCCAGGCCTCTTCTTCGTCCTCCTCACGCTCAGGTTCTGCAGGAACGGCCGAGTTTTCTGCTTCAGGGATCCCCATACGGATTGTTTATCCAAGTCCATCGCTGCGAGGGGAATCTCAGCGATGCCTCCCGCACGAAACAGCCTCAGCGATCCCCAGGGTGACTAAAAGGAACGTAGGAAGAAGGCAAGTCAATCACAAAAGTCAACAGCCGCTCAAGACTATGATTCATGTTGCCTCATCTTAAAACTTTCAGTCATTTCTCTGAACAGTTAAAATGGAGCGTGTCACATTAGTAAGTGCTTCCAAATACAATCTGGTGGGTAGGTTTGATTATTTAGGAGGAAAACAGCCAGAGCAAGTATTTATTCCTACACAAAAAAGCAATGTCTGCCCACTACTTCATGATTGTTAAGAGGGGACATTACATTCCTCCTTCTGTCAAGCCTTGATTTGTGAAAACTTGAGATTTATCCAATTTAAAACTCTTTCTGTACAAAACCTACTGATGGGAGCTAAATCATAATGCAAGCACACAAAACTTGCTGGCAAAGCTGGCACTGACATTTCTGCTGCCACTTTTCCAGGCCATGCAGGGCTTTGTTGGCTATTTCCAAGGCTTTGTGGATTCCTACAGAATGTGTTGCTGGCGCATAGGAGAAACAGCTCCACAAACTGAGCAGCAGAGGCTGAAGACAGGACATTGAATTTGAGGAATCCCCAATTTGAATTTGGGACCCCAAAACACTGCCTTACATTAACCCACTGACAGTGGAAACTGTGGAGTTAGTGCTCCTTGTAAAGAAGGCAATTGAGAGAAAAATAAGACAAAAATGGATGGGTGGATCACTTTTGAAAACCTACTGGTGGACTCATCTTTGAGTTGATTCATACTGAGCATTTACACAGGAATAAAAGAGTTAAAGAAAATCACTCACTGTGTGTGCATGGTAAAGGAGCAGGGACACCTCTGCGCACAGGAATATCCTCACAGACACACTCTCCCCTGGTTAACAGCTGAGCAATCATCCTTATTCTGTGAAAAGAGGTGGTCAGATCATCAAAACTCAGTAAGGAAAAAATGGGTGAAACCTGCAGATTTACTCCTCTACAGTCACACACACAGAGGTTACAGGAAATACCCATGTCCTCAGAAATATACTCCGATTAACTACATGATGGCTGCTTCCAAAACCCACAGCATGTTTACCTTCTAACTATCACATAGTTGACAAAAAGTTACTTCCCGCTGCTTTCCTGATTACTAGAAAAATTCCAGGACAGGCAAGAGAAATACAACTGATGGATTAATCCACACAAAGAAATTACTGCCTGCTTTCCAAGAAATCTACCCTTGCATTTCTTAATTTGAATGAGGCTGTATAACCAGTTAATTAATAACTTATTTAAATGACTTTATGACTAACCTCGCCACATTTGCACAGTGCTCAGGAATCTACAAAAAAATCTCTAACTCCGTTACTGTGAAACTAAAGCTGCACAATCCTCCCCCGTTTATACTGGTAAATAAATAATACCAGAATTGTTATATTCCATACAAAAAAAAATAAGCTTAATGGCATTACATACATTCACAAAGCAATAACACCTTTTGCCCAAATTGGAAGGTGTGTTAGTATAGATATATCAGCTTAACACAGCCACAGTATCAAAGTGCACATAGACAAACTGAAATTGTTTTTTTCCCCTTACAGCACCACTGAGAAGGAAAAATAATTTTCTGAACCTCACAGAGGAGAATTCAATGTACACAAAGGCACTGTGGGTCTGTCTTTCTCACTGAGCTCAGGCTGAAGCACAAGATGAACAGATTTATGGAGGGAAAAGACGTAAAAGCCAACCCAATGTGACTGGGGATGGAGGGATGCCCTGCACAAGCTCAGGAGACATGGCTGGATTTGCTCACTTCAGCTGAGAGCTTTCACTCAGGCTCTTCCCTCTTCCCATAAAATCCTGACAAGGCAGCATCACATCATGTGCCAGCAACAGAAGTTATTAGCCTAAACACGCTTGCACAAAACATTATGAAACACACTGCTGGGAGCCATTTAGACAACTCATCTTCTGCTGGTGCTCTCTGCATTGCTCGCCTACATGCACTGGAACCTGCTGGAGCCAAGATGCTGCAAATAAAGGCAGAGCCCAGTTCAGCATCCACTTCCCAAGGCACTTACTGCTTCCTATTCCCTTCCTGTTATTCTCCACCCCTCTCACTCTGAGGACCCACTGCCGCTGTTTTTATTTTGTTTGCTTTCAGACATTGTTTCCAAGGAGCAGGCTGGCTCCTGTAGGTTTTCCCAGTTGCTTTCCCCAAGTCAAATGTTCTTTACCGCAGTTAAATTACCTCAGTTGCTGAATAGAAATGCCCATTCAGCAAGGGACCTTAATTTTTCTCTAAGACCCACTTGCATTTAACCCAGAGTAAGCAGAGTCTTCCTCAAACACAGCAGAAACACAGTGGGATCAAAAAATTTTAAAAATAGAAAAGAGAAAAAAGTTGGGGAAAAGCTTCTGTCAAGACAACAAGGATGGCTCCACTGAGCTGCCACCCACAGCTCCCACACTGGGGCAGCACATCAGTGATATTTGCTGCCCAGGGAGCAAAAGCTGGTCTGAACTGAGGCCAGAGAAGAAATAAGCCCATCCTTGGTCACTGGATTGTCTAGAAATTTGGCCTTTGAACCTTTGCATCCACATTCCTGCTGCAGCTACAACCTCTCTTACACAAGTGTTGTATTTACAAATAAATTAACTCAAATTATGGCTATGGTACACAATTAATAACTACACAGTGTGTTCTAACCTGAGAAAAAGGTAAATACAGTCTGAAGGGCAAACACACTCTGACATCAGCAATCTGCTGGGGGCCCTTTTTCCACTTCCCCAGTCCAAGCAGAAGACATACAAATCACCACCATAACCACAAATTTGAACCCTAGGGAGGTCACTGGAGTATTGGGAATGGGGACCCTCCTCCCCAGTGTGGTCGTAGGATTACAGGAGTACCCCTGCCAGGCCAGCTCATATTCACATTCACAACTCTTCTTTCTTCCGACATCAATTTTCTCTGCTTTCCTCTTCCATATTGAACAACATCAACAGAATCACTTAATCCTGAAGAGAGAGAAATTCTCTCTTGCATGTAGAAAGTGTGTTCCTGGTGCCAATATGTTGTTCATGTAATCCTTATCCTCCACGGGCCAGAAGTTTTCCTTGTTCCTTCCTCAGCTTCAGAAGTTCATGGCCAACCATATCGCCAAATATTCCCTAAGCAACCACAGGGAAAAAACACACTTTGCCAAATTCTTGGTCTAAGCTTGGCCTCTTTACTCTTCCCCTTTCAATGGCACATTGCTGCAAAAATTTGCAAACAGAAACCATTCAAAGAGACACACTTCCTGTTATCAATTTAACTCTGTTGTTTTTGGTTTAATTGAATGGCTCCTTGTTCTTATATAACAAGGAAAAAATAATGTTTTCAGTCTATCTCCTTCAGCTTTTTCTTTAATACACTGCCAAATCGCAAATGCTCAGAAGAATCCATATACTTTAATCTCTTCCTTCAGAGAGACTACTTTTGATTCCACCTGTCATTTTTATTATATCCTTTTATTTTGCCAACTCCTCCTCTTTTGGGGGAAATAGGGACAAGAAAGAAAGGATTAGTGACAGAAAAGATGGTCCCAGCTCACTATGACTGAACAAATATTTCTAGCATTTTATCCTCCCTTACGTATCTTCTAATTATGGTCCTTGGGATTTTTTTTTAAATTTTCTTACGTGCTTTGGTTTCTTTCACTAAAACACTCCGTATGTACTCCCTTAAATTGATATAATATTTAGAGCTAAATGATTTTTTTAGATGTTCTAAGAGATATTTCAAATGCCACTGAAAGCCTAGAGAAATCATCCTGCAATTCTACTTCACTTACTGTCTTTGACAGGAAGCCAGCAAAGCCACAAGTGAGAAACATTGCAAGATACTCTGAAAATATCATAAAAGTGCCCAGTATAACCAAACAACTAAACGGAACAAACCCAAATTGATTTACACACTTATGGAATTATGGAATAAATTGTTTTTCTTCACTCTCTAACCATTCCCTGCACACCCAGAAGAGCACCACGCTCACTGAACCACCCTGAGGAGCTCCCTGTTAATATTTTTAAAGTATCACCCTCAAAGTCAGCCAAGGTGACAAAAACTGAGCACCACACCACCACTGTCACAGCTTCCATATATCTAGTAATCCTTATACTCATCTGTTCATCCAGTGAAGGTGAAAACCCTGGGTCAGCATGCCCTGGAAGGTCGAATTCAGTCCGTGTGTTTCCAGCCACAACTAAATGCTAATAAACATTAAAATCCACCACAACTGGAATTACTAACACATGCATCAGAGGCTGTTAGGAAGATGCTCCTCACTTGAATGCATATTAAGAGATGTTCAAAGTGGAAGGAACTGATGGAACTCCCTCAGTGTTAAACCTCTGTGAATTCTGGCTGCTCTGGCACAGGAAATTCACCCCAAACTCTCTGCCTGTCCAGCACATTCACTTACTTAAAACCCAGTTTATGAGACATTGTACTAATTACACTAAAAGCTAATTAAGTTTCTGTTATGCAACACAATATTTGGCTATGGGAAGTTCTAATAGGAGTATAACTCCTTTTATAATTTCTGAATTCAGCACACTGAGAAACAAGGCTGACAGCAAGGTGATAAGGGAGCAGGGGGGTAAGGGACTGAGGGTTTTTTTTCATATTTTTCTTTTATCTTTTTGCTATAAATTGAGTCTTCTGGCTCTAGGAGCCATAAATGAAACCATTCCTCCCTGGAAGAGGAAGGAAAATATCAGGGAAATAGCTTTCTGCGGGCTGAACAACCACTGCATGTGCTGGGTGGTATTTCTATGACAGAACATATTAAAAACCTGAGGTACTTGGTATCATTGTACCTCAAACACAGCCAAATACAAACCATCAGTAGGAATGGAATGATTTTTTCTAAAGAAACCAACACTTCCTTCTTTGCAATGGCTTATTTCAGTGCCTTATCTGGAAATGCTTTATGCTAAGCACCAACAGCCACAGAGATAAGAAAATATCATCCAAACGAAGTAACCCTTTGTTCAGCATTACTAGTTTGCCCTGGAGCATTCCACACCCAGGTACACTCGTATATGATATTTAAAAGAAAAGAGAATACCTTACCAAGGGCAGGATGTTCCTTGGATTATCAACACCTTCAAGCAAGCACCGTGCTTCCCTTGCAGAAAAAAACAAGTCCAAAGTGAGAGGCTGAGGCAGGTGGGCCTGAGGCCATTCCTCCCTGGGTGTGATCCCAGAAGGCAGCAGGGGACACTGAATTCCATACAGCTCAATATGGAGAAACTGAGACAGCCTTTTCTCCCTGCAGCATATGGCAAATACCTGAACTTAAATTTGACAAGGCACCAGAAAAAAAAAAAAAAAATCTAATCTCAATCTGATGCACCACAGGCTAATTACCCTGGGGAAATCTGTTAGAATTATTTTTAGCACTAACAAGCATCACAGGGAGTGCAGCGATGCAGAGCAGGTAAGAGTCTTCACTGCACAGGTGATTTGCTGCTAAAGCAGGGTCATGGCTTGGCCAGCTTCCAAATCTTCCCAGTGAGCTTAAGCTTCCCTGTAGGGCTTCAAATGATACAGATCCTGCTCTTCTGCTGCCCTGCTGTAACAGAGTCATTTGCAAAGCGCAGCAGGATGCTAAACTTAAAGGTAAAAAATAAAATAGAAACTTGACCTGTTGCTGTCAGCCAAATTAGTATAAGTGCTCCATAAGAGATGATTTTATATGCTTCAATGGAAACAAGATAAGCAAAAGAAACCAGCTATATTTACTTGATGTGGGGTGAAAGAAAGCTACAGTCCCTGCAGACAATCACAAGTAACATCCAGGCTAAATACAAAGCTTAAAGAAAAGCCTGGTTGTTACATGCAGATAATAAAGGCATCTAAAGTAATATTTTCTATTTTAGGTTTGGGGTTGTTTTGGGTTGGGTTTGGGTTGTTTTGTTTTTTTCATTGATTCGTCAGTTTTTAGGCTCTGGGCTTTTAGATCCCATGCTTGGCTTTTTGGTTTTTAATTGGCTCGAACGTGATGAGTTTCATCTTTCATAAACACATGAAACAAGCACACATCCTCCTCCACTTATCATGCAAGAGAGGAACAGGGACACTTTAATTCCTCAGAGGCTCTTTTGCACAATCTGGAGGGCTTTTTTCTCAACATTTATGAGCAGACAGTGACTACAAGAAGTAAGAGAACGACAGGTCCTATGAGCATCTTAAAATAGCATCTGATAGCAAAAGTTACTGAGAAAATACCCTGCACCTGCCTCCAGCTTATGAAAGTATTGCTTTCATTTTGCTCCTGTCTTTTCTAAAACAGAAGAAAAATGATGAGTATGTACAGAGGAAACGAAGGAGGAAGTGTTTGGGTGTATTTTTACAAACACATTTCTCAAGTTCCTTCCACTCTCTCAGGTTCCCTCAAAATATTGTGGCTTGCAATTGTACCTGTGCAAGCCAGGAGGCCCTTTCAACCTTTTTAGTTTACTTCATAGGATTGTACCAGAATGGTACAATCTAATATGATCTTTACAGTGCAAACACACCTGCTGAGCATCAGACCTCTCCAGGGACACCCATGCACAAAGATCTGCTTCCTGCAGCCCTGCACCACAGGGGATGATGTGCACCTCAAACCAGACCCCAAGAAAGATCTGGAGGGACAGATCCTGCTCTTGGAAGGCACTGCGCCATGTGCTGAGATCCCACCAGCAATTGGAATACTTCTTCACCATTGACTAAATCTGTTTTTGAATTTGCCTCATTGTTCCAAATCATGCCAGGTGATCCCTGGGAATGGTGGCACCTGGAGCAGGGCACCGTGAGGAGCAGGAGAGGGAAAGCTGATGAGCAGCAGGAGCAAGGAGAGGTGCAGGTACAAAAAGCATAAGAACAAGGTAAGAAGAGCTCTAAAATAACTGAGGTTTATCAGGGCTCACATGAGGGACAACACAAAACCAGGAGAGAGGTAAATTACTCACATGCTGAAGGTGCTGAGAAGGTCCAGAGCGAATCCAGCCCTGCAGCCTCCTTCCTCCTCACTCTCTCCTTCAAGCCCCTGCTCACCTCCCTCATAACAAAAGGTTTATTTTTATAACAAGAGGTGCACAGAAATAGATCCTCCCTTTCCATAGCTCTCAGGCAAAACAAACCTAGGAAGGAAATTGGAGACTCATTTCCACTGGAG
Organism: Acanthiza pusilla; assembly: GCA_036630365.1. Taxonomy (NCBI): domain Eukaryota; kingdom Metazoa; phylum Chordata; class Aves; order Passeriformes; family Acanthizidae; genus Acanthiza; species Acanthiza pusilla. Next base: position 14,951,665 of record JAXCHO010000004.1, on the reverse strand, counting down.
GCCAAATCAACCAGTGCCTTTTACTAGGACTTAAATCATATATTTCAATAAAAGAAGCTTGTGGCTACATGCAAATTACTTGTGCGTGTGCCAGCATTGCTCCCTAAATAACTACTATTACTGTCACACTTCTTATCAAAATTCAGTGACTAGAGAGGACAGATCTATTAAAAGCTCTGTGTGATTCTTTATTTAACAATTTACCAAAATAACCTAAACAGTGCACTTTTGATTCATAAAAATGGCCTGATGACAACATGAGCAGGACTAAAACCTGCACTGAGCTGCTGGTGTGCCTTTTTCTTTTTCTAACTACAACATGTTCCTCTTCCCAGCAGCACCATGGCACAAGCCAGGCTCAGAGCTCACCAGGAGAGTTGAGATTATTTTGAATTTGTATTGACCTGCATGATTAAATGTCCTCTCACATTTAACCTCTCCACGTGGCTTGGGTGTATCTGTAGATAAAATGAACGCGTGTTTTTGCAGCCTTTTAATTCCCAAAGGCAGGAGGCTGAAGAACCCTAAAGAAAAAAGGTTCCAACTGTGAAGACTAAACATATGCCAGCACACGTCTCTAAATGCCAGTTATTTTTCTCAGGAAAGAGTCAGATTTAATGTTTCTCTTTCCATTCACCATCTGAATTTTTGCCTCCTGGCACTAGAAATCTGCACCTTGCCTCCAGGTTCTGTTAGAGCATAATTTTCCCACTGAAAAGTTCAGGTAAAGTTGGTAAATTTAACTCATGTGCACTGGCAATTACACTTTGGCACTTCCAGAGTCTTAACACTGGGGTTTTGGTTTGCTAAAGCTGAACTCTCTAAATACATCATCATCATCATCATCATCAAGAAAACAAAAAACTATGATTCCAGGAACTATTTCAAGCTTGAATAAAAGGGTGAAAAATTAAAATATAGGAATACTCTGTTGGGGTGAATAATAAGTGACCTGTTCAGGATTTTACCTCCAGAAGTTCAGAGAACCTCAACTACAGCAAAGCCTAGTTCAGTTAATTCTGGTTCCTGGAAGTGATCTAATCAGAAAAGCTCCACAAAACAGGAATACTGGCATTGCTGAGCTAGGATGACACCTGACGAAGCAATTTAAAATTCACTTTCGGTTTTTCTATGATTCTGCATGACAAACCTGCTCTGTGAAAACCTCCAGACACATCCTGCAGTTCTTAAAAAGCAATTTGGCCCTGATTCATCTGGGGCAAGCTTGCCATATGCAGGGTGGGGTAGTTTGCTAAACTTTAAATACCTTCCCTTAAGCATATTTACAGCTCTTGCTCAGGCTGCCCAACCACACTGGCTGCTCCTTTATACACTGCCTCCACAGTGGGGTTTTTTGTTTTTAATCCTCCTTTCATAGCTCCAGGCAGGACAGTTTAGAACAGATCAAGCTGACCATTACACTTGCCATTATCGTGCCCCATTCACATCTTCTCAAAGTCAATGTTAAGTGCATAAATTATGACTACTTAGCCCTTAATTAACCAACAAAACACTGAGTTTATTAATCATGGATGTTTAGTTCCGGTGAATACTGACTCAAAGGTATTTTAATTCAGCTGTCATAATTATACAATTTCCTGGTTTGGCTCATGGATGAAAATCACATAAAGCTCAAATCCAGAACTTTTCAGCAGGTGTCAATAAACCCTTCAAAGATGTAGTTATTTTTTTTAATGGATTTAAGAGCTATTAACGTGCCAGTTCCCCTGTCTAGCAGCATGGACAGGAGTAACCAATCTGGCAAGTCTTGAAATACAAACTGCTCACAGTCAGCTAAACAGATTTGGAGGTTTTCTGGTTCAAACAGCTTTTGCACCCAAGTAGGTGAAAGTTTGATCTTCTTCAGGTTTCATTTGCTTATTATCAAAGGCCAGACAGATTTTCTGCCGAATGCCACCATGAAGAATTTAGTGGATGTGAGGAACTAGAAGCCTTCCTGAACACAAATGCTTGTAATGAGATTTGTAGCTTATAGTTTTACAGAGTTGAACAATATTCAGCCATTTATACAATAAAATAAATTAAAATCACACCCCAACCACAAAGGCACTGCTCTCACTATCTGAATTCGGGTAGGGAGCATTTATTCTAAAATAATTAAAAGCAATCCCAATAGCAGGACTTCTACAAATTCCACTAGAATATATAGCTGGAATTAGATGTTTGCATTCAAAAAGAAAAACAAGACAAAACAAAAATCTCCAGTTAATTGTTTCCAAGTTGAAGAAATGGGGAACAAAGCCTGCTATTGAATGAGCATTAATGATCTGCCATTTGGTTCTGCAGATGTTTCCCATGAGGGAAGACAGCAAAAAAAATTCCTCTTGAAACGCAGGGAAGCAGCGACAAGGGGATGAGTTATGTTCATTCATTGGGGTATTTTTATTTGAAATTGTCAAAACCATTAGGTTCAATAAGATTTTACTTCAAGGGGAACCTGCATCCAATAAAATTTCAGTGAACTGAGCTCTGTAATCCCTCCTCACTTAAACCCAAATGAGTCAGACTTTTAAAGAAAATCTTTCACAGCCATGATAAAGTGAGCTGAGACTGAGAGACTGCCCCATCCTCGCTGACAGCTCCGGATCAGCACCACCTCCACATCAATGGCAGCACTGACAAACGCCGGCTCAAAGAAATTAGCGTGGCCCCCTCATTTCCATTCACCCCCATTAAAAGATTATCCAACAATATAGATTATATACCCTGTCCTGGCTAGGAACTTACTTCTAGAGCAGGGCTTATCTATTTGGGAGGAGAGAATGAAAGGGCACACTCATAAATCCTGAAAAGACAGAGCTGCTTCTGTGTCTTAATTTATGGCATTACGCAAAAGCAGATTTGCTTTATTTCTAAATTAGCTCTGATCTCTGATCTTTAAGGCAGCAAAGCTATACGATTCCGAGAATTTCCAAAACAATTAAATTCCCCCAAACCTAAAGTTTCCAGTAAAGCAAAATTTACTCTGCAGACTGCTTCTGTAGCTCCTAGGAGTGGGCAACAGGAAGAATTGTCAAGGGTACAAGCACTTCCCAGAAAGGAAGGATATGAATAAGATCGCCCTTTTTTTCTCCCCATCCCAAAAGGCCAACAAAACCAAACAAAGATCTCAAAACCTACATTAGTATTTAGCTTGCATCTTAGCAAGTTGTTTTTGTGGGAAAGTGAAAACAAGCCAGCAAAGGAGCATCTGTGTAAATACATATGGAACAGGCACCCACCACGGCAGGAGGAAAAGTCACCCCCTGGGTCACTGTGCTCCAGCTCTCACCATGCACTGACCAAAACAACAGCAGAAAGCAAGAAAACTAATTAATTTAAACTAAAGACTGCCAGAAATTGTTACCAAGAGGCTCTCCTTTGAGGGCAAAGGTGGTCACACTGTGCATGCCACCTGCCCAGTTGAAGAAGATCAAATATTCTGGGGGCAGGGGAAGTTGGACACCTACATGATCAAACTGGAAGCTCCAGCTTCAATTCCAAGAGAAGCCTTGAAGACTCCCAGCTCCAGGGTCTGTTTTCCTCAGAAAAGCGGCAGCTGGAAGTCAATAGGAAAGGACAGACACACAATTTGGCCCCATCAGCTGTGACCCAGGGTTTGACAGGAGGCAGTGGAAGAATCAAAAGCAAGGGTTAAAAAAATGCCTAAAGGTCAGCAGGCTGCTTATGTGAAGAAAACAACAACAAAAAAAAGTCTTCTTGGAAAAGCAGTGTGCATTTAAGAAAACAGAAATCAAAACTAAAATTGTAACATGCTCCAGATTTTCCCACAATAATCCAATTATTTCACAATGGAGCTTTGCAGCACTAGTGCAGCCTTGCAAAGGGTCAACTCCATCTGTGTTCTTAACAGATTATCTTTATGAATAGCCACTTAATCAAAACTTAAGGAAACACAGCATTAAGCACACTATTTACTTCAGGCTGTTTCCCCAAGTGTGAAAACTGAAGCTGCATCTAATACTCACCTGCTTGAAACTATTCCAAATAAAACAGCAGTGATCCCAGGAAAGCCCATCCAAATTTCCATCACATACAGTTCGCAAGGGGACCACATCACTCCAAATATCCACTCAGCCCAATAAGCTAACTCTGACCAGAAACAGATGCTCAGGGAAAAACTGTAAGGTCAGAAAACCATACCGTGATTCTGCCTTCAAAATAATCTCCTGGTTTCCAAGAATCTCTGATTTAGGAGCTGCTTCAGCTAGAAATTTTACCTGCATCTTTGTGATTAAAAGCATACTTTTCTCTCTTAATTTGACAAACAACTTTTAAAATTCATTTATATCTTTAACAACAGGAAGATATTGGAGTAGTGAGTTCCACAGATAAATTATGCTTGTGTGAAGCAGAAGCATAATTTAGTTGTGGAAGAATTTCTTTTAATTGAAAAGGACCTTAGGAAAAAAAAAATCATTGAACCTTGCTCATTTATTCTCACCTCTTTAAAACCTCGAGTTATGTGAAATTATAAGTAATTGTTCTCTGTTTACTCCACATCACTCAGACTGTTCCCATTTCTGCATTCTCCTCTCTAATGATCTGTTTTAATTGAAGGAGAGGTTCATTCAAGGAACCTGGTTAATGTTACACCATCCAAACATCTGAACTGGCACACACCACAGGCTTTTTTTCCCTCTGAGATAATTGATTTGTCTGAATATATAACATAGTGCAAAACAACCTAAGTTCAAAACCATCTAGGAATGTTTCAAGAAAAGGTAATTAACATCTCATTTTCTACAGTCTTTACAAATATTTCTCCAAGTAATTTCTAAGTTGAAAGAACAGTTTAAAGGGTTTGAAAATTACCTCTGGCTGTGTACTTTTTAAAAGGACTGAGTATTTTGATTAAGAAAAATTAGTGATTCCTCAATATTTCAAAAAAATTATAGCAAGACCCTCCTTTATATCAGTCCGGAGTAGCTTTTTGATGAGTTAGTATAAATACAATTATACTCCTGCAAGTGTTCACCCTGGCACAACGAGGCCACAGTGGTGCCAAAAGTCAAATTTGGTTTAGCAGGTGACATCCTCAGGGCAGGACAGACAGACTCCACATCCACAGCGCCTTGGTACCCACAGGATACCCAATATCCAGGGGAGATGGTGAACATCTAACACAAACAAAGCCTCCATCAGCAAGGCCTCCTTACTACTGATCCCTAAATTGGGCCAAAACCACCTGCCCACGCAGCAATCCACCCACTCCATGGCTATGCTGGGAAACCTGTAGCTACACCCAGGCTAATTTCTCCAAGGCAGAAATTGCCAGGTATATAAAAAGGTGATCAATCACTTGATCTAACGTGGGAGACTTGGCCCAGTTTCTCTTCTCATTCTCGGTCTTCATTAGGACTCTCACACGGAAGACAATGGGGAGTTTATCCTCACGTGGATTATAGAAAATTTTACATGGATTACAGCAGAATACAGAAAGGAAGCCTTGCTATTGGGACACATAAATTGTCTGAATATGAATATTCTGTCTGGTTCTGATGATTTTATTTCACAGCATCAACAGCTTAGGAAATAGAGGTGCACTCAGTTATGCTGATAACAGAATTTAAAAGCAGAGTTCAAGGCACTCATGGTTCTATCCTCCCCACAGTCCTGCAAAGTCTTGAGAAGCTGATCCTTTGGACCCAGGGAACATTTAACTGCTTAAGTTAAATAGGAATAGATTGGAGAGAAAATGTTCTTTTTCTTATAAACAAGCTTCTATGCAAGCGTGTTATCTAATAAGTACAACTGGAAGTAAAATGGGAATGTGGGAAGAGTGCCAATGTAAATCCTCCAAATCTGAGGAAATCGGGAGCAATTTTCCACTCAAGGGTGGAAACAACAGAGAGGAAATGCAGAGCATACTTGGCATGCTTTGCTCTCCTCTGCTAAGGTACAGCTTCCCTCTCCCTTGTGCCCAGGCAGAGGGTAATAATAAATTACCTTTATTTGCTCTGTGCCAAAGAAAGGTAATGAGACCCCCACTTTCTGCACCCTGGGAGACTGGGATTCAAAGCCCCATATTAAACTTAGTTCATGATGTAGGTGATGGTGAGCAAAACAGATAAAACTCAAAATTCTCGCCACAAAGCAGCAGCAGAAGTTGTTACACACATCCTGCCTGAATTTGACAGCCACTGGCAGAGGCCTCGTGGCACCCTTCAGCTATCTGTGAGAAATGAAAGATGAGATGGGCAATCTGCACAGTGCAGACTAAAGGAGCCGATCCAGACACTTATTTTTAGGAAATGTCTATGGGAGGAACCAAGAAGTTTCTGGGGTGAGGTTTATCCCCTGTCCCAAGCCCACTCCAGCCACACACACAGCCTGACCCCATCTTCACCACAGCATGTTCCAAATCCCAATGAACCTCGACATCCAAAGTGCAACCACTATTCTCATCAGGAGTGTTTCCTGCCTGAGCAGGTACATTTTTTAATAATCATCTGTTCAAGTAAGAAGTGCAGTTAGTCCAAAAGCAGCTGCTTACATTACCAAATGAGAAAGATGCTTGGGGAAAAAACCAGCAGTGAAATTGAGCCAGTTATGGTTCTAATTACCTTGAATGACATGATAAGCAACACTTCTAGCACTGTCACAGCCTCATGCACTGTCCCAAGACGGGATGATTACAGGAATCCCTGGGCTGTTTAGACACCCACCTTCCTGTCACTGACAGCAGTGCCCCTCCTCATGCCCTTGTTTATAACTGACACCTTAACTCCATCCATCTCCAAACGATCCCACGGGTTTTTTTATACAATCAAAATTAAACTCTCCTAAATGGCACAAAATTTGCCATTCCTATTTAAAAAAGTGTAAAATTTTTAAGAATTAAAATGAAAATTTCCTCTCTGCACCATTTTCTTCAAATTGTTCTTCCCACAGCTACAACGAAGTGAAACTACACATACTGAATCCATCTTCAGGCTACAGCACATGCAGGTTTATTTGCTTTATGATAAGCCATTTTATGATGGCATTGAACAGCAGCAAGAAATCAAACAAGAAAGATTATTACTCAAATACGCCCATTCATCCTGACAGCTAAATCGACCCACTCAACAGTATCATCTGCTGAGAATTACAGCAAAATACATGACAAATTCTACAGTTTAATCGCAGTAAATTAATACTAAGATATCCAGGTGAGAACTTCTATTTTCTTATTGCCATAAGCATTAAGAGTAACAATTCAGCTTTCAGTGTGCTTTGAGCGACTGACTGTCATAAAGCTAAGGGCAACAACTGGATCCTTGTCAGCTGCCAGAGTTGTGTTAGGCTAATATCAATGAAAATTCACACTGTTTCTCACTACAATCATATGAACAGCTCTGTAAAAAAAAATTTAAAAACCGAAAGAACTATGCCTTACACACTACATTTCCCTCAGAGGTACCCTTAAAGCAACTTCGCTATGTCAATGCACTTGTGTGAATGTTTCACTTTATTGTTTGTTTTTAGTTTAGGGATTGTTTTGTTATTACTATTAAGTGGTTTATTTATTTAGTCAAAGTCAACAGCCAACCAAGTCACATTCAGTCAGCAAGTGCACATGCATCAGTTCAGTCAGAGTTGGCTGAGGAAGCAGAGAATTTCTCCAGCATCATTTTCTCACACCAACAGCAACCAAAAGAATTACTCACACACGGTGCGAGCCCCTGGAGCAGCATCACTAAAGCGACACGCAGCAAAAAGCGAAACAACTCCGAGCCTCCCACGGCAGAGTTAGTCCTGCGGGGTGCCTGGGGAAGCACGAACAGCGGAACAGCGACAGGGCTGGCAGAAAACGGGCGACACGCACCAGACCTCCCAAAACAAACAACAAAACAGCCCAAAAAACCCCAAACTATTGAGCAGCCGCCCCGAACCCGCCGGGGTGCCCTGTCCGGGCGCACGGGGAAGGAGCGCAGCCCCAGCGCAGCGCTCCCTTTACCTGCCGGCCGCGCATCGCCTCCGCCGCCCGGGACTCGCTCCACAGCCTTCCCCGGCCCGGCACGTGTGCCTGTGCCGCTGTCACCGCCGCCCGTCCCCGTCCCCTCCCGCTCCCGGGGCGGTGCCGCCGCCGGCGCCTCCCTGCGCGCTCCGCTGCCCGCCCGCCCCGAACCTCCGCGGCTGCCAAAAATCCGCCCCGCCAGCATCGCTGCCGGACAGCTGCGCAGAGCATCCCTCGGAGCATCCCCTCGGAGCATCCCCCCGGGGCATCCCTTCGGGCGTCTCCTGGGGCATCCCCTCGGAACATCCCCCTGGGGTATCCCTTCGGAGCATCCCCCTCGGAATCCCCTCGGAACATCCCCCTAGGGTATCCCTGCGCGGGTCGTGTCGCTCGGAGCATCACCGTCCCCTCCCGGACCTGCATCCTCCCCGCCCGCTCCACACCGAGACCAAAGCACCGAACCCCCACCGCCCACTCCGGCCAAACCCAAAACCCCGGGGATGTCGGGGTGGTGGTGGCAGAGAGCAGGGCACTGGCAGCACTGCCCTGGAGAGCCCTGGGTGAGGGTGGAGCTAGGAAGGAAACCACGGCAATGACGACAGGCCAAGGGAAATATAATCAACAGCAGCACTACTGCCACGTAACACTTGTTCTTGGCAGCATCTCCGAAGTCGTTTTATTGGCAGCATCTCCAGGTGCCTGGCAAGGGAGCCAAGGGCTGCAGCCGTGCTCCAGGCAAGGAAACTGAGGCAGGATTGGGTCAGGTGCCGTGCTTACCTGGCAAGCGTGCAGCTGAAACGTGGTCCCACACATGTTTCTTCATGAGTTTGCCACAGCGTGGAGAGGCAAGCGCCTCCCAACAGCACCAGGTTGTTTCTGGAGCACCCTGGGTCACACACCTTCCCCAGAGCTCAGAGGGTCACCACTCCCACCTGTGGGGTTGAACATCCCCTGAGTGTGGTGTCACTGCAGGAGGCACAGAGCTACGAGATGGGGAAAGACAAGCTTGGGGACAGAACATATTGACATTCCATACATATTACTCTGATCAGAAATTACACCTCGTCTGCGAGCGTGGCTGACGTAGTGACACCCATCTCACACCGTGGAGTGAAACTTGGTGATGCAACCACGCCGTGCCATTGCAAAACAGAAATTGTCACAGGCATGTGGTAAGGGTTTGTCACAGTGCAAAGAATCGTTCGCTAACCACTGAATAAAAATGTAGGGAAAACATAAAAGCCATTACTTCAATTCTTCCAACAGGATCTGGAGGGGAAGAATTCACACGTATGCACAGTCCCATGTGGATCCACAAAATGAGGACCAGGAGCCATCAGTTCAGGAGCAAGGAACCACACATCAGTCAGATTATTGCTTGAACACGTGAGCAATTTTAGAGGAACAGGAAAAAAAAAACCTGGCAGTGCTTTATTTTACCTCCTGACTTAAAGGTCATGTTTGAATGGCCAGATCCTGATGTTCCAGCACAACCTCAATAACAACATTGGATACAGACAGTGTTATAGCATAAGTATACACCAACTCCTAAAGTTGCTGTGAAACTTCCCAAAGTTTGTCTAAATGCTGAATAGGACAGTTTTACTCAGCTCATGTAATCAAATATCTAAGGGGAAGTTGGCTGAGAACAGAAAACTAATCAACGACCTCAGCTCAAAGCAGAGAAGAAAGAAAACTTATGCCACTAATGTTTCTGTCTTCCTTTCATCTAAACCAAGAAAAACGTCAGCTTCAGATAATTAGATAAGTTTAGAACTAAAACAACACAGTCTTTAAAATACTTTTCTCCTAGGTGTGTGATCCCACAAAATGTGTATCAAATGTAGTTCTGTGCATGTTTTGTCAAAGGCTGCAGCCAAGAGAGAAAAAACTGTAAACTTGCCCAAAGGCAATCTAATAAAGGTGGCTGCTGATTTCTGGAGTAGCAAAGGAAAGCAGCTTGTGTGTGTCTCTGCCAAAATGAAAAGTAGCAGTGCTCCTTGGATGCAACAGGAGAAAGAGATACAAAAATTAAATTCTCATAGCCAATATCCATCCAAATGAGAAAAGCTTGCCACGACTCAGTGTCAATAAAGAGATAAATTGATTAACTGTTACAAGATTACCCAAATATGGGCTCTGCAAAACATTAGCTTGAGAAATTTTCTTGTCTTGGCCATCATGTAACTGTATTAAGAATGCTGATAAGGCCTCAGAACGCTGAATATCTTTGTTACTTCACTGCTAACCAAGAAAAGAAAGGAAGGACAATACTGGGAATATCCTTGGGAGAGGAACTTTACATCACTGGCAGGCTAAAGGGAAGAGAGGAGGAAGCATGGAACTTTGGAATTGTTACCAAAACATCAATGTGAGGGTATTCTATGAATGCATCCAATGTAATCTAAAGTCATCGAGAGCCAAGATATGCATTATTACAATAGTAAGTCACTAAGAATGACTTAAAGATGAACACTAATTAAATCCCCCTTTAAAACACATAGTCAAAAAACAAGAAAGTACAGTTAAAAATACAGCAAACAGAAGCATTTCAGCATGAGGAATTTAAATGTGTATATCTGAAGAAGATTTCTTATTAGCTCTCCATACTCACAAGGAGCCACTGTTCACCTTCTGTTCATGCACACAAATGTTTTTCTTCTGGATTTTATTAAGGTTGTCATTATCAATTCCTGTGAGGGAAGAGAAAATATATAATTGAGAACCATAGTTGGCGTTATCAAATCCTACTCATCTTTTGTGTGAATATCTCATTTTCTCAGAAGGGGAAGAAGAGCTGCCTTCTCAGCAAACAAAAAAAAGGGCAACTTTTCTTCTTTGCCTGCATCTTCTCACCCTGTATTCTGACTGCTGAAAGAAAAAATGACCTTATTAGCCTTTACCAAAACCTGGCCAATGTGGATCAATGTGAGGCTGCTGAAAATAATGGGTTTTGCTCCTTTCCTAATCACAGGTTCAGCTGCAGCCTTTCGGAGAGGCAGCAAGTGAAGCATTAATACCCAGCCCACCCCCTCTGCACAGCCTGTTTGCAGCAGCACTTCTTCAGGGTTGTGAGGAAGAGACACGAGGGCACAAGGAGATCAAATCACAGAGGAGAAAAGGCATAGAATGGTCTGGGTTAAAAGAGACCTTAGAGCTGATCTAATTCCAGCCCCGTGCCCTGAGCAGGGACACCTCTGGCTAGACCAGGCTGCTCAATGTCCCATCCATCCTCTTCAACACTGCCCTGGGACACTTCCAGGGATGAAGCATCCACAGCTTCTCTGGGCAGCCTGTGCCAGGGCCTCACCATCCTCACAGGAAAGAATTTCTTCCTAATATCTAACCCAAATTTCCCTCCCATCTAGGTTAAAACACCTTTTCCTGACCTCATTTGTAGTGTCTCTGGTAACAAGTCTTTGGATCACAATTGAGTTAAAAGCATTTCAGTAATTCCTCCTCTTATCTCACCCACAAGTAGAAGGTGCTCACTGGAAGCACCGCCAGAAGCTTTGAAGATCCTCTTATCACAATTTTGAGCTGTTCTGTTTACACCCACGTGTTCACCACCAACTTTAGTGACATTTACAGCACTTTGCTTGACGGATTGCTTGGGACATTTGTGAGCCTGGGACACAACCCCTCAGGTGTGCCAATGATAAAGGTTTTTCAAAACCCCAAAGGGAGATCTCCTGCAAGAATTTAATGTTACATTTTATTTCTTTTGGACAAGTGGGTCTCAGAGACCCCAAAGCACAGAATTACAAGTCCCTAAGTTGCAGCTCATTTTCCTTGCAGTTGAGCACCTGATTTACAGGCAGAATTTGGAGCAGGACCAAGGGTGTGCTTGCTCCCCAGGTCTATGAGTGTTAAGCCATCCCAGAACAAAAACTAAACCAACTGCAAGGTTTAAGTCATTCTGGGCAATTACACAAATAAATGCACTCAAGACTTTAGGAGACTTAAACATGTCTATGGTCTGGGATAAATAAATGAATAATGATAATTAGTTATGGCTTGACTACTCACTTTCAGTTCCAACAGGTTACCTTGAAAAACCACATATTTTTAATCCCACTTAACATCACTATGATTCACTTATCAGCTCAATGTGTGATACATTCTCTAGGGCTGGATTCTCTGCTCTGAAATGTCACTGATCATTTTTTGTCTGAACTGCGGAAATGCCACACAGGCAAACCTGAGCTTAACTTCAAAGAAATGAAACCATCACAACCTCAGGCTTCCTCTTCTCTCTTTTTCAATCCCCTGCCTGTGTTGGTGTGCAGCTTCACCATTGCAACAGCGCTGACAGCATTTCCACCAGCTGTACCTGCTGAGAAAGAACAAAAATGTGAGACAATTGTTTCAACCACTCAGGATTCATTATTAGCTTTTAAATGCCATTTAAACAGGCTGTGTTTTGTGACAGAACTTCTAATTCGGAATCTATGCAGTAATTTTTCCTGACAATCCATTGAGGAGCAGCGCTGGGGACTGTTTCTTGTGTAAACAATAAGATTTTAGAACATTTGAACATTCAGCTTCTGATTCATCCCAAGAGTAGTGCAGAGCTGAGCTGGGGGTCTGTGGGCTCCTGAGACCAGCTGACAACTTCTAGAACAAAAGTGTAGTCAGGGATTTAACTAAGGAATTGTATGCAGGAATCTCCAAGGAATTTACCAGCATTAATCAATGTATCCTCATCCATCTCAGAGGTATTGTCAGGAAAGAGGCTGATAGGAGCGAAGTTTTTGCTCAATGGTTGACTCAGTGTTAGGCAGGAAACCAGTGGGAGTCAGGGATAAAATACAAAATTTTGATATTTCCAGTAATATCAAAGTGTTTGTTAGGGAAGGAGATGATAAGTGACTTATTTTTGTTTGGGTTTTCTGCTCATACTTCTTGAAAAGGGCAAACTGGACCCCAGAGCTTTCAGCTCCTAGCTCTGTGCTCTTACAGAGCTGCAGTGATACGTTTGGTCCTTGAAATAGGTGAGGCTGGCATCTCACAAGCTATGGAGAGTCTGAACAATGTAAATAAATTATGAACACAGGGTTAGAAAAATTTAAAAAATAAAAAACCAAAAAACAGCCTTTTGATATTTTTGTAAAACTTCCCCTGGATATCCTCTTCCCATTCCTTCAAGTAAAGGGTTATTAAAGCAGATTAGTGGTGTACCATTACCCCTGCATGCTCACAAAGTCATCCTCCTAGGAAGAACATGTAAACACAAACTGGAGATTAATCCTGTGTTCCAGACCTAGTCCTGAATGTAGAGAACAGAGCACAGGGCTGGGAGCTGAATGTAAGAAGGTTTTGCTCTATTCCAGACTCTACCAAGTCAGGTATCTTTTTCCTTCATGTCTGTTTTCAGAAAAATGCATGTTCAAGAGGGAATTTTCCTACCTTGAACCATGCCAGTTGGAACTGGCATTTGCTCATAAATTGTGGTCTGGGGTAGCTGAAGGAAGAAAGTTACACACACAGGTTTTAACACAGGAGAGTTTTCAACTGTGTTTACTAATAATTGATAGCTAAAAAACAAGCTTTACGTTCCTCACAACTGACTTGATTAGGAAAAACAGCTACCTGCTTTTTTTAGTTTTGCTACTGTTAATGTTTTGGGGTTTTTTATCACTTCATTGTAGAACAAAACTCTCACTAAGCTGAAATCCATAGCCTAAAACTGGAGAACAGCAGGTCCCATCCCTGTTGGTAACACAAATTTCCGGTACAGCGTTTAATCAGAATTACTTAGAACTACCAACACAAAGGGATATTAGTCTTGCACATGCTCCTGGATGTTGAATGAGTTATTCAATATTAAGGTTCTGGATCAGAACAAGTCTTTACATGTAAGCTGCTTAGTCTTTCTCGATACTAAATTATTTGCGTCAACTGGAGTATTATAAAAAAAATGAACAAGAAGATGCTTGAACAACAAAAGGCCACAGATTGACTTAGAGCCTCAAGATTCATCCCATGAGCAAACAGAAAGACTTTGTTTTACAAAACACTAACCTATGGACTCCAGTCTTTTAATTTTCTTTTTCATATGGAAGACCCAGAAATTACCGAAGGTGAGCTGAGAACTACCATAACTAAGCCTAACAGGTTTGAGAATGAAAAGCTCAATGTGCCAAGCATGCAAAGCCAGGCCAAATGTCACATCCATGCTCAGAGCCACCCTAGATAGATCCCTGGGGATCCTGATGGAATTGTTAAAGGCTCTCATGCTTCCTATGCCAAGGACAGCCGCACTTGCCAAGGAGGTCACCAATGCCATCTGCGCTCTATCCTCTGTGCCAAACACGATCACACACAGACCTGTCAGCAGGGCTGCAGCTGTGAGATCTCATTAATCCTCTTCTGTCAAAATAAACTGCACCAGCAGAACCCTCTTAATTAAACCCGTTCACCTTCCTCCCCTGGCTGCTGCAGCCGTGTCCTAACCACCTCGTTTGGGAGCATCTCTTGTCCCCACATCCCTCTCCTGTTCTGGACTGCTCCAGGAAGGCTGGAGATGACTAAATCTGCAGGAGGGATAATAAAACTCACCAAGCAGAGCACAGTTGCTGTGCTTTAGTGTGATAGGATCAGAAATGTTAAAACCCAGCAGTGCCCACAAGCAGGCCCTGTTTGGGCACGTGCCAGGTGTGATCAAAGGCTAGCACAGCGCAGCTCCTCACCCTGCTCCCAGCCGTTCTCCAAAACTGCGATTCCTAACAGGAGAGCTGCTCTGCCGAGGGCTTTGACAGGCTTCAAAGCAGATCTGTCATCCAGGCGATCTTCAGAGCAGCCTGAGAGGAGGGCAGGAAATTGTGTCAGAACAAGGAAATGATAAGAATAACTGCCTATTTTTGTAACTATGGATTTGTTGGTGCTGGATCATTCCACTGATCCATCAATTTCCCTGCCCTGCCTCTGTCAGGGGCCAGTATTTGTCAGGGCTGAGGAAAGTGGAAACCCCAGAGAAGGCATAGGGGCAATTGCACAATGCTAGGAGTTCAGGGAAATAGTCCTCAGCAGCTTCAGGAGCGGTTATGTTTGTCAATGAAAGCACAATACCCAGGAGCAATTATTGTAGCTGTGTTTTCCTACTTCGTCAGCCTGTGTGCTCCAGAATATAAACAGGAATACTGAATTACAGTAACTGGTGACTGTCTGTTTCCCAGCAAGGCCAGTGGGCTCTGTTTCTCATTCTCTTCGCTTGCTGTGAACCAGATCTGGTGATTTCCCAGCCTACCTAGGAAAACCTACCAGTGATGCAAAGCAAAGAGTTCTGTGAAAAGGTGAAGATCGGAGGTTATTTCAGAGAGTGTTGGTGGAAGAGACACAGGGTGGAGCATGAAGTGCTGGGGTAAGGCCTCAGCTGCTATGATTTAAAACAGCCCCTGAGGCTGCTCTAATTTACTTTGGAGCCTTTCCTAGAACAAGGTTGAACATTTTACAGAGAGGACAAGAAGCACAAAAGCCTTTTGCACAGGCAAAACCAAATGAACGATCCCTAGGCACAAGTTTCTAATCCCTCCTCTTTAAAAGCCCAGGTGCTTTGACTGGGAGTTTAAACCCTTGCATAAGTCAGGCCAGGTGGAAACCCCACCTCTGTGTACACAGCTATATTCCCCTTCCTCTGGGTTTGACAGAATCCAGCTTGAATGTAGATAATTAGGGGGGAAAAAAGCTCAGAACAGCCTCTGATATAACATAAAAATAAAAAATGGGTGAATCTGAGGTGTAGAAGCAAGAGGTAGCACTTAGCTTTGAGAACACTCGTTAAAATTCATCTTCCACATGTCTGAGTTGTTTATGGAGGATCACCACAGCCACTCAGCCCCGATAAACTATAAGAGCCACTCTAGAGATTTATGGCCCTGCAGCCTGAAAAAAAACCCCACCTAATTCTTGTCTCAGCAGTCTGAGGCTGATACAAAATAAATATGTATAACAAAAGTTTTTTTAGCTTACTTTTTCCCCCTGCCTCCCTGATAAATCCAAGAGGATACTGTTAAGGTTTTAATACAAACCTAGGGACCAGGTGGGTGAAAGAGCACTAAAAGTTGAGTGATGTTTCTAGGTAACAGCCAGAGCTGACAGCCAGGTGCTTTATACACCCAGATTCAGCACAGCTGATAAGAGATATGCAGGCATCAATAAGTTGGGAATAAAAGCATATCCTGCTTTGCATAGGGATATGAATGAAGGTTTTAGTACAGAATGACCAAACCCAATTACATCTGTACATTTACCATCCTCAATACCTAGAGCTAAGATGCAGCAAAAGAAAACGGAGGAAACAAACAACCTGTTGAGTGTGGGTGTTTTAAAGAGTTTTGTAATGCAGGGCATAATGTATGCATTTTTATGGCATTTCTATAAATCACATGGCAAGATATTCCAAGATTATGTATTCTTTAAGCATCTTCATTTTCTTTAAAAGTCTCCAGTTGATGCAAATAAATTAGTAATGACAAAGTCGAAGCAGCCAAGTTGGGAAAGATTTGGTTCTTCAAAAACCAGGATTTTTATCACTATTGCAGTGCAGTCTTAGCACCAAAATGTCTTATTTTTACTAAATCCTGGAGGCAACTGATGCAATCCCATTGTTTGTGTAGTTCAGTAGAAACCAGGGCTCCCAATCCCCCATGGTTCTGGGGAAAGTATTCCCGCATGGTGACTTTTAAAACTTTCTTTCACCACAGACAGCATTTCCATGTTGCAAGCTGTGACCTAGCGGCTGGTGAAGGAAGTTGAGACATGACTCCTCTTACATCAGGGGAAAACACCAGAGCATTTTACTTTCCTTTTAACCCTCACCTGCAGTTTTCCAGGCCACTTTCAGGGTGATGGGAGGGGAGGAGGAGGAGGAAAGGAGGAGAATTGTCCAGCAGTGACACAATAGTTAAGGGCTGACAGCAGGCAAGCAAATCACACCACATCTCCTCCTTGCTGGAGCCACACTGCAATCAAGGCATTCCTGGCAGCCAGCTGCTGCTACAGCCTGCCTCCACCTATGTGTTATAAAGGAGCAAAGAGAGCAATTCTGTGGGATCAAGGAAGAGGGGAACCAACCTAGACCATTTGCCAATCAAGTCTCTACAGGCAACAAGGAAAGTTCACGAGAGCTTGAACGTCTTTTTCACATGGCAAGACAAAAACTACACTGGTGTAGATCTGAATTTAGTGTTAGAAAGAGTCAAGTGATGCCTGTCAAACATCCAGATAAATGGCAATCAGCACGCACTATACTCAATATCCTTGAACTTCAAACAGTATAATTCACCAGGCACCAGCTGGTGAGTGCTTTTATTTGTTTTCCTATGAATATTCCTTTCTGAGAGATGAGACACTCTGTTCTGCTGAAGGCCAAATGTGAAATTATAATTGCAATGATGCCTAAGTGGAGCAAACTGGGAATCCTTCCAGACTCTTATTTTGAAAACATGCAAGTAAATTGGAGAGTCAGAGAGGGAACCATGGGGAGAAAGGGGGTATGTACTAGGTAAAGGAAACAGATATTTATTTGCTTGTTAAAGTACAAGTTCTTCTCCCCACCACCAGTAAATATCTTAAAATTGAGTATGGGAAAGAAGGTTTGCAGTCAAAAACAGCCCTAGAACAGTGAATCAATCCAGAGGGATGTCCACAACTTTGACTTGCAATCCCAAATGCCACCCAACACCCTTGGTGCCTTAGGACCAATCTGCACCTATTTCATAGACCACAAGGTATAGAAAACAGAGTTCTGTAGAAAAACATCAAGAATATTTTCTCTTCTTCCTGATTCTTTTAACAGGAAGATATTTTAAACATGAAGATGGTAACTTTGTAAAAACAGCAGATAATCCCTGAAAGAAGACCCTTGTGCCACATTAGAATAAAGAAAGAAACTCTAAAGGTCCGTGGCAGTATTGGTACTAAACCCTCCAAAAATGAGAATTATCCTCTGGTAAGCCCCTGAATTATTTTCCATGCCCAGTCTGGCTCCCTGTACTCCATTTCTCTGCCTGTGGCCAATACTCCAGAATGCTCCATAACTAGATGAGGAAGACACTTTCCAAGACTGATACAATCCTGATGGGAAAGCGAAGATTCTCTGAGCAAAAAAAAAAAACCTGAAATGAGCAGGAATTCAACATCCAAACTCTTACCTGTTCCACCTGGGAGAGGGGAGAGGACACAGCTCGAGCATCCAGGGCGTGGGGTGACAGGGACAGGCAGGAGCAGAGAGCTCCACTGCTCCGGAACAGCACAAGGGGACTTACTGCCAAACACTGCTGTGCCTTTTCATACTGCTGCAGTTGAACTTCATTAGTTAGGAGATGCCTTCGAGGTTGCCCTCCCATTCCCTCTGATCCTGTACTCAAATACCCAACACGGATCTTCCTCCCCCCTTCACCGCCTTTTGCTAAACAATTGCATTCTCAGAAGACAAAAATCTATTCTAGAGCCTTTTCTTCTCCCAGACTTCTCACAAAACTCTTCGCAAACAGCCTGGCCTTTGAGTTCTGCTCTTCATTCAGCTCTGGAAGCCCTGAGTGTCGGTGAGACTCTCCCACTTTGCCTGGTTTTGCATCACTGGGAAAAGCCTGAACTGGTTGCATAAATTTGAGTGGCTATTTTGGCTGACACAAGCTGACATTCAGGTTTGCCTGAACCCTTCCTCTGTAGCTGGGAAAGAGAATTTGAGCTGCAGCAGCCTATTAAACACTGGTTTAATAGGTCTGCTCAGCAGAAGGGACTCTGCCTCCCTGCCAGCCCCCTTCAGATGCTCCTGCACCTTCCTCCTCACTCAGCTCAGTCCACCTGGGATCAGATCCCTCTGCCAGAGCCTCCAGTGGGGCTTCCAGCACTGAGATGTCACCTGGGAGCAGGAATGTTGTCCAGTGTCTTAGCTCTGTGGAGAGGACCTCACTGGTCACACCATTATGGTTTCTTCAAATGACACCTCCTCAATAAAATTATTGGTCTTGCCCTGATCCCCAAAGACAGAGCAGATTAACTAGGTCAGGTGTGGATTCTTACAAAGCAAATCACTTCCCACCTGGAGAGAATTTCCTTTCTAAACATTGTTTATTAATATTTGGGTTGAATTTTTCTGCTTAAAAATGGTGCAAGATGAAAACATTTCCCCTTTTTGGTTCTCAATGCATGGGAAACAAACCCACATGAGTGTGAGCTATTGCTTCATTTGCCTTTATGAATATTTCACAGGGCTGTATTTTACATACCTTTAAACCTTTGTCAGAAGGAGTGGGAATGCTGAGAAAGTCTGATACAGCATAAACCTGAAATCTTACAGACTGATTCTAATTCGTGGCATATCCAAAGAGCAACTGTTGCACCACCATCACATTTTGTGCTTTTAGAAGAAATACTGAAAATTTACATGGGTATCAAATTTTAGTTCCACAGTTTTTGCAGAAAAATGAAAAGTGAAGATTACTACACTGATTTTCAAAATTACAGCACTAAGAACGAAGGAAAATGCTGCTTCTTTACATGTCTATCACTCTTAACAGCTGATACAGCAATGATGTACATTGACAATCTTGTTTCTAAGGCTGGAGTTAAATAGAAAATATCTTCAGCAATTTGCCAAATTTCATTGCATAAACCAAAAATGATCTTTATGAGGACTCAATCAAAACTGGGAAAGTTATTTTTATACCGCTAGAAGAATTACAAACATCCTGTACAGACTCCAACATTCATTTCCTCCAATAGCTGTAGCAAGTCAGAGACTTCAAGGATAAATCTTAAGAGCAGGGAAAACAGTTTCAGGAAAAGTGCGTGCCTAGCGTTTAGCGTGCTTTCAGTAAGGCAGGTTGACTTTTGAGTCATTCTTTTCCTCCATGCTCTTCTTTATTCAGAGCCTGATGTTCCCATATGATTTAGTAAAGTTATAAAAAAGCATGAAATATTTCTCTCCAGTGTTGACAACACAAGACAGACTTGATGGAAGTCTCTCCTTCTTCTCCCTCTGAAATGAATATTTTCCCTCTCTTCCTTTGCCTCTCTCTGACAGGGAGAAACCACATCATAGCCTTGCTATAGAATATTATTTCCTTCTGGTTATAGGAGGCCTTGGGTTCTGTTGCATGTATAAGTGGATGTATCAAATACACGTTTTCATTATTAACTGAATTTCCATTTTGAAATGGTCAGAGCATCTGAACTCTACAGAAAAGAAATAGCTACTCTTATGGAAAAGAAAACTCAGATTCTCCACTTTGTCTTGCATAGGAATTGCTTTGTACCTGAATTAAATATGGTTTAAAAAGTTTGTTAGCTGCAGGTTTTGCCCTCAGATGAGCTGGAACGTCCAGACACTAGAGAGGGGAGGTCTGATGATAGAAGAGACAAAAGGTACAGTGGGTGAGGAAAGTGAAGTTGTGCAGCTCTGGTGCCGAATGGCCATTAAGTGTTAACAATAGGAACGGCAAACACAAGAGGGAAAAGCAAAGAAATAGTCTTTCGACTTGCTTGAGACACTAAGGATGATCAGTTGACCCTCAATAGGTAGATGGCTTGGAGGAAGAATTGCAGCCTGCAAGAAATCCACACTGAATCTGCAAATCAGATGGATAATGAATGATTATACAGAAATATCAAAAGCTTGAGCTCAGACTGCATTTGAGGCATTATTACTGTTCAGACTCCATAAATGATTCCATATCCTGAAAACTTGGCTTTCAAGACAGTCTCAGTTTACACTTGCATGGTGAGAAGGTGAATAATGTTTAGAAACTTCTGAGAGGAACTGAACTGGGCAATGTGGCACCAGGCACTTTCCCTCAGATCATCATCAGGATCCCATCTGGGAACATTATCTTTGCATAAGCTCTGAGCACAGCGATATTTGGGGTGGGGGAGAGGCCAGAAATTAAACCAAGTCACAAGGCGACTTCAAGAGAGACAAGGAGTTAAACCCCTGCGTTTAACCCTGCAGAGCATGTGAAGCACAAGCCCACAGCTCTGAGCACCAGCTCACCCCCATTAGTGCTCACAAACAGATCCCAGGGCCGCACGCCAGCCAGGAAATACGCTCCTGGTTATGCAAACAGCCAGGAAAAGTTCAGAGAACGTGTGCAAGCAGGAGTGACACCAAAGAACAGGATCCGGGCACATTCGGGGGAAAAGCCCAACCACAGCCAGACTGAGCTGGCCCAAATGGGCCCTGCAGAAAGGGAGGTGCAGGGACAGCTCACCCAACTCCTTTCTGCTCCAAAGCTGAGGGGCTGAAAGTCTGACACCACCTGAGGTGGGGAAATAAAAGATTTATCATAGAAGAGGAAGAAAAACAGTGAGATGGCATGAAAATGCAGCAGGCAAGTGTTTGTGTTTGTGCCTTCCCAAGAAGAGCAAGAGGGTGGCCAGGGGATTCATCAGGCTTACCTAGAAATGGGGCTGTAAGGATTAGCTCTAATTCCTTTCTCCAGAAAGAGAATATACCAACCTTCCAGGGTGATCCTCATGCTCAGACTATCCCTCCAAGAGCTGTTTGCTGTGAAATGACTACAGATTTTGTCCTGGAACACTTCCTTTGCAAAGTATAGTAGAAAACCATAAGGAGTCTGCAGAGGCTGTGCCAGTGTTCCAGTCTTATGTTCAGCCTTGAAAACAGATGAGCATTAATTTTGATCTATAGCACCTTAAAAAAATTCCTGTTTTTCTAGACAAGGAGAGAAACCATAGAGATTTATGAACCAGAGCATAAAGATCCATTTTGGTTGGCACTATTTTTCTTTTATAATAAACAGTGAACAAAAGAAAAGTTTAAAATTGCAATTGGCTCTTTATTGCACCCAGCTGCTGTA
Source organism: Acanthiza pusilla (assembly GCA_036630365.1). NCBI lineage: Eukaryota > Metazoa > Chordata > Aves > Passeriformes > Acanthizidae > Acanthiza > Acanthiza pusilla. The sequence continues at coordinate 14,929,879 of JAXCHO010000004.1, read as the reverse complement.
AGCTGCAAGATAATTTATCTACATCTCATCCGTAGAACCATGGAATTGTTAAGGGTGGAAAAGACCTCTAAGATCATTTATTCCAACCACTAACCCATGGTGTTGAAGGCTTTACTGCAGTCTGGGCAGACAGCATCCCTTTCCCTCATGGTCAGCTGGGCACAGGAGGAGGTCAGGCTGGTCAAGCAGGATCTGCCCTTCCCACGTTGTGCTGGCTGGGCCTGATGCCCTGCTTGTCCTGCAGTCCCACTCGAGATGACCTCTCCATAAAATTCCTTGGCACCCACATCGCTCTGACAGGTCTGTGCCTCATTTCTGGCAAGCTTGAAAAGACAAGAGCACAAAAGTATTGAACAGGGCCCTGGTGATTTGCAAGAGGTACAGCCAAAAGTACAGCCTGGGGGGTACAGCACATCTGTGTTGACTGCACCTTGAGACATCCCTTCCTAAGGACAGGCACAAACCAGAGGGCTGAACCAGCCTAACTCTATCTGATGAGTCATTTAAATAAATTACACTACATTATTTCCTATTTAAACTAGTAAATCACTCCATCTATAGGAAATGGTGTTAATTGAGGAAGATATTCACGTTGTCTCTCATCCATTTACGAGGAAGGCAAAAAAAAATTTCTTCAGAGTTCACACACCCGGTGGTGCTTTGCCCTGCTTTCCTGTATGACCACATTCCTTTGAGCAAGTGCTCTCCCGTGCTGCTCCCAGAGCCTCATATCTCACTTGGTGATTGCTTAGCAAACAGCTTCTCATTTAACTGGTGTCCTATACTAATTATGGCTGCAAATAATGGACAAGCATTTCCGTTCTGCTGAGCTGGGCATGCTACAGACGCAGCTAACATCGTTTTTCTAGTTGCAAAGAAATTCCTGTTCTTCTGGACAAGCAGAGAAACGATGAAGATTTACGTACCAGGAGGCAAAAATCCATTTTGAGCTGCACTGTTTTGGTTTTTTATTATTTTATAATAAATTATTAGCTGCCTTTCAGCCCTGTCTGTGCTTATTGGTTATGGCTCAGGCCGTGGGGCAGCAAGTGGGATTGGAACCAGGGCTGGTATGGTTCTGAAGGGCTGTGGTAAAACTTTGCTTTCCAGTCACCTCCCAAGGTATTTCCAGTATAGTTTTAGGAAAGAAGCATTCAAATGCTTGAATACTTCGTCCCAAGGGAATTAGGCTCTTTAAAAAGATTTGGTTTCTTAGTTATCTCTAGAGAAATCCTTAGCCACAAAAAAAGAAGTTTTCCTTTGCCTCCATGCTTTTGTAACTTAACTGTAATGGAAGGGTCCTTTCCCTATTGGTTTTTATTCAGGCTTCAAGGATTGGTTTCATGCTGTGGATGAATTAAATTAAATTTGCTGAGCCTAACAGGACCCTGAAGCTGTAGATGACAATATGACATGACTGAAGTGAAGCACATATGCTCCAAAGCCAGACATATTTCCACTTATGCCTTTAATTCATCCTCAGAGAGATGCTAAAAAAAATTATTCATTTCCTTGAAAAACCATGCAATTCAACCAAAACTTACTGGAAGTGTCTAGAAACGTTTGTGTCCCTCCCACCCCAGTCCAATTCCTCCAGGAGCAAAGCTCAAACGGAGTCAAGCACTGCTAGAAGTGAATCCCATCCATCTTTCCCCGCAGCAGGATTCATCTCAGTCAAGTTTTCCACTTGACAGCGTGGGCTAAACTCTCAGGGGCTCATTCCTGACCCTGCTTTAGGATGGGGAACCTGTTTGGATTTTGCTGCCGCAGTGTGGCCACTGGCAGCAAGGATCCCAAGGCAAGCTGCTGCAGCTCAGACAACTCCACGGCTGCAATCACAGATCCCAGCCCCTGGATTTTCCCACACAAGTGGCTCGTGTTGCTTATTTTCGGGCAAAATCAGATTTCTGCAGGAATGGCAGAATATCTGCAACTCTGCATGCAGTAAAAGTCTCTAAGCAAAGGGACACCCCCATCCAGTAGTGTGAAGGCAGTATGTTTTGCATCCTGTCATCTCAAAAAAATACATGTAGCCCATTATAATATATTGTCTATGAATGCTTTTTACGGATAAATATTCTGTATTAATTTGCATCATTTTGATAAACATGACAGTGAACACAAGTACCAGTTTCCCCCAGCATAAAATCAGGTGTTGAAACTCAGAAAAGCAGGTTTATATACGTGCAAGATAGAGGAAAAAACCCTCAAATTTAGCCACTTATTGACCAATGAAGGGGAAAAAAAATCCATTTCCACTACAAGGTTATGCCTCTGCTTTGGCATTATCTATACTCGTAATGGTCTGAAGATGGAGAATTTCTTTACAATATTTCCTCAATTAAGAGAAAGAAATCTCTGGGAGATCTGTCCAGCAGGATTACTGGATTCACTTGGTAAAACTAAATTACTTCATTGATCCTCTCAGACATCCTCCTTCCTTTTAAAGTCCATGTGAGAGGGAGGCATAAGGGCTGAAAAATTGAAACCTAGATGTAGCTGAAAAACAGACTAGAAGGCTTGATTACATTTTCCATCAAGTTACCCTGGTTTATTGCATTGCAGCCCTGGAGAATTTGATTAGCTATTTCTCCTCTTCATTCATCCTCATATCGTCTGGATTTCAAACCTCTGATCCATATCTGCAAGGATGCTAACACAGATCCCAGCTAGGTCTTGTCACTACCCACTCCTGACATAGCAGAATTTAAGTGTCAGAAACTCCACTTTCTTTGTGGTTAACTGGTGCAAGTTCCCCATGGACAAAAATAAGGAAAGCCCAGGGCAAACCTGGACTGAAGTCAAAGCAAGGTGCATGAAGCAAGTTTAATTTTTTTTTTTTTTTGTGGTGGTGTTTTCACAGAATGATATATTACCTCTAAAAACTGAAGATTTAAAAGCGAATTAATGACTTGGCTGTGATACATGTCCTGCCTTTTCAAGACTTTGCCACACACCAAAATGTGCTTCCCAGCAGCAAGGAAGATAAAGAGATCGGTCCCCTTGCAGCACATGCTATCCCAGAGCAGATGCTGGGATGGAGGTAATGAAAAATGCAAATTTAAAGTGCAGATTCAAAGCATAAAAAGTGCAAATTTAAAGCATAGAAAGTGCAAATTTAAAGCATAAAAACAGCTCTACCAGGTCATCTGGAGTGCTAACTGCAAAAGCCAAGGAATATCACCAACTAATATTGTTATCACAGCTCATCTTTGCTTGCCACAGGTTCCTTTTACAATATAGAAAAAGGACAAACTTCCCTATATCCTCTGTCACAAGGATATTCATTTTGTGGGGCTTTTTTTCCTTTTTTCTGGCCATTTCAGAGGTTTATACAGAAGTAAAGCTTCCATTGGTCACAAAGCTCTCCAGCATCTTTACAACCCTACCTCAGCACTGGTACCGAGGACAAACCCCCTCCCTCAAAACCACACGAATGTAAAAGTTTAGCCTGTTAGGTAACAAAAAGAGCTCCATCTGCAGTTCCCCTTGGATCTGGGGAGAAAGGGAGGTGGGGAAAGCCCAGGGGGCTCCCAAGCTGGAGAAAACTCCAGCAGGGACCACGAGCAAAGAAGTTTTGCAGATGTTGGCTGCAGGGAGCGTTCCCTTTGCAAAGCCCAAGAAACCACCCAGAAAGGCTGGGCTGGGCTTAAACCATCTGCAAAGAGCTGAGAGAGGAGCTGCAGGGCTCTGTGCTGTACCAGCGAGCTCTGTGCCAGCAGATGGCACCGGGAAACCATCAATCCATCCGCAGGATGCTGCAGGATCGCAGCTGCCCCTGCTGCCTCCAGCCCTGCAGCAATCCCTCACTCATGGAGCGTTAGATAAATACACTGAAAGTGTGATAATTCCACGCTAAATCATGCACGGGGTTTTTCTGCTGCAGCTCCATTTATTTATCCATTTTTTATCCATTATTTATTTACTTCCTGCCCTTGCTGTGAGAAGGCTGATGATAGCTATGTACAGGGAGGGAAGAAAGGAAGGGGAAATTCAGTGATACATAAATAAAGTGGCATGGCAAGGGCAAATATTGTCCTCAGCCGAGCCAGCACTGCTTGCTTGTCTCAGCTGCAGGAAACATGATGTGAATTCAGTCTCAGCATACCTGCATACACAGGTAGGTATGCTGAGACCAAATTACTGGTAAATATTGTGGTTGAATTTCAATTCAGTTGTTTTTTCTCTATTTGCACTGTATCTAGGCACTTCTTCATGAAAATTCCTCTCCTGTTTATCATATCACAGAGCACCTGAAACTCAGCTCACATTTCCACAGCCTTCTCAGGAAAATGACACCAGATACCGACAAAAGGTGGGAGGGAATGACTTGGCTAAGTACAACAAATATTTTGTTTCTAGCTGTCGTCCCACAGCAAGAGGCCAGCGTAGTTTGGCCAGCAAAATCCCTAAAAACTGCTCCCAACAAGGCTGGGGTATGGGAAAATGCTGCTTTGGTGACAGCAAGGGAAACACTGGGGAACAGAAGAGAGCAGCTGTGATTTCAGGGCTAAGCCTTGGCCAAGAGAAGCTGTATTTACAATATCCCTGAATTTCTGGATTTTATCCATTCCAGGTACTGCTCTATAATCTTCACCTCCAAATCATATTAAACTTCCTCCAAATCTAAGGTCTTTTCCTCACGTTTCTATTTCCTTCTATAGATTACTCAGAGGGCTTTCAGTTTTAAGAACAGCAATATTTACATTTGCTGCTGCATACCTCCTTCCAGAGCCATGTCTTGGGGCTTTTAGGAGTGTGCCTGAGCAAACATGACTCTTTATATAGACCTCAAGAAGAGGTAACTCAAGTAAACACTGTGCGACTTAAAACCTTGAAAGCTAATATTTGGCAAGCTCTTGTGTTCACAACTTTGGAAAGGCTCGCCTCTGGAAATAAAGCAAGAATATCATCTCCTTAGGAAAAAAAAAAAAAAAAAAAAAGGAGAAAGAAAGGGAAAAAAAAAATCAGAGTGGCAAATCCACACCCAGGACCAACACTGGAATTCCTGACTTCATACATTATGCTGGGAACAACCATACCCAGATGCTGGTTTTATAGAGCCAGGTTTTAACAGATGCAGACCCCCAGGACAAGAGTTTCAAGAGGAGTCTTTGCACCTGCCTGATCTGTACAGGCAAGTTGCCCCAAGGCTTGTGAAAAAGCTGACTCTCGGCACAGGAAAAGTGGGAGGAGTGGAAGCAGCCAGGCACTGATTAGAGAAACAAAACAAAACAAAACAATGAAAAATAATTTAAAAAAAAAAAAAAATTGAGCACTTGACTTGGTGGAGAAGTAGCTGCAAATATATTGTGGGCTGTAAAGAGTGCCCCAGCCCTAGCACCTTGGCTTCCAATAAGTTAATTCAGGTCTCTCACAGCTGTAGCAGACACACTATGAAAGGTTCCAACTCTAAAAGCAGTCCTGAGCTTTTTTGCAAACTCCTATGATTTCATTGCTGTTCAAATCAGCCCACTACTGCAACAAAGCTCTCAATTCCATATATTAGTAATAAGGAGGGAAGGGTCCCACGTAACCGATGTTCAATTTCTTTCCTCTTCTAGCCCAAGTAATTCAAAGATCAGCATCATCTCCCACATTTCAACATGAAAACTAAGGCCCAGAGCAGGGGATGGGCTGTGCCAAGCAGGCTGACCAACAATTTGATTAGCCGATCTTTCCAGGTTACCTTAGCGGTGCATTGTCTTGGCCCCACAGTAATTCTGAGAAGAAGCAAAGCCCAGTTATGATTCTTCTGCTACTGCTTCCAAACTCCTCAGCAGAAAAGGAACACAAAGATAATTTTCCCAGGAGGATACTGATAGCAGGACAGAAATTACACAGTAAACACAATTCTCTTGAGCTATCTGGCCCAATGTAGAAACCAAAGGGGTCAATTTGCAAAACAGCTGCACTCAGCTCCACAGAGGTCTAGGGGATTAATTTCTCACACATGCTGGACTGGATATTTATCTGATTTTTTTTCCTGCTCTTTAAGAGACTTTGAACACAGTTCCAGTTTTCCCAGTGTCTGTTTAGGAATTGCAGGTGTTCCTTTCAGCTGTGAATGGCACTTCACAGGGACTGTCCATTGTCTGTGGGCTGCCACAGCCAAGAGCACAGGTGAGGTCTGTACCAGGGAACACAAACTATTGCAGTGCCACATCTTTGGCAGGCTCTCCAGGGCCCTTCGCAGATGTTTCGGAAGCTATTCTGCAGCAACAGCTCCATTAGAAGAACTCAGCAGGAACTCTGTGCTCCCCTCTCCTTGCAACCACCCCCTGCCACATTCTAACAACGATAAGTTTTCATTTTCTTTGTTCTGTGACATGAAGAGATGATTGCATTGAAACTCTGCTAAAAATCCCATGTGGGGGCAGTTGTTTGCAGCTCCCACTGTCACTCCCCAGAGCCACCAGCTTTGGAAAGTGAGATGTGATCTCCCACATCACAAACAGCCCCACACCATTTTTATTTGGGCCCTGGAGATAAGGGTAGCACAACCCTGCTCATGAGCAGAGGCTTTAATCCTTTCCTACACGAAATTAGGAAGCACAGCAGCAATGAGAAAAAAAATCTTTATGCATGCAGGTATTTGGTTAAGCACAAAAAGGTCCTGGCATCTCTCCAGCCCAAATTGCTCTTTTCTTTGATGCTGGATTCCATCTACCTCATGTAATGGCCCATTGGTTTGGCTGTCAGCAAGAACTGGACCTGAGGCACATACCTCTGGAGGTAGTTGACTAATCCAATTAAGTGGAAGCAACAGAAAGTTGAGATCCCTCTTGTATTCCGGACATGAGCGGGAAGGAGGCATAAACAGGGGAATTTTGTTTACCAAAAGAAGTTAATTCAAGAGCTTAATTTGGGAAACTTGCCGCAGACAATCATGGAAGTGATTTTTCTAGTATAATTAATAACTTTCCTTCAGCTTATCTCCACATGTTTTCATGGTAGCTGGTATCACTGCTTTGATTTTACAGGAAATTAAAGACAGATGAAATATCCTCTCCAAATTTCTTCTTCCTTCCAGGCCAGTAGCAGAGCATGGAACAAAACATGGATCTCAAGAAATACCTGTAAGTTTAGATCCTGCCAGGCTCGCGTTCTAATCCTCTTTGAAGTTTGTGTTCAGACAAGCTCTTCAGAAGCAGTTAAATAAACCCAAAGGATTTCTGAATTACATCACTTATCCACACTTGTTCCGATGCAATTCCTTTTTGCAGACCAATTTGGTATCCCTTTTTCCTCCATCTTTCTTTCTGCAATTATTGCAAAGCCAGTTATAAGTGAACTGGATTTTCTTAGCTGGCCCCACTCCTTTGGGCCCTGACATTTCACAAACTTTCTATAGGATAACAAGTGCAGCTCCTGTGTGTTTGTAGGCTTAGGTAAATGCTCCATGAAAAGACTTATCAAAGTTAAGCAAAGCTCAACCACAGGAAAAATAAAAGTTCATATCAGTAGAAGCTTCATATCAGATCAATAAACAGGAACACAAGGCCTGAACAGGAAGTCCTTTTCAACAGGGACTTTTGATAAGTAACAAAAATTCACATAAATCAATCAGCATTTTTATGCCCACACGCCTGTGATTCTGCCAGGGGAATCCACAGCCATCACTGCAAATATTCAGCTTTAACAATCTGCTCCAAAGGATGGGGAAATAAGCAGCAACCACAACCATCTGCTAATGTACACAGGTAGACAGAGAACTGAACTGCCCCAGTGCATCTGCAAACCAAATTTTACATTTCCACATGACTTACATTTTGACATAAACCCCAGAAATTTTGGGAGGGTTCTTCCAGAGTGCTTCTCCAAAAATTCTGTAACTAATTATTCAATCACTCTTGGCCATAATCCTGACATTTCTGTCCAGAGTTTATGCACATGTACAAGAGCTGCACACAGGGCAAATTTAAATTTCACATTTTGGACTCTGGGACAAAAGATTCTCAGGAGGAATATCACAAGATTTTCATACCATCAGCCTTCTTCTCAGTATTTATAGCAGAAAAACTGGGCATAGAGTTAGGAACAGCAGATGAATTTTCTGTGGACTTGTCCTGCACTTACTCTTCCAAACACAGCCACGTTATTTGCCTCAAAACAATTAAAAATATAAGCCTTAGTTTGAGGAAAATATTTGCTATGGTTTTATCTTGCTTTGACTCAATTGGAATTTCTGGGGTCTAGGCAATCATGCCTTAACAGAAACTCTTCCAGCACAAAGGGAATATTTGACATTTCTGTGTGAGGAGCAGCTATCACTGCGTGGGGACACAGGGCACCTGACTTTGCAGAAACGTTCCAATTTCCCTGAAAAATTATACTGGAACCTCCCAGCCATACCTCTGAGCTCACCTTTCATTCTCAAGATCCATTCTCTCCAGCAACCCCAGCTCCCTGAGAATGGCTTGGCTCCTGGGTGGGGATTACCCTGTTTGACCAAAATAGTTACCTTTCTGCTCAGCCTATTTTGGGGATATTGCTCATTAAAGAATTTGTTTAGGGAGATGGGAAAGAATCTCCCTTTGCTTTGTTTCTAAATGGATCCAGCACAACGTAACCCCGAGCTCTTTTCTGTGGCTGGAACCAGCCAGCACAGGTAGCCAAGATGTGCTGGCAGATCACCACTCAGTAAATACACATTACTCACCCCACAAGCAACCCAACTCTTCATTTCACCTTTCAAGCATTAATTAATGGCAACAGCGTGAAAATGTGATCTATGATCCCTCTGTAAGCTGTCAAGTGTTTACAGAGGGGGAAAAAGGAAAGTTTTAGCAGAGCTGGGCAAAGGCAGCTTCTGCTCCACACCCAGATTTCTGGTCTGTCTCACAAAAATCTGCTTTTATTTCATTTTTATTATCACCATGCTTATGCCAGAAATGCCTTGGTGGGAAGTAAAGGACAGAGATAGTGATGTGTTTCAGCAACACGAGTGGGCTCCAAAACTTTCAGATTTCATAGATCCCTTCCTTTGCATGAGCCAGCTCAGTGCCTTTGTTTCTTCTCCCTGCACAGCCTGAAGGGGGAAAGTCATTGAAAATTCAAGAGAGGAGGAAAAAGCAGCTCTGGCCTTGCCTTTCCCACAAGCAGCTGTGCCAAAGCATCCGTGCCTGGCCCAATTCTCAGCAGACAAATCTCCTCTGCCCTGGCACTTCATTGGCAGCCTCAGCAGGACTCGCAGCCCAAAGGCTGGAGCAAGCCATCCCAATTAAGCCACTGTCACCCCTGGAGAGATTTCTTGCTTTGAAGGAAGAAAACAGGCTCCAATTCCACTGGCAGCAAAGCTGGCACCTCTGCCACAAATAAACAGCCGGCCTTTTTCTCCACAGGTGCCAGCTTCGCCCCTGCATGCTGAAAATTCAGCTTTTTTTCCCCTCTTGTTCTGTCATCACAACTCACTGCCAGTAGCGCTTTGTCTCATCCCATTTTATGGGTCACATGTGCAGCATTGTCTTGTTCAAATTATGAAGGCACAAACACCACCTGCCACCGGTTTGTGGGTTGTTAATCTGCCTTATCTGTGTTCAGGTAATCCATGTGCCATTTTCTAAGCCCCAAAATTCCATGATTTCTATTTGTTTTCCCCAAAACTCCGTATTCTGAAATCTTGTGGTCATGAGAGCCCTGGGTTTGGTTTAAAATAACAGTAGAATCAGCAAATTACAGAAATTACTTTGAGTAACGTGAGCGGCCCTGTGCTAAAACCAAAAATAATGTAAGAGAAAGCAAGAGGCAAAAGGAAGAAATTGGGAAAAAATCAGTACCACCAGTAAGAACATGTACTGCAGTCCAGACTACAAGGGCAAAAATAAAATCCAGATACAAGGTACTTCAGCCTAAGGGTAATTCCCAGTGAAATTTCCAAACCCTGCTAAGGGCACAGCTGCCCTACACTCATATCAGCACAATTCCTCTCCAGGCTGGAATAGTATCCCTGAAGGCCTCAGGATCAGGCCCTGTAGGAGAAATAAATACTATTTAACTGTTCAAAATTCCTCTTTTTTCCCTCTGCTTGGATTTCCTATGGCATTTATCTGGGATCAGTGCAATATACCCTAATTTCCAGAAATGTGCACTGGACAGCCAACACATGCATTTTCTCCAAGGATGTGGTAATATCTTGCCTAGAGATTTTGGGCTCCAAACTTTTTCTGCAGGACAGTCCCCTACCCATGGATCCTCTCACACTCCCTGGGTGCATTTCACTAAATGTGCCTGCAGTATTTTCAGACACCTTTACAGTCCTGCAGCTGAGCACGTTTCCAAAAAGGAACAAAGACACATTTACCCAAGCAAAAGAAATATTTGAAAATTCAGATGACTAAACACAGCCTGCTGTTCATTTTACCTCTGTGGTCTGCACTAAGTACCATAAATCCTGGTTTCCCTTTGAGACAAATTGTCACATTATAGCCTTGCTATACAGGCATACACACATTCCTTGCTATAAAGAGAAGGAGAGAAATCCATGCCAGATTAGGACATATGGAATCTCTGTTTATGGATAAATCATTTTTAAAACCTCTCTCTCTCTCTCTCCCTCCATGAGTCATGTGTGAATTGCTTAAAGTGCCCTGTCAACAATAGTTTATTTACATACAGAACTAATTAGCATTATTATGGCAGATTGGAGGAGCAGGATTATGGCTGGAAGACATCATCAAATGAGTGATGCCATTTTAGGAAGGTTGGGGAATGGAGGTTTGCAGATCTCTAGCCCAGAATGTCATAAATTGGCCGCCTTCCAAGGATGTCAAGATGAAACTCATTTTTAACATTTCTTCCATTACCAATAATATTACTTCACAATTAAAAGGCTGAGCCCTAATTTGTTTTATCTTCATGGTTTTTTGCAATATGCATTTCAGAGTTGAGCCTGGTCAGCTTCTTTTGCTTGTAGTCCTCTTTCTCAGTTCCATATCTTAGCACCACAAAATTAAGTTTAGATTTCCAGCACTACAGATCCATTAATAATTTTTAAAAGCTTTAAATGCCCTAAAACATTTATATTCTCTATTTGAAGATTATTTGAAGTCATCAACTAAATTTTAAACTAAATTAAATTTATATAGCCTCTTTAGGTTACTGAGCATAGTACATACAGCTTCTCTGGGACTTGCATAGACCTTTCATCATTAATAAGTGGAACAAGATAATTACATGCTCCAGTAGCTCTTAGGGGTCTAGGAGTTATCACCACATAACCTGCTTCATAATGCAGGGAGAAATCATCTGTGGTAGAGCTGGGGGTATAATTCGAAGCCATTTCCATAAATATATAAACACTGTGAAATGAATTCGTGTGATGTGCAGACATATCATTTCAGAGCTGCTAATGTGTTTGCCCGTTAATTTGTCAGGAATGTTCACTTTGATTTGCTCCATTTACCTTAGGAGTTTGTTCAACAGCAAAACAGTCAAAACTGCAAAATTGGTCTAAAGAAGGGCATCTCAGGTAAGTGTTGCTGGATTTGCTCTAAAAGGTCCTTTCACAGATGTCTTCCCACCAAGAACAGCCAACAGCAGAGAGGGCAAGGGCCAGAAGCTGCTCTGAGCTCTGGAGGGGATCTCTGACTCCACACACACACACCTGGAGATGCCTCCTTTGCTCCATAAAGAGACAATCTCCTCTCCCATACTTCTTTCTGAAAGGATCACTCCCCTGCTCCCAACTCACTGCCTCCCTTCTGGGGCTACACCTCCACACCTGCTGTGACAAAGGACATCAGCACTCCGAAGGCTCTGGAAAAACTTTCACATTATTTCCAATTTTAGTTATTAAGTGCTTCCTGGCAGGTTCCAGATTTCCTCAGGATTATTTCCAGCGACACTCAGACTGTAATGGACAAGTTTTCCTTGCAGTGCTTCACAAAGCTCAGTCCTCAGGCAGAGTGGCTCCGGGGGCTCGCAGGGGGCCCTGCCTGGTCCCAGCCTGGGCAGGCAGCTCCACACAGCTGATTTGGGAGCATCACCCAAGCCTGGCACAGGATCAGGGGCTGGGAGAGCAGAAAACCTGGCCAAGCTTAGGAACGAGCAAGAGGAAACCTGCACAGCCTTGGGCTCCTAGAAATTGTCTGAGGAGGTATTAGATAAGCACAGAGTATTTTTGCCATCTGAACAACTTCTCTGTTTCTGTTTGGTGAAGCTGTTGACAGTTTGGGGTGTTTTGAGAGTACTCTTTTGCAAGCATGTTCCTAATAGTTCCCCTTGTCTTGATTTTTCCAGTTTCTGACCATTTTTAATGGTTAACAATAGCTGAGCAACTAAAAGATTTGGACCTGGAGAAGTTGCATTGCTCAGAAGCCGAAAGAGGAAGCTTTAGTCTTGCTAAGAACTAAATCTGATAGAAGCGAGGGACTGAGCCCATCCCAGCACCATGAGCTTTTCAGTGGACACTACAGGACTGCACTGCTTTTTCCACAGTGAAAGAGGACTTACACACAAGCCCTGGGCTGCAGGCAAGAGGAATGAATATTGGGAAAAGCTCTGCCAGTCCTTGCTCACCAGATTTGGGATCTAGAGGGTGATCCTGCCTTTGGGGGTGGGAACGGGTGGGAAGAAAATGGGAACAAATCCTGGGAGCCTCAAGGAAGTGTTTCCTAAGCGAGGCTTGGCAAAGCCTGCCAGGTGAGATAAGCATTTCCACACAAGCTGGCAAAAACAGATGCTCTTACTTTCTTCCCAGCACCACCCCACAGATCCATTTGGAACGGCAATTCCCTCAGATCCTCCCTCCCAAAAGAGATGCCAGCACTGCCCAGCGGCCAGACCTGCCCTGCAGGTGTGAGGCAGATGGGCTGGGCTGCCAGCGAGGACTGCTGCTATTTGCCTTGCACACTCCCCAAGCTGCTATTTGAAACTTCAGCTTCCACTTACTCGCATCTTCAGAGAGATACCTTTGTTCCTCTGCTCTTGGCATTTTGATCTCCAAGCACTTGAATAAGCAGGGTTTTGATTGAGTTAGGATGAGGGCAGCAGGGACACTCTCCTGTCACCACAGCACACGCACTTAGTACACAAGAGGCTCTCAGCGAGTCAGGTTTCACTCCTGACATTGGGTTTTCTGTGTGAACCATTTATTTTGCTGAGCTGGCATTTATACACCCTCCCCCTTTCACCATTTGAAATCCGAGACAAATATAAGCTTGAAGTCCTAACTTTTTTTTTTTCCCCCAGAAAGCTAAGCTGGTGTTTACATGTGGCCACCCAAATTCCAGACCGAGCTGCTGAAACCCTGTTTCACTGTTCATAAAGCGTGTAAGGTCTGCCTGGTACTGGTTCCCACATTCCTGATCCAGGCAAGCTGGATTAAAGTTCCTCCCTCACAGCCTGCGCCTCTCTCTCCTCCATGCATCTAAATTTACAGGGATGAATCGACACAAAGGAAAGCCTGGACAAGTGCAAACTAATTTTTCTGCAAATTTAAGTGCAGGCTAACCTCCCCTCGCTGGCTTCTCTCCCCATCACCCAGCTGTGCCCATAAACCAGAGTCTGACGAACCAATGCAGGAGCTGAAGGCAGCTATTAAATCTGCTCCCTGGAGCTCTAACACTTGGAGCAATTTGTAGTGGAATTATTCTCCCAGCTCAGCTTGCAAACCACCTCCACACAGGGTTCAGTGCTGGGGTTGAGCAACCTGCTCTCTGCCAATCCTTTCCCTCCAGAGGAGGGGCTCGGATGGGCACACATCCCCATGCTGCCATTCCAGCTGGCCAGGGAGGCCAAGTTCAGCCTCTTCTCCTTCTTGAAACATGCTATTGTTAGCGTTAGCTAATCTGCGAGATATGCCAACTGTCTGGCAAGCAATCCCAGGCAGCATTGTTTGTTTAGGATAGGACTGGGCTCTCTCAATCCAAATTAGACATGGGTTTTGTTGGGTTTTTTTATAACTACCTCAGGCAGGAATGTCTGAAGGTGTGTTGGGCTTGAGGAGGCAGGGAAATAGCAAAACAGGCCACAAGCCTAGAGCTTTATAAGGGTTTGTGTGTGTTTCTTTTTTTAGTTATTACCTGGCCTCTGCTTTAGATTCTTTGGGAAACCAGAAACCAGAGTGTATCTGTATCCCAAATCCTCCTTATCGCCACAGAACAGAGGCACTGATTTGTTTTTCAGCAGTGGACTATAGAAACCAGATTGTTTGTTGTCTGGGTTCTCTCGTTTGTGTTTCTTTCTCCCTCTCCTCTGGAGGGCCCTCAAACACTTTCCTGGTGAGCACTGGAAAAGTGAAAAGAGGAGTCCATCAGCTCTCCAGCCCCTCCTTCACTGCCACCACTGCTCCCAAGGAGATGCAGACCCTCAAATCTCAGCAGTGACCAGAGGATGAAGTGGCTGCTTCCTCAGCAGAGCATCGAGCTCCTCTAGAGCCTGGGCCCCACTTCCACAGCTTTCAGATGCTCATGTTCAGATACCCACAGCAAGGATCCCAACAGCTTAACCTTGGCAGATGGGAGCTCACAAAAAGCCCAGGCAGCTGAAGAGCTGTTGGTATTTCTCTCTAGTGCCAATATTGCCAAGGAAGGGGGATAAATTGGGATTTATTTGAAATGAGCTGGAGCACTTGTTGCTCCATCCCCATGGATGCAAAGTTGCCAACCTGGAAAACCTCGAGGGCAAAAAACATAGACCAGGCTTCAGCTCAAGGACTAGAAAATGGCTTTATCATAGCTACAGAAAATGAGCATAATACTTAAACCTCAAAATTACTCACCCTTAAAAATAAGTAGCCATTCAGAGCTCCTTTCTGAGAAGCTGCCCTTGGGGTGGAGTAGGAGAGCTGATGGTCCCAACCCAGGAGTCCTCCATGCCTTCCTGCAGGGAGCACAACCTCGGAACTCCCTCCTCCAGGCAAACCAAACCTCCCTTTTGCCACAGCCCTTCTGGGCCAATCCCTCTGGCCAGCTCTGCCTCTAGCTGCTTGATTGCAGATTAATTGGTGCTCTTTGGCCCTTCCCAGGCTGCTGCCGTGGGGCTGGGAGTCATCAGCACCTCTCTCCTGCCCACAGGTGGGCAGATCCAACCATTCTCCAGCGGGACCGTGTGTCCCTCCCTGCATATCAGCAAAGTGCTTTAATCAATTCTTGGGTCTCATTTCCGCTAATTCAACCTCAGCCTTTGCGCATTCACATCATCCTCAGGCTTGTGCCAAGGCAGTAAAAACGCACCTACGTTTGCTTCCTTCACCATCCACGGCATTATTGTAGGTCTTTCTCTGAACCTAAGGACATCTCTTCACAAGAAAACCATTTTTGGAATTCTTAAAGTGCTTTGTTCACCAAAAGTAGCGTCATAAAATAAAAAGTACCAGCCAGTCTCTGAGCAGCGCAAAGTTGTACAGTGAAAAAGCAAAGTACAAACTCACACAAACCTTGAGTGAGCACACAACATGGAAATCTGCCCTGAAATTACCCTCTAGGATGTGCCTGTTGAGACAGGGTGAAGGTTTTGTGCAAAATGAACTTGCATTTATTTGGAAATTAATGACAAATGGCTCCATTTGTCTTTTATTCTCCCGTTAACGCATGAACCTGGGGATTATTATCCCTGCAGTGCCTAAGGCTTGCAGATGAAGTGACCTCTTCATCTGGACAGGATTTCCTTCATTTGGGGAATACCTTTCATCAGCTCATTCAGCCCTTTCACCTGTACCTTTGACCGAATACTTACTTTTCAAGCAATTTTGAAGAGTTTGCCAATTTAGTTCCATAGCTGGGATTTAGCTACACAGCTCTGGGGCAGTGAGGACTCCTGTGAATGGTGCTTGACAAACAAGATCCACAATATAATAATTAATTCCATAAGCATGAGCTGGGGTGTGAGCTCCATAAAGAGACAGTCTGAGCTATCGTTATTTTTTGCATTAGCCACCTCCAGCCACCTCCAGCCATTTATCTGATGTCTCTGTTTGCCCTCCTCCCTCAAAGAGGAAATGACTGGCAGGATGAACAAATAAAAAAACCCAATGTGATAAGAGCGTGAAAATGTGATTTTATCATGTTGTGGATTATCAGTGATATTTGTTATGGATTTTTTATGGATTTGGAGTTTTCATTTAATTTTTATAAAATATGGATATTTTAACTCCCATCACACATATCTGGAGGAAGAGCAGGGAATGAAGATTCTCTAGGATGTAAATTATGTGAAATATCAAGATTTCAAGTAAAAATTGATAGCTTGGAGAAGGAAATGATGGTGAATAAAAATTCCATGGTCCTGTGAACAAGAACATATTCAAAGAATACCAGTTCATACTCTTCTCGTTATTATCTCTGCAGCAAATATGGTCATGTGTATTTTTCCATTTAATTTCCTCACACTTCTTTCTTTTCGTTACCCACTGCAGCTGTTAATTTTCTCTCTCCCCTCTTACATCTAGCTTATGTTTATAATTAATTGTTTCTGTAGTAGACTGTAAGTAAAAAGAAACAGAGACTGCTTTCAAATATTTGACCCTCGACTGCAAATATCACATATCAGTGGAATAATTAATATGCTTAATCCTGAAAATTCTGTTCTCATGGTTAAATCAAAAGGTTAAGACGTTGTTCCATCCTATTTTTAACAATGTGTTCACAGCTTTATTTCCCAGTGAGGAGCAATATATTTCCACAGCGGGCCTGGGGAACGAAGGCTGCTCCTTGGAGGGGATTATATTCTTTTCATTGTCCCAGTTATTAACTCCAAAATCCAGTCATTTAATCTAAAAATTAGCTCTGTTTCTTGTGGATTTTTTGCCATGTACCTCTCATCCCCAGCCCAAGGTCCACCTACACCTGATTGATCCTACAATCAGCAGGAGGAAAAGCTTCAGGTACAGTGGAGAAAGGAGTGAGAGGCAAGAATAAGCTCAGGAAATGTGTGGAGTCATCCAAAATGTTGCAGATAATGATTCAGGCCTCGCTGAAATGGGATATTCATTCCTCAGTGTCGTATTCATTCTTTCCTTCAGATTGCTTTAACCTTGGACACAGAATTTCTTCCCTCCACTGCAGCTTCCCTTCTGTCAGAGAAGGCAGCAAAACCTCACAAATGCTCTTTGTAAGAATCATCTGAATAAATGACAGGACATTTATAGTAGTTCTGCTTTAATATATGTGACTGCCTACTAAGAGGTTTGCTCTACCCAGAAAATACTCTCACACTGGCATTTTCTTTTCTTCTCCCAAAAGAAAGCCCAAGATGTTGGATTATGTGTATTCCAACAACTCCAGGAAAGACACACCTGTCAAAAAGGGGTTTGTACTGCAATAAATGTAAATATCAATCTTTGTTTTGTTTCTGGAAACACACTGTGGATTTTTTTCACCCAGTGCGAGGAACCACAAGCACCAAAATCTGTTTTGTTTTCTTCCGTTTTCAGTCCTCATTTTTTGCTTTTCCTTTTTCGTTCTGTTGAGAAAGCAAAATGCACATAGACAGGAAACCTGGAGAAAAAGAGGGAAAATATGGATTCAGAAAACTTTTTAAATTACACTTGAAATAAGTCATGTTTCTAAAGTTCAATTTTGATTTTTGTGGGGCTTTTGAGTGGGAATATCAAAATATATGAGGACAGGAAATTAATAATATTTGGACTATAATAGAATATTGACCTATTTTACCTCTGAGAGAGGGGAGGAATAAATCTAGGAATGAATCTAACTCACAGTACATCCTGTTGCAGTCAGCTCTTTTCCTGCAGCAAAGAGGTGGGAAACAGTGGCCGTCATTATCATCATCATCATCATCATCATCATCATTATGATACATAGAAATGTTGATCATAATTATAGTACATGCCAGAGAGAGCTGTGAAGTGCATTTTATCTCTCACAAAATGTCCTGGAGGTGCAAATTAGACAAAAATAGGATTAATTAAGTCTCTTTTGTCTGCACATTTCCATGCTGATTTTAGGCACTTTGAAATGTGCTAGAGAAAAATCATCAGCGACAGCAAGATATGTTCATGACATAAATATTTTTTAATTATGTTGCTTCCAGGAATGCCTTTCATGCTTGATCTGGAGGATGTTCTAGGTGGTCCAGAAGAACTCTGGACCTGAGGTGTGCTGTGCAAGGCTTTGTGCAGTGAGAAACAAACATTGAACCAAGAGAAACTGATTCTTAAATGAGCACAAACATGTTAATTGTTTTCTGTGATATAAGGGTGATGGATGTATTAGCAACTCCAGATCCAATAAAGGAGGAGAGATAAGCTCCTCTTGTTGATAACAGCCTGATCCATGCACTCAGAGGATCCAGAGGAACAGCAGGCAAACTGAATTTCCAGGTGTCAAACCACGGGAATCAGGGAGTGAGGGAAGCCTTACAAAGGTGAGGAGATGACATTGCTTCTTGCTGTGGTCATAAATACACCGATCATATCACTGACATGCAAATATTTTACATCAATGCAATGATGAAGGGTTTTCTTGTGAAAATGAGTAGAGAGGAGATGAGTACAAAAGGAGTCTGGAAACAAAGATATTTCCATGATCTGGTAGCTCTCTTTGAGAGAAGAGGAACAAGTATCCTGGACTTTGTCATGAGCAGGGCTTACTGGGACAGAGCTGCTCAAAATGCTGCCTGAGAAAAGGTGTTCTATTGAGCTGAAATGTGTGAGAGCCCAAGCTTCATTTTGTTCTCTAGACTCAACAGTAATGTCTTGTAACATGAAGAGACACTAAGATCTAAATGTCTGGCTCACAGTGCCCAGATGTGCCTGCTAGCACATCTGTTGCAGCTGCTTTGCCACTCTGTACTGAGTCCAAATAACCTTTTCTTTCCCCCCTTCCCTGAACCCATTTCCCAGATTTACTTGGCATTCTTTTTCCTTTGTTGAAACTCAGAGTCCAAGCCTGGGGAAGTTCATACCACGTCTTGTCTTGGACTTTGCACCCACTATCATCACAATCAGGGTTTTCTTGTCCATTGGGGTGTTTGTGATGATTGAATGAACTTACCCTCAGTCAGCCTTGATTTAATTTTTTTTTTTGGCAAAAAGTCCTAGCAGGCCTTCATGAAACCAGACTTCCTTCTTCTTCTCCACTTCTTTCTAAGTCCCTTCTGACAAAACCAAGGACCCTTGGGCCATATTTCCTATTTATTTCACTGTCTGAAGCTAATTTGAACAGATGCACTGAGAATGACAGTTAAACAGCCTGAAAAATAGGTTTCCAACCCCTGAGGCAAAAGTTTAAACTATTCTCTTTTTTGAATTTTTTTTTTGCCTCTATCAAAACAGCCTGAGAAAACCCTGCTGCTGAGCTAATGGCTAGTTTAGAAATTGCTGCATTCTCTTGTTTTACTCTTTAACCAGGTTTAAAGTGAAGGCTTTGTGTTTCAGATACAACAAAAGAACTACAACAAGAAGTAATTGTACATCACCGTTGGGTATCACCAGTCAAAGAAGATGAAACCGTTTGTGAAATGCTTCTATTTTCCAGGGCTGCTGTAGCTTGTAAGCTGTTTTATTTCTTCATTACTGCCCTCCTTAAAGCTCACTCATGCAGTTCAGGCAATTCACAAGCAGTAGGAACTCTAATCCTGCTGCCTTCTTTAAGATCTCATGGTACTTTCTGAAGAGATCCCCCACAAATCAAATTCTTCCCTTCCATACAATACTTTTCTCTTGATTTTCCTTTTTTTGTCTAAGAAACAGATCTGATTTGCTTCTGTGCTGGAGTTAACCAGAAGTGTTTAATCCCAGAGATGGTTGCATTACAAGGGACTACTTAGTTCCAATGAAAATCACCTGAAAAAGAAATGAGAAAAGGTAAAATATCGTTGAACACAGATTATGCTATTAACAGTGTATATTAACATTACATTAACAGTATATTAACAATATAACTTCATCAGAATCTGGGGGAAAAAAAAAAGACATTTAAAACCACCCATTGCTTTATACTAAAATAGCACTGGGTCATGCTGTCCACTCTTGCATCCTTCTAACAATTTAGGCAAGGGTTTGTGTGATCACCTAGGGATCTCTGATTTTTCACCCTCTGTTTTACAGTGTTTTCAGCTCTCCAAATATAAACATATATTTGGATACTGAATGTCACACGAATGCCTTCAACAGCCCTGAATACAGCTAAACATTACTTTATTACCAGGGTGTTGAAACACATTTATACAAAATATGTATACAAAAGAATATAAACGTGTGCGAAAAAATGTGTACAAAAATAATTGCACGATACCGTGAAAAGCTAGAAAGGTCTAAAATCAAATGTTTGCAATGAACATTTACCCAGTTCTGCTCCCAAGCAGATGGGTAAAGAGACTTCATCAACTCCCTTGTTTTCTTTTGATTGCTCTGTTTGACTTTTATTCTAATTAAAGACATCCGTAAAACTTCAGGGGATTATTGGTCTTCAGAATATAACTAGGGATTAGGTATAACTTTGTTATTTATTTGTGGAGATAATAAGGTAGAGCTGTTAAAGAGCCACAGCCATTCAGGAAATGCACTGATAAACAAACACATTCACGTTACATATGTGTGGTACCCACACACACCTACGTAAGTGCGAATGAGAACATCTGAATATTAAAATAAATATTTCTCTGTGCTGAATCAGCATCTGTCACCTCAATAGGCTGGATTAGACCTGACAGGAGATCCTATAACATTCCTTCCAGTGAACTCCAGACACCAGCCCATGCAGTCTTCTCTTGATTTGCTCCAATTCTTATTCTCTTCATTCTTTGCACCATTCTGCTCTCCACACACCTTGTGGCTGCACTCCTCTTCCACTGCAAGTCAAGAATATACATGCTCAGTAGAAAAAAGACCTGTTCTGTTAGGTACTGTCTGTGACAGGATAGTTTAGGATAGTTTAGTTTCTTCCTCATGCCTGAGCTTGTGTTGCTATAGCTTAATATCTGACAGCATCACAGGAGAAACACCAAGGCCACCAAGTTTCTAATCACTTCAGAAGGAAGCTGTGCCTGAGCCAGGTGGCTGGAGCTGGTGGAGTGAAATCCAGGGCCTTGGAACAAATCCTGAAGCATTTTTTCATCTGAACACAGCACACCTGGTAGTCCCTGTGACTGGGTAAATGCCTTTCAATCTAAAGCAGCGCAGCAAATTCAAACACGTCACCTCTGTGATAGGAAATCGATGCATACTTTTAGTATTCAGCTTCCAGATTAGATTGTCCCTTTCCCCTTTTTACTGCCAAGTCCCTGTCCTTCCTGTGGCTGCCTCCTGCTCTCCCAGGAGAGTTTAAGAAAGGGCTGATGTGGAGGAAAATGATCATTGACGTTTATGTCACAGCGTGGAGATGCAGGTTAATGACAGATTGGTGACAGCCCTCGGTGACAGGTCCCTGCCTGCACTGTGATCCTCTGAAGGGGATGCTGTTTGTGGCACTCACTGGTCAGCTCTGCAACCTGAAACCCTTTGTGATACTGTTCTCAAAATCTTCGTGCTCGGAGCCAACGAAAAGAAAGGGACTCAAACACTAAACGTCTGCAAGGCTCATGACAGCAATGCCTGTGCCAAAGAAATCTGGCATGTCTGGACTCCTCATCCTGAGAAGGCTGGTTTTTTCCTCTTTCTCCCCCACTCTCTATCTTTCTTTTCTTGGTTTCCCACCACATCCTGAGGTTTGAGTCACTGTGGGTTGTGCTTTTACCAACAATGAAACACAGAGACACCTTTCACAGCTGCTGAGCTCATTTCTTGCTTGGAATTTGGCTTTCTAAAGGTGAGTTGTTTGCTTTTGGAGAGTTCACACATGTGTACACAGGCTCAGACTTGCACACAAAGAAAGCTCCGTTTGCTCTGGCTGTAGGAAAACAACAGCTGTACACAGCTGGATCTGTCACTGGGGGCAGTGGCTGCTGCCCTTTTACCCTGGGGCAATAAGGGGATGCCAGATAAGCACTGCCAGCCTAATTAGAGCCCTGAAAAATAAAAATTAAAAAAAATAATTTAAAAAAACAATGGATGACGAGCCTTTCCAAGATGCCAGATACACTGAGAAGTGACAACAGCACCAAGATTAATGTTGGTGGTTTGGGATTCTCACATGGAAAAATCATTTTAGAACCGCATTTTCAGCCTCTCATTTCAAAGAGTCTCTCATCCTGCTGCATTCCTCAGTCACAGGAGAATGTTTTTACCTGGGCTGGACCAATGGCTGGGCTGAGTTGCTCTTCCAGAAGCACATCCTGCTGTTACCTGACAGAGCGTCTCATCCCCACATGTGCTGATACCTTTCAAAACTGGCACATATCTGTGGCATTAGAAAACGTGATTAACTTTCCTTCTCAATATCCCTTCTGCCCCCATCACCCCACCCCCAGCACTCTGCTTTGCATTCTAGCTCTGCCTCTGCACTTTCTGATTCTCTCTCCTACCAAAAATTATGAACTCCAGTGAGAAAGGCTCATTGGATTCTATTTCCTGCCTGTCAAACAACAGGAAGCACCAGCAGCCTTGTGAGAAGACCATTTCTCATGACACCACGAGGTGAATGAGCTGGTCCTGGATGGCTTGGAGAACTTTGGAGAGTATCCACATTAGTACTTCAGTGCTAGGATGTTTATCTGAGCTGTTGATCCTCTGTCTCTTTCCCATTCCCTGTAAACTTTGACTCTGTCTGCCATGGTTTCTCTGGCCAAATGCCCTCCTTGAGGAGGGTTATTTATACCTCCTGATAAGCTCAGGGTGTGCACAGGGTGTGCTTCAAACTGCTCTGCTTGCATAAAGGCTCTTCCTGGTTGTGTTGCTTCTTCTACTTTGCTCCAACTTGTGGGGCTTCAGCTCACACATATCGTGACAAGTGGGGATCTGCATGTGTTGATAAACTCCTTGACATGATCCCCTAATCCCTTTGGCATGAGCTAAAACTCTTCCAAGTAAAGAAAATTTTCTCCTTCATTGTGTTTCAGTCATCTAAAACTGGGAAAAAGAATTATATTGTGTGGTTCAGTTCACTCGTCATGTGAATTGAATAGGAAACGACTGATTCAAAGAGTACACACCGTCCAAGCTTGTTAATGAATATTGGGAGAAAAGACTTGAAAGAGTGTAGGTTCACTTCCCAAATAATTTATGAAACAGAAAAGGAGCTATGGTGCTGCTTGGAAAAGCAGTGGGTCCTTTTTGGATTAAACATTTACCCTTAACAATTAACACATGCTTAAATCCACGTAAGACAAGTGAGACTGAAGAGTGCTGAGCTGGGACTCCGTTGTAGAACATTTTCAGCTGTTTTCAACCCTGGAATTTTTTCCTCACATCCTGCAGATGCTGCCGGAAATCCCCAAGACAGCTGAGGGTATTCACTTCTGCATGTCAAAATTTCCCCGTAGGCTTTGCAAAACTTCAACCAGCTCTGCTTTGTGTCTGTCTGAATGACAATGTTAGCTACTGATTTCTGTTGGAGACGGTATAGTTCCACAAATCAAAGGTTCAATTTTGCTGTAGTGGTAAATGGAAATAAAAAACAGGCAAAGTACCAATTTCCTGCCTGAAATGAAAGGAGCCACCAAGATGCAGTAAAAGAAGTCACAGATTCAAACTGTGTTATTGAACAGTTTCTCAGGACATACCTGAAAGTGACTCTTCACTTTATTTTTCTCATCTATTCCCAGGTAGAACAGTCTTTCTTTACTGCAATGTGTTGGCAGCAAATAACATTTCATGAGACAGATACAGTCTGCAATGTCCTGTCTGCAGTTCTTATTAACAATTTTTCCTGCTCATCCATGTCTGTGTCATCTGAAACAGAGTCTACATGTCAGATGTTCATTATATTGATGATGTCCCAATGACAACCAATTTATTTTCCTGCCTGCACCTCAAAGAATTGTATTAGTAATGATGTCTATCTGCTCTAGAGATGTTTTGTTAAAACTGATGGTCTGCCATGAGGATACTTAATTATATCTTCTTAAAGGAACACAATTAAGTTTGCAGGTAAAAGATGGCTCTAGAGTTAAAATGTATTTTCAAATTAGTTTTCCTGGTGGATAGGATGTTTAATTTTCATTTTGGTAGTCAAACTGGAGAATTGATCAGAGCAATCTGGTAAGATGAATGCTCTCAAGAGCAGAGCTGACACTCATCAGAATTCTCTTTTAACCTTCAGCCCATGTGATATTTGGTGGTAAAACCAGGGAAAAAACTGACACACATGACAGTGCATGGAGTCATTGGAGACACACTGTGGCATGGACACTGTGCTGATGGGGACAGGGCAGGTGTCCCCCGGGACTGTGAATTATACAGGGCTGTGCTGAAACTGCAGCTCTTGATTTGCATTTCTCTCAGGGCTTCCTTGGACAACAACATGGAAACTTCATTCCCGGCTGAGATTTCAAATCCTGCTCCTCCTGTAACAAGCAGCTCATCCTGCACACAAGTCTGTGTTTGGCACTGGAACTGTAAGTGTTCCCTGCTCACACAAACCTCTGTAGGGCACTTGGCCATCCCAAAATGGGGCACAGGGGCACCACCCACGCTTGGATCCTTTGCCCAGAAAGGGTCGATGTGAGGATAGGTTGGCCAAGAACCAACTCATTCACCAAAACCAGCAGAAAGTCTCCTGTTCTCCTGAGCCCTTCACGAGAAGCAGGGCTCTTTCATCTGTGGTTTCCAAACTGTCCTGACACTGGTAGAAGTAGGACTCTCTGTAAAAGCTTCATTTGATTCCTTTTGGGAATCATTTATCCTTTCAGTTCACTCTGCTCCAGAGTTTTCCACATCACCTCTGACGTATTGAGTTTCCACATTAGCTATAACATATTCCTTATATTTAGCTGAGCCATTCCTTTCTGAAAGCAAATCACTTCTTTTTTTTCATAGGATTTTGGAAACAGCCCCAAAAAGATGCCAGAAAGGAATGTCATGAAAATACACGTAGCAATACTTTCCTGCAATACAAAACATAGCTCATTTAACATGCAGATCTCTGCAAATGGTGGAAGCCACCTGCTTCCCAAGGCACAAAATTCCATAGTCCAAACCAGAAAGTAAATAAATAAAAGTACCTACATGTACACACACACATCTGTGGATCCTTATCCAAATCTATTTTAGCACAGCAGAAACCAGAAACTGTGGATGTAAAAGAAGGACATAAAGAAGAAAGTCCTTTGTGCACTACTAATTTAAAAATAGCCTATCATAATTATTTCCAGAATATGTTAACTTATAATTTAAAACAAATGTTTTGGATGAAAAAGTAGCTTTTCAAATTACTGGTGGCAAGTAATATTTATAATAATATTGATTTTATTTGTGGTCTTTTCTCTCCTGCTTTCTGGTAAGCCACTCATTACTGGAACATATTTACCATACAGTTTGGACAAGAAATTGCCAATCTGTTGTCTTTTGCAAATTGTACATTATGATATTTTGTTAGTTGATTTTAATAATGATGATGATACCAGCTGTCTCAATCACATACTAATATTTCTGTTTGTTAACTGGGGAGACAGAAAAACTTAGAACTAAAAACAATTAATACTAAACCACAGAATGGTTCGTGTTGGAAGGGGTCTTAAAGTTCATCTTGTTCAATGGGCAGGGACACCTTCCACAATCCCAGATTACTCCAAGCCCCATCCAAACTGACCTTGGACACTTCCAAGGGTGGGGCAGCCACAGCTTCTCTGGGCAGCCTGTGCCAGGGTCTTACCACCCTCACAGTGGAGAATTTCTTCTGTATATCTAATCTAAATTTCCCCTCTTTCAGTTTGAACTCATTACTCCTTGTCTTATCACTACAGTTCCTGATGGAGAGTCCCTCTCCAATAATGAATGATAATAAAAGCCCTTCCAGGTGAAAACATCTGGTTGAAATCAATGAATTTAATTAGTTTAATGAGTTGCAACTCATTAAAAAAATATATACTGCAGAAAGCTGGCAAGTATTAATCACAATGTGACCAAAAGTCTTCATGCTGATTAAACTTTCCACGTTATTCATGAGTCAATTTTTGAATCAGGTTTTAAGTACTGTACTTGCTTCAGCTGACAGAAGAAAATAAAACAAACAAAAAAACCAACAAAAAATTTTAAATAAATAAATAAATAAAAATAAAAGAGATGGCTCTGAAAAAAAGCCAGATGAGACATTTGAACTGGGCTGTGTTCAGGAATACTGGGAATATTCTTTGCTCTCATGGTTCTTATGGCTGGAGATCCCTCTCCCTTGCAGATGCTGCTGATGCTGCTTAAGCCACTTTCTTTCTAGGTTAAAAGCTTCCCCAAATCACCCCAGAGCGTCAGATCCAACAGATCTTATCCACCGAGGAAACACTGTACTCCTGCACTACGGATTTTCCATGCAAGTACAAGAGATTAAATCAAACCTCCAGATACATTAAAAAAAAATTAAAAACCCTTCTGTTCTTTAGCAAAGCTTGGATTGAGGTTTAGATCCAAACTTCATGGCTCGGGATCATTGCCAATTCTGTCGTGTCTTTCCATTCCTCTTTCTGGACACGATCAATAGCGGCCGTGCCAGTAGAAATGAGCGTCGGAGGCTGTTTTTAGAGCTCTGGTGATTTGTGCGAAAGCAAAAGAGGAGCAAGACTCCAAGTGAAGCCTCACTTCATGAAATTTCCATCTCCATCCTGCAGACTTGGGGTTTGGATGAGGTTCAGTTTCGAGATGCTTAGCGCACAACTCAGCACCTAACGAGCGCCGTGCCGGCCAAGACCTGGTTCTGCTTCAACTCGTCACCGAAATCAATGGATGGGCTTGAGATTTCACCATTTTAACATGCAAGAAAAATTTAAAGGCCCTGGGAATTTGCTCCTTTTGCTAGATTTTGAATGCTTTAGTCTAATTCTTTACTACAATGCACTGACCCTGGGCTGAACCTCTTGAGATCAATGCATGGACCAGCTTTGACAAGCTCTGCGTTCAGCTTATTCTGAGAAAAACATCAACCCTTCATATTACAAGAGGAATTAAATTGTCTAGGTAGGTGTACCTGTGAGAAAAATGTTAAATTTTCTTTGTTCTCTTACACATTTCAAACACGAACCACAGAATTCGTGTACTCTTTATAAACAAGCCCTCTATGAGACTTCCACATAAATATTGCATTCAGTCAGGTTCCTGACATGTTATTAATAGGTTTTCTGTTTTCACCCAACAGATTTGATAGAAAACATTGTCTGCTCTGTGAGGAATACACAAGAACTAGTTGGCATCCATACAATATATGCTGCTTGATGTAAATTGCTTCAGAGCTAGACTTACAAAATGTTTATTCAAGGCCTTGCAGCAATCTGTTTGGATACACGGCAGCGAGGGAACGTGTCACCTACAATGCTGCTGGGCAGTCTCCATTTAAATCATTTTAATGGTAATAAAAGCCGCGCTGCACAGAACCCCGTGCAGAGACTGCAAGCCAAGCCATGTTTAAGAAATGTTGATTTTTTTGTTTATCTTTAGTGGGGGGGCTGGTAAACTAAGGCTTTTTCTGGATACCCTCAGGGGCCTTTTGGTGACAGTGCATCCCTTGGAGTGAAAATCTGAGTGTGACACCCCCCAGTCACCTCCCCATGGTAGTTCCTCTACCTGCATTCAACACTTTACCGCTCTGTCTCCAAATTAATTTTAAAGGTCTTTGAGAATCATTTTCTTTTAAAATACCATTGTATGATACTAAATCATCTGCTTATCTTGAGGTTTGCAAACTAAAAACTTTTGTGGTGCACCAGGATTAGGAAGTCACCCTCATATACACAAACCAGCAACAGGCTGAACATCCTACAAGGAATGTCACATCAGAATGACAACCCACAGGTAAGCTCTGTAACATTTACGGCAACCTGTTCATTTGTTTTCTCAGAGGCAACCTCACAAGGATCTGATCAAACAGTGGAATCTGCATGTCAGGGAGAGGTCCTGGCTCCAGAGCTGCCCAGGGCACAAGCAGGTGACACAGAGCCGTGGTGACAGGGACACGATGTCCCCACCAGGCTGTGCTGAGTGGTGGAATGCGTGTGTGGCTGGTGTTATGCCACACTTTTTTTTGCCAGCCACAGCCAGAGCAGGTTCTGGTGAGATGCAGAGGGAAAAAGCACTGATCTGACACAAGCCCTGGCTACAGGGAGACAGCACAGGGGTTTTGCTTTGTTTCTCAGCTTGGCTCAGCACAGAGCAGGTGCAGAGCTGGCAGCCAGGAGCAGCAAAGCCTAGAAAATGTCGAGCTGAGCAAGGAGGAAATGATGGTGACCCACCATATAATTGCTCTTCGGATAATCTTTCCTCCCCCAAGGCCCTGCAGGGCTGTCTGCAGGCGAGCTCTCACTCCAGCCGCTCACACACCGAGTTCACAGCGTTGGAGAGCCTCTTGCAAATCAGCCTCCAAGTTTTAGGTAACACTATTACCTCTGGTGGCCCTACCCCACTCTGTGCAGCTGTCAGATGTATGGTTGTACAAAGCTAGAGCCACATCTATCTCCTCATCTGTTTTTTGTTCTGTTCTCTGGATTTTTCTATTCCCCACTGCCTTTAACTCATTGTCTCCTGTTAAATTGATGGACAGGCTTGGCAACCATGCCCTCTTAAAAAAAGAGAATTAAAAAAAAAAAAAAAAAAAAGAGAGAGTAATGTCTTGCCAGACAGAGTTTAGAGACGGTTCTGCATACATCTGGAATGTGGCAAACCATGAAACACTGGTGTCCTCTTAAAGCTCCCCTTTAACCAGCCAGGGTTGCATAAAGACAGTGCTGTGAAGGTCCAGCTCTGCTGGCCTCTAGGTAATGGACCAATGTTGAAGGAAGAACATTTCAAAAAGACTGGATCACTCTGCTCCTTAAGCTCCCTTGTATTCTCCCTGTAAATCTGGCCACACTCACCATGACTGATCTAAAATATTCCATTTTTAATTAGTTCCAGGCTCGCAAATGTGATTGCTACATCTGCACGACATAGCAGTGCCAAATCAAAGTCTGAGGCTGATGAACAAGTACTGCACAGTTTAAAGACCTGTTGAAGGAGAAAATAGGGCTACTCTACTATTGGAAATGCCTTTTGGAAAGTTTGGAACAGCCAGGTCTCCACCTCAATCTCGCAGGCCCACTAAAAATGAGAAACTGGGAGATACTATTTGACTTCACCCAGATTGAAAAAAGCCAGCTCTTAGAAATAATGAAAATTTATAAATGCTGTGCTGTTCTGAAGATGTCTCTCTGCAGAGATACCACCAGGAATTGTATCTGGAGGCTAAGGAATACCTTGACTCACTGACCTCATGTTTTAAAGCTGTCACTGGCAGTGTCTGGGTTGCTTTCTCACTGGGGCATCCCACAACGCATGGGTGGAACAAATATCCCACGTACTCCTAGGTGACATCAAAAGCTTCCTCTGCTCTGGATCTCTACTTTCAGTGTCCTCTTGGTAGTGTTGATTTTCTATCCTCTGTCAGAGACACAGAGGTGACTAAGGATGAGACCTAAATGATGATGGCAGCCCTGTTGTCCCAATAGCTGGGCGCAACCTTTTCTCCATAAATATAATTTTCTCTGCTGTGGAGCTCTGCTGAGCAGCTACTTGAAATGCAAGGCACTTCAGAGGGAAGTTAAAGAATTCCTTGTGGAATTATCTTGTAAGGAAGACAATAGCATGAGAAGGAATGCATCACTAATAATAAAGCATATGAGCATGGCTGATAGACAGAGAGACAGATAGGCTGAGAGATAGTCCTGAGTATTACTCTGTGGAATTTCATGCCAACTGAAACTAACATTTCTGTGGTTCACAGAAATCACTGCTGTCCCTAATTAGATGTCATGACTAAGCCACCCTAAATCTGTGCATATGGATTTTTTTTCTTTTATTTTTGTAAATGTTCTGTGTTACTTTTTCACTCCCTTGAGAGCAAGGCTGAAACTCTCACAACGACAAGGAGGTGAAATCTAAACCATTACAAACTGTGGCTTACATAAATCTAACCATATGCACTTTTGGAATGTCTCTTATATTTTAAACTAGAGGTCTGTGTGTAACTGTTCTGGCTTTCAAGTCTTTCATGAAAATGGATGTCTCTGGGCTCTAATAAGATCTCTTGTGCAAGGATACTGGCACCTGACTTCCTATTGCAGGGTAAAAAGAGGGATTTCCCCCTCTTCTCTGCCTTTGTGAAACCCCATCTGGAGTACTGTGTCCAGCTCTGGGCCCCCAACATAAGGACATGGGCCCCTAAGAGTAAGTCCAGAAGAGGCCACACATGATCCAGGGGTTGGAACACCTCTGCTCTGGAGACAGGCTGAGAGAGCTGGGATTGTTCAGCCTGGAGAGGAGAAGGCTCTGGGCAGACCTTAGAACACCTTTCAGTACCTGAAAGGGCTCCGAGAGAGCTGGAGAGGGACTGTGGACAAGAGCATGGAGTGACAGGACCAGGGGGAATGGCTTTAAACTGAAAAAGGGTAGGTTTAGACTGGGTATTAGTAAGAGATTCTTTAGTGTGAAGGTGGTGAGGCCCTGTCACAGTCTGCCCAGAGAAGCTGTGAGCACCTGGGAGTGCTCAAGGCCAGGCTGGATGGGGCTTGGAGCAACCTGAGATAAAAGGGCCACCCCTGTCCAAGGCAGGGGGTTGGTCCCTTCCAACCTAAACCATTCTACGAAAACCATTCTGTTCTGCAAACAGAGGTTTGCAACTTCTTACAGCTCCCGTGGCTGGGGGCTGAGGAGATAAGGCTGGAGGGTGAGTTCCTGAGGTTAAGGACTGTCTAGAGGCAAAATGCCTTTGCTTCCTGAAGGTTTGAGTCCCTGTCTAGCTGGAACACAAGCCTGTCTGTTTCTGCCTTGCCTTGTCAGGATTAGCAGTACCTACCTGGGATCTGCAGTGTTGACCGTGGCTGTCAATTAAAACTAAACACATTTCAGCGTGGCTGCCAGCCAAAAACACAGAACCTGCCAAATGCTAAACACAGAAGATCTGCCTAGTTTCAAAACAATTGTGCCACCGCTGTGAGAAGAGAGTGCACATAATTCCTCTGTAATCCAAGGGCTGCCAGTGCCAATTCCCAAATGATAGATGAGGTCTTCAAAAGGAGCCCACCAGAGCTGACTGACTGCTATCTTTCTTAAATCTGAGATTTTTTTTATTTTGTCACAACCTTTCTTAAAGTATTCCTGATTCAGAGCAGAGCTTTTGCTCAGTAAGCAATGAGGACGCTAAAATGCATCGGACATAAAAAAACCCCACAGCACTTGATCAAAAGACCACAACAAGTGGATTTAGATTTTTAGAATGGGTATCTGTTTGTGATGTTTTGTTAAATAATCCATCGAGCTTGTGTAATTAAATAATAAGGGAAATTATTTTGGTAATACTATTACTGAGGGTGAAACTTTCCCATAAACTCTGTTCTGAAGGGCACAAGACAATCATCATATGGTGGTTCAAACTAACAAAAAAAGAGTATCAACTACAAAAAAAATCATTTGTGACTTCTAAACTGAAAACGAATACTCTTCAAAAGAAGTATATCTAAAATAACGGTGATGAGTGAAAAAGATCTCAGAAGATGGGAACAAATTGAGCAGTGCCTGGAAGCTTTGGGGCATTCTGACCTCTCAAAGAAAGTGCCTCAAAGATGCTTGTGGCAGCAGGGGAGAAATGGGCCTCCAATCCAAAGCTTGGCTCTAATCCTTTGGAACTTGGAAGCAAACAGTTTCTATTTCCTGAACCATTTCAGAGCAATAGGAAATACATCAGAAGATGATGAGGAATGGTGACAACTCTACACGTTGCCCATGAGATGGTGTGCAAGGCAGCCTGCACAAACTCTTGTGGAGATGATACTGTGGAGATGAGGAGAGACTCATTTCCTGGCATCTCGAGGGCCAGACCTTGGAATGCTGTAGAGTTCTCTTTTTTTTTAAGGTTTGTAAATCATCCTTAAAACCTACAACAGATGAAATGTGTTTTTAATTTTACATTTAAAATGGAAACCAAACAAAGATGCCAGAGCACATTCTACTCTGTTTAACTGAACTTGGTAAAGCCCATGACAGCCATGTTTTCTTTTGCCAGAGAAACCCACTTGCCTTTTCAATTAGGCTTAGATTCACTCCAGAAATATGATGGTGCTGGGTTTAAATGGGGCTCACATGTTCCAGCTTTCACCATTATTGCCTCAAACTTCAACCGTGAAGATCTGACAACGCGATGGGACAGGTAGATCAAGGGAAAGAAATATGGAGACACTAATAACCAAATACTCTACTTCAATCCCTGCCTTTCATTCTGAAAGCCCCAAAGCACATTACAAATTGGGTTCTTTATCTCCCAAAACAATTTAATTCACCCATGAAATAAAACCATCACGGGAGGTGGGGTATGAAAGAGGGCAGAGAAAGTGGCAGATGTTTAACATCAGCCCAACAAAATAATTTTCAATTAAAAAAAAAAAAAGAAAACCAGCAAGACCAAAGACTTATTTATGCAAACACCAGATACTGTGTCTCTCACCTCTTTACTCTGAGTTTTCTATAATGCAGGTAATAGAGCCAATACTGAAAATTTACAAAGTTCTTAAAATGCTTTGGCAGCCCATGGGGAGTTAAATATTACATATAACTGAATGCCCTTCTGCCTGACCAGGAAAGGTAAGTACTCACTTGCTGCTACAGCTTTTCTCCAGGGAAGTACTGCAATGTAAGCCCAGATTTCATCAAAGCAAAATGCCTTGATCACCCTGATTTCTCTAATTTTCTGAGTGTAAATAGCTTCAGTGAGGAGACGATGGTAGCAGAGTCACCAGTGTATGGCTTTTTTCTATCTGTACATACACATATACGAAGAATTACTTTATTATGAGGGTGCTCAGCATCTCTCCTTCCATGATGGGCAGCAGTGGCGTGGAATTCCTGGCAACAAACACAAAAACAGGTTTGCTGTCTCTGGGCTTGCCCACCTTCTCCCAGCAGCAGCCTCAAACGCTGTTTTGTTTTGACACGTGTTTCCAATAAAAACACAAGGTTCGTATTGACAAGAGGAATGCTGGAGCAGACCACTAGCATTTCAGAGCAGCCACAAATCCTTCTTTCTCTGAGCCCCCAAGGGTCAATTCCACGCAGCAAGAATCCCACTCTCTAATTATTCACGTTCCTCCACTACCAGCCTCATTATCTAGTGAACTACTGTCAGCTAAAGCTGATTTTTTCAATTATTTAAAGAGACATTGTCAACTCAGCTGTGGTCTATTTACATATATAAAATCAATAGTCTCTTTCTCATTACCTCTGCTATGTCTGCTTTAAATTCTACTGAAGTTTGGAGAGGGGCAGTAGAGGTTTTCTCCTTTACAGTAAATACCCCAGAGAGATCTTCTGGGAACCCATGCAAGAGCTGGGCTACTAAGACATGTGAATGAAAATGAAATGTTGCCACTGGGATAGGTTGCTGGAATGTCCTTAGTTTCATGGCTTAGCTAAAAGGTCCAAGGATACAGATTTTGTTTTTTTTCTCAGAGTTGCCGTCTAAGAGTTTGTGATCTAGAGGATATTTTGCTCCTGACTTAGAAAAGGGCTCTTCTTGTAACCTAGCAAAGCACAGAAATTCGTCAAAGCGAAGGAAATTTGTTCCCAAGAACTACAGCTCCTGGCGCTCTGTCATAAAGTCGAGTGATCAGAGTATTAAATAATCAAAGTCCTAGTCTGTGTTTCTCCCACACTTCCTCCTACACAAGAGAGAGGAGCAGGAAAAGCTCTGAGTTCCTTGCAGCTCATCCCTTTGGAGGCCCCCATGGTCTGGGGAGGCATCAAGCCCTTGGGTCCCCTCAAGCTGGTGAAGGGCAATCCCAGCTTGCTCCAGCCATTCACCTCTTCAGGTACACAGAAATTCCCCTCACACCCTCCAGCAAGAACTGCAGTGCCGTGACCTGGATTTTCCTCCTCATGTCTGCAGACCATCATCAAATGGATTAAGAAGAAATGCAGTCTGTGTGAGCTAAACGTCTGCAAGAATCCCACACAATCCTTGCAGAATAACTGGGAAAAGGGCACTGACTCCTTTCCATCTCCTTCAGGGGCAAGAGGGACATTTAGTAAGTCACCTTTATTTGCCTTTATTCTTTATTCAGTCTCAAAGACATGATCCATGTGTTAAGAATCCTGTCTACATAGGGAACAAGGAGTATAGCCAAAACCATTGATACCACGGGACTTTTCCTTTTGCCTCCCAAACAAGTAAAATAAATATGGTGTGACTTTTTCTTTTTTTTTTTTTTTTAATAAATTCTACTCAGATTTCCAAAAACAACCAAAGGAAAACAACCACAAGGAGCGCAGGAAAAAAAAAAAAAGCCATTCCTGAGACACATTGCTATTACACACCATGAATCGCCATGTCTTCCCATTTCACCTCACACTGGCACGAACGATAATGGAAGCCTGAACAAATTTCTCGAACCAGCAAGTCAGGCTCTCAGGAGAGCAATTCAGAGCATTTGTTGTCTTTCTGCTTTGATGTGCTCTACAATCTCACACGAAATCAGGCCTCAGTGGGAAGAGCCAGGCTCCATGTACCAAAGGCAATGGGCTCCCCTCCTAGGGAGCTAATCAAAACCATCCTGTGTCAGCACAGGGAAGGCAAAGAACCAGCAAATAACTAAATAAATACAATTGCTACCCCTTAAATAACCTTGTCACCGAAACACAGAAGTACACTGATAACTCCATCCTTCTTCTGAGCAAACACACTGTACGTATTTAACTTGACAGGTTTTCAAGACTCATATTCCATAGCTCTCCATATAGTCCTCAGCAGGACACAGCCAAGAGTCTGGAAAATAATATCTTCTCTAACTCCACTATTCCCTCCCCCACTTTTTTTTTCTTGTAATCATCCATATTATTAATAGGAGGCAGCTGGTTCCCATTAATGTTGGGAAAAGTGGTCTATCTCAGGAATTATGGTTTAAATTGGCTTGTAGTCTGGGGGAATTAGCCATCTGCACCTGGCCTAACATGGATATTTTCAGCCATGCTAATCGTAAACAGGGCTTTGTTCTAGTTGTGTCCACTTGGGTTTCTCACTCTGTCTTTTCTTTTCCTACTTGGGGGGGGGGGGGGGGGAAGAAAAAAAAAATAATCCCATTAACCCTTTCACAGAATTAATCAAAACTTAACTACTTTATTACTGTCCTGCATTTTATTTTGCGTTTGTAACTGAACACATCATTTAAGTTTGAGTGGGGCCCAGCACAAGTCCTGCTGCTTTTCAGAGGCTGAACAAAATTGGCAAGAGGAAGAGGCAGTTGTTTGGCAAGACAGCTGTGATTTAGCAATAACTTCATGACGTCCACACGAAGCTGAATATCACGTGGGCAGGAAAGGCTGAGCACCAGGGTAAAGCTGCAGAGAGGGAGGGTTGCAGTATGGAAAGCAAAAACACCAGAACATTGCAAATTACTCCAAAGAATGAACTATAATGAAAAGAGAATGAAGGTTTTGGGGTAGCTTTTCCCCCACCTCCCATTTCATGTCCGTGTTTGGCAAAACAGTTGTGTTTTCCAGTGGTTTGGGGCTGAGAAAAGAGTGGATTCAAAGGTGAGTGAAAATAGATGACATCATCAGGTCAGGGGGCTGCTCTCTGTCTCACAGATTTGGCAGTGCAGGTATGAGCTCTATCCCACCTCCAAACCCTAGGGAATCCATACACAACTGCAGTTGTAGGAATAATTATTCTACAGAGCCTATCCAGAAGTTTGACCAATTCTTTTTTTTTCTTTAACAGCTGGATCTTTACAGAGATTTGTTAAAGACAGGATTTTCTCTCTCTCCCCATCAATCCTCCTGCCTTAGTGATTATAAATGGACAGTGCTAATGTGTTTAAAAACTGTATAGACATAGTCTGGGAGAATAGGTTCATCAGTGGCTGTTAATGATCTGGACAAGAGTTTTGGCTTGAAAGCCACTGAACTACTGCACGCTGGAGCTGCTGAGGCTCTGCCAAGGAGCTGCTCAGTCTGATCACGTCCAAATCTCCTGCTCTCCCTGCAGACAGGATATTGCATTAGCCATGACACTGGAGCTGTTTGCGCTCACACCGTTATGAGGGCTTGTAGTGCGAGCAAAAA
The DNA here is from genome assembly GCA_036630365.1 of Acanthiza pusilla. Classification (NCBI taxonomy): domain Eukaryota; kingdom Metazoa; phylum Chordata; class Aves; order Passeriformes; family Acanthizidae; genus Acanthiza; species Acanthiza pusilla. Next base: position 14,893,815 of record JAXCHO010000004.1, on the reverse strand, counting down.
TACACTCTTTAATCTGTCAGTCACAGCTTCATCTGAAGTTCTGGGCTTTTGTCTGAACAAAGCCAGCTCCAGTGGCCATTTCTTGTGGTGCAGCACCCCTTTTCCACCCAGACCTACCCCCAGGCTACTGCACTGAGGTGCCAAATCCAATTTTGAGCCAACACACAGTCACTCCATCCCCCACCTTGTCAAATGCCAGCATGTCCTGGCAATGCACATCTCAAATATAAGGAATCAGAGAGCTCCTTACAGCTCCCTCATATCCCCACCTGGTTGATTGGACCACCTAGCTCTAAATGGGCTTTTTTGCTTGCTCACTCCTTTTTCAGGATCCAGCTAAAACAAGCAGCCAAAACACTGACCTCTCATGCAAGAGCCTGTAGCCATGCTATCTGCAGCTTCTCTGGGATCAGAAAGTGCCAAAAGCTCGGAAAACAGCCTGGATGTTCCAGGCCAATTTGCAGTCTCAAGAGGCCCAGATAGTTTGGATAACCTACAGTCAAGCATTACAATTTATGGGAGCTCATCCAAACCAAACTCCAAATCAAGTCACTCACCCATCAGGAACTGAAACACCTCTCAGAACAAGGTGTGCTGCCAAGTGCTGTGAGGTAGGGCCAGGCAGCAAGGAGAAGGGACAGGGTCAGCTGGGGATGGACTGCTGGAGCCAGGATTTGGAGGGCAGGGAAGGCGCAGTCACCCTCCTGCTAAAATGTGGGCAAACAGCTGGTAGCAGAAGGAAACGGAGAATAAGGGAGGTAGTTTTTCATCAGCAACTTTGAAAAACCCGTTCAGCTGCCCCCAGGAGATGTAAATCAGGAGGAACTGGTTTGTGGGAGTAGGGAACGGTGCTGAAGCTGCAAGGGGGAAAGATGGAAACTACATCCACAGTGAAGATCAGGGTAGGTCCCAGGGGACTGCAGCTGAACATGAGCACCTGTCTGCCCAAATGTAGGGTGTAGTAAAAGGGAAATAAAGGAAGGAGGTGAGGGCAGAAAGACATCCTTAATCTTAGTGAGCTCCTAAGTTTACTGAGACAGCCACAAATTCCTGGAAACGAGAGTTCCCACCTCTTCAGGGAGGAGGATTTAGGCACAGAAGCCAGAATAATGAATCTTGTGCAAGAAAGGTATATTAAAAACAAAATAATAGAAACTACACAATGTAATAACCGAGAGAAAAGGCACCTGCAATCCCCAGATCTGTTGTGTTAGAGGTGAGCACAGTATCCATGATTCAGACACAGTAATCAAGAGAAATAGAATCCAAAAGCAAAGACTCCCCTGTGACTTGCTCTTTTGCCTGACTCCACCAGCAACAAACCAGTCCATGACTTCCACCTGCTCTGACTCTCCTCCTCCTCCTAATTGAGGTCCTCAGGGCTCATCTTTGGAGTAATTGGTGCAGTGTCTGGTACACTGCAAACCTGCTCTCCATCTCTGCACTGCCTGGACAGTTAAACTTATTTCTTCTTCATGACAGCGCAGATCACAAAGTCCAGAACAAAAAGTGCAAAAGCCGGAGACAAAGTCTCCTGGCTGGAGATGCAGCTGTGGAACAAACTTGCAGAGGAAATGAGACAAATCCAGTTAGAGCACCTTTGGGACACAATGGAAAATGTTTTCCATCACAAGCAGGATGATATTCACAGCATCACCATCCCTTCACATCTGAGGAGAGAGATATTTTTAACCATAAAAAAGACGAGAACCAGAGATATCCCCACCTTGCTTTTGCTGACCTTTCTTTTCTCATGAGCAACAGTCATGTATTAAATTGTTGTGATATCCAGAAGGATAAACCATCAGGAAGCTCAGTATTTTCAGCAAGGAAAATACTGCTGGGAAATACTGCTGGAGGTTGTGGAGATGCACAGTTCCATATGTACGGGAGATGAAGTGAGACTGGGGATCTTACAGACAGTGGAACTGTTTGCAAAGATTAATTTCTGTGACCCAGGTGTGTATAGTAAAGACCAAACGATGAAGCAAAGATTTTAAATTAGGCTTAGTGGAGATGGAGATGAAGAAAGGATGAAAGGCGAATGAAAGGAAATCCACATACAGATGGTCCATCAGCATTTTTACCTTTGGTTTGTGCTTTGGGTTGTTTTGTTGGGTTTTTTTCCATTTTGCTCCCTGTTCAGGAAAATCTTGAAGCAAATGGGTAATAAGCTAACAAATTCATGCAGCCCAGTGTTTATTTTCTGTTGTGACATGAATATCTGGGCTTCAAAGAAAAAGACAGATGGGTCACAGCATTGTAGCAATCAGAGCTTGCCACAGAGAAATTAACCCACTGAAACTGGGGTGGAGAAATCAAGACCCCAGAGGGTTGATGACTGTTTAAGGTCTTGGAAGACTTCCTGAAACTTATTTCTCTGTGTTGTGCTGACCAAGTAGAATGGAGAAAGGTCTTATGTGCATTTAAGGATAGGGAAAAAATCCAGCTACAGGCACTGGAAACACCATATGTAATTTCTTAGTGATGCATCTCCTTCCAGATTTCCATACCTGCTGCTCTCAGAGAGTCACCATCACCCCCAGCTACACAGATTTTTTTTTGTAGCAAATAATCTACTGGCAAAAAATGTATTTCTTTCCATCCCGTTCCTGAAATTCTGTGCACATCCCCCATCCCAAATTAGCCTTGTTAGTGCATTTCAAAACCAAACTTCTTGGAACACCCTGAATTTCAGAGACTGATACCCTAACCATAGTTGGTCCTTCAAGAAGAGGGATTTATGTCACCAGCCTCATCACACAAGAACCACTGAAAATCTGAAGCTTAACATGCTGCTTGACTCCAGCAAAAATGCAGTCTTGTAACAAAATAAACACAAGAAAAACCTCTTAATAGCACAAAGACCTAATTCAGGGAGTAGATTTCATTATGGGAATAGCACGTGCCTGTCTCACAGACCTTAAAGTATCCCACATGCTTTGCTTATTTCAGAACCTGACTCCATAAAACAAAACACTGCAGGATAATCATATTTATTTGTTTGGTTTTCCACTTTGTTCAGTTATCCCAGCTTAAATCTAAGCCAAATGTTACACTCCAAAAACCCCATGGATATACATGTTTTTTGATTTACTAACAGAAGTAACAAAATAGGTTACGAAAGCCAAGACCAGAGGTCCTCATTTGTAACCATTTATCCTCATGTAGTTAAAGGTCACCCACAAATTACAGACTGCGGGTTCTAGCACCGTTTTATATATATAAATATACATGTATATTTACAACTGCTGCATACTTATTTTCCACGGTGTGGTGCCCAATGTTTCTGCTGCAGACAGAGCTGCCTCGCAGGAAGGCTGTGCCTGTGCTATATTTAACACACAGGAACTGTTTTCATTGCTTACAAGTGGGAGGAGGAGAGGGAACACGGTAAAATCACTTGTGCCCAAGACAACCAAAGGTAACTGTTGTGGTTTGTGAGCTAAATGCCTGCTCGTGTCCCACACGAAATAGAGAAACAAACCTAGGAAACCATCCTGTTGAGAAATGACTCACTAAAACAGGAAAAAAAAATTGTTTATAACTATTCCTATCTTTTCCTTAAATGGAGGAGAAATTGGAACGACAAGCTGAAGTTTTAAACATCAGAATGTCTAAATAACAATAAGATTCGTGAAGAAATATAAAAATAAAAGAATAGTACTTACATTCCCATTTATGATTCTTTAGGCAGAAGCCTTTCAACATTGCTCCGCAGCTCCTGCCACTTGAAAAACTGAAAACCTGCATTCTCAGGGAAATACATGACTCAGGAAATCAACACTTTAAGAAAAACTGCAAACATTGTGGGACCAGCACTAGAACTGTGAAAGTGGGCAGCAAGCCTGTGTAAATTGATTACCCAGCAAGTTTATAGGGCCGGTGAAATTATTAAGGACTAATTTGTAGTCACCTACAAAAAAAGAGATCTCAGGTTAAGCAGATGGTGTGTTACCATGCAGGGAACACTTGAGCCAGTGAGATGGAGCTTCTAGGTTATTTACAACTTGCCATTTAAATTAGACTTCAAAGATGACCAGACCTCTGTAAGTCTCTTCCAACCCAAAACATTCTGTGAGTTTAAGATTTTGGCATATATCTCTCTTCAGTGGGGGGTGAGGAGGAAGGCTTTTCAAAATACAGAAAGGAGGCAATTGAAAAGTCAGAGGTGAGGAAAATGAGGGGTTTATGCTTGGGCTTTAAATAATGTCCTCCCTGCAAAATGTGTTTTGAAGTTTGGACGTTTTCTAAGTGGCTCTTCAAGGAAATTATATAGATCTCTCAGTTCTGTGCTGCGGGGTGAGGTTTAGCACAGTGTTGCTCACTGCTATAAGGGACTTCACACACTCTGCACTATTAGAATTGCTGCAGTATGTACAGACTGGTGCTGTCTCCCTTTGAATTCCTCCAGCTCCTTCCCTTAGTCTCTAGTTTTATTTCTGAGCAGACTTCACAAGAAAAGTCACCACAAACTTCCTTAGTCCCTAAAGATAGTTTAGGTTTTCTCACAGACTCAACAGCCCTACATACTCCACCTGGGAATAACACCTGGAAATATTACCCAACCATGTAATTCTTACAAAAGAAAGAGGTCTGTTTCATTAAAAGCTATCATTTATATCCCAGATTTAAATGGACATTTCTCACTTTGCTTTCTCTTTGCTCTCACCTTCCGTCCCCAGATGTGTTACAAGCGCAACAGCCCCAGAAATTGGAATCATAGAATGGTTTGGGTTGGGAAAGAACTTAAAAATCAACAAGTTCCAATGCCCTGCCATGGACAAGGACACCTTGCACTAGACTTGGCTGCTCAGAGCCCCCTGGGACAGTCCCCATGAGCAGAGATGGGACAGTCCCCACAGCCTCGTGCTGCTGCCTGTGCCCCATGCTCTGCCCCACGTGGGCAGCCCGAGTGATGTGCCGAGAGGGCAAAGAGGTAAATACATGAAACTGCCCCCCAAGAATGAGAAATCAAAGCATGGCACACAGGGCAGAGGGAGAAGAAACCAAGCCCTGCTTCTCCCAGCTTTCTGCTCCCTTAGAGAATCACAGAAGTACAAAACCATGAAAACAATAACCCCAGCTGCAAAGGCAATGAAGCAATTTGTTAGGGAGATGACATTTTTAATGAGAAACACTTGCTGGAGGAGAACAAAAGGCCCTGTTTGGTCAGAGAGATGCTCTTGATACTCTTCTGAAGTGCATGAAAAAGTAATTTCATTTAAGCGTCATACACAGAGCAGCTGAATTTCCTGGGGCTCCAGATGTTGTCCTGTGCAGATGCTGAACAAATGGAACTCTGTCTTGATGAAATGAAAAGAAAAAAAGCAAGGCTTCCTAAACCAAAACCCATGCACCAGAGCATTTCACATCTTAAAAGAAGAAAAAGAGAAGAGGAAAAAAGAGAGAGAAAACCATGCAAATTGGGGGGAAAGGAAGTTCTTGAACACGGCAGTGCTGCCCATAGGATAGACTGTTCTTAATCACTCGATGGATAATTGAAGGAGACGAGAATCTGGATTTGTAAAATACCCAAGGTCTGGCTCTGTCGCCTCTTTTTCTTGGCATTGCTCTGTTTCTCTTTGACAGTTATCTGGCTGCACTTACACTGAGTTTGTTCCCTAAGAAGGGACAGATTCTGCAAGCTTTTATTAGGCCAGAAGTTACTGGAACATTCTGGGGCGAGAGACAGATTCAGAATCAACAACTGCAAAACTATGATCAATATTTCACTGTATTGACAAAGGGTATACGTGCGAGCCTGATTCCTAATTGAAATTACACAAGTTTCTTTCTTAAATTTTGGGGAGGCCAAGGGGTTTGGTGCCTCAGTCGTAAAATCTTTTGAAATAAGTGATCAGACCAATATCAGCTCTTATATTAATGAAGACTAATGAAGTATAATGACCTTGATGTGCAGATAGTTCATTCCTGAACTTAGGGGTGGGTGACAGAAGTAGCTGTGGATGATTCCTAGGCTTTGTAAGCCATACAGGGCCTATAGGGATCCTGATGTAAATCAGAATAGCCTTAGGCCTGCTGGCTTACGCTCTCTTTTTTTTTTTCCTGCCTTTTTAGGCTCTGAAAAAATGGACACTATTCACTCTTTCTCCTAAGGCACAAGTCTCCTTCTGACACAACATTATCCTTCTGCTAAGTGGTAGCAGATGACACAGGCTAAAGCACTGCACAAACACGAGAGCATTCCTGCCTCTTACACAGGGCCCCTTCCCAAGAAGGCAATGCTGTCACAGAAAACTCTGCCTCTTAAAAAAATAAAACAGTAATAAAAGCCAGGTTTGTGATGCTGGTCCATCAGCAGGTGGTACTGTGTAGTCAGTTTATAGAGAACAAAGTGAGAACGATATTGTTTTAAATTGGGATTTGGAAAGGGTGGTTAGCATCACATCTGACACCTCCCCAAAGGGCAAAGCTAAAGAGTGACACACCAGAGCACACACCAAACCAGGGGGAAGCAGCCAGTGGGTGTGTTAAGCAGATCTGAATAAGAATAGAGCTAAAAAATTCGAAAAAGAAAACAATGTAGTGCACGCAAGTTATGAGAAACTGGGGACTGACCTTTTGTTTCTCTCTGTAGAGAGGTAGAAACAGGCTGAGAGCAGATTCCTTCCTGCTCAGAGGGAAGAAGCTGCTTCCAGAAAGCCTCACCAGCCAGAGAGAAGTGACCTCAGAGCTCAGGCAAGAAGCAGATAAGAGGGTTGAGAGAAAACATTCCTTGTTATTTTTTAAAAGCAATGCATCATAGGTCAAATGAGCTAGTTTTGTCCAAACTCAGTCAAACCTAACTCTTAGATGACCTAATGTAAACATCAGGAAACCACGGTGCTGGTGGCTCACAGAGGAGCATTGTGCTTTGGAGAAACCTGCTTGAAGCAATGCAATAAAAATGAATTGGCCTTAGGATGGAAAAATCAGTTTTTACAGAATTATTGGGTGTGATCTAATGACTGCACTGAATAACCCAAATTCCAACAATAGGTAATGCTTTTAAGCACCTTACCAGGTTTTGTTTCATGCATATGTTGCCAAAGTAATCCCTTTGCATACATAGAAAGTACTCAGTGAAATTTAACTTCTGGTGAGCACTTCTGAGAGCCTTCTAGGAGCAAGCAATCTGTTACTTTATATTCTGAAGAGGTTTGCCTTAAGGCCTGCCCCCAGCAGCAATCAGCAGCACACTGACAGGCTCCAAGCCTTGATTGCAAATGAGGAGGAAAAAAATCACTGGGGAAGAGGGAAACTAAAGATAAATAAGATATTTTGCCCTCATTTTTTTTTCTCCCAGCACACCCTGCAGCGGAGCGTGCTTAAGCCATGTGGGATGCAGGTTTCATCCCACGGAATTTTTGCTGTGAGGATTTTGGGGCAGGGAGCACTTTGGAATTTCCAGAGTGACAGCAAATGCTGCCACATGAGGCAGCATAAAGGAGACAAAAAAGGAGTGGTGCTGAGGGATTGGGAACTTCAGGGCATCATCAAACAGATGAACAAGGCAACATTTTTAAGGGTGAGCTTCTTATTAGGGGTAACACCATTCCACAGCAGGCACTGTTAAATCCTGCTCGTGGGAGAAGACAACTCAGAATGTCACTGCAACCCCACGCTGCCTCTCTCCTGTGTCATTTTCCCCAGAAATCCAAGGATCATCTGCATGGCAGATGCTAGGTCTGCATCCAACAGAGAGCCAGTGGAAATGGGCTGTGTGCCTCTCCTGAGAATCATGGAATTATCTCTCCTTGTGCATCTAAGGCAAGGGACAGCCAGACAAATCTTTAGTAGTATAGCAGCATCCAGGGTATCGTTAAAAACAACATGGACTCAAAATCCAAATTGTCCCTATCCTTCTTTTCAGAGAGTTCTTGGTCTTCTCTGTATTTCTTTTGATATTTTAAAATAATTTTAAAAATTCCCCTAGGCATAAATATAAAATAGTTTCTTAAAATCATCTGGAGTACCCAGCTTCCTCACAGAGTGCTAAGTGAACACACTTATCCCCTCAAAAACACCAGGGAATGATGATTTCCTCATTCAGGAATCGAAGGCTCATTTTCATGGATCATTAGAGATGGATAGCTCTAAAGGTAGTCTAAACCTTTAAACTCCCCTGTCTTTTAGTAAGGGGAGAAAACCAGGAGAAAGACAAAGAGAAAGGAAATAATGAACATTTGCAAAGCCACTAATGAGCTATTGCGGGTCATTACTTTTATTTCCAATAGGAATTTAAATTACAAACTGTTTTGAGAATCAGTTGCATTAGGCATTTACTTCATAATGAATGTGACTGCAATTTTAAAAAGCTGGTGTGCAGGATGGTAGAGAGGCCATAAAAAACCCAAGATACGTATTGAATTCAGCGTGCGCATAATGACCATATTATTTCTAGGGAATTAACTTTTTTCCCCCCTAACTTTCCAGACTCTGAATCATTTTCTAATAGGATCTCAACAGGCAATAGTATTAAAAATGTGTTAGATGTTAGTATCTGAGCCAGGAAAAGCACGACAATCTAATACAGACAATCTAACCAGGGGATTCATCCAAGCCTGCCATCCATCTTTCCATTCTCTGTGGTGTGTCTTCCACTTCAGGGTACACAGATTGAGCAAGTCCTTGGAATAATGGCATTTAAATTAGGTAAAACCTACCTGACGATGTTTCCTTGCCAGGCCAGCTGCAGCTCCCAGAGAATACCCAAACTACAGTTGTCTTTCCCTCAGTAATGCCAATTTGAATAAAGGAATCATTTCAGTACGTGGAAGCAGATTAAAACCAGCAATGTCATTCCAGTAAAGGGAAAAGAGAACCCCAAAACCCCAGCTGTCATGGTCTTGACACTTGATTTTCATTCCATAGTGGAACAAAAACGAAACCTTTCAACAATTCTCATGAAAACTTTCAGGAGAGAGAGACAAGCCAGAGTAATGAACTTGCTGGGTGAGTAAGATCAGCAAACTGGAACAGCCACGACAGGGGAATTTGAAATTTGCCATGTTTTTGTACTTGAGACAGAAGATTCAGTTTCAAGATCCTCCTTTAAATTAAAAAAATCTCAAAATAACTATAAAGCAGTCTGATCTGCAAAACTCATTCTTTTCCAGTTTTTGGTAAAATGGCTTCTTTAATAGAAATATTTTTAGCTTTTTTTTTCTTTCTTCCCTTTTTTTTTTTTTTTTTTTTTTTTTTTTAATGATCCTAATCCTTAAGACTGTGGGGAAAAAAACCCAAAATCTTGTTTTGACTAGCATGAAATTCACTGTCTAGATTTAGGATGTCCATTTACCCTCTTCCTATTTATCACAGTAGAACAAATGAGGTCGTGCTGGGAAAAGAACAGTAAATACCTAAATGAAAAATACCTGCATCTTTCCAGTATGCCCACTTTTTCTGAGGTATCCAGGGAGGCTAAAAATTAATCAATCAGCTTCACAGTGTACAACTGCACATCATATTTGGATGCTAGTGAGCTTGATTAAAGTCTCACTTCAGTAGTGCAGACTGCTCAGAAACCGTAGCTGTCTTTGAAGGCTTAAAATTGCCAAAGGCAATATAAAGAGAAAGAAGAAAAAGGCATTTTCAACAAATTAGCCCATTCACGTGTTTTAGCCTAGGAACCTTTGCAGAGAATAAAAGGAAGCTAATTACTCCAGAATATTTCCAATGGTTCAGTATGAAACAATTATGTTCCCTCCCCTTGGGATAGATTTGAATAAAGGAGTTATTAACTCAAGTTTTGTTCAAAACTTAAACCTAAAGCTTTGGTGTTTCGAGATATTTTGTTTTCCTACTCAGATATGCAGAATGTGGTCAGAACAATGGACATGACTTCTTTGGACACTGTGCCTAGTCCCTTATACCGCAGGTACATATTTTACAGAATCGTCCAGAAACAATAATTTCTTTGACAAGCCACTTTAAAAAGTCAATATAACATCAAGATTCTTTCTCTTTTTCTAACATGGACATTCCACTTTATGCCATTCAACCTGCCTACCTTTAAAAAAAAAAAAAGTCTTGTAATCATTAATCTATAGGGAGACACAGAGAAATGTGTGAATTTGGAAAACATATCCCTTCCAGTTGCTGGGCTTCACTATAATTTGCATGTCTTCTTGGATGACCCCATGAATAATTATTCCAGTAGGGCTGGGGCGCTCTAAAGTAAAAATCCATTTAACTGAGTACATTTTGTGTTCTCAGTACCCCGTTCTAGATGCCCCTAGAACAGCGGCATTTCTGCATTTTTAATAACTCTGGTGGCCAATAGAAAGTAATTTCTGTGTTTAGTTTAATACTGACTCGGGAAATGCCTAAACAAGACAGAATGGTTTATATTATCGTTATTATTGTTTTAAGCAGAAGACAAAACAAGAGGGAACAAAAGTTAAAGCTGTTGTGACTGAATGCTGTTTATTTTAATTCCAGAGGAAAAAGATTTACTTTCAAGACTTGAGTACTTGCAATGTCCTTATTAGTTAGAGTGCATAAAAACAAAATCTGTAATTTTGGGGCTGACAAATGGGTTGCCCAGATGTTACAGGACTTTCACTGAATTCCTACCTGGGTATGGTTATTACAGACACTAAGGTATAAAGCACAGCAGTGTTCATTTTTACTGCAGGAGAGACTGCATGTAAGCGTGTGCATTATGCTCTAGCCTGTTCCATCCATTATTCACTGATATTTTTGATGTACAACTTTGCTCTTGGCCATGAATATTTACCTCAGAACAACTTGTGAAGAAGCTGCTGCATAAAGTACTCAAATTACTGGGAATTCCAAGAAACATCAAACATTTGGTTCTGCATTTTTTTAAGAGTATTTTCAGAAAAACTCCAATTTTGGACTGGTATGTTCATCTGAAAACATTCAGGCTCATAATATTTCATGAGAACATTTACACAGAGCTGCTTTGAGGGAAAAAACTGAAAATGAGCAATAGAAACTTCATTTTGGCTTTAATTATAGTTATTATTGCAGATCAAGGGATATTAAAATAGTCCACTGCAGATGGACTCACACATATATTGAATCAGAGATTCAAAGTGAAATATTTCATTGGCAAGTTGCTCATAACTCCTTATTGCTGCCCCACAGGGCAAGCCAGTCAGTAAGACAAAAATCTATTAAAAACACTTTCCAAAGTTTTCACTCTGGGTGTAAAGAAGGGCACTGATTTTCTTCTATTAATGTTGCATAAATACAGACTGAAGACTTCTCCCTAGGTATTTGTTAAGGTGGGAGTGAGTCTCTTTACAGAAGGTCTTGGAGTGTGATGTTGTATTCACACTTCTGGCAAGGAGGGGAGGAAAGGAAAAAAACATTAGTTTGAACAACTTCTTGCACCCTCCTGAACATAAACTATGCAGGATTCATACAACTGGAAAGTAGAAAAGATCGTATCATGGGGATCTCTCTACTAAATACCTCTTATGGGAGGAAAATGCTCATTCTCACACATTCCTTGGTGGTGATTTACGGGGTTTATGTCTCAGCTGAGAAATCCCATAGCAGAATAAAGCATTGTTTGATCAAGTTCCTTGATCAACTGGTCAAAAATCAAAGATATGGCTCTTAGAATCCCTCTCAAATTTAGATTTCATTACCAATGCGGAAGAGTTAGACAGCAAGCAGGGGCCTTGTTCACACATTTTTCTATAATTAGGTTACCTGGCCCCACAAAGAGATCCTTGCACAGTGAACACTTGTGGAAAACACAGATGAACAATGCAACCACTGCCACACCTGGAAATGGCACATCTCACCTTAAATTGGCCCTTACAAACTTCAGTACAGGAGCAGTGGATGAGAGTTATGTGGGCAAGTTTGGGATAAGAGAATGAGTTGCTGAGATATATGAAGATCTAAAGGAAAACAATTCGATTGAGAGGTTTGTTCTGCAGGGAGGGTCCAAAGATAGGACCAGAGCAAGAAGTCTGGAAAGTTGTTTTAGCAGCAATTTCAGCAGATTGAAATAGCCAAACCAAGTCCTTCAGCCAGCAGGAGCAGTCAGGGGGGGCAATCTGAGAAGGTAAAAAGAAAAAAAAAATCTTTACATTTTCTCTCCTTCTGTGACTGGCTTGCTGATGCGATTTTGCACGTTCACTGTCATGCCCAAGCACATGTGGAGTGCAGTCAGAGGCAAAGAGGAGGAGGGAGAGGCAGTAGGAAGTCAAACAAAAGTCCTATGAAAGGAAAGTCTGGAGTAAAAATAGCATGAAAGCCCCATTCTCTTATCACAGGGCCAGATGTGGCAAGGCAATGTATCCAGAAACAGTGTGGGTCTCAGATGGTGTTTTTGTGTCCATCTCTGCTTGCACTGGTGATATATTACCATTATTACTGCATTCATGTGCACCCACTGCTCTCACAGCACAGTCTCTGAGCTGTAGTGCAAACCTGAGTAATTACATTAATTTATCACACACACCTTTGGCTGCCTCACCACCTCCTCCCTCCTGAATTCCCTTAGCCTTCCCAGCAACACTTCATGCTAGAAAATTTTGAAGTGTTTAAGAGGGAGGAAACCAGTAGGGTTCTATAAAACCTGAATAAGGCGTTACAAAATACACCCTGAAAATGTGTTGGCTCCATCCTTTTTCTCCAACAGTGCAAATCAAGAATAACACCAGTGTGGTTACACTCCTGCTCTATTAGAGGATGACACCATAGGTCAGATCCAAGAACCGCAGGGTGAAATTGCCTCCAGCACTAATAAAGCTTAATATCTCTTGTAAAATTATTAACCCTAATTAGGGTCATTACAGCTCCTTAGCACTACAACCTTACTCATTTACCTGTGTTTTAAAAGCAGTTCAGTTTTTGTCACCACTGTTGGTGTTCAGAGGTTACTGCAGAACATTTCTGTTGATGAAGATCTCCCTTAATTTTTACAGCCTGAATGAACCATTGGTTTCTCTGTTGCCCACAATGAGATGAAAATGTGAGCTAATAAAACCCTTACAATAAAAAAATCCCAATTTAAGCAGATCAGACCCTAAACTTGCAACATCTAAGGACAGACAACAAAATAGCAGCACTGAGCTTTTACTTTGATGGAGTTTAGGCAGTAGAACCCACAAGTAACCAGGACACTACACCAGGAAAGACAGATAATATTTGGTATTTTCTATTTGGTATTTTCAAGAGTTTCTCCTCCCTGCCTCCCCCCCTCCCTCCCTTTTGTGTGGCTGCTGATACTCACAGCTTCTCCAAGGGACAGGACAATTAAATAGATGTTGCTATTAATTTCACATCTGCACCACAGAGGCTTCCTGGACAGTGGCAGCAAGACAGCAGCTTCTTTTGGGTGGGGTATCCTCATCTTCAGTGGCTTTCCTTCCACATCCATCAGGTGAATGAGATTTTTAAATTTTCCCCCATTTCACCCCGACACTGGCACACCTGCAGAATCATGGTTTTTACCTCTGTAAATAACTGATTCTGGTGTTTCAGGTTGTTCAAAACAATTCTGTGAATAAATAGCATTGAGTTAATACACCTACACAGACTCCCAAAGTGTGAGTGGGACCATTCTGTTTCTTTGAATGCAAAATTACCTACAGATTCTTAGAACTGCTTCAGACATTCCAGCCACCTTCCATACAGGCACATCCCAAATTTCGTTTTCCTCTGAATCAATATAAATTCCCAAGAACCCATAATTCTGCCTGTAGCCTTCCCTCACTGACCAGCTTAATATTTTACACTCCAAAAATCAAATAAGAAACTTCCTCAGTTATCATTATCATTTTCCTCACATTACATCTCTCCTTCATCCCTTTTTGAAAGTCCTTTTATCTCTTTTTAACAGTCATGAATGCAAGCACAGAGAGAGGATGATTCAATTCTCTGTGCTCATGCCAGTTGAATTCAGACCACTTTTTAAGAAGTTTAATTCCACTTTTAAAGAAGTGTAATCCTACTTTTAAAGAAGTTACTTCCGCTGGTCTCTATCTGCTTCGAGGTTACGTGAGTGAAATCCTGAGATCAGAACCAGATAGAGGAGCAGCTTCCTCAGCAAAGCAAGTGAACTATTTTAATATCAATCAAATCTAACAGAGAGTGTGATTAGGTACCTAGTTTTATATCACACAGCAGGAAAGAAGATTGAATAGTAAGGATTTTGCATCTGAAATGCATTGATAATTCAAAAGTCTTTGGGTTCTGATGGCTTGGCATGTTTGTGTATAATTTACCGTAGTTTGGCAGTTCCAGTACAAGCTGAAATTAAAGTCAGCCTGTTGGAAACGAAGATCTTGTGATTTGCATCATCTTAAAGGGGAGATAAGGGCTCTTCAAGCTACTGGTGACAACTTGACAGCTCAGAGACAAGCAGGGTTAACATCAGCGCACAGAGGTCTGCCTCAGCTGGGGCTCAGGGTCACCCACATAGCATTCCCCAGCCAGGAGATCCCTCCTGTCTGAAACTCTTTGGGGACATTTAGCAGACAGGTGCTGGGGCCAGCTCAGCTGTCAGGGGGACAGTGCCCACACGGGACGAGCAGACACAGCAGAGCTGTCACCCTTAAACCCTGAACAGCAGCTGAGTTATTCCTGGGGTACCCCATGGAAACACAGGTTCATGAAAACGGGAGGGTTGTTTCAATAGTGGCAGTACAGGATGGCTCCCAGTGCTAACTACAACAGAGCTTTTAAAAACAGAAGCTTTCAGCATCTAAAAATTTTAAATCTCAAATAGTAACTTTCAAAGCTGATCAGATGGAGCCAAAGAGTTGTTTGATGCCTGAAACACCTGGAAGAAATCACTGCACCCCCATTTGGTCATCATATTCAAGATGTTTCTCTCCTTTTCTGACTCTGTTTAGTTGTTAAACAAGTGAAATGCCCTTCAGTGATGCCATCACACAGTCACACCGTGCTGCTGACCTGCAGTGCCACATGGATAAAACCTGGCTTCACAAATTCCAATAAATCCGTTTTGCACAGATGAAGCCTGTCCCCAGTACCTTTGATATGCAGAATTCGTACATAGCAGAGGGGAAGTCTGGCAATGAATTTCTATTGCTTAAGATCTGATCTCAATGCACAAAGCGAAGTCTTGAGATTAGAAAAACGCATTTGCTTCTGGGAAATATTCTACATGCACAGACGTGTTCAGGAGACAGCTTTTCCTAGCAGAGGATTGTGATCTCTATCTGTAGCCCTTTGTTCAGAAGCAGAAAAAGGAGGGAAGAGTGGAGAGATCTGGGTAAGAGGCTTCAAACTTACTGATACAGCTCCAAAGCTTTCATAACTTGCTCCCACTCCTGCATGGGCAGGAGACCCACAGAAGCAATTCCCCACATAAACCCTCAGAAATCATTTCTTCATCTAATTAACATCCCTTATGATACATGTAACCCAAGAATAGCAGATGACAGAGTGTTACTGTCCACCTGTTTTAGTGTATGAGCAAAAGGGGAGCAAAAGACAGTTCAAGTGAAAATTTCCAAATACAGGTTCATGCCAAGGTTCTTCCAGATGATTCCTAAAGGTTGATTTAATCTGGGCTGACAACTTTTAAGGACCCAGTCAACCTCTCTTAAGTGATACAAAATAAATAGGGGCAAAACTCTCACATTAATCTGAAACTGAACTCATAGGCTTTATGAAAGCTGACATCTGCATATGAGAAAATTACACATGGGTGATCAAAGTTTTCCTCTGACATGATCCATCTCCACCCTTACAGATTTGAGGATTTTCTGTTTGCCAGCAGACACACATCCCTCATACACACTGGGCACATTCCTCAAGGCCCATACTGGAAACCTGTGCTGCAGATCCCAGTCCTGTGCCTCCAGCTGTTGCACGGATTGGGAAGGAGGAGGATTTGGTGAGGAAAGTGGTCACATTGGCTTCATGGCCACATCCATCAAAGTGTCCATGCGGATCAGAGCCACTCTGATGGTGGCACAAAGGCTCAAGGGAGTTTTGTGCAGTTTTTTGTGCACTCAAGTGCAGTTTTCCTCCTCCAGGGTGAGAGCAACAAGTTCTGACTTTTTTTCTGCAGAGCTTTACATTCACCAAACAGTTGTCAAGGACTTTGAACTGATGTGAGCCTCCCAGTGCCAGTGAAGATATTTAAGCAACCAAACCCTTGCAGGCAGGAATTACAGCTGATTTCCTTGTCCTGGAGACGACGAACTGCCAATCAGCTGAGCAGGATCTCAGGGAAGAGGCAAGGTGAAAGGGAAGTTAGGAAAGGTTGTCCTGTGATGATGGGATTGATCTCTTAGGGCACAAGGTGCCACCAGCAAGACACACAGAGCTCATCCCAAGTTCCCTGAGTGCCAGAAAGACAAATAAAGGAAAACACCTGTATCTATCCAGATCCTCCTGAGCAGACACCAAAAGTCCTTCCAGCATCTTGATCCTATATTCTGAACAGCCTCAGGAAACACGCACAGTATCTAAGAAATCTCCCAATATCCGGCCATCCACAGGCACGAGACAGAAGCATCCTGATGGAGCACACTGAAACTGTTCTTTCCAAAGTGTGCACAGCCACAGATGCTTTGATAAATATGTGCTGCAACTGGCAGAGTTGTTTCATCTGCCTTCAGTATCACTGGATTCAGAATTACTTCCATATTATTTTCTTAGCCCAAGACCTTAAGGGAGAAATAGAAGGGAAGGAGCAGGGGAGCATAACAATCTCTTCTGTTAAATCCCCCTCATGTGCGAGCACATGAAGCCAGAGGAGTTTGCTGCCTCATGCTGTGAGTGTGTGTCTCAGCTTTTGGCAGTGGAACAAAACCCTGGGAGCAGTCTGGAGGCATTCATGTGTTTTGCTGCTTGCTTTGGCTACTGTCGAAGCAGCCTGTGTGCTCTTTACGGAAATATGTTTGCAAGGCATTTTTCTGAAAAGGGTCACAATGAAAATACCTGCCATTTAGACTTCTCCAGCCCCTCCTAAAAAAAAAAAAGTTATTAAAAAAGCTGATTTTCACATTTTTTAAATAACAATGGCAGCCTTATCCATAAGAAAAATCAAAACAACTGGTTAAAATGGGTTTTTTTAGACTACCCTCTACATGCCTCATTTTTTATTCATCACAGCACATATTCTCCTCTGTGAGATCTTACTAGGATATAAAATATATTCAGAATTTGACTGCTGCCTAAGGAAGGTCTGAAAGCCTTCAGGGCTCTTCTAAGGCCATGCATTTGCCACGGGAGGAGGGCAGCACACCTGAACCAGCAGGAAGGTGACAATTCCTCTTCCAGAAGTTACAAGGCAGCAGCAGATGACTGTGGGGCATCCACCCAGCACTCACTCTGCTCCTGAAGCTAATTTAGCAGCCTGCACTAACTCCTCTGCTGCCTTGGCTGGGCAGCCCCTGGCGTACGTTGAAATTTTACTTTGCCTTTGGGTGCCACACAGGACACATTTCATTCTGGCTTTCCAAAGTTCCTGGATTGGAGATGGAACTGCGATCAGCTGCTGAATTACCCTCAACACCTGCAACTGCAGCCCCACTCTTTCTCTTGGCAGTTCAGGGTTAGGAATGGTCACCAGTTTTCTGTGTTAGATTCCCTCTGGAGTGAGGGCTGAGGGCAGGGAGAGCACATGGCAGAGGAAGGACTTGAATCATGAACCAAACTGCAGCCTGGACCACGAGCCAGTTGCTCTGATGAGCTGTCCCAAGAGGGTCAGAAGGAAGCAAATCAAGAGTTCCTCACTTTGGAAATTTCTATCATCACTAAAACCGCTTTACACCTGAAGGGACAGGAATTCAATTATCCTTCTGCTATTTCCCCATCAGATCATAAAGAGCTGAGAAAAATCTCCCCATGAGTCCAAACCCAGTTTCTCTCAGTCCCGTTCATTGCTGCCACACTCCAAGTTTGCTCCAGTTTCCACTGGCTCCAACGTTCTCCTAGTGCTGTAAGAAGATGCAAAGCAAGGTACAAAGGGCAGAGGAACTGAATTTGATTGTTCTGGGTCCTTGCTCATGGTCTGATTGAAATATGAGGCATTATCTACTTTTCCTTCACATCAGCTCAAACCACTGGCTCTGACATGAGCCCCTTTGAGGCTCTCTGATAAAGCACTTCAGCAAGTATTTCACAATCAAAATGAGTCTTGGTATTTCTGAAACACGCCAGAATCATGCCAGCACATCTGCTTAGGCTGAACAACTGACTCATTTGGCCAAGTCCTGCTGCCTCTGTTTCCCTTTCCTAATAAAATAAGGATAAAAATTAAACCCTCAGTAGACTGAAGTTCTCATCCCAGTTCCAAATATTTTTTCCTCCATTTTTTTAAATGGCCTTCAAGAAAGGAGAATGCTTGGGGTTTTTTTCCACTGCTGCCATTTTCATCTGTTGTTCATCACAAAACAGATTGAGGGATTTTATTGATACTGATATACGTCTGATCTGTGCATGTCAAAAACCAAGCAGAAAAGCATTTTGGAATGTGAAAAATACAGAAAATATAAGGAGGGAATGGAATGGAATGGAATGGAATGGAATGGAATGGAATGGAATGGAATGGAATGGAATGGAATGGAATGGAATGGAGAAGGGAAAATGCTACATGAAATACAGTTTATCAAGAAAAATGCTGAGAGAACTCATCCTAAGCTTGAGATAACAATATGTATTAAATAAAATAAAGTGGCCTCTGCAAGTGGAATGCAATGAGGAACACTCTAGGACCTTTCCTAAGGTATCAGCTATTTAAGAAAAGGACTGGAAGATATCACTCAAAGAAACAGGTAGGAGATCATATTAAAGGGACTTGTAACAAAGTTTTAATTTAATTAGATCATGGCCTGATGATGGGCACTGGCCCTTCATCTGCATGGTGCCTTGGTTTTAACTCTCTCTGGAAGGTCACCAAGGGAAAATTGATTGGGCAAGTCATCTTTAAGGCATGGAGCAGAAAGAGCAATGTCATCTGTAAAAAAAATCAGAAGCGCAACAAGCGCAAGACTGTCTTGGTTTCCCCAAATCTGTTGAAGCTGTGGTGTGTTTTACACATTAACCTCTCCACCCCATGAGCAGCTCAGGGCCAGATGATGCTGAGGTGATAGGTCACTGAGGCAATAAAGCTATGCCTTATTAATGTCTGCGCTCCTAAAAATGCACCCCCAAATTCCTTCCAGATATTCCACCGTGTGATAGAGGTTTTATTTGTGGGTTAAACCATAGAGCAAACTGCAACCCTCCTGCCCTCTTAAATCATGCAGCCTCCTTGGAATGACTAAAATTCCCTCTGAGTTGCATTACCCAGAGTTTGTAAATGTCTGGAAGGCATAAACCACTAATGCATGTAATTTTTCTTTTCTCTCCCACCATTTCTCCAGCTTTCCCACACAGATCGCTGCTTTTTCCCAACCACTTCAAGAACAGGATATATTTCTGTTTCAGACCCCATGCACTATCTCCCCTGATCCAGGGAGTCAGGTTACACTGAGATTCAGAACATACTTCCTCGCTGAACAAATTGGACATTCCTTTTCCCCCTCAAGGAGCTGTCTGCTCACAAACCAGGTGTGACTCGGAGTGGGCACCCCCAGAGTTCCCTTCAGGGAGGATTGGAAGGCCTTGAAGAGAAGTTATTGATAGACTAAGCCAAGAGCAAATACCTCGATGCACAGCGCTGGATCACTTCCCCTGTTTCTTTGGATCCTGCCCTTGGATGAGGTGTTCCCACGCAAAGCTGGCTCTGCCTCTTCCCACAGAGATTTCTCCTGCCCAGCACGGGAGGTTTCCTCCTGCAGAAGGCTCGGTTAAGCCACAACAAACCTGTTTAGCAGTTCTGTTCTGCTCCCCACCATTTCTGCCAGGTTCACTTTGCATAATGTCTAGCGCTGGTTCCCAAGGATATTTTTCACATACAACAAGCTTCTCTCCCCTCCAAATATTCTCAAGTTATTAGCATATTCAGAAGGCTCTTATTTCTATACCTTTTTTTTTTAAGTAAGGCACTCAAAAGCCTCAAACACCAAAGCCAAGGTGATCTGGGCTGCGTCACCTTTAATTTTGTGTCTCTCCTGCTCACTAAGAGAATGTGCTCTGTATCAAAAGTAGATTGTTTGGGTTTGAGCCCTTGGATTAATTTTTATGCATAAGCTTTACCTGGATATCTCTCAAAAATAATTTTACAGTCATCCTGTGGAGGAGCTTAGCGTGAGCTCAGGCATTGCTTCTCATCCTTGCTCAATGCAAACCCCAATATATCTCAGATCTGTGTGCATCCAAGGTCTTCTCTATTGGTCACCAAATCCATGCTCCAGGCAAGAATTTTTCACAGCCACCACACTCATCACTCTCACCTTTGAATAGCACAGCTAAAGATTCTGGTATAAAACACCTGTGGTAAAAAGGAAGAAAAAAGTCCTTCTCTGCTCACTTTTGTACTCCAATAAACTGACATTTTTTTTCATACATCTGTGTAACACTACAGCTGTCTCAGTTACTTATCCTCAAAATTTAAAGCCCCACTTATATTCTCTTCCGGGCTTACCCTCCAGAAATTTTTATAACATGAAATGGACTTTTCTTGACTTCTCATGCTGTTTACACCTCTGCAAGGTGATGACTGTTAAGCTGGCAGCATCTCCAAGAGTCAAAAACAGACTAATCACTTAACGTACACAGACAGGCTGAATTCAGATAGGATATGAAAATCAACTTGCTTTTCAAAACTCACATTAACAAGTCATTACTTCTTCCGTTTATGAAACCAATTCAGAAATGTTGAAACAACAGGGGTGTTCAGACTGCTTCTGGTTGGGACAGAAATACACAATTTTGGCACAGTCTTCCAAAAAAGACAAAGATGAAGGTGGGTGAGGGAGGAAAATAAATGCAACCCAAGGTTTCTGCTGCTGAAGTAGTTTGATATAAATGTGGGTCTGTGAATCTTGCAGAAGGTTGTTTTCAGCACTTGATTCTTTGCTCCTGAATCTTTTTTCCCATCTTCCCAAGGTCAGTGATTTGTAACCACACATTACAGCATTGGCTTTGAACCTCAAACCCCTATCTTTGAGATTTTGGTTCTTGTTCGCTGCAGAGGCAGGAACTATGTACAGCACTGCAGCTCCTGCCTGAGATCTCACATGTCTCTAGTGCCAGATGACAAATACTTGTGTGCCAATAAGTTTCTGTGTCTGTTTTCATATCTGGGACTCCTGCAATGGATGAATAAACACTGAAGTGGCACAACTAGTTCTGCCTGAAATGAGTGAATAGGCCTGGTTTGGTACACACTTACAAATCTCTGCTCCATTCACTGCCTCTTTCTTCTTTCTGTTCAGAGGATTCTTCTCTCCTTGAGCACTTTTTAAAAACTATTATCCTTACTTTTTAAACAAGCGAGGATAATCCTCAACGCTGCGTATTTCCTTGAACCTCAGATCGTTGCAACTAATCACTTAATTGTGGCTCGGTTGGAGATACCAGGCATTCCAAATGAGCTTTTCCAGGTACCAGGCAATCAAACCCTGCCAGATTTCCCAACTGCACTCCTCTGGGTGGAACGAACCCCAGTGGCTTTGGCAAGTCAGCTGCTCCCACCACCCACACCTGCACACACCTATTGGTGCCTCATTCCCTTTCTTCTCCCCCTCGTCCCACCCACCGAGGCAGCTGGGCCAGGGGGGGAATTTGTAGTTCAGCAGTTCAAAAGAAAGCTCATCCATCCTGCACCAAAAAACTGTGTCAGGGGCACGGCTGCCCTGTTCTGACTTGCCTGCAGCCCTGGGCTCCCATCGGAGCACACGTGTGGAAGTCCTGCTGCTGTCACACCAGGCGGGGTCTGGCATTCCAGGGCTTCAGCTGCCTCTTCTGCCTGCACATGAGGAGAATTCTCTGCTGACATCTGAAGGAACTTCGTGCTGCCAGGCAGCTGGGAGCCAAGACATTAAAAAAAAAATAAAAAAATTAAAAAAATTTAAAAAAAAATTCCACCCTCTCAGCTTTTCCAAAGTGACACAATAATACCACGCAGGCTCCATGGCTGCATAAAGCTCCAGTGAATGTGGCATGAGAAACAAAATAAAAGTGAAGGCCTTTAGCTTTAAAAGCACCTCAAACAATGTAAGGACTTATTTTTCCTGTTTTATTATTTTTATGACCCTTTTTATTCTCCTTACAAAATGCTCAGCATTCAAGAGATATTAAAAGCACCTGAACATTAAACTTTCAAAAGGACACAGCCAACCCTCAAAACTTTGTTTTCTTTGCTTCCCTTTTATCTACACCTATGAAAAAACCAAAAAAAAAACCAGAATGAAAACACAAGTTAATATTCCTGGAAAACCAAAAAAAAAGAAGCCCTTCTGCCTCCAGTCTCCCAGCTGCCTTTCCACAGGAATCAGCTACAAAAATGCACTCCCTGAAGTTCTACTGACACTATTTGGTGATTATGGTGCAGGGATTACCTGACCTAATAAAGCTGTGTTTTTTCCCCCTCCTAGTGGGGCAGTGCTCATTTCAGGATGCAGAGTTTTTCAGAAGAAGCACAGAAAAGGCACGAAAAAATTTTGAATGCTATATTCCTTTATGGATCATGGAAAATAAAGAGGATATATAGGTGGAAACTCATTCCTTCCTTCTATTTCCTTGCAAATCATCTCTGTCTGTTGCAAACTCAGCATTTCAGCTGGCAAGCAGTCAAAAACCTGCCCAAGAAAATGTGATGCCCTGGTCCCAAAGTCACTTATACCATTTTCCCCAGGAGGTTCAGGCATTAATCTAAGGTCAGACACATCCTGTATGAAACAAATACAGCAAAATTGGAGTCTTGCCTACTTTCACCTCACTAGCCATGGTTTAGAAATGAATATAATTAAAACTAAGGGAATAAACTAATTTAACTTAATTGTTAAATGTGATGATACATGTTTAGTTCTCAGCACTGTGCTGATCCAGTGCTGTTCCCTGCAAAGGACATTCTCCCTCCATCTTTAAAAGCCCATGGGATAAACACAGGCCCAGGGATGGTGACAAATCAGACTGAATCAAGCTTTTGTGTGTTATGTCCTCATTTTACCTCCTGCTTTATCTGTAATTAATATCTGTAAAATGTTGGAACTTTCTTTTTCTCTTATCTCAGCCATGGCGCAGCCCCTGGATGTGATGAGTTGAAACAGCCTCCTGGAGGGATTTAGGCTGGCAAAGGCGAAGATTCTATACCTGCTTATCATTTTTGTTTGGCAGTATCAAAAACGGTGGCAGCCAAGCACTGCTTGCAAACTTTAATATTAATGTGGTTTATTTTGGTCAGCAGGGTAAGTCTCTTTGGTTGTGGTTCGGATCAAGCTGTGATTTTCCAAAGTGCCTGACCAAGTTTCTCTCAGCAGTTTGCTTCTGCAATGATAAGTCCATGCCTGTGTAACCTGAGAAACTTCAGGGAGGTGTGAGGAAGGGCTCATGAACCAAACCAATCTGAGGCAGTGCTGCTCCCAGCGGTGTCAAAACATGACCCGTGTGGCTGGTTTGACTTCTTGATATGACCACAAATTCCCTCCCGTGAGGACTATAAAGCACAGACCAACATTTTAATTTGTGACAAACAGTTGCACAAAGTAATTTACTATGAAAAGATCCAAAGCAACCCACCACTAGCCCTATTCTGAATTTTTTTTAATATATTTCTACTATCTGTAATTACAGGCATGAAATCCAGGTAATAAGTGGGTTACATTTTCTGCTAAGAAAATGATGTCTATAATTACAGGCACGTGTTCAACTGAGATACTGTGGTATCCAGTGCTTCCACAAAGATGATAATTGTCAACCTTTGCACTGTAATTAAGTCTAAATGGGAATCCTAATCGTTTTCCAAATGAGCAAACAGTAAGCCTATCTTGATTGGCTCCGTTGTGGCAATGAATGAAACTGATTTACTCTATGAGTTAATTAAGTTTTATGAAATCCCATACCCCCCTCTCCTCAAAACCCACGTTGTCAGCAAATATTTGAGCTAATTAGTCTGTATTGTTTTAGTGCTGTGTGATAGTATTACCTGCATTATCCCATTAGGAAAGCCTTGGTTTTCTGCAACCTTGATTTCAAATTTTCTCCCTTGGAGCAACTCCTCTGCCTTTGATTCACCTGTTCCTTGAGTTCACGGCCTTCCTTTGCCTTTGAGGATCACAATTTCAGCAGGGCTCACCAACACAAGAGGATGCTGTGCCTTTTGGTGCTCAGCTCTCCTTACAAACTCCTTTATGCCTCTAACCACGACCTGACAGGCTCAGTGTGAGTGATCACATCTCCCAGGCTTTCTCTTCACTGCTATTCAGGTGGGATTCTTTTTTCCCGTCAAATGCCAGTGCAGGCAGCCCAGCAGGACTCTGCTTAGCATGGACCACACGGGGAGGGAGTGTGGATTGCTGGAGGCAGTGTATCATCCTGGGTGAACTGCAATGCTGCACGAGCCAGCCAGAGCCAATGGAACCTGCCCTTGCCTTCTGCTCTTAAACACAACATAATTGTGCTGGAAGCATTCAGAACTTGTGTGGATGTGGCACTTGGGGATATGGTTTAGTGGTGCTGGGTTAACAGCTGGACTCAATGATCTCGGAGGTGTTTTCCAACCGTAAAGATTCTATCATTCCATATCATTAAATCAGCCATGGTTAGAGAGGTCATTTGATGTCTCAGGCTGATTTGCTCCACTCCTGGCAATTAGCATGTAACCGTGCAGAACAGTCAAGGAACTCTTCCACATCACATCCTCAGTCTGCCAAGAAAGCCACAGATAAATATGGGTTCAGGTAGAGTTTGGTAGGAGCTGCCACAGCTGGGGATGGAGAAGAGAGGGAATTTTGGATCCTCTCATCAGCCAGCAACAATCAGCACAGGTATGCTAAGGCAGTACAGGTTCACTGATTTATTATCTGTGAAGACAAGGTTTTGTTTCCCACTCTCTCTGCTCTCTTTGCTTTCTCACCCCAGTTCTCCCAGAAGAACATATTTATTCTTCCCTTCACGAAGGACTTGAACTGCAAAATAAATGCAGAGGAAAATGTTTCCAATGCACTTGCTCAAATATAAATTTTTGTGCAATTTAGTGGAAAAAGTCACAGAGCTGAAAAAAAAATATATGTTCTTCCTGTGGCGAGAGCACCTGAAAGGCAATGAAATTCCATTACCTGCAACAAGCCCATAAACAGCATTACACAGCAGCCACTTGTCAGTGCTGGATGCTATTTGTGGGAAGCCACTAATTGCAGCTTTCATAAAACGGTTTGACTCCCTTCCAGGCTGATGCACAGAGCATTCCAAGCGGGTGATTTAGGAGCTGCAGGAAGCCAAATGCCCCAGCCACGGGGGAAAGCTGCCACTTTTGGCCTCCCTGGGGACAGATCCCCATCTGAGCAAGGTGTTGGCCACTTCCTGCCCACCGCCTTCCATGCTGTCAGGGTCTCCTCCTCCAGCAGGGCCACCATAAAAATCAGGGATTTGTGGGAGCAGGAATGTAGCAACACCATAAAGGGCAGCCTGGGCATCCAGCAGGTTCCTGGGAGTTAATATTTTGGGAGAACTAGGCAGAAAGACTAAGACTGCCATCAATTTGCCTAAATGGAGGCAGTTAATATCCCTTAAGATGTGATTCTCACAACTTTGTCATCCTAGCGCAGGGAACAGTGGACCTACAGGAGGCATCCTCCTCCCTGGAAAGACAGCTGGAGGTCAGCTGGGGCATGGTGAGCTTCTCAAGAAGTTTGGGATGGTTTGGCAACACTCATGGCACAAATCACTTTCCCATACAATGAGCCCGCAGCAGAAGTCGCTTTTCCAGTCTAATGCTAAAGCATTTTGCTAAATGCTTTCGCAAAAGACCTCTCTTCCTAATTACCTTTCTTCTTATGTAACCTGGGCTCCCTCAGAGAACAAGTACGGGAAACGAAATGTAAGTCAAACGCATTATCTTCATTCTGAATCCAAAACACACAGGCCTCACCTCTGACCCCAGGATTGCTTCATATCTTGCCCCCTGGATCTGTGGGGATGACACAATAGGACATGTTTGATTGGCAGGTGGGAAAGCTGGCATGCAGCAGTGTGATTCATCCATCCTGTCAGAGCACACAGAGAAGACAATCTGCTGATGTTTGGATAGTTTGCATGTCCTTATCTCAGTGGAACTTGTTCACACAAGCAAGGTTTGATTATTATGTTATCTTAAGCCTTGCCCTATACTTGTCCTAGTAGCTGAAAACAAGTTATTTTAGCCAAAGGCTCCAGAATCCTCACTCTTTTTTTAAAAATAAAAATAAACTGATCTGTGAATAAAAATAAAAAATTAAAAAAAAAAAAAAAATAAAAAAAAAGAGAGCGAGAGAGTGAGGGAGAGAAAAAGGAATAAAAAGGAACAGAAAAAAAATAGAAACATATTTTCAGTGGCTCATGAGCTGGAAAAACAACATTTTTTAATGAGGGGAAAAAAAAATTAAGGCCACTCAGCAGCTGAAAAAGCAAGCACTTATTAAACCAAAATATTTAATGTTCACAGCCGTTCAATGGTTGGAAAAGCATGTTCTACTGACCATGTTTAATAATGTTTAGAGCCACCCAGGGCCTTGAAAAGCAACTTCTTGCCTAACTTTGCAGAGCTGCTGATCCTAATAAATAACATGCATGTTGAACCCACAAATCTAACAAATCAGATTCCCTGGAACTTCTGGGGGGAAAAGGGTTAAAAACCTGAAGCAGAAGGTTTCTCTACTTTACAGTGCCTGGCAGAGAGAGGAGGGGAAGGAAGCACTGCTGCAGAGGGGAGCTTGGATCTCTGCTGCTCTTCCAGTGGGGAATATCAGCATCCAGAGAGTCACCACATTATCCCTGTGTGAGAAACTGGAGAACAAATACAGATTTTCTGTTGCCAGGTTCGTGGTACTACAGACACCCTCTGCATCTTCACAAACTGGGAGCACTGGGGATTGTAACTGGGCAAAAGAGGCCAGGGACAGATTTTTATCTGTGTCTCCAATCAACCTATAACATAAAATTCTTCATCAGCTTGATAATCTAATGGCTTGTCCTGAGGCAGGGTCACAGATTAATTCAAATTTCATCATATTGGCGCAGAGGATATTTGCTGAGGAACTGGTCCTGCTCTAGCTGTTCCTTACTCAGAAAAAGCCTGTGCATATTAAAAATGGTCTTAATTTTGCTGCTCTTAAAAAATACTCAGGATTCAGTCCTAGGAGAGCTGAGGTGTTGTGAACCTCTGAGCCTTTCAGCAGCGTGACTGCCTTGATTTTGAAACAGTGCAGCAATTTGTTGTCAATATTTCACACTCCTCTAATTTTCATATGTGGAAAATAAATGCTTGGAGCAATCTCGCCTTGTTGATGGGGATGCAGGGAGTCATTCGAATCCCTCTGGGCATCTGGAGCCTTTCCAGCAGCTCAGCATGGTACCTGCAGAGCAATTTGTCTCTGCAAAAAATATTTTGCCATTTAAAGCCACTAAGTGGCAGGGGAAAGCAAGCCCTGAAATATATGTTGTGCTTGGTGCTGGTTCATGCTGAGGGTTTTAAATGCAATGCAGAAACCCCTCCCAGAGACATCAGGTTGCTGCTCAGACAGAGCACCCTTTCTGATGCCTGATAATTTTCTGTCTTTTCTTTTGTATACCCTTTTTATACATTTTTATACCTTTTCCCATTCTCTGTACCCTTCTCCCATTCTTTGTACCTTAGCCCCACACGCTTGTAATTTTTATAGGCTGATATTTAACTTAGTGTGAGGATTTTGCAAAGCAAGAAGACCAAACATTCACAGTAGGAGGCCAAGAGCTCTGTACTATCTCAGAACTAGAGGCTCCAACCTTAGATGGAGCGTTTTCTCTGGAACGTATTTTGTAAACTGGAGTATAATGTCATTTAGAGAGGAGCAATTGGAATAGGAAGACAATTACTTCATTTATTAAATTTCTTATTGAGGGATTTTAGGGATATGCTAATTTGCGAGGTCCATGAAATTGTATACGCATTGTATAGAGTGAGCTTCTCGGCATGTTTTCACCTTTGACGAACTGTGCACCTAGGATCTTATTAAAATCAGAGGTAAATACCCTTTTCCCTTTTACTACTGTGTCTGCCTCATATTTCTAACAGCCAAAAGGCAATTTTTCCAGCAGTAGAAAGAGGAGAGATCAATGTGTGCTAATCAAGGTATCAGATATGAGGGGGATGTATGAACAAGCAGAACAGGACCGCTGTGCTGGTGAGGTGCCAGGCACATGGCCAAGGCTCTGGGCCATAAAGGGACAGCAGAGGGGTCACACTCAGCTGCAGGGTCTGGGGTGCCCACCCGACCCCACAATGACCAACCCCAAGCTCAGCCTGTAATGAAAATGATGACAGGAATTGCTCTGAACATCTGACTTCAGTGCCTCAGAGGAACTGGCATTTTTTGGGTGAAACTGGAAGCTTCAGCTGTTTAATTTCAGGTCACACTCATTTGTAGTGTCCCAACTCATGGCAGTGACCTCCAGCTGGAAAAAGGTCAGCATTAAGGGCACACCAACCTGAATGCTTGCAGTGGCACAGCCTCACCCTCCATCCCCAGTGACACAGGATTTTTTCATTCAGAGGGAAAACACCCTGGGGTACTTTTCCCATGCTGAAATGCTGGCTTTGTGTCCCCAGCTAAAAAACACATGCAGCTTTGGTGAAAAGCCATGTCTGTGAAGAGACATCAAGAAATGTGAGTCTAGTCAGTCATGGGGGCACCTCCACTGCAGGATTCAGGGTCCCAGGGGTTGGAGAAGAGGGTCACAACAAATCAGCCAGTGTGCAGGGTGGAGCTGAGTGAAGCTCTCAGGGTGCAGCACACCGATTGTCACAGCTGGGTGTCACAGATCTGTCGCAGAGCCTAAGAGATTTACCACAAAGGATCATTTACAAAACTTGTATCTACATCACCGTGCCCTGCCTGGTCCCCAGGAGCCCTTCACAGCCCAAGGAGAACACTTTTCTTCATGAACAAAGAGTTTAACACACAGCTAGCAGAGTCTCACTGATGCCAGGACAGGAAAAAAAAGAGTTTTACTGCTCCACAGCTGCTGACAGCAGAAACCTTCAAAAATATGCTGCAAGTGCCTCTGTTCCACGCAGAGCAGGGCTGCAGGTGACCTCACCACGTCCACCTCCACCCATCTGACATGACAAGGGGTGATACGTAAAGAAAGAACAGGGTCCTTCTCTCTCCTCAGCATTCATAGGTTGAGATTTTGACATCTTCTGGGTCCTGCACTCAGCTGGGCTGCCCGCTCCTTAGTGCCAGGCTCAAAATTCTGAGATTTTCCTAAAAATCCTGAGAGCTTTCAATCCTACCATCACTTAATGTAGAACCTTTTAATTTTCCTGGATACTATGCAATCAAGAAAATGGCCTTTCCTCCCTGTTCTTCCCCCTATAAATTATTATTAATTGGAGCTGAAATGGAAGTTAGACTGATGTTAAAACACCAGGCAGAGAGGGCTGCAAAAGGTAAATGTGGGGAAGGTATTGTCTGCTTTGGATCAGCCCAAAAGAAGGATCCTGGAGGGGAAAAAATAAACCAACACAAAGGACTGAAGGTAGCAGCTCAACAGGACACATCTGTTCCTGCTCCCAGCAACATTCAAGAAACTCATGTAAGAAACTCATGGTCACTTCTCATGGGACTTTTTCCCATTTTCTGCAAACATCCTGACAAAATCCTCCAGCTTAGCGTCCCCAGCAGCTCCCACCACCTGCTCTCTGCAGCCTCCAGCGCTGGGCTTGTCCGAGCTCTCACAGACCCCGAGCAGATGAGAACAGGCTGCAGGAATCCTGCGGAGGAAGCACATGTCTGCCTGTACATCCAAATGAAAAATGCCCCGGATCCAGTTTCCTCCTGTTAAGATCGTACAAAACCCTGGTGCTGTTCTCTCCTGAGGAGCTGTAGGGAACCACCTTAAGCCCTGTGACAGTTTTGACAACAGCTGCAGCAAGATTAATGCTTTAACTACATTAGTATCCTTAGTGGTACTAAGTGGTTTTTCATATATTTGCTCTTCCACAGTGGTACTACAGGATATTTACCCACTGGGAATGCTCCACTTTAAACAGTAAAAGGACACGAAGCTGTTTTCTCCCAGACCAAATTTTCAGTTGCAATTCACAGTGAATTTATTGGGGTTCGTCATGAATTTAAAGTAATGCAAACAAAGCAGAAGAGAAATAAAACTCCAGATCTGGGGAGTAACGATGTTCATCAAGGAATGCTCTGCTGTAAAAAGATGCCCCAGCACCCTCCAAATTTCTCCTGCTCCAGGAAATTTTACAGGGTGAGAGCTGATGAGTAAACTGTATGGGGCAAGTTGGAAATCTCATGTCAAGAGAGGCCAAATAAAGTAAACTGAACTGGTTAAGGGAAATGGAAGGAAATGGAGGATAGATGGGGCTGATGTGAAAGTGAAAGCTGCACTTGTGTTGAGCTCCAGTGATAATTAATAAGGGGAATGGGGTCTGGCTGTGGTGGGATATGAATGGAAACAAGCAGGATCCTTGTTGTCCTGAGGAACAAGAAAATAGCCTTAAAATCTGCAAGTGTAATTACAGTGCAGCAGGGGTTCACGAGAACACGAGGAGTTAAATCTTCCTTTCAGCTGACCGGACTTTTTTTCTTTTCTCTGAAAAATAACCTGGTTAGACTCCTTGGAACAGCTGTTTTCTACCATCCTTGTCATCTGTTTTTCAAATTACCCAGATATTAAGTGATTATTTCTTATGATTTCAGCTCAAGAGCATCTGGATTTCTTGAAAACTCCCATCACTTCAGGTTTCCCTTCCACCTCCTTTACATCCTGTCTTCCTCTCTTTGGTCTCAAAATTAATTTTTCCCCTAACAAGCTGATATTCTTGAACTCAGAGAAATTGCAGGGTCTCAGTTGCAAGGGTAGAGGCATGCACAGAGAGGAAAGTGTGTTAATTATTCTTCATGAATCCTGACTATTTCAAAATCTTGTCCTTCTAGTTATAGTTCCAGGAGAAAGGACTGTCTGAATCAATTGTAAAATGTCTGCTGTTGTAAGATCATTCCTCAGAAGTTTTTAGGGAACACAAACTGTGCAACCAGTGCTCAGACTTGTGCTGAAATGAGGAAATCGCTCTCCTTCTCCATCACAATGGTCAAATCCATGACTTTGCTAACAAAGCTGAGGCACATTCCAAAGGTGACTCAGTGATAAAGATGCAGAGCACAGGCCTGAGGAGCTCTGTGGTGGAACACTTACCAGCAAGTGTGTGACCTGAAATTTAACATCGAACAGCAGGATGGGCAGCACCAGGGAGGTTGTAAAGGATTGAGTGACTGTATACATTACAGAAATGAAACATGATCTCTCAGTTCACAGCTTGCTGCACTTTACAGGTTTGTGACAACACGGCATCTTGAGACTTTGAGTGCCCCAAATATATTTTGCTAGTTTTGTTACGAGATATTGCGCCTTTAGTTTGCCACCTGCTGCCCCTGTTACTCCATGTGCATCCTAAAGTAGGTATCCCTCACTACAATTGCATATTTTCCTTCTCCCCAAATCCCCAAACACCTCTGCTCCCCCAGCACAAAGCTAAACTGACTCACCAGGGGTCAGTGCCACCTTCTCCTCCGCAACACAGCAATAAAAAAGGACTTGGGATTTCTCATTAGGTTTTCCTCTACGGATTCCTCGATGGAACATACCAGGGACTCGAAATGGGTTTTATTTGTCTGCCTTCAGGTCATTTGTGGTGATTGCTTCCTCTCTGCAGAGGTTACAGCTGTCAGCGCTGTGCTGCTGGGATGGAGCAGCACGCGGAGATGTTTGCAGTCCCTCCGGCCGTCACATCCCACCCTCATCATGTCACCAGGGCTTAGCAGGACCTTATCTTGTCTTTCTGCCCGGGAACAAAACAGTGCAGGCACACAGTAGCCCCACTGTGTGACAGAGCTGAGGTGCTGGGCTGCTGAGGAGCCAGGCGGCTTTGAATCTGAGCACGACTGAGAGGGGAGGGTGTGGGTGATGTGCAGGGTCTGGGGGTGCTGCTGTCTCACTCATGCTCACACAAAAGTCTTCACTAGAAATAGAATCATAAAAGCTGGAAAAGATCATCGAGTCCAATCGTGAGCCCAGCACTGCCAGGTCCACCACTAAAATATGTCCCTAAGTACGACATCTACACATTTTTTAAATGCTTCCAGGGATGGTGACTCCACCACTTCCCTGGGCAGCCTGTTTCAATGCTCCACCACCCTTTCAGTGAATAAATTTTTCCATATCCAACATAAACCTCCCTTGGCACCACTAGAGGCCATTTCCTTCCTTTCCTTTCATCCTGTCACCTGTTTCCAACTCCCACCTGGCTACACCCTCCTGTCAGGCAGTCAGACGGAGGGAGAAGGTCCCCCCTGAGCCTCCTTTTCTCCAGGCTGAGCCTCCTCAGCAGCTCCTCATCACACCTTTGCTCCAGACCCTTCCCCAGTCCCATTGTGCTTCTCTGGACACACTCCAGCACCTTTCTTGTAGCAAGGTACCCAAAACTGAACCCCGGGTTTGAGGTGTAGACAGCTCACCCTCACCATACTGGGCCCGTAAAGCCATCAGTGTCAGATAATCTGTGCAAAAAGCTGCACCAGAGCATCCACACCTCTTTTAGGGTGTAAGATGGGCTGTCTGTGTGGCAGAAAGGAAGCTCAGCACCTGCAGCACATCACTGCAGACAGCCCTGGATGGAAAAGCCCTGGGTCAGCAGGCAGAGGATGACCTTGGACCCAGGATCACCTCATATTGACTCAGGAGCAGCGAAGATGAAATATCCAGCAGGAGCACAAGCTGGACCTTGAGAAGGATCTATTGACCTGGCTGGTGGAGATCAGACCATGCTGAGCTCGGGAAATAAACTCAGGGCTGAAGCTGTGCTGCTTTCCTCAGCTATCTGACACCACTGGTGCTGAATTGGCACCGCTGAGGGCAGTGAAGGATGGGTTGAATTTTTGTCCCACCTGGATTTTGAACACTCAGCAGCTCCCAGGCATCAAGGCCCTTCCTCACGAGCACATCCATCACGCGTGGCACTGATGGATTAGCCAAGGAGTGACTGGACACAACTAATGAGCACTGTTGGGGTGAGGCAGACGAGTGCTAAAAGGGCAGCATAATGGAAGTTTCCATCCCACAGGATACATCTGCACTGGAGACCGTGTCCAGCCCTGCAAACCCTCCAGCCCCTGGTCTGTTTGGGATGCAGAACCTTGCACAGCTTCTGGCAGCAAGGGCAGGCAGGGTCCTTGCCCCAGTGTGGCCTCCCCATGGAGTTAAATCAGCACTTCAGCCTCTGTGGAGGTGTCCAAACCCACCCACACCCCCTGGGAGGGGATCAGGGCATGCCAGCAACGCTAGTAAAATATCTCTGATGCTGACATCAGGACCAGGGTGGGTGGAAGCTGCGATAGTTGGATGATGTTTGGAAAACAGTTTAAGATGAAGTGACAAGCAGATAGCAGAGACAGTTCCCAGGAGCACTGGGGAAAACGAGGCTCAAAAGACACCCAACAGCATCTCAAGACTAAAAGAAGACAACCTCTAGCAAGTTGGTGTCTGTCTGGAAGGAGAGGCTCCTCCTGCAGCCCAAGGCAGCCATTCCCTGAGGCGATGCCCTGGGACCAAGCTCCCAGCTACCATTCTCAGATTTGCTCCAGTCCTGCCTCATTCCTTCCCTGCACTGTCTCCTTGTCCTCTCTTCCAGGTCATGGATGAACCATCTCCACGTGCTATGGTGGAAATCTCTCTTTTCAAAAATTTCCCTGAACTAGGATTACTTAGAAACCTAAAAAAACCCAGTTTTATCTGCGAAAGGCAAAATTTTCCCTCTCCACAAGACACTTTATAGATTATTTTACTTAACACCCTGGAGCCTGCAGCAACTGTTTCCCATTTGTAGCATCTTTTATTTTCCACATGGCACGTGTGACCAAAACCCTGATGTAAATACTGTGGCACTGCATATCTTGATGAGCACACGCTGACACATTCCCTTTTGAAGATAACTGGCAGCGTGCTGGATGCAAAGAGCAGCTGGAAGTAGGAGGGAGATCAGATGGAGCTGTGAGTAAATACCATAGAGATTGTGTAGTGTGGGTGGGAGCAGCGAGATTCCTAGAAAAGAGCAATAAAATAATAGCCCTTGGCTTTAAACATTATTTACTTATTCAGCTAGACCCAAATTTCAATGGGTAGGGAACAGCTAAGAGCAAATGAGGATATAGCCAATGCAGTTTTGATGGTTGATTTATCACAAAAGTCCATTTCACACCCATCAAGTATTTAATTACCCCCACAGCTTTAGGAATCCACCACAGGGTTTTTTCCTACCCAGAATTTCAAACTGGGAGAGGCACATGACAGCACAGATCTTCCTCAATGCAACATCCAGCAACAGAATGGTAATTGATGTTGTATGAAAAATAGATCATCTGTCTGCTATTTTCCACCCTCCTCAGGAGGGAACCTTTTAATTGGCTGATAATATCCCCCCTTTAGTCTGTCCTCTGAGAGGATTATATAAATCAGGCATAAAAAAGGTCAGGGGATTCCCAGGGGAGGATCCATAAAGAACAGAAAGTTAATGTTGCAGCCATCCTCCTGCCTCCCCCCAAGATTCACAGAGGAACCACAGACTCCAAATCCACCCCTCACGTGGCCATGAAGCTCCTGTTGAGCAAAAATGGATTAATGTCTTCCACTAATGAACATTTGCTTCTGTCTCAGTAGGAAAACCCCAGTGAGTGGCACCAGTGGCAGCCAGTTCCAGTTCCCAGTGGGTTAATGACAGAACCCACAACTCAGATCAATTCGTGGGTTTTGGCATCAAAAGGGGAAATTAAAAAAGAAAAAATAAAAAGAGCATCTATTTGCCTTCATTCACCGCATTGATGAAGTTGCTTCCAATACTTGCAATTATTCTCTTCTTGAGAAAGGAATTAATTAGCATCATAATGTATCTTCAAAGTTCTAAGAAGAATAAAGGAATCTGGCACAAAGCAGGATTCCTGGCATAGAAATCAGCCCCTCATCTAAGCAGCAGGGGTGATTGTACAGGCACATTAGTGTGAAACAGGGGGATGCACTTCTATCTGCTGCTGGAAAAATTTTGATGAATAAATCAAAATCTTTATCATGTCTGAATGCACTAATAAAGCCTCTGGTGTTGGAGGAGGATCAGCAACTGCTGTGTGATAAGAGCTGGATTCAGCTCCATGGAAAACTCCAGGAATGTTGTCCCAGAGCTCATGGGGACAGAGATGAGGCAGAGAGACTCAGAAAATGCTGCCTTCTCCCAAGGACTAACTCAGCAGCCTTCAGGCAAAACATGCACCTCCCTTCCGAGCCACCAAAGTAAAACTTGTTTTAAGTTGGGCAAAAAACATTCATTTATAACCTCCGACCATTTCAGCTACTGGCGCGACTGCTAAAATATAATGTTCTTTATGCCTTATTTATTGAGGCATTTTGATAACACATCCGGAGACACATTAAAAAAAGGCATCCCTGTGTCAGACAACACAGGCCACAGAAATGAAAGATGATGTAACAACAGATGAAGGCACTTCATCACAGATCTGCTGCTTGCAAAATTCAGAAGAGTAATAAGGTGGTGGGCAGCAAGACTCACAGCCTGCCACACATCCAGTTGCCACTACAGGAACAGGAGTTCATTGTAAATCACAGCAGGAGATGACTCGGAGCTGGTGCTGAAGGACAAATAGCCATTGCTTCATGGGCCACTGACACCAAGGCGAGCCACGGCCGTGGTGGGCTGTGTTACTCAAAAAAAATGATGGGCCAGATAATGTCAAGCATGAAATGTAATCCTTACAGTCCTACCTGACCTGAATGGAAAGCTCTGAAATAAAGATGTTGGAGAGAAAGAATGATTTTATGTATTCTTGAAAAATAGTGACTGGCAGCTGTCAGTGCATCTCACGTTCTTCCTTGAAGGTTTTCACTGACATTAAACAAGAGTGTAAATAATTCTAATCTCATCCCTAACACAAAGGAGGGTGGCAACAAAAGAGGAGAGGTGAAATGCAATTAGGTTGTGCAGGAGGATGAGCAGGCAGGTGCAGGCAGCCCCTGAGCAGCCCCAGCCATTCGAGATGGCTGCACTTGTTATCTTCAATCTGTTTACAGAGGAGTAATTGAAAGTCGAGATGTCTGTCAGGCCAAGTGTAACAGTTTGTTCATGCTTTCCTGCCCTTTCAGTGTAGCTGAAACGATGGCAGGAGTGATAAAGGACGAGGATCCACGAGGTGTGAAACCTATCTGATTGGCACCCAGAGAGGCTGTGATGTGTGTCAAGTTCACCTCCACAGCGATGTTGTTTTTACAGCTTGTGACTCGTTTGGGTTTGTGCAACTGCTACAAAGCTATTTCTGGCCACTGGGACGTGCGTTTGACCAGAGCAGGATTGAAGAAAGGTTTTGTGCAGCTCACTGTGTCTGTGTTCTAAAAAGAGAGCCCTGGGAGCAGAGCCCCCGAGCTGCTAGCGCAGGACATGCCTGGGACAAGGGGGTTTCTAACTCTGTTTTGCTGCTTCATTCACTCCATTTTACAATTTCACATACTGTTTTCATAGTGCTGTTACAGGAAAACTCTGTATTAGGCACTTTCAAACAAAATTTGGTGGTGAGTGAAACGTGCAAGTTGCTTTTCTTTTTCCCCCCATTTCAGACCTGTGAAGGAGCTGAGCACTGAGTGTGCTGCAAATTCCCAGTGAGACCTATGGCAAAGTTCCTGTAAAAAAAAAAGTGTGCTGACACAACAAATTTGATATTAATACATGTAAAAATGTGCGAGAAGAAGAATATTTTTGGGATATTACTTTCTCCCAAAATGCTGAAACTTTCCTGCTTGAAAGATTCCTTGAAGCCAGCAAAGATTAAGTCAAAAGAAGAGTGTAAGGAAGCAGGCTGTGGTTAAGCCCAGCTCAAGCCATAGCAAAGGTCTCTCCACAGGCAGCTCTATCAACACTTCTTGCTGCAGACAGGAAAAATATTTCCTTTTCCTATTGTGTTTCCCTCCACCCCATGTGCATAAATTGCTCACAGCACAATCTGCCCTGCAGAGGAAACAAGCAAAACCCAAAATGCTCAGTATTCTCCTGTTTGATGCTAGTCAAGGACAACAAACATGAGGAAATTACTGGGAAAGCTGTTGTGTGTACATGGGAACAGGAGCAACGCAGGGAGCAACAGCCAAGCAGAAAAATAAAATCACCGCCTCTCACCTAATGGGATGTGCCAGCCATGGAGTAGGGAACCAAGGGAACATTTGGGAAGAGGTGAGAGAGGGAGGAGGGTAAAAATACTGCTCTGGCTGAAGACTGCTAATTGCCAGGTGTTGGATGCATCACACAAAGGAAAAACTAGAAAGTAGCACTGAATACTGGAAGACAAGGAAAATTAGACTATTCCACATGCTCACCAGAATCAGAAGAACAAAGTCAGGCATGGGAAACTTCAGTCTTCTTTGCACTGTTTAACCCATGGCTAAAAGAGTCTTTATAAGGCTATTTATTATGTAGAAGAAGAATAAGAGCTGGCACAAAAGAAAAACAAGAGCTCACCGTGGTCCTGCCTGGGCCAAAAGAAATAAATCCAACAGCATTTTATGAGAAAAGCAGGTGGAGTTTAGACTAAGCTCCAAGTATCTCTTTGCTTTTGGGATGATCTTTTCATATTTGATTCTGGGCTGTGTTAGGTAGAAAACACCTTAAAAGTGAGAAAACACCAGCCTATGGCTCGGATCTTCTAAGTAAAGTTTGTTAGAGGTTGCTTAGCCATCCAGACATTCCCAACATGCACACATGTAAAACAAAACCCTCCAGCCACGCTACCCCCAAATCCCATTTATTCCTTTTCATGCTGTGCTGTCCTTGAGCTCCAGCTGGCACCAGCGGTGGCCACAGCAAGTGGCAGGGAGCATCCCCCTGCTTCAGCAGGAAGGGCTGGGAGAAATCTCAGTAGGAAGGCTGCACAGCAAAGATTTTTCACCCCTTTCTGAAGGCACAATGTGACTGAAGAACTTAGATAAGGCTGCAAATGCATCTGTCCCTTGGGGTGAGCACTGCAGCCAGAGCCCTTTTTACAGACCGAGGCTGAAGATTCCCTCTCTCACAGATAGGAACTGCATCAGGCTTCACACATGGCATTTCTCCCCTCTCTTCCCTGAGTAAGAAGCAGTTCCAGCTGCAGGGTTGTGTTCTCTGCTGGCACAGACGATTGCTGCTGCACTGCATTGCCCCACAGTCAGCTCAGTGGGGAAGGGAAAGTGAAGAGAACCCCCGGAGTTCTTAACGGAATTCAATCAAAACCAGCACGGATGAATGTGACTCCTTGTGTCCCAATAAACAAACAATACAAAACACTGCCAAACCTACCAGAGGCTTGAATCTAGGGCTGAGATTTGTGGCTAGCCAGAACCCAAATCCAAACCCAGACCTGGCTCCCTCCCAGGCCAGTCTGAATTTCACATCTAGTCTTTCTAACTCTGTTGCTTATGCAAAGCCCGAAGCTAGTCAACATCTTCATGGCGAGTTTGGTTTCCCTCTTGCTCGGAGGGCCAGAGCAGAGCACAGAGGGCTGTTTGTCTTTTGCAACCTGCCTTCATCTCCACAGATCAATTTGCCAAATTAAATTCAGGGCGTGAACGGCCCCGCCGCCCAACCGCTCCGGGATCGATTCAGCCCCACAGAATATTTATGCCAAAGAGCATTAAAAATAAATAATAAAACGCTGCTTCTTCAATATGCTCTGACATTCAGGAGAAAGAGAAATGAAGGTGGGGAGGGGAGGGGGAAGCAGTCAGTTCCAAGAATGAAAAGCACAGGCACATGTGTGAAATGTTTTTTTCTGGAGCAGCAGGACCAGGTGGCAGGAGGATGCTGCAGTGGGGAAAACACTCAACTTTCCTTCCTAGCAGGCAGATCTGAATAATTGCAATTTGGGCAAACAATATTGGTCCCCCACAAGCTTTGCTGAGGCAAAACTCCCTCAGAGGTTAAATTATTTAGCATGGAAGAAATGAAGAGAAGAAAATCAGGTTCAAAGTTACCTGCTGCAGGGTATTCTGGTCGCAGGGAGTCGATAAATAGGGAAATAAGTATAAATAAAGCACACGCCCAAATTTTTTCTCGAGGTCTGCATGCTAATCTCACATTGCATAGATTACATGGATAATCTGAGCAGTCAGGTCCCAGCTGACTGTAACCAGGCTGCTCTTCACAGTGATTTTGAAGCTCAGCCCTGCAGAAAGTACACTTGGATTCCCATGAGCTGGGATCTGCATGAAACCCTGGGCCAGTGGGCAAAGACCTGTGCTA
The DNA here is from genome assembly GCA_036630365.1 of Acanthiza pusilla. Classification (NCBI taxonomy): domain Eukaryota; kingdom Metazoa; phylum Chordata; class Aves; order Passeriformes; family Acanthizidae; genus Acanthiza; species Acanthiza pusilla. Next base: position 14,854,433 of record JAXCHO010000004.1, on the reverse strand, counting down.
GCGCCCAGAAAACAAACCTCACAAAACAGATCTGCAGGAAATCCTTGCAGGATTTGCTCTAAGGTTTAGCTCTGAGCCAACATTCACCAGGATACCCAGCATAACAAGGAAATATTGTTAATTTTCTCATTTACGCACCCACAGCTCATCAGCTGATTTTACCAGGGAAAAGAAACATCAAAGCAGCTCTTTCCCCAGCCCAGGCAAGGGCTGAACAGATCCACTCATAAGCTTGGTGGCACTGTTATCTTTATTTTCCCTCTTGCCCTCCATTTGCTGTCTGGGATATTCCAATTCACTCCAATCTTTCAACCACTTCCCCTTTGTTCACCTCTCCTTTGTGCTTCCTTTTCTGCAAATACTCCAGCAAATGAGGTCCCTGGAAGGAACAAAGGCATATAAGGATAATGTTGCTACCTTGGAGTAAAATGGGTTTTAAATTTATCATGTATAGAGTTAGGAAATATTTTACAGACTTGACTTTTTTTTCTTTTTTTTCTTTTTTTTTTCCCATCCAAAACATTTCACAGGTTTAGGCTGATTAATGTGAAATTACTTTGTCAGAAAAAATGGCTAGTAGTGGTGGGGAATAACAATATTTGGTTTTGCATTTACAGAATAAAATACTTGCTTTCAGCTGCACTTATGGGTTTTTTTGCTTGTTTTATATAGCAGATCTTTTAAAGCCTCTGAAATTAAAAATAAATCAATTTTGGTTTAAAAAAAAATCTCTTTTTTATCTGACTTCCATTTTTCTTAAATAATGCAAAAATTATTTCCAGTTGAAAGGAGTTCTTCCTATTCTCATAACAGTTCTATATCATTAATGCCTTGTAAGAGCTCCATTTAGCCAATGAGCTAATACAAATAAGCCATGTGATTGGCAAAGACAACTCTAATTAGAAGGACTTCCAACAAATTGACCACAGATGAGATAAAGGGCAGGATAAGTAAAAGTGCTATATAAATTACTTGCCATGAATTATCTATCAGCTCAAGACAAGTGACAGTAATAGACCTGGGCAGCACATTGTGTCACCTTTCATTTCAGACCCCAATTTTTCCAGTGAAATCGGGAGCAAAAAATCCCGCTCTACTCACCAGGGAAACACACAAGACATAAATTACAGCAATGTATTTTTTGTGTCAGATTTGGCTCTCATGTCTCCACCTGTAATTGTGCTCCCCTTGCCTTGTACCTGGAATTCTGAACTCCTCAGGATTTTGGTGTGATCCCTAATGGAGTGAGATTCAGGTTCTGAGCAGGAGGGAGCACAGCAAGGATTTCAGCAGGGATGGGGCAAGAGAGAGAAAAGCATCATCCCCAGGAGATGTGCCCATCCAAGGAGACAAAGACCTCTCAGACAGCTCTCCACTGAAATCACTGCTGGTGTGCAGGAAAAGGCAGGAAAATTCTAAGGTCGGTTTCCAAGTCTTTGGTTTTCACGTTGCCAAGAACATTTTCTGCACTGGCCGGGGTGTGTACAGCATTTCAAACAAAACCTCGTAACATCTCTCTGCAGGGATTGATTTAGATGGCACGATAAATCATTTCAAATAAAGGTATGGGATGATATCCAGAGACTCCAGGCTTGAATCTAATTAGGAGTCTGGGAGCAGCTCAGAGCTGCTGGATGAGCAGGGCTTTGTGCACAGACCCACAGCCATCACCTTCATTTAGGGCACAGACCTCCCAAAACCCACATTGCATCGAGGTTCCCAGCAGAATTAATGCTCGTGGTGGTCTCGGCAGGGAGCAATGAATGGGCTAAGTGCACTGCCTACCCTTAAATCAGCACAGGGGGAACAAAAATCACCTTGTGATACAGTTCCAGCAGCAGGAAGCTTGTATTTCTCCCGGTGACACGGCGAGGCCCATGACATCATGCCTCGGTGTCATGGCCCCACATCATTCCATCATGAGGTAATCAGGTCAGCAGCAGAGTAAGGACCCTCTAAATCAAGCGACGAGAGGCAGAGGCTGTTTCTGATCCCAGGGCTGCCACGGGGAGAAGGTGCCATTCACAGCCTCAGCACAGTCTGTCCTGCAGCTGCAGAGCTCAGGAGGGAGCAGGGGGGAGGAAAAAATCCCCAACACCCAGGTGTTTGTAGTTTGTCCTTGCTTGGAGGCACCCAGATGCTTTAGCATTTCAGAGAATAAGGTGGAGGGAGGGGAAGGGAAAGAAATACCCTTTGCTATTCACAAGGAGGCAGAAAGAAATGAGAGAGTCCATTAGATGTTAATAAATTATCCTGCAATATGCCAGGCAGACAAGGCCAGCTCCTTAGCTCCAGAGCTGGCAGAGCTAGGCAGAGATGCCAATTTATCCACGTCTGCAGGATTTTGCAATAACATGCCAGACTGTGATGCTTTCCCCTCCTGCACCAAATGCTTCCTGAGGGCCCATCAGCACTGTGATTTAAGGCTGGGGTGAGTGTGTGACCTGCAGGGCCAGTTAAAGCACTAAAATAAATTGCCAGAAGAGGGTATGGAACCATCATCATCGGCAATCGCTAACAGCAGGCTCGACATCCTGCCTGCAGCCAGAGGGACGGAGCAAAAAACCCTTGCAAAGTCCTTTCCAATGTAGTTTTTATGATTTCACAATTTATAGAAGCAGCTCTGAGAGCTCTGAGCCCTGTTCCACATTTGCTGCTGCCTGACCAGAAAAAAACCTTAAATATTATAAAATCCTTTGCACTTATTTTTTCTTAGTCTTGGTTTATTAAATGGCCTCCAAACCCAATTTTGGAGGTTCTTCCTTTATCAAGAGAGAGTTTCCAATTGCAAAGGTTATATCAGCACCACAGATTACTGCATTTTCTGGAGGAAATACCCTGGCGAAGGTCTCAGTGCACTCTCTGCTCCCTAGACCTGCTGAAGTAGCTCAGTCCCAAACTGCAGTCTGAGGACTGCCCTCTTTCAAATCCAGATATTTCAAATTCAGATGCAGAGCTAAATCCTGAAAAGGCTCTTGCTGCTTCATACAAAGTTCGACGGAGTTGAGAGCCTAGGTAATGACCTGAACTGATAAATTAAAAATAGCTTTAATTGTTATCAGAACATCCCTCCAGGCTTCAGAGCCAGAAGGTGAACTGCAAGCCAATACATGGTTTATTTTTTAATCATCTCAGAGCTTTAAAGTTCAGCACCTGAGTTTTGCAGGGTAGACGTCTGAAATTCAAAGGTCTGAGCCTGGCAGAATTGAAACAGTGCCAGAGCAGAGCCCAAAAGGTGAGGCACAAAATATTTCCCTCACCTTGGCTCCCTGGCAGGTGCTTGCCCTGTCCCTTGGTGCACTCGGAGCCTCACAGGACTGAAAGTGCATCAGTTACACCATTTACCCAAATGAAGATAATGACATGACAAGTAAAATCAATTTTCATATGGTTTCTAAGCTGAGATTTGTTTCCAGAGGTTAAAGACACCAGGCAATACCCTTCAGTGAAGCTAAACAATTTATAGCAGCTGAGGATCTATCCTTCAAAGCTTAACTGCTAAGAGCAGGGAGAAATTAATTTCTGAATCTAGTGCATGTTCAGCCAAGCTTAAAATAAATGGGGATTATTATTCTTTTCAGGTGAAAAGCAGATTATAAAAATAAATATACATTGTAAGTTTAAAGGCAAGACTCCAGGGAGACAGCTGGACTCAGAAAGAAATTAATCAGAAAGCAACTTCTGAAAGCACTGAATATTCTTTGCCATTTCCCAATCGATTCTTAGCTCAGAAAGCAAGAAAACAGCCGACACTTCTAATAGCTGCTTTGGAAGTGCAGTCTGCCCAGCAGCATGATTTGTGGGGCTTGCATGAGTTCCTGGCAGGCACTGCAGATGAATCAGTGGTTTCTTTTTTAACATCATCTGTGATAATAGTCTGGCAGCGAGCAGAAGTGTTTCTTTCCTGCAGTCCAGCTTTGCAGGATGCTATGCTCTTTGGTAAAGCAGACATTAAGATTCAAAATCTGAGAAGGCCCTGATGTAGACAATATGAGCTAAATATATCCACTCTGCAGATCGATTTTCCCCTTGCCAACATGTTAGCATGTTTTCTTTTTCTTTTCCTTTCCTTTTTTTTTTTTTTTTTTCATCTGAGATCAGTGCCACATTCTCAAGCACTTGGCCAAGTTAATGATACCCATTCATTTTTTCAGGTTCCTGCAGGTTTAACTCCCTGGTCTGCCTTCTCAAAGTACAGGCAGAGAGGCTACACAAGCACAGGCTGCCTCTGGGAGAGAGAACCTGGGAATCAGAGCAATTGCCTCCCTCAGCTTCATCAGGCAATTTTCAATCCAATCCCTGCTTTTTTTCCCCACCTAAAATGGGTAGTCTGGGTCTCACTGTTAAGAATTGTATCACTCCAGGAAAAAAATAAATAAATATTTCCATGACATCATTGCTCTCCAGCAATCTTTCTATCAGCCAGGCTTCTTTGCACAGGCTTCTCATTAATTAATAGCTGCACAGTTTGGAGCACTGAGGCAAATCACAGTGTAGCACCCAAAATATTACCCTGAGAATAGCTTGTGAAAGCTCCCACTAATCTCTGGGAAAGGGCTCAGAGCAGCCCAAGTAATCAGCCCTCAGTGATTCCTCGACAACTAATGAAATCTGGCAAGGCAAAAAAAAAAGATAAACGGGGAAAAAAAGAAACCAAAACAAAACCCTTGCCAGCGTGCAGCGAAGTTTTTTGAGGTCTCTGCATTAGGAGACAAAAGCCTCTCACGCTCAGCTCAGCTTGACGCTATTGAGAGCCCAACCTTGGCCACAGATTTCCCTCAGCATGAGTCCCTGTCCCTGAAATGTGCTTTATCCCCTCGGAACAGCAAACAACAAAACAGCCCAGCACAGGAGTCGCTTCAGTTCTTGGAGATCCAACCATTGTCTGCAGGCTCTGCCTTCCACCTCTACACAAACACCAGCCAAGCCGTGCACAAACAAATCAACTGGAGAATGGATTGGGGGGAAAGAAATCCTGGCAAAACACTAAACACAGCTTTCTTTTCACCTCTTTCAGCACTCAGCCAATGGATGTTTCCCTAGGGTAGAGTAAGGAGGGTTGAATTAGTGCTCTATAAACAGGTGAAGTACATATCCAAACCTGCGCCTTCTCAGGTTAAGGCTAAAAAGGAAAGTAACATAACAGGACCTGTCCCCAGTGTTGCTCAGGACCAGCCAAGCATGTGCAAAAAGGCAGCTATTAACTTGCTTTACCTTTTCAAATGCTTCAGTGTTTGATGCTTTCTGCATCAGCCACATTCAGATCTCCTTGAAACGTGATCTTGCTGCCCTCCTTCCCTCAGTTGTGGATGTATTAACTCTCCACCTTGCTATTTTTATGCCTTGAAGCACAAGGAGTGAGAGGAAGGGACTTTGTCAGGCACCCAGCACCGTATCTTAGGGTGTGGTTGAAGCCCTTTGTTCACAGCACAGCAAACATGACCTGTGTGGGCTAACAAACACAGGGATGAGCTTAAAATGCTGTGCCCTTCTCCTGGTGGGCCACAGGGCAGTCCAGATATTGCCTCCCTTCACAGACACATTTTTCCCAGATGCTCACACATCCTCCAGCCCTTGCTCCATCCCTTGTGTCCAAGAGTTTTTGGGAGACAGTCCTTTTGTAGAGCTTTGTGCAGCTCCTGCTTATGGTCCTGCACCTAAGTGAGGGCACAGTTCCCAGGAAAGGAGGTTCAGAGATGGAAAGAACAGGAAGAAACATGACCTGCGTCTCAAACAACAAGCTCAGCCTTCACTGCCATGCCAGGAAAAGCCACAGTGGAGCCAATAACCCTCACTCAGCAGAGACCAACGCTTCCAAAGCACAGAATGAACCAACCCTTCCTTAAATCATGTCTTTCCTTGACCTTGCCAACAGCAAACAGCTTTTTTCCATTAATGATGCCCCTCCTGAACTCAAATGTCCTCCTTTCCCAGCAGTACCTGGTTTTACAGCTGGCACCCAGGGGAGGATTCCTGTAGGAAGGACTCCCCTGAGGAAGCAAGTGCCAACTACAGATATGAGGAACAAAGGCATTTATTGTGTGCCTTTCAATGTATGAGAGTAAGTAAAGACTGAGTTCCAGTCCTGATCCTGAAATCACTCTCCATTTGCTCCTAATCTGGATCTCTAGTATCCACCACAAAGAGTTGATAGCTGTTATGAGCATCAGAAAAATCTAGTTCCCAATGCACCAGCCCAAGGATTTTCTCCTTAACCAGGGTACAGAGTAAAGATGGAAAACCCAGCGTTCAAAAAGAACCAAGAAAGGCCGTTGTTCAGTCATCTGCTTTGGATTTTTTCAATGCCTTATTAAGAGTTGATTGACAAAAAAGAAAGGAATAAAAGGAATAACAAATCCATAGCCTGTCTAGCAGGGAGAAGGGAAGAATGCAACAATTTTACAAGACTGATAAATTGAAATGAACACAAACTCCGCAGCCGTGACCTTTTAAAGTGTCACTTTTACTGAGAGCATTGACATGGAACGGTGCTTTTGATTTGTGCTGTGAGCAGAAACATTCCTAAAATCCAATCTGCACTTTGACATCGGCTGAGGCAGATCAGCCTTTGCCAGTTAATTTAGAAAAGCCCAGGATGTTTTGTGCTCAAGGTAAGGCTGAACATCTGCCTTCCTTCCCCTTGACTGCCCACTGAATCCACAAGACCTCTTTAGGGGCTATATAACATGGATGTGACTTTCCCAACCACCCCCCAGCCTAAAGTTGATTTCCCCATCTGGGTAGGGGTGGTATGAGGGGTCATTGCCAGCGCTGCAGCCTTCTGTCAAACTGCTCCCAGAAATATCTGTCAGCTTGGCAGCCTCTCCAGCAGAAAGATGTTTTCTCTTACCATCCCCTACCTGACCACCCTAAAACAAGGGGACCCACCAGGCCAGGGAATGTCCAACCAGCCAGCAAAGCTTCCCTCTGCTCTGAGTGTGACCTCACTGCAGGTCACTTGTGAGGTTTGGAAATGGTTTCTTGCTGCCTAAACTCTAGGATGAGATCACTTCCCTGCAAAGACATCTTCCTGCAAGACAGGCAGATTTTGAATTCACTTTGGTGTGTATTCTTGACCATGCCTGAACCTGTGAGGTTACGTTTCATCCACAATGGAAATCAGCCTCTCACAGCCCTGCCTTTCACACAGAGATGCAGGGAGCTCTATCACAGATGAAAACATGAATATAGAAGCGTGCCAGAAGTGTTAGGGGGGAGGTAACATGAACCACAGGCTCCTTGAAGAGCCTGTCTGTCATACCTGGTCCTGACAAAAAGCAAAACCTTTCCACATTAGGTTTTACAAGGATTCAGGAAGTGAGGAGGCAATCGAAAGGAAGGACAATCACAAGGTACAAATTCAGGCCCAATACCTCATTTACTCCTGTCCTTTTACCCAGCTGTTAACCAGAGACAGGACTCTGGTTAATGAACATTTAAACTATTAGTTTATTCTAGCCCAGTGTTTCTGGTTTCAGCTGAGAACAGTTTGTGTCACTCCCTTGTATGAGCCCAGAAGCTGTTAAAATAAAAGAAAAGCTGATATTTCTAACCACACCAACAATCAATACGCCTTGGAAAAACACAATGGGTGTATCTGCAGCCTGATTTTATAAATGTCTTGGCTCAACTGGGGAAGCTCTTCTAGGCTGAAGAGCAGCTCCACACCTTTGGAAGTTACAGCACAATTCTTTCTGCTAATGAAGAAATAGAGAACTGAAGAGCATGTGTCACCACATAAATTGAGTAACGAGGGTGCTTTCTATTAATGCAGTGCGGGAGAGAGGGCAGCAGGGAAGAAGCACTGGCACAGGAAAAGGGCTGTGGAGATCACAGACAAATCTGGTGCAACAGCACAGGAGACACAACTGGCCACAAACCAGCAGAGCTGAAGTTAGTCTCCAAAATTCCTCATTATTAAAATATGTGGTGCTGGAAGGGCCATTTCCTAAGGCTAGAGAGGACCTTTGGGCCCTCAATTCCCAAGTAATACATTAAAGCATTATTTGCAGAGGATTAAACTACAGCTCTGTCATGGATGAGTTTGGCTCCATGGGCACAGCAATCAGCTGGGAAGGGTAGAGGGAGTTTTTGCAAAAAACCCATTGCACTGGGGATTATTTTAGCAAGAACATGGAAAAGAATTCTTTGCCCTCTTCCCTTACAGCCAACTCTGTCTTGGTCAGCACAAATTTTCCCCTCTCATCTACATTAAGATGTTGCAAGGATACTAAACAATCAATTGATTTCTCAGAGGACTTTTCACATTTATCAGCCTGGAAGACTAAGATTAATTCAATTCCAAATTAAAGCAAAGGCACTGGCAATGCCTGGAGAGACCTGCAAATGTATCTTTCAGAATCCTCTTTCAACTCTTTGCAGACTTGATGAAGCTGCACATAATTTAAAAATGTTTGGGAAATTGTGGGGCTATTTTTCACCTACCAAACATTTGTCTTTTTCAGAGATTTTCTCTACCCTATTTCAGATTGCCGAAAAAATGGAATGAAAGCCTGCTGTGATTCGAGACCTCATCCTGCAAACCCTGCCATTGTGTCCAGATGACTTTGCCCACAGCAGTACAAGCAATACCTTCCTAAATTAAAAGGCAGGTGTGATACAAGTTTTTATCTCTCTTTTTTTTTTTTTTTTTTTTTTTTTTTTTTTTTTTGGCTGCTCCTGAACTATGAATAAAGAGAAATTCCTGAGCACAAGTAGATAATCCATGAATAATTCATCACCCCATGTTCTCTTCCAGATGTAGAGACCCATGTGCAGATTCCTGTGCCTTTGAGTCTCCTGGGGGGCTTGGAGAGAGACAGGTTTCTCTCATGCTAAATCTTATTTTATCTCCTAGACCTGTGCTAGCAGCTCTCTCAGGCTGCAAGCAAACTCCCGGGTGAATTCCCTCACCTCCTCCTCCTCTTTGTTTGCTCTTCCTTTCCTTTGCTTTGTCCGAGTTGCTTACACACAATCACACCCTGCTTTGCAACTCCTGCAAAAAGGAATAAAACACAGAGAAATGGTTTACATTCAGCCCCAAAAACAAAGCTGAGAGTTACCACATTCAGCTTCGCATCAGACAGGTCAGAAAAAGCCCAGAGTCCTTTGCTGGCCAATTTGCTTTTTCATTTTACAAAAGGACATTGGCTTGCTTTAAAGGAATGACAGAACAGCACTGATGAAGTATTCCTTGAGTTTTTAAGCTGCCTGATGTAACAGAGAATATTAATCAAAGCACAAAAGAAAATCATATGCTTCCCCGGTTACAAATGTCATTAGAATAACTTTCCAGCTTTGGAAAGTTCTTTCCAAGCCTCGTCTTGAGTGGCAGTTACTAAATTAAGCTGAAAGTCATCCATCTATTCTATTTTCTCCCCAGAAAACACATTATTTTAAATTTATCTCATAATGTTTTTTTTAAAATCTCCTTTTAATAATGATAGAAAAAAGAAAGGGAGGGAGGGCCTTTTCTTTTGTCTTGATTTTGTTTTCATCCAACAGTATTCACATTTGAGTCCTTTTTCACAGTGCATACAATGGGATATTCTAGAGGTCTGCTTTTTTCAATGAGAAATGCAGTTTTTTTATTAAAATAGAAAAGTTACGTGTGTTTTAACCAGCTCAAGGAAGAAAATATGAACAGAAAAACTGAATATTAGACCCAGCCACTGCTCACTACCAGCACTGACAAGGGGTCAGATAAAGATGTCCCTTTGCCGCAGAGGTCACATAACCAAGAAAGTTTCACAACAGCGATGAGAGCTCTGCAAGAAGGACAATTATGGCGAAAAAAACCAACACAACTCAGAGCTTTTAGCTGAGCCCTTCTCCAAAGTGTAGCCTTACAGCTTAGAGTCAATCCCAAACCAGGATTGATAACATTTGCTTCCAGCTTTTTCTGTGTTTCTACTGTGTTGACTGAACAGTTAGTGTTGGTCTGGGTCACAGCATCTTGAAAACTTGTAAACTAGAGGGAGCACCTCACTGCTCTTCATTAAGTTTCATCCTTGTTTCTCAGGGACTTGTCTAAAAACACCCTCACACAAGCACCCAAGAGAACTGCAGGACTGGCGAGACAGAAAACAGAACAATTGGCCATGCACAAGGGCTGTCAGCTGCAGAGAGAAAAACTGACAACAGATACAGAAAAACATTGCTCTTCATATGCATTTATAGCCATCTTTAGACAGCACGAGGAGCGCCAACACGCAGGCAAAAAGTCCATTCCATGCCTGCCTTTTCCCATGGACCTCAGTGCTCACACCACCACCAAATATTTGGAGGGTTTTGGCTCTCCCCTAACTCCATTTGGAGGGCTTGTGAGGTCATCAGCTTTTATACACGAAAAAAAAATCTGAATTCAGCATGAGGGAATTTTACAATTGAGCTCGTTTGGGAGCATGCCAGTTCAGGGAAGGGAGATAGATCTTGTTTTAAGATGTGTTTATTTGCACTCCTTACACCTACACACACATTTGATTATTAATGTGGGTATTATAAACAGGGCTCTGTGCATGCCTGTTTCTCTGGGAAGAGGCTGAGTGGAAAGGAAATGACAAAACATTTTCTCGAGTCCCTACTATGCTTATAAAATGACTATTCCAAGTGTGAAATAATGCTGGCTACCACGAATAAAAATTGTGGGTGTCAATGTACTACCAGAACACGTCTAAGTGTTAATTTCTGTATAACATTAACACCAACAGAGTCCCTTTAGTCAGATTTGAGTCAGACTCAGTGGGCACAGCCTGGCTGTCCACATTGCCATGGGCAAGGGCAGCAGTTAGCACTTGGCACATGGTTATTAGTGTTTATTGGTGGAAATATTCTGCGCTGTGTGAGTCAGCCCCACCGAGTGCATGGATCTATTTAGGTGTATTACACCACAGTGTGAGCTGCTGGATCAATCCTGTGCTGCTGCTTGTGGGGCTGTGGGGTTAGGGGTTGGGCACAGGGGCTGTGGGGTGACCTCAGGAACAAGGATCCCTCACTGCCAGCCGAACACATAACTCATTCAGCACAAGTTTTACAGTGCAGGGGAGGAGTGTTGTTTGAGAAAGTCAGGGCATCAACAGGTACTCAGGGTCTGATCTCCCCAGGCACCTCTGAGACCCTCAGGAGAGCCCCCAGCTGCAATTTAAGAAACTCAATTACTGTGGACACTCCTGGGTGATTCTGTGAGAATCGAGAAAAGATATATTTCCCTTTCCTCCATGGACTAGAAAAAAATCAAACACCTGATCAGCTGTATCAGAAGAGAAGAATCACATGAAACATTTTCCAAGGGCCCCCTTTAAAACTCCTTATATTTTCCAATAAGTAAATACCACCTTATGCCTTGCAGTTTGTATAACTTACCACTATATTTTGATAATCAAATTATCAAACATTTGACATGGGATTTAAAGCAAGGGAATTAAAGCACAGAGGGGAAGGTAGGAGGGAAAGGAAAACATTGGAGCCAGCTAGTACATCAACAGAATGACACCCTAGAGGAAGAACCTGAGATATCCATCTATTTTTCATCATCAAACTAGTGATACATCATTTGGCAATTAACTGAGAGCTAAAAACATTAAGTATCGATTCCAATTAGCTCTGAGGTGTAATTAATTGTTTTCTTTCCTTAAGATCTCCTATGTAAAATAGCAGTTTGCAAGGCTCTGCCTTGTGAAAAAAACACACCAGCTGATAAGAGCTGTGAGACTTTGGACACTAAAGGACAGCACAATGCATTTAGTCTGGTTGGGAAATTGTCTCTGCTTGTTATTTAATTATGTGCAAAAGAAGTCTACATTTTGTTTGATTTTTGGCAGAATTAAATCTGTGCTCTCAGGGAAGAGCCAAACAATTCTGAAAGCTTTCTGATGAGCCTATTGACACAGAGAGAAAAACTGAGTTTTTATAATTGCACACCCAGCAGCTCTGCCCAGTGTTTGGGGTGTTAGTCCAGGTCTCAGGACCGGGGAACACTTTGCTATCCAGAGTCATCTATTGCTTCACTCTACTGCTTCATTCTTCAATTTAAGGCCCAGAAACACACGGGTGGTGACTAAAGCGATGTCTGTTCCTGAAAGTATTCCAGGGCAGGTGTGTAATTCAAGCTACAAATGGGAACCTTGTGCACTGCAATTTGAGCAGTCTTGGCCAAGCCACAGGTGCTGTAAATCCCCAATACTTCTTTAACTGCTGCCCCATGGAAGTATCCTGCATCTATTTTCTGCTCACCACAACTACACCAAATTACACAGCAAGCCCTGGCAGTAGTTGAATAATTACATAATTAGCTATGATTTAGACAGCTGGATTTTGCACATAGAGGGATATTTAACGAGGGACTGCTCTGGAGCAAAGGTGGCTGATTTGGATTTCAGCCTTCTTTGGCTATTCCACAAGGCAAATCCCACCTCTGCAGCAGCATTCTCATGGACTTCCCTTCTGGACACAGCAGGGGAGTAAAGCAGGTGAAGAAACCCAAGAGAAATTTCCACATGAGCGGCTCAAGTGCTCGGCTGCTGTCTCCTGTTGCAGTTTTCCCAAGACCATTGTTCTCATTATAAACAGTTGACTCAGATACACTGCAAAAGATTTCAAACAAAGCAATCCCGCCCCATCCCCTGCTGCTCCCTTCCCAATACACAGAGATGCTTAAAACAAACCAGATGTGCCACATAAAGCTGTTTTGTGATAAAATCCTCGGAAGGCTCTTGCTCTCCCAGCCTGTCCTCAAGCATCAGAAGTGGCCAGTTCATTTCCGTAAGTTATTATGCAAAATAGCCTGACAAGCCAGGGTGCTGGGGAGATGATTTCCCTTCTCTAATGTGACTTTCACACTCTCCTGATGATATACAACTTTAATAAAAAGCGTAAAGAGAAAGTTCGGCTGAGTTGGGCATGTGGTGCATGACTCAATCCCATTCCCCCCTCAGGCACTAATTTAAAACACATCCCAGGATACTGATAGGAGTCCAGAGTGCTGAGAGCCTGGTGAGAATGCACACGAGTTCAGTGCTGGAAGGTCATAAACTGGCAATGTCATTTTGCATAAGGATTCCCAGGTGATCTTCGTTTCCAGAACAAAGGTAGGACACATCTGACACGGTTGATAAAAAAGACACGAGGTAACGCTAATTGGTTCTGTAGTAGCACTTTTAATCCCTTTAACTTTTATATAAGAATTTCTCCTGCTGCATTTTGGAACTGGAGGGTCCCGAGTGGCCTGAGAGGTCACCACAGTGCAGAGCCCAACGCTCTGAATCTCAAGGTGTTATCAGGTAGTGCCAGATTCAAAACACCACTGCCAGCCCACCACAAGCTCTCCTGGGGCTTGACCAACCTTCATCAGAAGGTAAAATTACCTTTCAAAAGCCCTGGAAAGCACAGATAATTGCAACTATACCCCAACTACCCCATCAACCCAAGGACCCCAAGTGCATGAGGAGACAGGTACAAGGTAGGGAAGGAGGCGATAAAAAAGGAGAGGGAAGGGGGAGAAGGGACACAAATAAATCCATTATCTGCTTGTAATTGCTCAAATTATCTGAACTTCCCTTCGCTGAATGCTACTATTCCCTGTAGTCCTCTCCTCCATCATCCAACCTTAATATTGCTAAATCCTTCATGCATGTGTCTGCTCAGGTATAAAGGCCTTCAGGACATATAAAGACCTTCAGGACAAAGCACAGGCCAGGCTCGGAGAGAGGTTTCTCATTCCCTCACCTCTAGAACCAGCCATGCAGAAGGCTCCCATTTGTCAGAGTGATTCAAATCCCTCATCAAAATTCAGCCAAATGGTGTTTGCAAAGTGATGACCCTCCTCTGGGTCATTATTATGTAAGGAAATAAATTGGAAAGAGAGAATGGAGGGACCCAGGTGGATGGACACACAATGGGAAGGCTGCAGTGATCCCAGTGCTGCCACGTGCTGCGTGCTCATCCTCAGTGCTTTAAGGGACCCTTTTCCAAAAAACACAACCCCTTTAATAGAAGAAAAGCTTATGAGCTTCCCCACAGAGAGAAAAGAACGAAATTGTTTCATTAGAGGGAGGTTGATTTTCACTCTAGCTCCAGTAACACTGGGAATTGATAATTTCTCTATCAGTAAATGCAGGGGTTATACTGAAGAAATTATGCTGAGGAAAGGTTACTATCTCAAATTTCATTTTGGATTGCTGTTGGGATTTTTCCAGTACTGCAGTTCTGGCACCATGAGCAGCACCACATTGCACTGGGCATTATATAAATGCAGGTGGAAGTAAGGATCCTTGTGCTCAGCCCCAGACAAGTGATATCAAGTGGACACATTTGATAGGAAAAAGAAATAGTGAAATCAGCACAGGCTGCCATCAGGGCACAGCGATGAGGATGCTCCCTGCTTCTCAGGTAATAGAAGGCATGTCTGTTTTAATACATAATCTCTTTAATGAATCACAGTGGGTGAAGCCACAGATGCTCCATCTGAAGGGTACAGGGGGTTAAGATCACAAAGCAGTCTCATGCTGTTCCTAGTGACAGCATTTGTCTTTGCTTCACATCACATTGGATTGAGCAGTGAAATCAACAACTAAAATACTTTCCAAGAAGCAATTATTTCTTTGTTGGATTGTGTTTGGGTCTTGGGGTTTTTTTTAACCAATTAAAAAAAACCTGATTTCTTTTGAAATTAAGAGTCTGGGGAGGAAAAAAAAATCCACAAACAACAAAAATACCAAGTTCAGTTACAGTTGACTCATACCTCCAAGAATCAGAATTTGTTCTCCCTACTCTCTTTCGAAAGGGCATCTTGACATTTGTAAGAGGAAGTCTTTCGATATGTGAATGCCATTACTTTGCTTTCTCCAGATCTGAGATCCCCCAGTCATGAAAAATGGCAGCAGATGCTGTGAAAAACACAGAATACAAAATGGGCAGCCTCTGTCCCAGGGGCTGGAGAGGACAGAGGGAAACCAGACCAAGGGAGAGAGAAGAGAAAGGTTTGGGGCTTCAGGCACCATGGGCTCGTATGGGCACTCACCAGCAGCTGCCCAGCTCAAAATGCCCTGATTCCAAGTTTGTCAGTATTCCAAAGAGCCAGGCAGCTAAATAAGGATGAAAAATTCACAAGGCGAGAGGAAAAGGTGATGAGCCAAGTGGTGTTAACAGTTCGATACGTTTTGGTCTCTCTCATGGCACAGAGGGTACAAGAGCTGGGCAGGCTGTGGTTCATACCTTGGGGTTTTTCCTCCATAAAAATGAAGACATGAGAAAATGGGCTGACAGCAAAGCTCCCTTATCACTCTCTCTTCACCCTTCTCCTTCCCCTGCCCCCCATCCGGAGGCTATCTGGGGACATTCATATCCAAAAATACGCAGGCACATCGATTAAAAAAATAACAAATCCTGAGGATCCAATATCATTCATCAAAGAGACAGCCTTTGCTCTTTCTGATGACAATGGTGCTAATCTTATCCCCTGGCTGCTGCCCAGAAGTGACATAATGCTTAAAAATGTGTGTTTGTTTTAGAGGCTGTTTACGACAGGAGGGGAGAGGGGGAGAGGTGTGAAGGCAGGAAAGGATTTGTGGGCATCCCAGACAGGATCCTCCGTCTGTCACACTCCATTTGCACAGCTCTGTGTCACTTTTAGATCCATCAATACAGAGGTGAGCAAAAGAATCCTTGCGCAAAGGACTTTAAGCTCTTTTGGATCCCTTTGGGAGCTGAATATGCATGAGCAAGAGTGATACAAACATTTAGGAAAGTACCAGCTGATCACAATTCCCTCTTCAATATCTGGAGTGAGGTGACCCCATTTAGCAGCAAACAGAGATCACCTCTTTTAGTCATCTTTCATTTCAAGACTGATTTTATTTCTTCAGCGTGAACTCTGGAGTGATTTAAAAGCAACGGGACCTGCTCTTTCAGCATCAGTCTGATAAAAATCAGTGGTTAACTGAAGAGACATCGATCTGCATGAGCTTTGGTCTAAATTAGGAACACTCCCATCAGAAACCCCAACTGCAGACGTGCTGTACTCATGCAAAGCAAAGCCAGATTCCTAATAGGAAAATTACTTCAGCATCTTACCAGGTTAAGCCATGCCACTATAAAGCCTTCCTGCCAAATATAGGCCCCTCTTCCAGATCTGTTGGAGGCAGTGTAGTCAAACTGGTTGTTAAAATCACAGCCAGCTCCCAAAACGCTTGTCAAAGGCTCATTTTGGAGCACCCAAGTCCCTCCTGGCCCCAACATGGGGCTTTCCAAAATGTTCATCTTGGAGAGAATGAGAAAACTCAGTCCCTTTAGAAACAGATCTGAATTTTACATCTATTTATACACACACCCACATATAGATATATATGTACATGCACACACATCAGACATAGCACCGTGGGTAGTCTGAATTTTCAGGAGTCATTGAACAAGAAATGAGGTTTGCACTATTTATCCTGAGACAGATATATAGGAACTGAGAAACCAAGTGAAACAATTTAAAATCATGGTTCTAAATACACATTTCATGCAGATTTTACTAATCCACTCTTTCCTAATTAGCGCCATGTGGAAACAGAGGGGGCTATTTTGAACTTTCGCAATATAGTAGATTAATCACCATTACACAGTGATTTAAACTCCCAATACATTTGCAAACAATAAATATTCAGAAAGCACAAAGTGACGGCCTGATTAGATCTAAAGTAAATATATTTCATTTAGCGCTTCACTGTCTCAATAGGAGAAAAAAAGAGACCCCACAGGGAGCTGCACCAAATCACATTGGCTCCCAAGGCAAATACACCAATTCTTGCATTTTCCTTTGCCCATCAGAGGAGCAGTCACCAAGGTGTGAGGTGCTGTCCTTCAGAATGGGATGCTGGACACGGTGTTCTTGTGACAAGGCAAAAACCTGACCTGCAGAAAGCCTGAGACTGAATCTGATCTGGGCAATGAAGGGCTGGGAGAGCAAAGGCAAGGAGAGCAGGACGTGACAGGAGCAAAAAGAGAACCCATTCCCTGACTCTAGGATTCACCAGCACTCTGATCAGCATCTCCATCGGTACATGACACATCAGGACACAAATGAACACAAAAAAACTTAATCCTAAAAGTGTCTGACTTCTAATCACAAAGGACCAGTGCACTGGGATTTATCCTTTTAGGAGGAGCATTTGTCATGAGGAGGAGTGTTTTCCACTATGAAATTCACTAAAAAAGCAGAATGAAATGTTGGTAGTGAGTGAGCCAAATTCTCCAGTTACAATCCTAGCAAGACTGATAGCCAGCCTCATTGTCCTAGGCTCCATAAAGAGAAATGGGCTGGATAAATCCTGACTTATTGCCTGATCCTTCCATTGCCTTTCAGAACGGTTTTGCCTGTCTTTGTCCAAATAGACTGATATGACATGTAAGAATTACTTTTTTATTCTTTGAATGCTTTGTGTAAGACTCTGCAAATCTGGCTTAAAAGTAGGACAGAGGAAAAAAAGGATAATCCATCCTTCAAAGAATAGAAGTCAATTCCTGAATCCAGCCACTTTTGGGTACTCAGGCCCTAGAAGGTTACGGAAGGCCAGCTTAACACACAAAATCTCCCTAGAACACTAACCAGTGCCTAGCAATTTGACAAGATAAAAATTTGATAACACATTGGCTGGCTGTGATTGCCCAGGGAAAAACATCTCCTTCATAATAATCTTATTATAGGCAAGCAGCGCTATTTTTTGAGCCTATCCTTTGTGAAGAGCAATCTATTTTTATGGCAGGCAAAAGGAAATAAATTCCTCAGAAATGGCTCCTCGGTGAATCAGGGTCTGTGTAGCTCATTTTACGTTTATAGATAAGCAAAAGGTCAATTGAATGTTATGTCTTTTAGGGCACAGTTTGCTCAGTCCTCGTGTAATGGGAAGAGAAAACACAACTCCTCTAACATTCTCCTCCAGGAGCCTCGGCTGAGGGGAGCCTTCTGTTTTGTGAGGTTGGAACAAGACATGGAAGATTGGTCACTTGTCACAGGGTATTTGTCTTGCTCGTGAGGTTTAATAGAGTGCACAAGATTAGGTAGAGGAGGTATTGCTGATGTGAAGGTGAAGAATGTGCTGGGACCCTCTGCTATTTCACAGGTTCTCATCATGCCTAGATACACCCAGTAATATTAATTTATTAGAGAGTGTTTTCTGTGGAGTTTCCATCCCTGACCAGAAGAAATGGAAGCACATTCCCTCTCATGTACATTTGATTTAAAGCTTCCGTCCCCCCAGCACTACCTGGCTCCAGTTTTACCTGCTGAGAGCCACCCTGCTGAATTCCATGTCACCCTTTTCCCGCTCTGCCTTTTCCTGTGCTGCACTTGGCATAGCAGGGGCTGTGATCTCACTGACCTTTGAGAGCAAAGATTAAGGTGGAAATGGTTAATGCAGCCGGCATGGCTGCAAAACCTCACAGCACGTTACCGCAAAAAATACTGTCAATAACCAGGTGTTGGTAAAAAAGGCTCCTGTGAACACCTAGCAGCACGTTCCTGACATTTTGGGTGTGTTCACAGGCACAGAGGGCATTGAGTGCCAGAGCCTGCTATTTCCAGGCTGTACTGTTTTCCTTGAGGATATAAAACAAAAATACACACTGAACAGATCTAAACAGTTGCTCATCGAACCTGTACAGCCCTCATTCTGCTTTCATCCTGTTTTCCTTTCAGGAATCCTTGCTCTGAGCCCTCTCCTCTGCCCTCAAGTTCTCTTCTCTTCAGAGTTGCCTCATCCCATTCACTCACCAGCCCCACGGTCTGACCTTTCAGCGCTACCAAATCCTCTGATCCAGTGTTTGTCCAAGCCCAGTTGGAGAAACAGAACAGACAAAAAACCTCTCATCTATTTTTTGGGGAGTTAATAAACCTATCAGTGCATACTTTCTGTATGATCTTGCTGCAGTGCTGAAACAGCAAGTCCCAATTATCTTTCAGAAGTTCTGCCAGTTTGATAAACACAATGATTCTCTTGCTAATAAAACTGTTTGAGGAAGACAAGCCTTGTGCTTCCACCTGTGCTCTGATGGGTTTGACCTGTGTGCTCCTGAGTCTACAGAGACAGTGAGAGCAAATGAGCTAGGACTGAGCCCCCATTTCTGAACAAATAACACTCTAAGCTCACTTTTGATGTAGTTACATATCTTTACCAGGTATTTAAAGCTTATCAGAGAGAACATTACTCCGACAGCTTTTTAGCTGCCCTAGAAGTTCTATAGTGTTTGTGTGTATGGTGTCCACAGAGCTCAGCATCTGCACTCTGCATCCTTCCTGCTTTCCTTCCTCATTTATTGTTTGATATCTGAATTATGGGCCAGCTATGCCGTTACAACGAGCTCTTCGAAATAACCTTTTCCTCATCCACTGAAGCAGTTACAATTCCCTGACATAACTCATCTAATCACCACCTCAATGAGCAGGGCTTAATCTAAATGCATGTACTGAGCACCTGCCACATGTACTCTTCATTTATCTTACACGGCTTTACATTAAAATCTAGCGTGGACCTTTGATACATTATAGATGACTGTATCAGGCTGTACACGGCGTAAATTAGGAGCAGCCACTCAGAGGACATTACAATTATCTCCTCGCCGATACGTAGCTTTAATTAAGCTACTGCCACCTTGAGGGATTAGCAATCAGATCCCAGGCCGTATATGGCAAGAACATGAAATGCAAAGCCCTGATTATTTTGGCACCCTCAGAGCTCTTGAGCTGTAAAAATTAAAACGCCTTGGAAGGAAGAGCCTGTTGTAGCCGAGGGATTGTGTTACCTGCCAGTGCAACCAACTGCACACGCACTGAACTCCAGAAACTCCCCAAGACAAGCCTGAATTTTTCAGCAGGGGAAGAGCAGACAGAGTTCACTGTTGACTTGGCTAAGTTGGCTGTTTTTCACACAAGAGGTAACTGGAAGTTCAGCCTCTTTTTTTTTTTTTTTTTTTTCTTTTTTTCCTCTTTTGTCTCCATTTTAAAGATAGTCTATGACAGAGTTTAGCTTGTCTAATCTCTTAAAGATTTTTCTATACATCTTATATTCTGTTGTTGTCATACGAAGAAGAGCTCATTTTCCTTAGGGAACAAAAACCATTGAGGTCTAATGGACTTGTTTTCCCATCTTCCAGACAGTTTTTCCAGAGAAGCAGCGGCCTGGCTGCAGTCTCTGTATCTGCAGCAGGGCTGCAGATTGCACTGCAATTTTCCAATTCTGCCCTTAGGATTATGACCGTGACTCATGGCAACAGGCTGCCACGGTGCATATGTGGAATGAAAATTCCAACTAAAAACCAAGCCTACAAAAGTCTCCAAAGGCTTTTAAAAAGGCTGAACCTCCATGGCAAGTCCTTTCACTACACTCACGTCACTAAAGTTGTTGTAGCACCAAAGGACAGGTCAGAGGTGATTTTTTGGCTGCACATTGGCACAAGCACTCAGTTTTATGCACTGCCTTGAAAGGCAGAGGTGAATATCTTGGTTCTGTTTCCAGCTCCAGCCCCTGGACCCTACAGGCTCTCTGCAGATGAGGATTTGAGGCTGCCCATCAGCCATATCAGGTTGGAAGGTCCATTC
Source organism: Acanthiza pusilla (assembly GCA_036630365.1). Taxonomy (NCBI): domain Eukaryota; kingdom Metazoa; phylum Chordata; class Aves; order Passeriformes; family Acanthizidae; genus Acanthiza; species Acanthiza pusilla. Next base: position 14,833,858 of record JAXCHO010000004.1, on the reverse strand, counting down.
TGCTCTGGAAGGGGATTTAAAAACAAAATGAAGCTGCTAACTACAATATCCATGAACTTGGCCTCAGAGAGAGCACTTCATGATATTGCCCAACACATCTTCCTGAAGATCCCATCCCAAAACACAGACAGCATTTCAATTTCCCTAATTAGAGTTCTTTATAAAAGGGAATATTGCCTGTGCGTGCATCTTTAGGAACACATTAAAAGCAATTCAGAAAAACAACCTCAATACAAATGATGTATGTCTCTAGCTATATAGAATATACCTTAGATGGGCAAGAGGTAGGCAATATTTTTAGTGATAGAAGGCAATCAGTAGCAAAACAGAAGAAAGAAGAAAAAAAAAAAAAGAAAAAACCCACAAGCCCACCAGAAACCCCAGGATATTTCTTATCTGTGGATCTCCAGCAGAGCTATGTAAATATTACTGTACTGATGATCAGCTGGCCTCTGTGGCATTGTTGAAAATTAAACATAACCCTAGTGATGCTAATGACTTTCTGTTAATTTCCAGTAGCACTGCAAGATTTAAAACCTCCTTCCTCACATCAGTGACTACATGTACCTCTCATCACTGGAAAAACCAAGGATGGACTCCTCCCGGAATAAATGGAGCAGAAAAAACATGGACTTTAAAAGGGTCAACTCTGCATGTTCCAATATATGCATGAATTCATAAAGCCAGCAAACTAGATTATCTTTTTAATTTTCATATATAAAAAATGCAATAAAAGAATCTTGCTTGCCTTATGCACTATTTCAATTCCATGGAAGAGAGAATATTAAAAAGGAGGGGAAACTGAAGACAAAGCCGAGTTATTTTGACAAAAGCGGCTATTACACAGAATGCCAAAATTGAAGTCAGCAAACACTATATGTAAACAAGCCGAACACACTTCCACCTTCTCTAAGCAGACATCTGGACACACATCACAGAGCCATTAGCATCGCCAGATGTGCAGAAATCTCTAAATTTAGTTCAGGATAAGGGTTTTTTTGTTATTGTTTTGGGGTGGGCTATTTTTTTATTTTGCTTCTTTTTTCAAAAAGCTCATTTGCTTTGCTTAGGAAGTAGAAAAGAAGGCTCTGAAAGGTTTCTGAACTGAGTGGTTGTCAGATGCCCAGCATAAATCAAACCAGACAGGGCAACAGGGAATGCTGATTTAACTCACCCCAGCACCAGCTTCTACTCAGATCAATATAAATTTCCAAACATTTAGAATAAATGTAAGTAAAATCGTTCCAGTACCATAAACATTCCTTTCATTGTTTTTCCCCCCTCTTCTTTTCTCCCAGATGCCATTTGGATGGGGCTCTGCAAGCCCTCCTCCATTTGACACTCTGCTTCCCCGAGCTGGCTGTCAGTGTTTGATTAATGGTTCAGATCCTGCACACCACATTTGCCAAAGACATGAAATACTCTCTGCAGCCCTGACTTTGCAAGGCACATAAGCTGCTGTGGTCCCACAGTATATTTTCATGCTTTGCTTTCCATGGGACCTGTGAAATTTCTCCCCAGCAGTCGAGCCACAAGCTGAAGTTTTTCATGGCAGGTGGCCCAATTTTTTTATTGTTTTAAACTGCACCATGATGTGGATGGAACCACATTGGTCACGTCTTGTACATCAGTGTTCTATACATTAAAAAAAAAAAAAAAGATAACTTCCCATGGTGTTGGAGTTATTCTTGAAATTGTAAATGGAAAATGAATGTGTGTGTGTGTGTGTGTGTGTGTGTGTGTGTTTAGAATTGTCTTTATGTACAGAAAAAAAATAGAGACTTATTGTGGAAGAAATATCTGGACTGATGCGTATTTTTCATTGCTGCTCAGACTCTAGGGATTTTCATCCAAGACTTTTCCTCCAGGCAGCAATCTAGTAAGGGAGATTAATCAGAGTCCTTGAAAACAATAATTCAGATGGCAGGTGAAGAAGAGCTGTGCACATCTGCTGAACTGAGCCAAGCCAAAACCCAGTCCAGGTTTCCATGAGATACCTTCCCAGTCAGGTCAGAACCATGAAGTTTGGGAACTTCTTTCTCCTTTTTTTTCAAGGATGTTGCAATGATTTTTACTTCTGGACTCATGCACTTATGTAAAGCATCTTCCGTTCCAGCAAGTCAGACAATCCTAGAGAAGAAGTCCAGCTGGAATGAGCTTTGGAGCTTCATAGGTGCTGTCTGGCTTGACATAAAAGGGGCTGAACTCCACAATAAAGTTCCTAACATTGATTACACTCAAATAATTTTACCTAGGACCTTCACAGGATTTCTGTGTAGGCAAAAAGGCAGCCAGTAATTTGTTGGAAAACTGCTTTACAGCTGCAGAGAGGAAGATTCTGGCCAATCTCCTTTTTCCTTTTCTTCCTCATTGTCGTCCCTCATAACTTTGAAGGAAACAAAAACCTGAGGGTCTAATCTGTGCCATAAAGCCAGTTCCAGTGTGAGCATTTAAAGTCAGCAGGCTCACAAACATTTAACACTAACAAAATTAAGCACAGCCCCATCCTCACACTACTCAAGCAGCTGGATTAAATTCTGTTCCATGTTCAAGAGAGAGAACATCTTGAGTCCTTTCTGTCCTTGAGTTTTCACTAATTATGAAGTTTTCTATGAAAAAGTGTGAGCAGGACCTAATGTCTCCAAGCCAGCAAAATCAAGGAGGTGCCACTGAAAATGTGTATATTCTGCTCTTATTTACTTCTTTATAACCTTTTGGGCCTCTATTGTGCATGAGCAAGTTTTACTGACTGCTATAGAAGTACATAAAAGCAAAACTGCAGCTCTGAAAGATATTCCATTGAAAACCTAGAGTAGGTTTTCCCTATTAAAAAAAACCTAACCAAACACACCGCTAAAAAATCTTAAATTTACCAAGGAACAGATTTAAAATATTTTAAAAGACCACATTTCTACACAAATCTTTATTTTCGGTGTGGAACTCATTGCCACACAACATTTCACAGAGCAAAGCAGGGAGGGTTGCACCTCTTGGCACTTTGCTAAGAAATAAATCAAACGCTATTTATTTTCTGAATGTCCTTAGTTTTCATCAACCCTTTGGTAGCCTGAGCCAGTTCAGCCCTCTCGAAAAACAATGACAGGAATGCTGCAAAGTTCCAGCCCCCCCTGCAGTCTTTTCCAGCCTCCAGTTCCAGAAACTCACCTAGACTAAATGTTTACAGGATAGAAGAGTTGTCAGACATTTATCCTTTGCCATCTGGCAGTAATTTGCACCCCCCAAAATAATCTCTTTTTAGGAGTTCAAACACCAAGTTCAAAGGAAAACCTAAGAATAAACAACATATTTCACCTGGTATTGAAACCCCAAGAGAATTTCAGCATTACCTGATTTCATCTTGAAACCATAAATCTCCCCAGGTTCAGGACTTCCTTGGGACAAACTGAGGCTTTTCACAAATTTTTTCACACCAACTTCACACGATCCTCATCAGCAGCACTGATGGGTTTTTCAGAAGGAGAAAACAGACCTGAAAATCCCAGCTTTTGAGGACACTTACGGTCTAAATTTCAGCCTACATTTGAACTGCTTCTATTAATTTTTTTTTTTTTTTTTGCTGTAAGAGGCTAAGATGAATCAGAAGATGTTCAGTACAGCATGGCATAAGTGTGGATGAAGACATTTCTCAGGAGGCAAATCCAACTTCTGTGCAACTCACGGTGGGAATGCAAGAATTAAATCAGCTAACAAATTTTAAAGAATTACAGTTCATTTTTTGAATATTAAATATTTCAAAGGTTAAAATTCTTACCAGAAAGCCCAAACCCTAAAATCCTGGCCTTCCTGCATGTACCATTTTATTGTTCATTAGTTCCTGCACACCTGAAGTTCTAGTTAGAGATGTTACAGGTCTTCGAGAAGGATTGATTCTCACTGTTAGATGGCCAAAGTCTGAGGCGTGAAAGCCCTCTAAGACACTTAATCTTGAAAATCTAAAATCCAAACTTTATAGTTTCTTGGGTTTTTTTCTCAAGACAACCACTGCTTTATAATACACCCATCATTCCCAGCTCCTGGAGTTTATGAATACTTTCATTTGTTATCACAAAAAGGCACTGTGAGGACAAAAATACTCCTAAAATAAAGGTCTATTAATATTCACATCACTTGACATTTGTGCAGAAGCATTGTCCTAAGCTAACAGAACACGATCAAGTTTAACCTTGTGATTTTATGCTTTCAGCAAGTGAACACATTTAATGTTTTTAAGCCCTTATCAACTGCTCCTCAGTCCCTGCCTTAGGAGCATAATCTCCATCAAATGCTGCTGAAAATGTCCTCCAGCTGACCTTGAAATTAATCAGAATATGCAGAGAATCCATTTTGAGGAGCACAACAACTTGTTTCGTACTCAAGGAAAACAGACATCAAAACCAAAGAGGATTATCTGGGGCTGCCTGGGGAGGGTGATTCCTCAGTCACCTCCTACTAACCAATTTCATTAAAAACATGACACAGTGCAGAATAACACCACTGAAAGAAGTGCCCTGTCCTACATGCTTTGAAGGGGAAAGAGCCATCAGCTGTGTCACATGTATCAAACAAAGAATCTGAAGGTGTTTTTTTCAGGAAACAGGAGCCTCGGGGGATTAGAAAGAGAAATGAAGTATTTCCCATATGTGTTCCCAACCTGCTTGTTGAGCAGATCCATATCAATAAAACCTGTTTTCCAGGTTCTGGCTACTTAGAATTAGTTCTATAAGCCCCAGTAATTAGGAATACAGGCTTGATTGGCATCTACTCATTGATATGCTTAGCAAAAGAAGAAAGAGTTGAACCATTCTGGAACAGTGATAGAATTGTTGTTTCTGTGGCCTCTTCCTGCTTAGGCTTCAGTTTATCTTGGAAGGAGGCAAAATAATTAAAAGAAGTTCTTTATATCAGCAGTTATCAGCCCACACTTTCCACCGCAGCAGAACCACCAGGAAAATAAACCACAGGCAGTGTTGGTCCTGGTGACAAGGAAAAAACCATTCACTATTGCATTCTTTGCAAGGAGTTCTGCTCTCGTTAACATGGCTCCCCAATGCTCCCTCCTAAGACAAATGAAACAACAGCACAGCCTGAAAATTACGGAACTAGACCATAACAAAAATGGTCTCTACTTTCTTACAGAGGTCTGAGTCATTAGGACAAACAAACAGCCATTTTAGGGCCATGCTTATCTTTTGAGCTAGTTTTAAGTTATAGTGGTATATTCTGTTTGTTGTTCTTCGGACACAGAATATGATAATACCATGTCTTTTCCCTCACGTTTAAGTACTGAAAACTTGGCAGATGGGTGGCTGTGGGGGTTTCTCTCATGCTCCATAGGCTCTGAGGCCAGCAGGAAGCACGTTTATAGAATTACAGAGCCACAGAATGGTTTGGGTCGGAAGGGACCTTAAAGATTACCTTGTTTCAACCCCTGCCATGGGCAGGGAACATTCCACTAGACCAGGCTGGGTCTAGAGCCCCATCCAACCGAGCCTTGAACATCTCCATGGATAACAAGTCCACAATCTCTCTGGACAGCCTGTTTCAGTGCCTCACCACCCTCACAGTAAAAAATTTCTTCCTAATTTTTGTTCTAACTTACCCTGCTTCATCTTAAGGCCACTCCCCCTTGTCCTACATCCACATGCCCTTGTGGAAAGTCCCTCTCCAGCCCCTGTTCTGTCGTAGTTCTTGTCAGCAAACTCCACCCGTCATTCCCTATCAAAGGCACTGTTCAAGGCACTGTGTTTTACATGGAGAAAAAACCCACAGCAGTCCTGGGTGAGCTGTTAGTTACCTTCAATGTTAAAAACAGCAGAGTTTGACTTCAGGCAGCTTTACCTTCCTACCACTGGATCCCCTTTCTGGCTTTACTCACCACCCCTAGATTAATGGAGCTGTCTACTGTCTATTAGTGGATCAAATCACCTCTTCACCTCCTCTTCAATAAACTCAATAGATTGAAAGAAAGGAGGCACTGAGCTTTCTCAAAAGGGTGTGAAAGAACACCAGTCCTGCCTCATCCCCTGATGAAGGAGATGTGATCAGTGGCAGGCATTGTACCAGTCCCCAGGGGCAATGTATTCATTCTACACAGGTTGGGAAGTTGAGAAAAATATGGATTTAACTGGAAAATTTATGGTCAGCTATCGAAGATTCCTTCCTTCAGTTGGCTCCTGGTATAATACTGCCTTTGATATCTCCCAGTGTCTGAAAGGCTTTTCCAGCAAATGCAGGAACAATGGGGGTTGGGTTTTTGTTTTGTTTTGGTTTTTGTTTTGCTTTTTTCTTTTTTTAAATCCACATTCATTTTAAAAAAATCAAACATAATGCACAAGCATCACAAAAGTATACAAAAAAAAAATTCCATCTTTTCAGTCCATTCCAGTAACCTATAGAATCATACCAAGCAACTGGTAATTATGCCATGCACATTATAATAGAAATGCACTGTTTATCATCCAAAGAGCCCAGAGCAACAGCTTCTCTCAGACTTGAGGGGAGCTAAACTCCACACACTTGCTAAAATTGCAAACAGTTGGCTGGACTATAAGCCACCTGCAGCTCAGCTGTGCATAAGTCTAGGGGCTGTTACTGTATTTTTATACAAATATATTCACAAAACCTCAGAATATCTAATAAGAAATCACCTTTCAAGGTTAAGAAAACAAAAAACTATGATATTACCATACTACAATATTAATACCATTTTGGAGAGCCTAGATGTTTCATGGTTGTTTTGAATACTGGTGAATCCAAGAGAATAGGCTGGTTTCCAAGTATTTTCCCAGTTCCCTTCTATGATTGGCATGAGTAAGACCAATTGCCAGCTTCAGAGCTAACCTCACAATTTACTTATAAGATTTCACCACCATTGTAAACACAGCTGAGGACAGATTATCAGAATTAATAATCAAGTTCCTGGTATATGAATATGTATACAGTTTTTCTTGCTTTAATATTCTAGTCTTATCATTCCCTGAATCCCAGAATATTTCTGCCAGTAAACATGTTCGTTCAAGTGCTTGCAGAGAGCCAGCATGCCAGGGGCATGAGAACTGGTGAAATGAAAGAGTTTAGAAAGAGGAAGAGGGGAAAAAGCAAACCAGCTTGCTTGCTGAGCACTCCTCTCACCATTTTCCTTCCACTTGTCCCAAAGTATCACATTCCTCGACTTTCTGAGAGAAACACAAAAGTTGTAGCATCATCAGAAGTGGAAGTGGGAGAGAAAAGCAGGAAGTGGAAGAAGCCTCAGCACTGTCTGATTTGCTCCAAGACAGGGTTGTTTCTGAGGAATAATGAGTACATCCTGCTCAAAGATGAGACTGATCACGATTGTTACCTTTAATAACCCTGATTCCTCAGAAGAGCCCTCAGTGCTGGGGATGAGGCTGTGAGCTGGCAGCCTGAATTATTCATGAGGGCTGGTGGAAAACAATCATCTGCTCTGGCATTAATGGTCTGTAAAGAGTTGCTTTTGACAAAACCATTTAACACCAGCAATAAAATAAATAAATTAATAAGGGGGAGGGGGAGAAGGGGAGCATAATAATGATAATAATAATGATGTACTGATGTAAGCCAGCCTGGAAAATATTGGTGTCTTAGATTGCAGATCACGGGCTCTTCCATCTCATCAGGAAGGAGTGGAGAAGATGGAAGGAAAAAAAATTAAACAAAACAAAGGAAAAAAAAAAATACTTCTTTATCCCAAATGGTGAAATGCTGGAATATAAATTTGGGTTGGAGTTGGACAAACAGCAGATCTTGCACAGGAAAACATGCAGAGGCCAAAGGAAGATATTATAGCTAATTAAATCTCTGCTCTGAGCAGGGAAGGAGGCATGGAAAATCTGGAATGGTTTTCTTAGGTGTTTTTTTAATGCAGCAGCAGGAAAAAGATTCATAGGGTAAATGACAACAGATCTTCTGGCTCCACCTCTACCATAGTCTTGGTAGATTTCCATGGCTGATTTCTACGTGCAAAAGTGACACTTGTTCTCTCCTTTCTAAATAGTTAGCTTGCAAAACACAGAGACATGAGAATTTAAAGTCCAGGGAAGAGTTTGAGATTTTTAAGTGAAGGATTTTTTTATTACACACTTAGCTAGAGTAGATTATGTCTGTCAGATCCCCTTCACAGCAACTTACACAAGAGTATCTTTGGAAAATTAAATTCTTTTGCACCATTTTCTTTTATTCAGCACATTCCAACCCATTTGGGAAGTGTGGCTTTTTGAGAAAAAAAAAATAGTAGTACTTGGCAGCATTATTGTGGCCCTTGAGTTGTTTGACTCTTGTCAGGAAATCATGTCAGTATAAATTTTCATTTTAATCTGTGTAAAACAGATTACCTCTGCAATTGGGAGGTAAGATTCCAAAAAGACAAATAAAATAAATATTAAACGTTTGCTTGGCTAAGAAAATCAGTCCACACTGCTCGTGTCACATTTCATTTATTTCCAGTAAGATTTCCTTTGTAAAAAAGGAGAAAATAGATCAGAAAATATTTGTGCTCTTTGTTTAATGATAAAACCACTGGCATGGGAACTGTTCAGATACATATCAGTAAAACCTTTTTCCAGGTTCAGGAATCAAAAGCCAAAGTCTCAGATCTTCTCAGAGCAGGGCTGATTTTAGTCATCATCCACGGGGACACTGTCTTGCTCTTGGACATCTCCAATGGCAAGGGCTCCAAAAATCTCACCTTATCATTTCTCACATTTTCCAGATTTCTGAGCAATCTTCCTGCCATTTTCTAAGTCACCTGATCCACGAGCAAAAATCTTACTGAGCATCCTAAGTGCCACAACAGTTAGCCCCAATAATAAATTGCAGCATTTATATCAGGTCATTTGTACCCCAGAGTGAATAATAAATAAGTGTCTCTCCAAGCCTTACTCCAAGAGCCCTGGGTCCAGTAAAGCTTTCCAATATGCAGCTAATTTAAGAGCCTATTTTTCATCGCCAGCCAGGCAAAGCAATTGAACACATGCTCAATTTCAAGCACACACCTAAAACTTACTGCTTCTAGTGAGACTAAAGCATTTATTGTGTTTTGATGAACCAAGCTGTTATGCACAGATCGAGCCATAAGCACATGAGCCAGCAGGATTATTCACGTTCTAAAGTCATACACCTGTTAAGTGCTTTATTGGACTGAGGGCATAATTAGTGCAAAATGTAGCTATATTTATTTAATTACAAACAGGACTAATGACTGAAATTATTTTTAAAAGAGCAGGATATTTCCAGAGGCCAACTGTGAAACCTACTCGTATTCCAAGATCTAATTCTGCATCCTCTTTGAATCCAAAGAGAGACAAAACAACCGCTGTGTTTTTCTCAGTCCCACAGAAATCATACTTGAATCAAATTATCTTTTGTATTTATCAGCTAAATAATTCTGTCAACTGTCCAACAACTGCAGCAGCCCCAGGAGCTTTTGTAAACTAGCTGATGAATGATTGGTTAAATAAATCTGCTACAATTATTCTGGTAATGAAAAACAAAAACGACAGCATGTCTTCTCTAACACAAGCTAAATCCCATTTGCTGCTTTTTGGTAATGGGATATATTGTGTTTCTTTAGCGGTGAGGATTTATATTTGCGGTTAATTGCAAAGCTCAGAATAGCTCAAGAATTTTCTCTTTTTTTGTTTCTGAGATAGGATCTTAAAAAGCTAACATTCATATTGTCTGGGCTTATCATAATGTAACATCTGACTTAATGAAACTCAAGAATGACTCAAGCATCGCTGAATTTATAGACTTTTTGTGCGTTAAGAAACAGACATGAGCTCAGACTTTGACCATAATGAATAGGAGCAAGAGCACGAACAAACAGCTATTTATATGAGGGCAGTGTCTCCACAAAAAGCTACAAGGTCCCTGGGTCAAACTCCCAGCTGATGTAAATGCCTCTTTGCATTTTATTAGAAATATGTGTTAACAAAAAGAACAGCGAGGTGTCGAAATGGAGCCAAACAACTCATCTTTTCCATAATCCTTCCATAATCCATCTATAACCTGTCTCAGTCACGTGTCTGCAAGAGACAGAAAAAAATAGCAAATCTTTCATCCTACTGAAATAAATTTCCGATAAGGCCTAAATGACTGACCACGAGCAAGCAAAGAATTGATGTGTTCCTGCCATTCCAGTATCACAAAATCTGTGTTCAGTCATCAAGTCAAAGAGGTTCATCTCAGGGAAAGCTGTTGTTTATCCATCCTCTGGGATGGATGGCACAATTTAGATATTTTTTAGTTGCTAGAGAAAGAACATGAAAGAAAGAAATCGCTTGGGCTTTTTTAGAGAGTTGGGTTTTCTCCAAGAATTATATACACAGATATCAATCCCTGGGAGGGGGTGGAACAAATTTTGTTGATACTTTTTTTTCTTTTTGTGCTTTGGCAGGGCCAAATCCACCACAGGCTTTGCAGATCTTTGAATCCAGAAGGAAAGGTATCCAGGATTGCTTGCACATGTCCTGACCTAGGTTTTGATCCAACATTTGTAACAGTGTGTGTTCTGCAAGAGTTTTCACAAACCAGGCTGTATTTAAACAAACAGCAGACAACCAGATTCATGGGCTAGTTGGGCTTAATTTTAAAACTGGAATTATTTTAGCAAGAGAAGAAAGCTCACGCGCAGTTCAGAAAAGCTATGCAGGAAGAATAAAGAAATAAGGCATAAGCAACGGTTGAGTGAACTCCTGTTGAAGGGAATTCAGACCAGCCATGTGAATAAGAAATTCCAGAATTCTTTCACAAGCAGAACAGGCTTTGAAATTCATTCAAACACACTTGCCTGGCAATTTTGGGCAGGCAGCAATCCATAAAAAACATGGGTTTTTAAATCACCATCTGATCACAGGCAACCCATGGAGTGAGAAATCCCTGGATGAATGCCACACAGGTGTACTTACTTCACAAGCAGGTGATGTTATTTGGGCTATAAAGTGCTCAGGAAAATCTTAGTTGGCAATCCTAGAGCCCTCGAGGAATAAATTTGTTTATTTGTTTCAGATTGTGGACAGTTAACATTTACTTGCCACAGGCATTGCAATACCATGGACAGAGCACTTCTATTTAGAAAAATGGGGGGAAAGCTTGATTGCAGTCCAAACAAACTGCCCAGTTCTTCCCATATCTGTTGTGACTCTAGGAATATTAACATCACTGGTTAATCACTGAAGCAGTGTTATTTTGCCATCACAAGTAAAATTGTGGTCAGGTTTTGCCTTTTGGAAGGGAAGAGTTGTGCTTGACTTTAGGGTTAGGACTGGAGGGAAGTTCTAAACCACAGACACAAAAATAATGAAGCCCAGAGAAGAGCTGACAAAGTGCTCACAGCAGAGTCAGAGATGGGATGGGCTGAAGAATTCAAGCCTCTGCAATTTAATGTTAGAGAAGCAAACATTCTGGCAGAAGCACAACCTCTAAAGGGAGCACATTATAAAATATGCTACACAAGTGTGTTTATGTTAAAACATGGAGACCTTTTTCTTCTTCAAATGATTTTTAAAAATACACATATATGCATGTGTTTGTGCATCACTGTCCTTTTGTGGTTGCAAATTTTTTTCTGCTTCCAAGGATGATCAAGGTCAGTCTACAAGGTCTGGGGAGCTTAATCAAATGCAAATTAAAACATGAGCGCACAGAAGATCATAATATTCAATAAGGCAACTTTGGAAATAGAGTAAGTGAATTAGAGGGTTGAAGGCATAATTCATTTTCAATGGATAATGTAAAGCTACGTGGGAAGGAAATGCTTGTGCATTTGCAAAGCCCAGAGTCAGCTCAGAATAAAAAACTGGATAGATGGATTTAGCAGGTAACACATAATGTTTCCCTGAGGTGAGTAAATTTCCCTGAGAAATGAACCAATTCTTGCACCTGTACTACAGGGTTATGAAACCCTGGGGAATGAAATACCCTGTCTAGAAGTTAAAATTTGTTATTGCATATGCAAGATTTAATTCATTAATATCTGCGCAGAGAGAACTATTTTCCATATAACTGCAGCTGTGTCCCGAGACAAGCATCCCAATGAAGAGAGAACAAACTCCGGTGAGTCTGGGAGAAAAACATAACCTCTGATGGTTTCCTGCTGACACAAAGTTCTTACAAAAATGGCAAAATCAAAACATATCTGCACCTATAGCAAGAAACAAATACTAATGAGAGGCTAGCGAGTGAGAGTGGTACCAGGTGATGTCTGTAAATTTGTCTGCTCCTGAATTCCCGCACTATTTGTGTACAAGAAAATACCAAAAATTAGCACGGACATAATGTTAAAAAAATAGATGTTAAAAAAAGTCTTGGAGCAATAGTTCATTGCCACCCCTCGAAAACAGGTAGAAAGTTAAATTTGTAGGTTTTTGGAAAATGATTGAAATAAGATAGTTCACTTTAAAAACATCTGAAATAGAAACAATCTCAGCTCTCTCACTTGCAGTTTTCCCATATATAAGACAGACACCCAATTTCTTACCAGCTGAGTGGCACGACAGACCGGAACAGAAATAAATTTCTTTAAAATACACATTTTGTGAGCATCAAAGACTCTCCCTGGTTCAAAACAACAAGAGCTCGTCCCACCAGTGTACAGATATTTGAAGTCCTGAAAGCACAGCCCTGCTCACAGCGCTGACAGAAGATGCTGCTCACCCTTTCAGGCTGAGCTCAGCACAGAGGACAAGCTGCTAAATCAGACCTTGGCAGAGCCAGCCCCCAAACAAGCGTGAGGCAGCTCAGTCCCTGGTGGCACCAAGCCATAAGCAGATCACGGCCGCTTTGTAAATTTGGTCCTCGTTAAAATGGGTGAATACATAATCTCATGCTAATTCTTGCAGTAATTCCCTTGCACACAGCTTTCATATTTCTGGATAATTAGAAGAAAATGTAATCCATTCCTAGAGACACATTGCTCTCAGTGTTTCCTCGTCTTTAATAAAGATTTTGCAATTATACTTCCTTGGCAAGAGGCCCAGCCCAGTGACCTTGTGTATTTTACCTGTAGGATAATAAGCAACAGGAATGGAGCACGAACAGCTATCAGTGTTACCGTTTGCATCTAAATATTTGGAGGGAAACTGGAGCTTGTTAGAGCAGGGCTGGCCTTTGTGAACTCTCCACCACTGCCATCCCCAGCTATTTAATGTGTCAGTAACACCACCAGCTTTTCTTCTCACCTTTGCCACTCAGCCATAATTAAATTGCCCACATCAGGGTGCACTAAACAGTACAAGTTCCCCTGATTTCTAGTAAGCTTATTTCAGAAGCGTCAGCTTTCCACTTTAACTTATTTTTTCTCCTGAACCCACTACCAAAACCAAACCATTGCCATTTCTCGTATAAAATTCAGTGAAGGAAAACATCTCTAGAGTACTGAGGAAAATAAAAATATGTTTGAGGCCTAGAGTCAGGGATATCCCTCACCTACCTGAAGACCCAGTTAATTTATTTTAGCATGGCATAAATGGCTGACTCCCTGCAGCCTGGGGACTATGGGGGGAAAAAAACCCAAAACAACCTACTTTTCTGTTTAAATGAGATTAAAAAACTGGGCCATTCTGTAGCTAAGCTTGTGACAGGTAAAAAGCACTTTCCACCTGTGAATCTATAAACACTTAGCAGATAGTAATTCACCTTTCTATCACCCCTGGACAACAGGTTAATATTGTTTCACTCCTTTGGGACTGAAAAACTGAGGTGCAGAGCAGTTCAGTGACGGTTCAACATCACACAGCATTTTAGTGTTGGAGGAGACAATGAAACTGAGGCAGGAAAGCTGTTGCAGTCCTTCCAGCTAATAAATGCATTTTAAGGAGATGTGCATGTTAGGAGACTGGTTGGCCACAGATTAACCCAGTTTTATCCTGGTGCAGCTGATTGTTTTGGTGGAACACAGGATGGAAGCAAACATGAAATTATTCTTAAGGTCTAACCTCGTTCCTCAAAGGCAGAGCAGGAAGAGACCTGCAGATATCAGATCAGCTCTCAACTGCCTCTTTCCACTGCTCACAGTGTAATTAAATGATAAACAAAAGGAGCAGCTATTGATCAGGTTAAAATATTTCGCCAAGAGAGATGCTCTGTTTTGAGCCAGGGCATCATCCTGAGAGATTTGCAAGCCTCAACTGCAGCGATCAATCACAACTCTCCACAGCAAAGCCTAAAAAACCCTTAATATATTGAAACTCTTACTGATAGAACTGTTTGGAAGGAAAAGGAGGGGTTAGGGAGAAAAAAGCCAAATGTTGGTATCCTTTCCCTTCTCCACTCAGCATCCACCTGGGGTCCACAAAACTTTCCTTTTCCCCTTTATATCATAAACCAAAATGACCTCCAAATGTCCAGTTTCTCCCTGGGTCGAGCGAAGATTTTGACAAACACCATGGTAACATCTCCTGTGTTAAATCAAGGTTCAGGCACCAAAGGCACACGGGCAAAGCAGGCAGGAGAGAGCTGACAAGGTTAACAGCTGACAACTGACTGGAATGGCATGAAGGTTAATTGCTATTTGCAAAGCACTTTTCAGGTCTCTTCAGATAAAAGGTTTTCTATCTCCATTAAGAAACTTTGAAGCAAACTGCAACCAGTGAGTAATCAGTGCCCAGGAGCTCAAAACACTCAAGACAATCAGCTCATAAAATGCTGTCAGATGAGAAATATTTTGAGAAATAACAAGATGAGAAAACACACTTCTTTTTTTTTAATGTGAATATTTTAAAGTGCAGCCCTGAGATCTTGGGAGGAAATGCAGCCACTGCCTCTTCTGTACCCCACAGCCAGGGATTCACCACCCCAAAACACACAGAGCCCCCGTGGCCATTCCCGTGGGGTTTGTCCCACAGGGGCACCCCACGGAGGATGGAGGTGACTTAAAGAACACCAAGTGAAGCCATCTCTGTGTCTCATCTCCCTGCGAGGTCTGCCCACAGTTCAGATATGCCACAAAGGGATGGGGCAGTGGAAGAGGAATAAACCAGGAATATGAGAGGTGAATGAGCAGAGATGAGAGGAAAAGAGAAATGAAAGAGCTCTTTGAAGCCAAACCCCATCTGCCCAGGGCAGACTCAGGGTTACAGTGGAACAGGGGAACACCACTCAGAGCAGGGTCAGAAAGCCCTTGAGCTGTGAGGTGTTTTCCTCTGTACTGTTTGTGCATTCCAAGGAGAAGCATCCACAGATCACAATAATCCCCTTTCTTGCTTGTGTTTTCAGCCCATTCCTTTTTTTCAGTGTCAGCAAGTTCTGGATTATTTGTAAGCCAAAAAGTGACAGCAGTTTGATCTCAGTTCACCCAGTATGTGCTTGCCACGGGACATGTGGCTCCCATACACGAATTCATTGCAAGAAGGAGCTGAGTCTGAGATGGTCCTGTGACCTCAATCCCAGAGAATTTTTTTTTTTAATTCTTCTCAAGCTTGTTAATCAAGATGAATTTAAAAAAAAAAAATAAAATTTAAAAAAAAAAAAAAATTAAAAAATAAATTTAAAAAAAAAAGCACTCAGGCTAGTCTGAAGAACAACTGATGATGAGTTTGGGATTTTAAAAAAAGCTTATGAACATGACCAATGCAAGTCTTTTCACTGAATTAAGAGTCGGGGAGAAAAGTTCTATTTATTGGTGTATTAGGGAAGATAGATAAAACTAAATGCACAGCCAGGGACAGGACTGTGAAAAGGCTGCATTCTCCTTAATATAATGAAAAGCTGAGAAGTGTGACATGTTTGCAGATTATTTATTAACAGTAGGACAGAAGCTATTTTAGGCACACGTCTTTAGACCATTAACAGAGTAATTTACTCTCCAGAGTGCCCTTTCAGGAAACAGTAGGAACTAAGTAAACTCCATATATCATTCAGAACCAGGAACAATTCTCACTGTTTTTTTCCTAAATCTATTTCCTTTCTCTGAACTTTGTCACCATATGGTCAACAAGGAAGCAGCGTAACAGGATCTGATAAGACTGAATTATATATATTTTAGCAAACTTCAGGAGTTGAGACAAGGCATTTATATAAATCAGTTACAGAATTGGGACAAATTGTTTGACACCTTATTAAATGGAAAAAAAATAAAAAAGAAAACGAAAGACTTCACATGTGATCTAATTCATGAGGGGCTTCATAGACATGACAGCAATGAAGGGTCATGCACAGTTGTTTCTCATGATAGCATGTTAAAAATGGCTCTTTCCTGGATATTTTTTTAAAATTCCTCCAAGAGAAGCAGGCAGCAAAGATGGCATAATGTACACCAAGGCCTGACAGCAGACAGGATGCGTTGCTGTTCTCCATCACTGCATGTGCTCAGTTTTGTGCTGCTCCAACAGCTGCGTCCTCTCTGTCTACACATCTTGTGTCAGATTAAAGCAAAATCAATCTGAGAACGAACAAAAGTGCCCCCTCACACACAAATTACGCTCTGATGTGTGGGGTGTGGTGTGCAGAGAGGCAGCACATTGTGTGTGCTGTGGGTTTGGAACTAGAAATTAAACGGCCTCCACCTCCAGCAAGGCAAACTGAAAAAGTGAACGTAAAAACAAATCAGAGCCTTTTTCAACAGGTTCTAATAACATTAAATGGGATGAATAATGAGAACAAGAAGGAATTTGTGTTCTGGCTTTCTGCTTAGAGAGGTCGTGTTTGATATCTCAAAGTGGGACCTTGGTAGGGTTTTCTGTCCTCCAGGGATGAATTTCACACAGAAAAGGAAACAAGTTGCTAGGTACATAACAATATTAAATTGTTTCTTCCACATAGACATTTCAGTAACTTTTTTCACCCCAGCTCCATTTTGACACCATCTCTGTCAAATCTACAACCATATGAGCATCCTCCAATGTGATGATGTAAGAGATATCAAAACGTATTGTGAAGATTGATGGTCACTTTGAAGCAGAGGAAAAGCATGAGAAGCCCATCCAAGTGCTCTTTTGTATCTCCTACAACAAAGCTGCAAATTGATTTTAATTTTGTCAGAAGATGAGTAAGATACCACAGCTGGTGCTGAGGTTTTGGAGTGTGGAAGTGGCCCTCACGCTTCACTGCAGGGCTCCAAAAGCCACCACGAGCCTTCCTGGAGCCTGCAGGGAAATCACCACAGATGTGGGACCCTCCTCAGCACCCAGGGGAGCACACCAGAGGATTGAGGAAGAATTGGATGATGTCAAACTAATGCATTTCCCCAGGAATAGTATTCCATGGTGAGAAACTAAACCTGAAATAGTGTAAACTGCTGAACTAATTGGGTTTGTCCCCACTTTGTCTCTGTTAGCCTCTCAAATTGTGCTTCCATTCCCATTTATCACACGTTGATGTTTGCAGACCCTTGTATCTTTTTGGAAGGCCTGCAAAGGGCATTCAGCTCTTGCTCTCAGCTCATTGGAATAAGTCAAATTAAAAGGGCAGTGATCACCTTTTCAGCTGCAGCACTGTGTGTCCACACAAATTATCTCCCGTGGTTTTTTCAGCTCCAAAGCCAGGGCTGCCTTGCACTTACAGACTTTTATTTTCCCTGTAGAAGCAACTTTTTTGGGCACTCCACTCAGGAAAAAAAAAACCACAGAGAGTGTCCATATGTAAAACTCTGTAAGCAAACCCTCACAACTCTGTACAGCTTGAAGATATTCTCCTATTTCCAGTACACTTTGTATAAGCAACAAGTGTTTGTGTGGACAGGCACTCCACCACCAGCAAGCTCAGGTTAATTTGCTTATGCTTTTTTTTTTTTTTAAAAAGAAATTCAGCTTCCTTTAAATAAAGCAGAGAAAACAAATAAAAACACAGTCCAGATGGAAACAAAGTCTGTTCCTTCTTCATTAGCCAAGCCACAGACAAGTTATAATTCACATCTCCCTTGAGTCTCATCATTACCCAAATTTGGAAAACAAGCATAAGGGTTAGGGGGTAACGGTGGGGGGAGTGGATGGGGTGCAGCTTGCCAGCAAATTACACGCTAAATTTCTTTGCTTTTAATTGTATCCGAAATAAATGAAAAACTTGTTGTGGTCCAAGTCATGGGATCCCTTAATCAAGCGGATGGAGCTGCGCTTGGGAAACCGAAGTCCCTGGGGAAATGGCTTCACTCCTGAAGGAAACAAATGACTCAGAGCCCCATCCTCCAGCTCAGAGCTTTCCTTGCTCTGGCAGGGATTGTCCATTCCCAGGATTGGTCCTGTTACAGAGCCTCACACGTTTCTGGTGGGGAAAGTTCTAGGGCTGAAAGGTAACGTTACCCCTACTCCTAGGGGTTGAGGTGCACTGTAAAGTCATTATCTGCGGGAAAAAAATATATTATCAAAGGATAGGTCTCTTTAACAATTGCTCAAGCCTTCTTAACAATTAGAACTGTTAGGAGTAGAATTGCATCTTATTTGCCTGATGAGTCTCATTTTTAATGCAATTAGGCAGCCAAGATTTGACAGACTAGACTATCAGAGAGCCAAAGAGCCAAAGGGAATTTGCATATATTATAAAATAATTGGAATGGCAGGGTGAAGTAAGAACTAACCTGACCTAAGCCTTCACTCAAATAGAATTTTGTGAATAATTGATTTTCCATATTCCTGGCAGAATAGAAAATATTTTTTCAAAAAAAAAGATCATCAGAAACAACAGATTTTCTTTTTCTAATCTGTGACAAAAAAAAATTAAAAACCACCTGAACGTACAGAAAATGTTAAAATGAAATGCCCATTTGAAACATTACACTGAAGCATTTCATTTATAAGGCAAAATATTTGCAGCCAAAATAAACCAGCAAAATGAACGTTTTTAAGGGAAAAAAACTTTGGACTGAAAAGTTTCACACATCTTTAATTCAGGGAAAAGGAAAAAAAAAAAAAAAAAAAAGGACACTCAAGCACTCATTTTTTCCTTAGCAGAAAAAAAGAACAGATGCTAAAGCTATTGTTTTTCAGTAGTTTTAATGACACTCTTGTCAAGGATGCATTATCAACTGCAAGATTTCCAGTCAAACCCAGAGAGTTTGGAAACACATCCTACATAGCCAAAAGCAGACACTAAAATCTCTCTCTCCCACTTCAGGTGAAAATATCTCCAAGCTATTGGCCACTCCTCAGCATGGCACCCCCTCTTCCACTCCTGAACTTTCAAAGTTCCAAATATCCCCAGGGCTGATAATAAAAGTTGCAATCTCCAAATGTTAATAGTACGAAGAAGAAAAGAAAATCCGTTTCCTCGTTGTGTTTATGTACATTGCTTTGCTTTCCAAACTGCAGCCTTTCTACTCGTGTCCAGGACACAAGTTCCAAAATATCGGGAAAGAATGGATTTTGGCAAAATTCTTGCTCCAGTCAGAGCCAAAAGGCTACCAGAGGAGGGGGCTTGGGAAAGGGGAAATAGAGGGGTGGGTCAAAGAAAACAGAGCTGATGTCAACCAAATGTACTGAAAGGAAGCACCTGATCATCTTTACAACACTTAGTTGGACCTGAGATTTTACATTTCACCTACTTGTTATTCGAGGACATAAATAGAAGGTAAATCCACTTTGCCAGACTGTTTCTACCTTAACTCTTGACTGACTTCTGCAGCTAAACTGAAGCATACATTATTCTGCTCATGCAGCTTAACTCTTCACAGAGGTCAGAGGAGCTCATACTATTAAATAATGCAGGCTAGACGATGCTGACTTAATAAAACTCACGTGTCATTTTGTGTTGGAATTGATTTTCTCACTTGAGGGCCGCTTTAGCTTGCAAATCAAAAGTGTCTTGTGTTGGTGCTTTCAAAGGGATGCTGCTGCAGCCTGAGCTTCTTCAGAAACAGAGATTGATGGGCCCAGGCTTGGGCTGGGGCAGTGTCTAATGGCCTCCTCTCAGGGCCCTGAATTATTCATCAGTGCTGGAGCATCTCACCAGAACGTGCACCAGGATGTGTCATAGCTGCAGGATCAAACTGCTGCTCGGCATTTTGCAGGCAGAGTTTTCTCTCTCCATCCCTCTCTCCCACTGCAGATGCAAGAAACTAACTTGTTTTCATGGCAGGCACATCTTTTCTTAACCTTAAGTCACCCCCAGGCAGGTGGAACAATTTCACTAATTTCATTTGGATTCTTCACACAGTTATATCTTCCCATTTTCTAGTTTATTTCATCCCAAATTTCTTAAACAATGGTGAATACCTGAGCTATAAACTTGCTAAGATCACCAGACCATTCGACAGCAAAGTTAAGAATAAATTCACTGCTCTTATGAAAATAATCCTCTCCCCGCTTGCTCCCTTTTATCCATCCATAAATCTTCACCAGTTCTTTTTCGGAATTTAAAAAAAAATCATAAATAGGACCCAGCTGTGAAAGATGTGAGACACTTGTTTCATATAAATACCCATGAAACTGGAATACTTTTCTCACCTTTCAGCCCTTTTCCTCCGGGCTCCTGCTCTGACCACTGCCAACAGCAGACCTGTGCTTTAATACACAAATCCTACACCAGCTGTGGGCAGCTTTGGCTACCAAACCACGGCCTGTGGGCTCAAGAAATAATCAAGGTGCAAATCTAGCAAGAACTCCAAAAGGGAAAGCAAGTAAACCACTTCTAGAATGAATGATGTTCCACCACCAAGTATTTTCTCTCAAAGGCAGTGAGTTCCAATCCAGCAAGGAGCCCAGGAATATTCAGAGTGGCCCAGGTCTTTGGAGAGGTTTGCAGGAGGTGGAATGCAAGGGACTTTGCAAACGAAACCTGCAGGTACAACACAGGATGGAAAAGGAATTCTGTTCTTGTGAAAAGAGGACAAATGTGGGGAGATGCAAAGCCCTTTAAAATCTTTGAAGAGCTAATGGGCAAACAAGGGAAGGAGCCTCTCTCAGAGCCAACTGGAGCAACTTGTTTCTCTTCCCAGCTTTGCTACAGACTTCAGTAAAGTGAGTTTGGAAGAATAATTCCGAATCTCTGCAAAATTTGAGTTTTGCACTATGACACACCCCATCCCAGCTGCAGAGCCACACTGCCAGGGGCGTGAGTCAGGTGTGCAGCACTGGCCACAGAAATGCACCTTGGGTTCCTCACAGCTCCTGCTCACTGCTGCAGTAACTCCAAAGCTCATTTTAAAACAGCCAAGCAGGGAAAATGGCGATGACAAAAACCGGAATCGATGTTTAATGCTATCAATTGTAACGGTGACATTATGTAATTGGAAAAAGCAAATTACAGAAGACAGAACAGATTGTAAGTCCTTCCTCTGATGATCCACACTGAACTTCTGGCTGATGGATTAGTTATGTACATAATTGCAGCCACTTAAATTCTGCAGAGCTGAATCTTCTCAGCTTCAGTCCAAATTAGCCTAAGAAAATTCAACCTATTAAAAGTAATATAAAATTCAGAAGGAAAACGTGAATAGATACTGAAGTACAAATTAGAAAGAGGAAGCTACTTATTCAGAGAGACCCAGCAATTTCACTTTCCCATGTGCTGAAGTATGCTTCTCCTGAATTTGAAACGGCAACTTTGAAGCTGAAATTAAAACCCCAAACCTATTTAACCTATTTTATCTCCACCAAGTGAAATCCTTTGCAGGGCCTTCACTGACCCACCAGCCAGGTAAGCAAAGAGACTCCAACACAAGCCCTGGGTGGAAGAACCTCATTAGCAATTCATATTTCAGCATTTCTGGGTTTCTGTTTATTGTCCCTAGAGTTCATTCTCGATGCACTAGGCTAACCTCATGAATTCATGAATAGGCACAAAAGACTTATGGTCATCATTAGGATGTATTTCCCTCCAAATAGCCACTTTTTAAATGTCACTAATCTTTCTCTCACAGGTCTGCAGCACAGAGCACCGAATTCGCTTTGGAAGTTTGGGAATGCAGAGTCCAATCAAAGACAGCGTGTTAAGTGTACATGCTTGAATTTTATGAAATCTAAACATTTTTAGAGTAATTTATATTCCACTCTATCCTTGTGACCTTCTGGGCTGACAAGAAAAAACCTTCCCTAACCAAGAGAGGTAGAAAATACTGATTTCATTCACACACTCACTTTCCCATTTGCTTTCAAAAAAAATGAGGGAATAGGAAAGAACAAAGATCAAGGTAGAAAACCTACTTAATAATACAACTTTTACTGAGGCTATGCTTCTCTTTAAGATGTGAAGCTACTTCTTGCTCATTCTCTACTGAATTTGATTTAGTAATTTCACCTACTCTTTTCTGCTGAGGGGTTTATATTTGATGGGTTCAAGATGTCACCAAAGTACATTAAAATTAATTAAAAAGATAATGTGAAATATGTATATTTTTGAAATTAGAAATGCTGAAATAAATTTCTGAGCAGGCATAGGTGATCTATAAGGAAAAGATGAAAGAGCACAAAGTATGAAGGAGGTATCAGGCACAGAGGGAACATGAGCAGGGTGTGCAGTGAAGCAAAGATGCCAAAGGAGGAAAAACACAAAGAAAAATGAAAATACAGCAAGATAGATAGTAGGGTCACAGAATACCCTGAGGGGAAGAGGAGCATGAAAAAACAAACAACCCATGTCAATGTGAAAAGAATAAGCCAGAAAGAAGGAGGGGGGGAAAGGCTTCAGGAAGATCACAAGAAAATCTGATAGAGTGACAGGAAAGGGTCTCCCACTAGGCAAGGATGACTCCATCATTAAATTGATGACTAAAAAAAAAAAAAAGAGCATTCAGAAGGGCTCTGAAATTTCCAGGAAGATGCCACAATAGTGGCAGCTATTGGGCAGCTAAGCCTGGGAAATAAGAGGGGAAGGCTCTCTTTAGCCCCATTTTCCAGGGCAGAGTCAGGGCAGGAGGGACGAGGGAGCAGCGCCTCGGAGGGAAGGGGCCGTGGGTGATGACAGCCTGTCCATGCATCCTCAGCCCCTGTGCCATTGCCACCACACCTGCAGGGAGCCCTGGGGGTTTTATTTGAGTATCCCCCAAGGAAAAAGGGAACACAGCACCAAGACCTGCTTTAAAGGAGGGAGCAAAACCCATAAGGGTGATGGCAGCTCAAGGCAGAGACCCTACGGGGCAGAGGGACAATGGGATGATGCTGGGGACAGCCTCAGAATCAGAGACTGCAGCCTCTGGGCACTGCAAACAACTTTCCTTGGGAGCTGGAAGGGAATGAGCAAGGCAAGGGGTAAAAGACAGGGTGTTCCTTTCTCTGCAATATAGTGCCATAAAGACTTCCCAAGGAGAAGATTTGTTGTCAAAACCAAGGCCTGGTACACCACTACCTCCAGTCAGAGCACAGCAATGTATAAGTGCTTTTATTTCTTATCAGGTGCTTTTATTTCATTTCCAATTGCAGATGAGAGCTTGGATGCTTTCAGCACAGGGTCTCAGTGCAGCAGGAGAACTGCAGCACACTGCACTGCTCTCTCTGAGCTGGGCAGGGATTTCCATGTCATCTATTATTCACATCACAGCTTGCTGCAGTGATTCCAGGAAGACCTCAGAAGTGCCCTGTTCTCCTGTCAGGAAAAGGAAGGGAATATGATTTCCCCATACAAGGGGTCGGGAAACTGGAAAGCCAAACTGTGCCTCCTCCCTGTGCACAACCTCTGTGTTTTTACAGCAGGGACAGCAACACCAGGACTAAGATAAGCATTTTGAAATTTAACTGTGGCATCAGGCAGAAAGAATCACATGATTTATAAGTATTAATCAACGCAGAATAAGAGACAAGCTATTTTCTTTCCTACACTGCTAGACAGGAATTCGGGTGTGAGAAGACTCCTGTAGACATCTCTCCATAAAGACGAGACATTAGCAATAAAATGACTTTGTCAGCCTTGCTCTGAAGGAGCTGAAGGTGCTGGTGCCACTCACCCATCAGTGCTGACAGCAGAGGTTTAATTGATGTGGCGAGGTGGGGATGTGATCACGGCTGCCCCTCTCACCTCCCTCTGCTCTTGTTTCTGACCCTTTCCCCCTGGTTATGGCACAGATCACACGTGACCTTATAAAAACAACAAAAAAAAGAAAATGAAAAGCCAACACACAGGCTGCGTTTGTGTTTTGGATACACTTGAGAGCTCCAAAGGAATCCAAGCCCTGTGGTGCAAGGCACAGGCTCATTTAAGAGAAAAAAACCCCAAACCAAACTATACTCTTCTGGCTTTCTAGAATATATGTTTCATAACCTGTGCCCTAATTAACAGCTTAATTAATTTGTTTAAATTGACAAAAGAAACAAAGCAGTGGAGAAAACTGAATCCAAGCTACTTCAAATCCTAATTTTAAAAGTTTTCCTACTCTGCACTTCCTGCACCCACTTTTTTCCTACATTCCCATTCTGCATTTGGATCAACTCCACTTTCACTGAAGCAAAATTCCCTTTGGCTTCAGCAGAACCTGACTTTAAAGAGGCTCCAGTCTCTGCTTCTCTCTCTGACTCCAGGAAGGTAAAGATTATTTTTAATGCTGCTTTTGTCATGTTTGGCTTTCAATTTTTCTGGAGAGAGGAAGGGGTCCCAGATGAGGAGTGGATCTGTACTGACTGCTGCAAGGAGAATTTGGGCCCATAAATAAGTGCCATTTTAATTTAATGAGAGTACGGAGAAATCCTGTGCATCATGGCATTAGACTTTTCCAATCACCACAGCCTCATCCTCTCAGGGTCAGCCATAACCTAACCTGAAGGTAAAAGAAGGATTTTCCTGAGGTTTTTCCATAGCTGACAGAGGCTGTTCAGTTAGAGGGGAGCAATTCTTCAGCAGAAGTACCAAAAAATAAGCTCCTTCCTGAAAAAGAGGACACACTCCACAGTTGTACTGTGGAATATTTCTTCAAGTTCAATCTTAAAAACAATAAAATAAAAATATCCAAGGCTTCTACAAAAACTGCCAGAGGGAAAACAGTAACTGGCTTACAACAGAACAAATCCATCCTCCCACAGACAATATTTCATTATAGCATCAGCAACTGGCCCACTTGACAGGATTTGGTGATATTTGAAATTATGAACATGGCACGAAAGTTCGCAAGCTGATTAACACAATTACTATTCATTTGATCCTGATTGCTGCAGCAGGGACTTCTGATTAAGTCAGGCTCTCCTGCAATTTCCCTGGATTTTCTTCCGTGCTTTGCATACCATGGGGCAAATTTCCCAAATTCAGCCTAGCTATTTTACTTCGTGTGCAGCAGCCTCACCAATCCCAATTAGTCCATTTATAGGGAGCAGTCTGGTTTTGTTCCCTACAAGCTCCACATTCATTAGCATCCCTAAGGTTAATTATGTAAATCACATGTCCAGTCAGTCCAGTCTTAACTGGAGGTTTTCACCATTTTCTTCCACATATCTCATAGCTTTGCTGATAACAGAGGCTCAGTTTAATTACAGAGAAAGATTGCAGGTTCCAGGTAGGAAGAAAAGTGGGGATTCTTTCTGGGGTTAGGGGGAAGAAAGGCAAAAAGTAAAAGGAAAGACTTTCCTTTGCAGCACCAAACCTCTCTGAGTTTGCAGATCCCCACTGCACATATTTCCATAGAATTAAGATAGAACAAAAATTATCAATCCTTTTATGGCATCAGAAAATAACAAATCCCCTCTATTTTACACCCTTCCCTGTACCCACAGCTGTCTCAGACCCAAGTTCCAAACTCCTTCTACTCCCTGCAAATCGAATGCTCAGCTCTACTCAGCAGTGCAGAAAGCACAGGGATCTGAAAAAGCTTTGAGATGAGATGCTTCCAGAGGAAGAAAAAGCTGGTGTTTCTCATTATTTTCCCTTGTTTTCCCCCCGCCCTATGCTCCACATTTCGGGTGTGATGATATCCTGCAGCCACTGTGCTCGGAGCTGGAGCAGCTCAAGACAGGGATAGAGGAGAGAGTGTCCTGATGGAGCCCTGAGCATCCCTAGTGAGAAGGGAAGAAGTAATTGCTCCCTGCCAGAGGAGCTGTTTTATTGAGCCTACCTGCAGTTAAGTTCAGGCATGTGTGATAAACCCTGTATTTTGATATTCTTACCCTGTTCCCCACTGGGACATTACTGCCTCCAAAACTGTTTCAGCTGAAAGCTTCAGCTGGCTGGAAATCTCTTGAAAAGTGCTAAATAATCACACTACAAATAACTGAATAAATGGAATATTGTCTTCTTGGCCTTGTGTATCTGGTGCTTTAACAACAATCACATTTTCCCTGCAGCAAATCCTGTGGAAGCTAGCTAAGTATTGTTTTATTGTGACCTAGAGAAAAATTAGGCTTAAGTTTTAGAAATGAAGGTGATCCTTCTTCACTGCATAGAAGGTAGTTGGTTTTTTGACTTTTTTATTATTCCCTGCTCTGCATTATTATCACTTCAAACCTCCCATCATCCTCCCAACTGCAGGTGTGTGTTTGATTCTAAGGTCTTCGCAGGCCAATTGTTTCACGTAAAACTAGCTTAAAGGAACAAAATACCCTCAGGTGGACCAGCTCCTATCAGCAGCTGAGGTACCAGACCCATCTATACCATTTCTATTTGGAGCAAAAACCTTGCAGGATTATTCTCCCTATCAGCTTTTCCTTCTACTAGGTAAATCATGTAGCCTATCGAAGCCATTTCTGTGATCTCCCTCAACAATGCATTTGAAGGCGATATCAAAGAATTGCTGCTGGTGTTACACATATTACAGTAAGCCCCTGATAGCAGATGTTAATGCATTTTATGATTGGGAATGTTGTCTCAAGATAAAAACAGGCAGTCTGCAGGAATCAGCAAAAACCCACTTAATTTCACACATGTATGGCCACTGACGTGTGTGCAATGAGATTAGGCGATGCCCTTGTCGGCAAACTTATCATAACTTTCTCCAAACAGCAAATCCCTAATTAGTTTATACCGTGGCTCTGCAGAGGGTAAGCATGGCTGGAGAAGAACAAACCAGCTAATTTCACAGGAACATGCTTGCTTAGCCATTGTAAGAAAGTAAATGCCGTGTAAAAAGAAAAAAGCACTCGAATGGAAAGATTCATCTGGTTTGTTCCAGCAAGGTTCGCAGATTTATCGAGAAACTTCCCAAACCCCCAGTATCTCAATAAACTGGAGATGGACTACATCATTGCTAGAGGCTGTCTCTTAATTTAGATGCTATATTGTCGATAAATCTATTGAAGTTGACACTTACTGGTCAGTTTTCAAACCCAGTGGTGTGGTTTTTATCCAAGCAAGTTCATGTCGCTTACACGAAAGAGCAACAGAGAAAGGGCTGTAGAGTCCTGCTTCTGAGAAAGCTATGGCAGGGGGAAAAGGAAAAGTCAGAAAAGAAAGGCTGAGCTCATTTCTGCAGACAGCAGAATATTGTTCAAATTAAAGGGGGGAAAAGCATGTTTCATGACCTTCCAGTGCCATCAAACCTGGCGAGTGAACTGCACGACTTATGGTGGGTCACAGTGGTTTGATCAGATTTTTCTCAAAGAGAACTCCCTGGGGAGAGCAGAAAAAGGTTGTGGTGGCTCTGCAAATGAGTTGTCGAGGTCTGGCGCATCTGCTGGTCACCACAGCAGGGCCAGGAGCCTCAGTGACCAGCAAGAGGATGAGGAGAGCCGGGACATAACCACTGTAAGTAATGAACTCCTACATGATGGTCACACCAAGTTGCATTAAGAATAAAATATGATTTTGCTTTGATGCAGAAAAAAAAAAATCAAAACTTCAGCTTTGAGTATTCATTTTAAGAGTGAAAAAAACCATCTTGAATAACTGTTGCATTCAAATGTGACAAATTCATCCTTCAACATCATAAAATCAGCTCCTAGAGGCCACTCATCTGCCTTCCTTCAATTTCATGTATCAGTTAATATATATCAGATAAGTGACTTCTAAATTACCTCTCAGCTCCCTGCATTTTCAGACTCAAAATGGTTCCCTATGGTCTTCCTCTTTTTAATACATACAGAACTCTATAAATAAGATACATAATACGGAATTGAAAGGGAAAAATTAACTGGGATATTTATAGTTTTATCTACAATGCAGTTGCCCAAATGTTCTGATTGTCCTAAAATCACCACCTCCCAAAAGCACCCAGAGCTGTCCCTCTCCAGCCCCAGATCTTCACCTCCATTTGCTGCAGCCTCCTCAGGTCACCTGTGCCCTTCAATCCTGACCTTTCTATACAGAATACAATGAAAAGTTTTAAAAATAAATTTAAAAAATAATAATTACAATAATTTTTTTCTTTTTAAATCCACCTTTTTTCTTCCCCTCGAATCCCAGTTCCACTCTTGGAAGCATCTCTTGGATAGGTAAAAAAGCATCTCTTGGATAGTGTATATCCAAGGAAGCATAATTTCCGCTACTATCCCCCAGACTCCACCTAAAGAATCACTTTAAACTCTAAATCACAGTGAAGTACATGATGGCTAAAGGTCAAATTGTACTAATTTACTTATTAGAGGACTGTTTGAAAGGTTTATTTTTTTAATAGTGACAAATGTACAATATAGCTTTATATAAGGAATTTATATCTCCTTTAGAACAAAGTACTGATAGGCCCAAAAATTTATAGTCTAATTAAGTTTTTTTTTTAGTTTAAAAAAAAAAAGTTACCTTCTGCTTCACGCAAGATCATGAGAAAGCTTTTGGCAGAGTCCAGCAAAAAGTTTTTTAATGCTCTGGCAACTTTAGCATAGTATTTGAGAGGAGCTTACATTTAGCATTTTTACCCTCCAAAAATAAGGGTTTTTTAGAGCAAGAATGTGTTCCTGCACACCCACAGAATTTAAGCAAAGGCAAGGATAGTGAGAGAACAAAGTAACATGCACATATACAATTTAATTGCATTTTTAAGTACTGCAGTAATAAACCAAGTTTAACTGTAAGATACTGGAATATTCTTCACATGTTTTCTATACCCACATCTCTCACGTAATGGTTCTCTGGAGTAACTTAACTTTTTTAGTATTATTATTGCAAGTTATATTGTTCAGCACCATGGGAAAAAATATGTAAATCAGAAACATAAATGCACCAGTTAAAGCTTCCAGATTGAAATAATGAGAGCATTATAGCAATGACACAGCTACGTTTTGATATTTTTAAAAGAGCTAATTAAGGCTTCTTAATTACCCCAGACAGAGAGAGTATTACCCTATTGAATTGCTATGAGTAATTAAGTTAAAGCAATTTTCAAAAGAAAAGTAATGTAAGCTTCAGACAATCTTTGAATATCCCAACAGTAGCTGATTGATTATGTGGAAGAAGCATCTATCCTGGCAAATGCTTCCGTTCCTGAGAGGGGAACATAGAAAATATCAGTACAGCCATTTGGGGAAGGTGAATGTGGCATTTTAACTCAGATTGAGAACTGGTTTTCTATTTAGTTTTAACAAGCAGAAAAAATAAAAATTCAACCAGTAGCAGAAAGTCACCAATGGGTTTCTGTGAAAATATCTGAAGTACAAAGGATATTCTCTGTATCAGGGAATATTAAGATTAAAAGGACTCAAAGAGACTTCAGCCCCTGTGAAAGACAGTAACAAAGGTTTCATAAATACCATCACATTAGATAAGAAAATGCTGCAAGCAGAGAGTTCAGAACTGTCACAACAGAGCAGAAAATGCCACGAGGTGTTTAAATAAAGCTCATGTCTGAGGGAACAGCTCTGCTGAAGGAATTAAGGTTGGTCTAAGTGTGCCTAACTTAGTGCAGAAAAGTCCAACCTCTGCACTTGTGTGAGCCAAAGCACCAGAGATTCACATCCAAACCATACACTTCATCAGAGGTTAAACATTCATGGTTACAGCCCAGAGCCCTTTCTGGCTCCTAAAAACCACTGAAAAAACCTTCAAAGTCCTTCAGAAAGGGCAAACGATACAAAACACACAGAATTTTTTTAATTAACAACTTCTTAGGAAAAGTTAGAATTGGCACATCAGTGAGAAAATCCAGACATTTGTATCTGTGGCTTCTGCCCATTCAGTGCCACCACATCTCCTCTGGGCCAGCTGTGCACCAACAGCAGGACCAGGACAAGGTTATCAAGCCATAATTCTCACAGAAAGACTTACCCCAGGTCACACCACAAGTTCTGTGTGGAGCCAAGCAGGGAATCCAACGTCGCCATGAAATCATCCTTCAGTGCCTTGTAAACACCGATTCCTCCACCAGAGCTGCTGTTTTACTTCATTCCTAACCTTGCTGCCAGCCCACAACTCTCACCATGTGGAATAAGCCAAAAGGCCTCCGAAAGAAATTTCTGGGAAGATGTGTTTTCTTCCCTAAAGGAAAATAAATTTGGCATGAGTGCTTCAGCTCCTACCCTGAACCAGAGGAATAACCTTTAACCTTCCCCCTCGTTACTCACAGATAATTCCTAACTCTCCCTGCTGCCCTAACCCCACCTTTCCTGAGCTACCAGGCTGATTCACCAGGTGCTTTGGGCTGCTCTGAAGCTCAGGGCAGCAAAGGCTGAAGTTTTGCTTAGTCCTGAGTATCATTTTGAAGGTTCAGGAGAACCTTTTCCCTGCGGCTCACTTGCCAACTTTCTCTGAGCTCAGCCAGAGGGCTGCTGTAGGACATGGCCACGTTGTCCTAGCACTGGTTGAGTTTTACTAAAGGCTGTTTAGAACATGAAGGGAGCATTAGCTAACTAGAGGGTGTTTCAGGGTGTTTGACATGGGACTAAGCCATGTAGGCCAATTCTGGCAGGAGGAAAAGTGTTAAAATAGAAGAGGAAGCTTTGGACACACTGGAATAAGAGTTCATAGGCACACAAACATAAAGACCTATCCCTGGAGCTTTCAGAGAATCTGTGAGGAGCCCAGCAGAGCTCTCTGCCACAGGGATGCCAGCAGAAGACATGGAATCATAGGACAGTTTGGGTTGGAAGGGACCTTAAAGATTGTCTAATTCAGCCCTCCTGCCATGGGCAGGGATAATCTATAATAGAATCCCCATGACATCTGTGACATTTACTGCACAGAACTCACATACTCCATCCTGAGACTTTCTCATTTTGGCATATCACTGCGCACCTCTGATGAAATTTGATTAACAGCATGGGAAGTTCCACGCCACCACTCCTGCTCTGTCGGAAATGCTACCACACCCAGCCCTGGTGCTAAAACTAGAGATCACTGTATCATGACAGCTCTGTACCCAGGTGCTGGAGCAGAGATTATCACAGTGATTAACAGAATGATAAAAACACCCAAAAGTTTGCCCTGTAAGCAAGGAATAACTGCTTTTATTTTTGAGTGCTGCAGCAGACTCCAAAAGGTCTATTTTAGACCAGGCCCAGCATCTAAAACAAAGGAGTCAGCTGCAAAGAAGGAATTAAATCCAGTTATATCCCTTCCTTCTCCTATACCTGAGTCCACAACAAACAAATGAATCAATCTGAGAGGAAAGAAACCCAATCAGTATCTCCACACCAGCAAGTGTGGCTCGTGCATGTTTCTGTTCCAGGGGTGTTATCAGCAAAGCCTGGCTGTCCAGTCACTGAAGGGCTCATAATTGTTTTTATCCCCTTGAAAACAACCTAGTTAGGAGCAGAATTAAATTGATTTGTGAACAGTGTTTACCTTTTTTTGCTCGCCACCAAGCAGACAACCAATTAATGGCATTAAAGATTAATTAATGGGGAGGCCCATGCAGTACCTGCCAGACTAACAATTGTGTGTGGTGTTATGTGTTCCGTTCTCAGCAAGACAAGTACCTGCAGTTCTGCTTGAAGTTTCTCTTTTGAAAAACTAGAGTGCAGCAAAATCGTGGAAAATGGTTTAAAGAAAGAAAAAAAAAAAGGAATGAGCGGTTAGGGGGTGGTGGGATTTCAGCTGTTATTTGCCAGCGCCTCATTTGCAGGGAAAGGTGCAGAGTGCTCAGTGACTTTGGGAGCATTTGGCCTAAAATGGAGTGGAAATGTGGTCTGAAGAGCTGGGTGTGTTTGTGTAAGTTGGAAGGAGGGAGAAAGTATATATTAGGCGTTTCTCATACACACATACCCCACACCTGCTCTTGACAGCTTGTTCCATGTTTCCTATCAAATGTATAAATAAAGTATATACATTTTACATATAAATGGAGTAGCACAAGCGCTGCCAACTCTCCATCTGTATACTCAGACACAAAAGCACAGACATAGAGCTAGAAATCCATGTGCAGTGGGACATATAGGCACCCACTTAGCATTTAAATCCTTCCCATCCTGTGAAGTTGAAAAACAAACCCTTCTTTTCCCCTGAGGTAATAAGTCTGTTAATTATATTTCTTGCCCTGCTTTTCATTTTTATTTTCAGACCAATCTGTTTTTTCTTTTTTCCTCAGATGTGCGTGAAGTGGGGGTTTTATTGTTTTTGGAGGGTTTTTTTGCTGCTGAAGGATGTTGAGAAAATTTTGCTTAATTTCTTGTGAAGTACTGAAGGGACTAAAAGCGAGATCAAATCATGCCTCCTGCATTTGCACTCCAAATTTTCTATGCCGACTTTGTCCAATCTAACAAGTTGCAATGGGAATCTTCTGTCTCTCTTCCTCTCTGCTTTAACCCAGTCCACACTTACTCAGAGCTGTTCCCCTGAGCCCAAAAAGCAAGCTCAAAACCCTTCTTGCTATTTGAGGTGAGGGGGACCAGGCTCTGGCTCACAGCCGCACCCACTGCAGCTGCTTGGCAGAGCCACGTGGAGCGGGCAGCAGAAGCGATTAAGAAAAAAGGAGGGGCACAAGAATTTTGGACAGGATATGAAATAGCTGAGCAGCACAGCCAGGGGCTCCGTAAGCCACTGGGTTGAGCAGCAAAGCGATCTGGGGGCTGGGAGCAAACAGAGCCAGCTTGAGCTGCCCCTGCAGTGGAGGCTCTCATTGTACAGAGGGTCCTGCAGAGAATCACCATCTCCACAGCACAGCCCATCCTGTGCAGCTTTGATCCTGGCCCCAAATCCTCATTCCTCTTTTTCTTGCTCCCACCCATGGTCCTCTTTCACTTCCCACACAGGGTAGACTTGTCCCAAGTTCTGCTTCAAACATGACTCCCCCTCATCTTCGTGTTTCCCTGCTCCGAAATTTCCCTCCTCTTCCCAGTTTCCCATCTGGTTCCTCTCCCTCTCTCTCTCTCTCTCTCTCTCTCTCTCCAGCAAGGCCCTGAGGTTACCCCAAACCCCAGAGGGTATTTTGTATGTCAAAATGGGGGAAATCACCGTATATTGCGATTCTGGGCTGAAAGTGGCTCTGGGAGAGGCTCTCATGCCTGGAGGAGGGTTTGGACCCAGTGCAGGTGTTTGTGCAGAGCTTTCACTGGCTCAGGCTGACAAAGCACAGAAGATTCCTCTGTTAGAGCGAGGGCAATGACCTCAGGAGTCAGCAACAGGTGACTCAGAGGCTGTTTCAACATTTTCCAGGAACACAAAGAGAGAAAAACAGCAGCTGCCATCATAATTTCATTTTTCAATTAAAAAATGCATGCGTCGATCCAACTACAAGCCAGAGAACTTGAACAGAGTTGGGTGACGTCCTGTGGCTGGCATGTCTCAGTGTGCCTCAAGGAAAGAGCACAACAGTCCTCTCTGGCTCTAAAAATCTCAGCACAGGTTTGTAGCAGGAAATGTGTGCAGGAAATGGATTTAAACAGAGGAAGGTGCTTTGGTAATCAACCTCGAAGGCATCAGCTCTTTCCCTTCTCCAGTGGGACACCTTTGTCAGCACAGCCACCAGCATGGAATGGTTTGGGACCTTGAAGATCATCCAATTCCACTACCCTGCCATGGGCAGGGACACCTTCCACTAGGATCAGCTTGCTCCAAGCCCCATCCAAGCTGACACCATCCAGGCTCTCTCCCCACTTTGGTTTTCTGGCTCTGGTGCAAAGGAGCCATGCAGGCTTTCTGTCCCCTCCTTGTATTCACCAGCTGGAGAGACATAAAGACAGACAATGATGATTTATATTAATTATCAGTGATTTTGTGTTCATTTCTGAGGCCTCTTTCAGGTTTGACAAGAATCTCCCGCTGCTGATCTGAATAGTGCAAAGGTCACCTGGGCCAGGGGAACTTTTACCACTTTCTCTCTTTTCTCCAGGGAGATAATAACAGCCAAGATTTTCGTTTAAGCTTATTAAAGTGCCCAGTTATCTGTTTCAGCATGGATAATTTAATCAGACAATTTAAATATTTATGAGGCTGCACTTTATTGTCGACGAAAGATAAAAATGTGCGTTAAGTGCTATTCAGAATAAGAATTATAATGATGATTAAAAAAGCCATTGGTAATGACACTTGATATTATTATTGTTAGCTCCTAGGATTACTGAACCATCACAGAGGACTGCAAACAAGAGCCCAGGAGCTGGATTGAAATACACTCCCTATCTCTGTCCGTGCAGAACTTGTGAAGAGATCCAAGGCTCAACACATCACCCAGGCATGCAGCCCAGAACTGTGTCATGTGTACTCAGAGGATAAAGCCAGCCCAACCGAGAAAAAAATCATTTCAGAAAAAGATCAACCCTCCTGCCATCATTTAAGGACAAAAACCACACAAGTGACCCTGGAAAAGGAGCAGTGCACAGACAGGACCCAGCACAAGTCAGCAGAGCTGCTGTGCAAAACTGAGAGGAGAGCTGAGCCGTGCCTGTGACGCCTCCCAGCCCTCACAAAGCAGCCAACACCAGCCAGTCACACTCACTTTTAAACAGGGAATGGGTTCATTTTCACCCTGGATCCTCAGGAAGGTGTGTTTAGCACAGGCTTCTCCATTACAAATGGAGCCCTGAGCATTTCCAAGCCTTGGAGGTGTGGAGGCTTCAGGGCTTCTGCCAGAAGAGACCTTGATCAGCCAACACCGAGCACGTGGACAATGCCTACTGATTTAAAACAATGGGAGAACATATTATTTATCTGAGGTCAGGGCTTCTGAACCGAGTATTTTGCTGGAAGCAGACCCATTCAAAAAGAAATTAAATTAAGAAAACGTGTGTGGGGAGAACCCTGCTTTCTACTTCACTGGATTTTAATTTTTTCTAATCTTTATGACCATTAAAGCTCAAACAATTTGAAGACGTATAAACCATGCATGCAAGCTGAATACACAGAAAGAAATGCAGCCTGCCAGCTACTTTTGTTCTGCCTCACCTAATTTCAACATTTTAAAATTATATTCACTCCCTTTCTTAATGTTCAAATTCTACTGGGTCAGTATTTTATTTATGAGTGCCAGCTATATAAGCAGGTGGCAAAAGGTATATTTTATTTATGAAATATAAATAGGCAGCAAATTTAAATTAACTGGTAGAAAAGCTTTCACTTTGGGAATTTTTTGTATTTGAGCTCTTATTAATGTTACATTGATGTCATGTATCATCTTAGCATATACTTCATGCGTTTGGAAGTGTGACATAAGTGGAAGATGGATATTAATATTCCTATCATTATTTCTACCTTCCCTGCTAATACTGAAGACTACCACTTCCACTAGAATAGAGTAGACAATAAAGCCATTTGAAAACAGCCTGTCATTTATTTTATTTTCCTTATTTTGCATCAGAACCAACAATACATATTGTCTAAAAATTTTGGTGGTATGTCAGGTAATATTCCAGCTGCTCATTAGCTTAGGTTGGATTTTTGGGAGGGTGTCTGGTGTTAATTTGTTTGACAAAAGACATTATTAAACACTTAGCACAAAAGGTATTTCACCTTTTATTCTCGCTATTCTCTGTCTCAAAAGCAAACCAGATAGCTCATCCTGCCTGTCACACACATGCACCAGGTGTCCCGTGCATAATTATGCAGTGTTTCTCAGAAACACTGAGCCTGAAGGAACTTTTAATTCTTTGGAGGTGGAGAGGAAAATTCTCTTGTCTTCCTGATCAGATGAGGAATCCACTTTCAAGAAGGAAAAAAAAAAAACATTTTTTAAGATTTAAAAGCTTTGACTCATTTTCCAATCAATCATTTTCATTAACAAGTGCCTCTAAAATGCTGCTGCTACAGAAAAATATTTCAACCTGTCAAGGGCTTTCTTTCCTTCCTCCCTCCTGCACCCAATTAAGGCTTCTCCTGCAGTTATTCCACTGTCTACAGAAGGCTGAGCCTTTTTCAGACACATCCTTCCCTGTGGAGAACTGCCATTTACTTGCAGCTCTGCGACACTAAACCACAACAACTCCTATTTAAAAGCTGTGAAAACCATTTTGGAGGCAGAACTAGGGAAAACACAGCCCAGAAAACTGGTTGTGCTGTCACATAGTGATGGGATAAAGCTGTATGAAAATTTGTTTTAAAAAAAAGATTACTAGAACCAAACTGCATATAACTTGTTGAATCAAATACTAATAAATAGATATTAATATATAACAAGCTCCCAGTAAACACGTATTGTATTCAAGCAAAATTGAGTCCCAAGAAGCACTTTCCTAAATTTGGAAAAAGTGAATCAGAGGAGTGGTTTTTTTATGTAGATTCATTCAAAATTTTCTTCCATCTCCTGCTTTACTTGTTTATGTACAGGTGCCTCACTGTGTGGTTCCTGATCCCTTAGCAGATGCCATTATGGTTTTGAAACAACTTGGGAACCAATAAAAGATTTTTTGGGCAGTGAAAACTTATGCAAGTTTGCGAAACTTGGTTCCACCAGCTGTCATCTATCTCCCTCGCCCCCAGCTTACTTGGTCAAAATGCTGAATTGAGTAAGAATTCATTATTTCCAATTTAATAATTTCAGTAATTCTCTCAAACACTGCAAACCACTGAAACTCTCTCTGAAACCTCACAAATGTTCCCTTGGGTCCAACCAATACTCCTCACGCAGTCTTTCCCCTGGCTCTTCACCAAACCTTAGCCCCCGTGGGGATATTTGGGGTCAGCATCTCCACAAAGCAAGAAAGAGATGCTGAGGAACAAATCAGCCTTTTCCTGGCTATCCCCAAGACCAAAAGAGAGCAAACCCAGCCTTTCTATTTATCCCAGTTCCTGTACAGAGCCAGAGTCTGTCCCAAGCCAGCAAATTTCATGTTTTCAGCAAATTTCCTTGCACAAGCTGTGCATGAATGTGAAGGTGAAGCAACTCTAATTCAAAATTACTGGGAGATCTGATTTAATATTCCCTTTACTATCAGTGAGATAATGATTTACTTCTGGGTAGGGAAAGGAAGAGGGAAGGGCAAAGCTGGGCTTGACTCTGTGACTGCTTTGTACGTTTTAGCAGCGCCTGTTGTGATAGGACAAGGGACAATTGGTTCAAATTTAAAGGAGGTCAGTTTAGAACAGAGATAAGGAAGAAGTTTTCCACAATGAGGGTGGTGAGGCCCTGGCACAGCCTGCCCAGAGAGATGGGGGATACCCCATCCCTGGAAGCATTCAGGGTCAGGTTGGATGGGGCTCTGAGCGACTTGACCTAGTGGAATATGTCCCTGATCATGGCAGAGGGCTTGGACATTTGTCCTTTAAAGATTTCTTCTATACCTAAATCATTCTATTATTCTATATCTTAAAAAAACCCAAAAAACCCAAACATTTTTTTAAAAAAAACAAACAAAAAACCCCAAAAAAACAAACAAACAAACCAAAAACAAACAAACAAAAAAACCCCAAAAATATATATAAATGTATATGTATGTATAAGCAGCAGAGGAACTCTTCCTCTCCCAGCCCTCATCACTCACGAGGTGCAGAGCACTGAGACCAGTGCCCTTATGCATAATGGAAATGAGGCATAAATAGGAAAAAGACGGGTTTGTCTTCTTTGTTAACAACCTGCCTCTCCCCCTCAGAGGCACGATGTCAGCTAGATAATTTATTAGAAAATATCACCGTGGTATAATATGGTATGTACTGTCCTTTGGGGGTTGAAAATCAAATATTCACTTGTCACTGGGAGGGTTGATTTAATTGATACATATAACGATTCACCCGATTGCTTTAAATTTTTAAAGCTACGTGGGCTGGATTTTTTATAGTAAGAGGTGGATTTTAATCCAGATCGCTGGGAGCAATCACCAGAGTGGCATGCAAAGGTTCATGAGACTCCAAATGCCCCAAAACCAAGCACTGCCTCCCTCTCAGATGTCGCTGGCACCTGTTGGCAGCCCATGGGATCCCCCAAAATCAGCAGCAGGCCCAGGCAGCTGGCAAGTGTCAGGCACTGAGAAATTCCTCCTCAGCCCCATGGCAGGGAAACGAGGGCAGCAGGGCACGCTCCTGAAACCTGAGATGGCAGCGAAACTCAAAGAAGGATTTGGAGACCAAGCAAGACCTCCCACAGCGGGCAGAGTGCCATGTGCTCTGCACCAGCAAGAATTTGGTCTTGGTGAGGAGGGATGGTGGTTTTTTAGGTTTTAATGAGCTGTTTCTTAATTTCCCAGTAACCACTGTGCCGTTCAGAAGGCAAAGACACACAGCCTAAAGTGCAGATGACTCTTGCAGGGCTACC
The DNA here is from genome assembly GCA_036630365.1 of Acanthiza pusilla. Classification (NCBI taxonomy): domain Eukaryota; kingdom Metazoa; phylum Chordata; class Aves; order Passeriformes; family Acanthizidae; genus Acanthiza; species Acanthiza pusilla. The sequence goes on along the minus strand of JAXCHO010000004.1, from coordinate 14,795,517 downwards.
CAGAGCTCCCAGAGCAGACTGTGCCCGCTCGGTTTGCCCCATAACTCAACAGTGCCCATCCTCAGGGAGCCACAGGTGGCTGAGAGGTCACAGAAAAGGGCTCAGCATTCCAATTTCCAGGGATTTACTAACTCCCCCCACCCAGGGACGAGATGGATGGAGGAAGCTGTGTTGAAAAGATTTTCATGAGCAGGTGTCCTCCCGCCAGAAAGATGAGCCTGAACTGGAAAAACTCCTTCCCTTATGCCTTGGGCAGGCATAAAACAATCCTGGGTTTCACCTGCAGAGATGGAGACCAGCAGAGCCAGCACCTTGATTTGATCTCCGACCAACTCAGAAAACAAACTCAGGGACTGTATTTAGCAGAGTCAGCCAAACCAATATTTGTAATTTTCTTACAAATGTGTATTTCAGTTAATCAGAACTAATCTGCATGTTTCTGTCAATGTCAGTAAGTTGTTTTGATTGTGGAAATATTTGTTTTTAAAATAAAAAATCCACACAAGTGGAAACCAAGAACATTTTAAATACACGGGTTTTTTCAGTTGGAAATGAGCTTCATTTTGTAGTTCATGCTTAAAACAAAAAAAAAAAATCCTAAATATTTCATTTCAAATATATAAAACCTTAGACTTGTTTAAAAACAGTGTAAGGCATTTTTATATAAGGGAGGGAACAGAAAACCCAAACAAATCCATTTCACAGTAACCCACAATTAAATGTATTGCCAGTTTTTCATTTGGCCAGTGACCTTGAAAATCATAACTCCAGTTTAGGGTCTGTCTGTCTCTCCTCTAAGTGACAGCTAATGAATCAGATATGTGTCCTGGCACAGAATTAGAACTACGTCCTTTTGATATTACAACTTTTACAGACATTACTTATACAAACTCACATTCTTACGCTTCTTGAGGTAGTAATTTTTCTGATGGTGTTGTTTGAAACCCATTGTGTAACCAACTCCAGTATTTAACTGGTGCAGTGTATTTAAGAAGGGAACCCAGCTGCACTGTTGCGTTTTTTTACAATCTCTTTTCAGGCTGCATCTGTATTGCTAATGAATAGTGACATCAAACACATAAATTAGACTGTAGGCTGAAGATAATTAAATTGAGAAAGTTGACAAAAATAAACTATATCAACTAAATCCCCATTTGCAAATTATTACATGCAGTCTTCAAGGTTTCAGCAGAACAATGGATACAAGGGGAGGAACCCAGCAAGGTTTAAATTTCACAGGGATAATTTGATATTCTATCTGCGCTGTGAGCAAGTCATGTTGCATCAGATCAAATCCCGATTTCATTTCATTGTGAAAAAAAATCTATTGTTACCACTCTTTCCCCCTACTTCTTCATTATGAGGATGTAATTTATCGAAGTGCCCCTGAGAGTTTGCAGCAGGGAATGGCTGCAGCTTTATATATTTCAAATAGCTTCTTTGTTGCAGAGTGCTAGTGGTTAATAGGAAGATAATGAAAATATGGAAATTAAATTAATTTGGTGCCAGGGCTGAAAAGAATACTTTCTTTAATTTGCAATACTGCAAGGTTATGAACAAAATTTGAAGAAAGAAAAAGGAAACATGGTTGCTGCATTCTTCTAGGGAAGCTGGTAGGGTGGGGATTTCTCCATTATCCTGAGCTTGGAGAGAAATCAAGTGTTTTGCATATCGCTTACTAACGGTAGGGATCTAGATTTTGGATAGCATGGGAAAAAATGTTAGTTAAACAGCATGGTATGGGAAGGCAAGATGCTAATCAGTGACATTCCAAGAAGGGAAACCAAAGTTTGATTCAATAAAAAGCTAAAGAAGTACATGGATGGCCCTAAACCCCAGCAAGATTTACTACCTCTATGAAATATAAATTCTAATTAAAGGCAAAGTCCTTTCTGGCTTTTTCAGACTATGCCTGATTATCCCAGGGAATACAAAATTCATTATTGGTGCCAGACACTAGACTCTGAATTGAGAAGAACTTTGCAGCAGTGTGTGCAGTCTTATATCTCGCTGTGAGCAGCAGTGAAAGAGAGAGCACATCCCATGGGATGCACTGGGGTCAGCAATTCCTGCGGCTCAGGCCCTTTGCAGCTGATGCCATCCTAAATTCAACGTGGTTCCCTTCCAGAGCAGTGACCCCAACTCCTGCAAGCCAGTCAAGCCTTCAGTGAGCCTGCTCCGCCCCATCTCAACACTGGGGATGCTCTAAGAATCCAACATGAGAGTCCAACAAATTCAGATTCTCCACTGAAGCCCCATGATGAAGATTTAAACAAACCAACTCACCCCACAGACACCAAGGCTTCTTGCTTACCCAGTATGATCCCATTGGTCATTGAGGTCATTGCACAACATTTCCCTCAACCTCTGATTAAATAAAGAATATCCTAAGGGTCTTGGAGAAAGATATGACACACCAGCTTGCATCCTTTATGAGTCTGGCAGGCAGTTTAGAGTGCTAAATGAAACACCAATCACTCAGGCAGACAAAACACCGCTGCTGTCCAGAATTGCGTTTTTCTCATTGTGGACACAAACCAGCTCTATTAAACCTGTAAATACGATGATGATCAGTGATGCTGTGACCTCATGTCTGCTCCCAGCCAGCTCCTGCCTGTGGAGGTACCTGTGGCTGCAGCCCCCTCAGCTCAGACAGAGCGGGTGTCACCACATCAGACAGACAGACAGACAGACAGACACGGCTGCTGTCACCTGCTCAGACCTTGCAGATCACAGCTCTGCATTATCCAGCGCTGCACTTACCTGGATTTATCGTGGTCCCATGCACCCATACCTTTCATATATGCAAACATTATAAACGTGCCAGGGTTCCTAAAGCTGGATCAGAGACTGTCCAAACAACTGCCTTGCAAATATTTCTTTCCACAGTTCCAGAAAATGAGAAATGCAGCAGATTAAACTTGACAGCTTTTTCTTTCAAGTATGATTTCTCTATCTTGTCTTCCCCACAGGCTTCCAAGAAGTGATGCATAAATAGGAATAATAAAGAAATCTCTAAACTATGCCAATAGAACAAAAGGAATATGGAGATGATAAACCATTGTGCTTCAGAAGGAAAGCCAATGACTTCCAGCCAAGTTTTCAACAGGGCAACAAACAGAGCAATTTGTTTCAGAGCTTCAAAGGGGACATGAGCTCATCTCAAAAAGCTGGCCTTGGGGTGAGGGAGAAATCCCCTCCTGCCTTATGGGCACCCAACACCATCCCTGAGCACATCTGGGACTTCCCATGGCCAAGGCAGGATGAAGCAGCAGATGGATCCACACGAGCAGAGGTGTGATTCCTGCTGGTGACATAAATGGAACCACAGGATAGAGAGCAATGCTTACAATGCTTAGCAGAGCTGCTTTTCTAAAAAGGGAAGGACACACACAGGCAGCAGGAATCTGTCACCACCTTCAGGCACAGTCCCGGGCGGGAGACAGCACTCGATGGGACAAGAAGCTGAAAAGTGAAATCAAAGCAATTAGCAATTAGTGACTTTGCTAAACTTGGCCAGGATTGCAGAGCTCATTATTTCCTGAGATAAGCCACAGAAACAGCAGGACCTCAAGTGGTGAACATGACTCTGTGGGAAGGGTACAAACAGCTATGAAAAATGTTGCAGCAGTCTTTTTTTTTTTCCCCTTTCTTTTTCTCTCTCTCCACAATTTTCGTCCTCATTTCTTAGAATCTTCCTCAGAATAGTTTCGATATGAAGCAAGCATTGGCAGGAGCTCCTCTGTACTTTTTCATTCCCTTCATGTGGAAGAGCTGCTTGTACAAACTTCATTACACATTGGTGGAACAATTCTGGGGTTTGCGAACTAGAGAGAACCAGTGAAATCTTGGCTCCATCAAAACTAATTGCAAAACACTTGTTGCTGAAATAAATCCTGGGCCTATCTCAAAAGTGAAAAAAAAAAAATTAAAATTATGGCAGGAAACCGCAGGGCAGAAATCTCATGTGTGGGAACATCGAATATCAGGAGAAAACTCAAGCAAGGGTTCTAGGAACATTAACACTACTGTCACGATCATTATAATGAGAGAGTGGGATTCTGATTTACTTAAATCAGGCAAAGATATCTATCTGGTTAGCATATTCGTGACTGCAGTACAATATATTTCAACACTGTGGTTGCAAAATAATCTTTATTTTTTTCCATGGGAGATTACTCAAACCGCGATAATGTGTTTTTCCAAATTAAATAGATAACTTTACAGACTGCTGGGTAATAAAATACGAATAAACATGGAAGACATACCTTATTAAAAAATTAGCTTGTCATTTTTCAGGCTCTTCTTTTGATTTGCAAGTTAATAAAAACCACAGCCAGTTGCCATAGGGAGGATAATTAATTATCCATCTATAAAATTAATGTTGGGGGGTGAGGAGGCTTTCATTTGAAATATTCATGGTACACATATTCCAGCAGTAGAGATGGTGTTAGAAGTCTCCCACATAGTCTGACAACTAAACTTAAACAAGTGTAATTTGAGTGGGTTTTTGACTGAAGAGCAGTTCTGGTGGTGATAAAAGGTGGCTAAAAGAATGATTCAATTTACCAGCTCTCCTGTTAAATGTAGCCACATGTCTCCTCTGGAAAGACAAAGAATTGCACCTCTGGATTCAGACAATGAGCTGTGCAAGCTGCAATCCCTGCTCTCCATCAGGTTTTTAACTGGGGCCAGTGCCAGTGCCAGTTCTCCCTGCAGCAGCTGTGCAGCACATCCAGAGCCATCTGAACCTCCTGCTGCTCACACGGACACCCCGGGATCAGCTGCACCCAGAGAGCCCCTGGGAGGTGACTCCAAACGCCTCTGGGTAAGCTCAGAACTCCCAGAGATGTATCTGGGCATGAAGTCAAGCAAATCTCTCTGGCATATCCCAAAGATCAGCTGAAGAGAGGTCAGTGAGAGAATTCAGTCCCCAGCCCAGCATTAAGTTTCCCACCCAGGCAAAGGAGGAAGCCAGAAAAAAATTAATAAGAGGAGATAACAACGTCCCCAAATGCTGTGTGAGTATTTTAAAACTGAATATTTATTCCAAAGTGAATTAAGGCAATTTTAACTTTGCATGAATGCTTCCCCCCAGAAGGTTTGAATAATCCACTAATGTGGAGATTTAGTTAATTTGAACCATTTTCTCTGTATCCTTTTCAGAACATTACCATGTCTTTAAATTTGCTCTGATGCTGTTAATGAGAAAGTAGGTAACTGTGGAGTAGTTCTTGAGACTGAATGTACTCCGACATCTACTAAAAAACTGAATAAAAGACATATATAACTAACTCATCTCATAGGACAGTGAAAAGTTGTTAACTAATAAATAACTTTTGAAGTCTTGTTTGGACCAGTTATGCTGTTGAGAGAATGAATATGAATATTCGTCATCTTTCCAAATTCTTCAGATATTGTTGCGAATTTTGCATCACCATCCCACAATGTACAGAGACCACCCTGGTCCCAAAGAGGTCACCATCCCAAGGCAAGAGGTGACAGGAATGTGCAGAAAGAGGAGAAATTACAAGGAAACTGCGAGATCAAGATGATGACTGTGGCATGCACCTAATCATCATCGTCAGGCAAAGGGGGTAAAAGTGTGGATAATGGCACTGCTGGGGAGGGCTGATGGTGGCTTTCCTCCAAGAGTGAAGGATTGCCTGAGAGAAAGAAGCAGAAATGTCTGATTGAAAACGTAATGAGCAGGTGATGAAGGCCAGCATTATGGGCTGATTGGAGGCAGGAACTTTGATCTTGTTTGATACAGACTGCGAGATAAGTGAGCAAGAGTCTGTGAAAGCTCTGGGAAATGAAGCAAAGCCATTTGGAGGGTTAGAGAGAGAGGAATGAGTACACAGGTAGCATAGACACTGTGATATATTCAGTTCCTACAACTGAGCCACATGGCATCTGTCAAAGTCAGGGGAAAAATGATGTTGCTGAAATGAAATAAAAGCTACCACCTGGACACAAGTTTTATTTAAACCAGTGGATGGAACAGGCCACTGCCTCAAATATTACACAGGACCTAGACAAAATGTGGATGTAAGACTTGCAGAGCTACAGGAATCTAAACACTGCCTGGATGGGAGACATCTGTAGTGAGCAAAAACATGACGGTGATGTTTCAACCATAAAGGCATTTGGGACTGTAAGTTAAGAAAATTTCAACAATCTTGATCTGATGTCTAGACACTCGCAAGGAGCTGTTGGAGGCCCATATTTTAGTTTGGCAGGAAGGTCTGCAGAAGATAGTTGGGCGAGCTGTCACACATAAACAGCATCATTCTGTCCACGATTTCTCCTGCCTGACTGCCTCTGACTGCCACAGAACTGCCTGTGCCCAGACGGATTCAGCCAGAGATGCTCTTCTCCCCATCATGTTTTCAAGCTGTCAGGGCTTCACTTTGACAAATATTCCAAGGGGAATAGCATCACTGTGTCTCACAGTAAGAATAACTGCAATCATCTATGAAGTGCCTTAGAGAAAAATACAAAGCTCTGCTGCACTATTTGGGCTCCTTCTGGAGAGGACATCAACTGCAGTAAGAGTGTTATTAATTACATCTCATAAAAGGAGAACCACGCTGGATGATAAAATGTTGTTTTTTCCTGGAGTCTAATAATTTCACACTATTTTAAAAGTAAATAAATGAGGCTGCATTCTGAGAAAGAAGCCACAGTTTATTGCCATATTTAAGCCTTCATTTATCATGAAATTTCTGGTTCACCCTCCCCTCACACTAAAATTATGTTATAAATAAGAATCTGAAGATCCAAATCCCACTTAACTGTGCAGTGATTCATTTTGCTAAACTACTGTTACCTGAGGGTAGATATATTTTAAACCACACTGAAATAATTACTTGGTCCTTGTGGTGTTTCCTGAAGTTGGAAGCAAAATATAAGGGTTGACGTTTGCTCTCCAGCAAGGCAGCAAGGCCCACCACAGTTTCTACAGGACCCAACTCCTTGAGTGAAAAATTCTCACTAACCAGGAGCGGCTTGGGCAGGTTAAGTGAAGCAGAAGAGAAAAATCATGTGTGCTCTGTCACTGATCCAAAGGGTGACAGTGTCCAGCCTAGAAAATACATTGCCCTGGGGATGTTTGCTGTGACATTCCCCATTTTTGCTTCTAAAAGGGACTCTATTCATTTACCAAAAATATTTCTGTGCAATACCTCATCCCTGATTTTTAAAGTGGCATTTACAAAATGCCACAGTCCTGGATGAAATCTGTCATGATGACAGCTTCACAGATGGAAATCTCCTTTTCTAACCCTTAGGATTCAAATAATCTGGAAAACAAAGATACTAAGATGACGAGGATTTGGAAGTTTAAGTACCTGATTTGCAAGCACAATTAGGCATTTACATTCCAGAATATCACTGAATTTCAGCCTGCAGACAAAGATAGTTGCAGAAAGAAAGGCCTTGTGAAGACAGATAACAGGAACCTAGAATTTGTACCACTATTTGGCAAGATGAACAGAACCTTCTGCCCATAACAGCACTCACATTATCATTTACTTCTGCTACCTCAGAAATCCATGCCCAGTTATTTCTCTCAATATTTTTCCCAGCTGGTGGTTGCTAGATCCTGCTCAGGAAGAAATTCATCATCAGCTTAACAATGTTCCCCCTGCTTTCACTTGGATGTCTTGTGCAATAGCTTTCCATATTTTCCCAAATTCTCCCAGCAATGATGAGGCTGGAGATGTCCAGCCTGCAGTGACCAGGGCCCTGTAATATGAACTTATTCCTCTGAGAAATAAAAAAGGTGGAAACAATCATGGTCAGACCAGTCTGTCGGGAGAGAACTTCCTCAAATTGACATTCCCCTTGGCATCCTCATTTTCCATGGTGCAAACCTGTTACCTATTCCTGCAAAAGTGACTGAAGGACTTTTGAGGCAGTGTTCCCATTTTGAGTAAGCCAATTTTTTTTAAGAAAAAAAGAAAAGAGAAAGAAAATACAGACTGTGGACAGCATCTCTAACCAGATTGCTCACCTGCTGCTCCTCTCACCACCATAAAGGATTCTTCAAAGACATGGGGAAGGTTCATTAGCAAACACTGCATGGGTGAAAAAACCCAGAAGCCCAGAGTTCATCAGCTTATACTTACACTGGGAGCAAACAGAGGTCTTCAAATATCTGCCTCAGCTACTCAATCAACAAAGGATTTGCTTAAAAAAAAAAATAATTTGCAGGACAATGTTATATTATCCAGCAAGGACAATGTTCTGTTCTGCTGGATTATGGGGTGGCTGTCCTTGCTCACTCACCCCTCACAGCAACACATTCCCAGCTTCTTCTGGCAGTAACTCAGAAAGACAGGCCCATTTTGAACACTAGTTAAACCAGACAAGGAGAAATGGAAACACTGCCCTGAGTTTTCTGGACAAATTAAAATTTTGCTCCTGATTATTTGGAAAGCCTGAATGCCAATTACTGCATTCATCCTGCCCTGCGTGGCTAATAGATTTGGATATGGAGAGCTGTGAGCTGCAAACCACAGCCTCCCTCCAACAGGATGGATGCTCAGCCCTGCAGAGCTGGAGAGTTTAATTTCTCATCCACAGGCAGGCAGTGTTAGCAGAGGGAGCAGCCCTTCTTCCCCACCTTCCCCTCCTCAGCAGAAGGCGCCCAAGCCTCTTTTTGCACAGGGGCTGCCCAAAAAATAACAATATGCCCAAATATATAACAAGTAAATACAAATAATATTTATTATACATAATAATAAATATATGAAATGTTTATTATTACGTATCTTGTCCTCAGAGGAATATGATGAAAGATAGGAGTGGAAGCAGCAGCTCCTCATCTGAGAGCAGACCTGACATTCAGCTGTCAGAAATCAAGCCCAGGGAGGCAGCAACCCAAAGCTGTCAGATTTACAACAGATTTCCTAAAAGATACAGAGCAAAACCAACCGAGGACAGCAGCCATTTTGTTGGGGTGTATCTAAAAATTCAAGTCCATAATTCAATATTTAAACTGGCCAAGGAACAGCTCAAAAATATTCCTTCCAAAGAGGCCCAAAACATACATGCTGTTAAATCTAAAAATGGCATTTGCCTGTATTTTGTTTCATGAGTGACAGATGCTGTTCATCCTCCCAATTCTAGTAGCCAGAAAGGGTTATAAAAAGAAGTTCTAAAAAAAGAAGAAAAATTTGAAGAATAAGGTCTGTAGAGAGATACCAGTTTGTCTTGCATGGGCAAAGAAATGTCTGAATTATTATAAACCTCCTCTCTTCATCTTTGGTATTTCTGAAAGATTGCTATTTAATATTCCAGAGGCTTTTTAGTTTCAAACTGTTCTTTGAGGGTTTTTTTTATTATTATAATTACTAAAACAAATCAACCTGTAGATGAGAAAATCCCCTAAGAGCTATAACTCCAGTGTTCAGTCAGATTTTAAGTTGTGTAATTGGCCAAATGACTAAACCATGTCTGTGTTTCAGCATTGCACTCCCTGAGACAATAATTCATCCCTGAGTTTAAGCATAAGCTAATAGAGTTGTATGTGTCCAAAACTATGTAATAATATATCAAAAAACACTAGGGAGAAAAGTGAGATCCCACAGTAAACATGGCTCCTTAGACACACAGAAAATGTCCGTAAAAAGAATAAAAGTTTTTTATGTGAGAAAAGAGTAACTTGGATAAACTGATGTTTTTTAAAAATCCGCAGTCCTCAAGATTTCCAAAAATCTTCCAGATTTCTGCTGAAAACAAAATGTCTGTTTCATTTCATGGTGAGCACTAACAAGCTTGATTTTTTTTTTCTTCTTTTTTTTTTTTTTTTTTTTTTTGTAAATGTCATCAACCCAGAAATATTGATTTCCAGTTTGGATAACGAGTGCAGGGATACAGCCAGCACTGTGCTTTCATGTAAAATTCATCACAGAAATCCTTGCAGCCTTCTGATTAAGATCTGTATATATCTGCCTACTAATAAGTGAAATTACTTATCTCCCTCATACAGGAATATGAATAGTTGTTAGCTAAACACAACAGTTTTAGTAATCAAATGAAAATAACCTCAATAAGAAAATTCTTTCAGACATGAAGTAATGTATGAATCAGGCTCTTCCAAATGAGCATTTTTCCACGCCAATTCAACATAGATAAGTCAGATGGTCTCAGAGCTTTCGTTCAGATCCACATTATCACACATATCCCCATCCTTGGAAGTGTTCAAGGCCACGTTGGATGGGGCCCTGAACAACCTCTGTTAGAGGAATTTGTCTCTGCTCATGGCAGGACAGGTGGAACAAGATCATCTTTCAAGTCCTCTCCAACCTATTTTTAATTAACTTATTAATTAATTAACCTTCTTTAATTATGCTTCAGGTTTGAGCAAAAGAGCAGGGAACCAGAAAGGTGGAGCTAGCTTCTGAAGGAATTACCAAGCCAAAAATGTAACTGTCTCTCTTGCCATCTGCCCTGAGAAAGCAAAAAAGCAGCTTAAGCATGAAAAGAACAAAAATTCCTTTCCGAGAGCAGCACATAAGGCACCTAAAAGCACCCACACCCAGAGAGGCATCTGTGTAAACCCTTAATCCTTTGTGAAAGCTTTCCACTCCATATTCTGGCTTTTGTGTGCTACACTGACATCCCAAACTCTCCCAGTGCGTTGTCCTGGAAGTTCAGGTGTCTCTCCTTCAGAGCTGGGGATCCAGAGCATCTTGGTGTGGATGAAAGGGACAGTGTATTATTTTAGTTTCTGGTGACTTGGACCTTCCATTTACTCAGACTTTTACCTCCCCAAGTAGGAGTGGTGAATATTTGACAGATATTTATGAATAATTTCAAGATCTGCAGATAAAAATTATAATACAGGTGCATGTTGTTATTTCGCATAATTAGAGCAAAGGCCTACAAGAGTTTCTAAGATCTAAAACAGCTGCTAATGACCTCTGGCAAACCACTAATATTTGCTGATTTCCATACATACTCTTAACATGATCCAGAGTTTTACGAGAGACGTAGAAAGTGGAACCAGTAACTAAAAAATAGATCAGTAAAATCTTCCTGAAAGTGGACAAGACATAAGGAGAACTAAATGGTTTGGGACCATGAAATAGCTGGGAAAACTGTGAGATTATTCAAAAAAAGATTTACAGCCCAGATATAATTCCTGACTGATAGATACTTCGTTTCATCACCGGAAAATTCCACAAGGAAAGAAACTCAGCACACGTGGAGGAACGGGAACACCCTCGTTTGCTCCCGAAAGCTGATGTGAAGTGGTTCACACAGATGTGTTAGCAGATACAGGTTTGCATCAAGACAACATCTCTGAATGCATGATCTCACTGGCTATAAAAGTGTATTGCAATAGCAGGAGGGAGAGGGAACAGGGAGGAAGGGTGGCTGCAGATTGTCTCACGGAGATGCTCAGAAATACTAATGAGGCTCAGCTACCTCACCAGCCACTCCGGTTTGCACAAGAGCTTTTTCTCAGTGCATTAAAAAAATGTACATGCAGAAGGGAATCAAATCAAGAGAAATTCGATTAGACCTGGAGCAAAGAGAGATGAATGGCCTGTAAGAGTGTCCAGCCACAAGACAGTCTATAACACAAGACATTTTGCAGTGTAAAAGAGGTAAGTGGACTGTGTGAGATAGCTGGAGATAGGATCATGAAACCATCAGCAATTGTGTGCAGGTGCAGGATTAGGTAACCACCAGCAGTTGCACATAGCTGCAGGGAGAGGCTCTTTGTTCCTTAAATTACCTGTGGTACCCATTATCTTTGGGATGAATTTGGCTAGAGACCCAGAGAATGCAAAAGATGCCATCTCAGCTAAACGAAGAGATCCTGTCTATTTTCCAGTAGCTTGTCTATAAAACAACTTGTTCTTCCATGGCCTAGCTCCTCTCAAGACTCTGGTCAAACCCTCAAGCATTTCTGGAAAGAAGAAGAGATTCAAAAAACACATATAGTGCCATCCATACCAAATTCCATGCCATCCAAAAATTACTTGATAGGTGCCCATTCCTTGCTGGTAGGCTGAGAGGCAACGAGGCAGCCGAGTTGAGGCTGGGTGATGAAAATTCCTGTGAGCACCTTGGTGAACACAAGACATAGGGAAGATGGATTTAAAAAGGAGCTTCAGCCAAGTAGAAACTGGAATCTATCTTGCAGTGTCTCCCTAAAAACATTGTTTCATTACTAAATGACTCAAAGACTAATGGTGAAATTTGCTGTGTGAGCAGAGAGGCTTTTGCCACAAGCTGAAGTTAAAACAATTTGTGACAGAAGCAACATTGCTATATCAACAACCTAACAGGGTTTTATTAACACATACACAGCCTCATTACAGCCTGAATCAATCTCAGCTCAATCAGATATTGCATATTTTATAAGACAGACCATCATGGAGAGATCACCCCGAGCGCCTTAGCAATAGGGCAGGTTTACAGGACTATCATGGGATTACTTTCAAAGCAATAACCCTAAAAGCTTGAGGGACTACTTCACACCCAAATCCCAGTGTGGAACACCATAAATTCCTTCCCTCAACTTCACTTTCAACCTAACCTCATAAACCAGTTCTCACTCCTGCTCTTGTCAAGCGCAGACAGCCAAAGAAGCAGTGCCACGCATTCTCTCCCCACATGACTCCACACCATTTCAGGATTTTTTCATGGAGATTTTTCCCAATTATTATTAATACATTTATTGTTGCTGTATTTTGGCTGGTTTTGTGGTTTTGGGGTATTCTTTTATAGTTTTGTTGTCTTGTTTGGGATTTTTTTCCTATCTGGAACTTGTTGTCTTACATACCAGTTTAGTTCCTGCCTGAGAGGACCATCTGAACACGCAGTTCCCAAAGCCAACTCCCCATTTCCAGGCCACTTAGCCAAGTTTTGGCTATAAACCCAAGTCCCTGCGTGGTTAGGTTATTCTCCCCTTTCTGCTCCTCTCTCAGATGAGAAGAGAAGCTTATCCAGGAGATCTTTCCATGAGGTCTCTCCACCCAGCTCTTCCCTCAAGCTAGGGCACACTGCAGTCTGGTGCCAAATCCAGCAAGATGCAGCATGTGAGAAAGCACTGTTTATTTTCTAGGGAAATAACTGCAACCTGTCTTTTCACTTCCATCCTCCCAAAGGCTACAGACAACCCAAGCACACACTCATGGGGTGCCTTTCCAACTGCACTGAGCTCTGCTGAAGGAGCCCACGAGAGGGTTCTGGGAATGGATGTCCCAAGAAGAGCTGAAATACCTGCAGGCCCCTGAAAATTTGATTTTTGTACCCATCTCTTTAGGAAATAACTATCTAGCATTCATCCATGGCTACCTCAGAAGACAGATGGCCCACACGAAGTGCTGCAAAATATTTTCTCTGTGAACATTTATACTGTAAAGCCTTGACTGTTTATTGTAGAGGTTAATGAAGCTGTGAAAAGAACATGGTCTTGCTGAGATTATTGCTTCTGGGCAACACAAAGCACCAGCCATTCTTAATCCCAACGAATGGCATGACAGATAGACCAATTAAAAGTGTTTCCAAACAAGCTTTGAGACACAGGGCAGCTGTAACGTGACTGTTTTTTCTAATCCCTCTATCCTACAAACACTATCTAATTGCAGTGCCTAGTAGCCCCTGGATTCAGAACTCTCAAAAATATTGCAGTGCATTGCTCCTAAAGCAATCCAGTCCAGTCACATGACCCAGGCTCATAGAGAAGCCAAAAAAAATCCCCATCAGAGAAAATTTGCTGCTTTTTTATTTCTTGCCTTAGCAGCTAAAGGTTATTTCTGAATGCTGTCTGGGAAAAGCACAAGTATTCAAAAAACTGCTGCTATCCAGGCCCCTTGGTAGCTCAGGATTTTTCTTAAATCATCACAAAAGCTTTTTATCCTGCAGAGAGAGCCCACATGCACTCATGGCTGTGCACTATATACACACACTGCTTGGTTAACTCTCCCATAAATATTTTCTCTGCTTTGGTATAACATCATACAAAGGTGCATCATAAAATTCCTCTGAGAGAGAAGTTTTGTTCTCAAAAATGTGGTTTGCCTTTGCTTAGATGCACAGAAAATCCAAAAAAGAGAGAGGATGAGGAACAACCTCTATTTATAACAATCTTGGGTTTATTATTAAACAAGCAGAGAATAGCGAAAAGAAATAAATTTTTTTCCCTCTTAAATCTCCAGAAATCATTCATATTCCATTACATATCCTTACCTAGTGGAGTAGAACAGGCACCTATAGGACTCAGCAGAAGAAAGGCCTCTACTAGATGCAGAAATTGGAGCTATGCCTGAAGCTACATCATTTCCCAAAATTACAGACTAAACTCCCTAAACAGGTGTTAGTCAGTGAAAGGCAGGATTCTACATTCTTACTCTTGTAGTGGATTCTACCTACTGCTGGTGAACGACTAGGCACAATAAAATGCTATCATTGCAATGAACTGAGCTCTTCCCTTTCCAACTCTTGGCTGACTTATTTTCTTGACTGCTCTTTCTTTCTGCATGTATTTTACAAGGATGGGCTGCTCCAGATCTTACTGAAGGAGAAAAAGTAGAGCAGAGCTCAATATTCCTACTTTCAAAGAGATATTAAGTCCTGGTGAGCCTTAACAAATATAAACAGTGCAGAAGTACCAAAAGAGGAACAGAGCAACTTCACAACTTCACAAGGAGTTCCTGATCCTGCATGACCACACCTGAAAAACTTCAGGAAGGACTCGAGCCCAGCAGGAGCAGGCTTCAAGTGAAGAGGAATCTGTGCCTTGCAACTTGCCCCAGACTTCCTCAGTGTCTTTGAATCCAACAGGGCAAGCCCTGGGACTTCTTCACTGCTCAGGATGTTCACCAGTGACATCAGTTCAGGAATCTCTCCCTGGAATATGCCTCTATTCATCTTGGCTCCCCTGCTGTGCTGCTGCTGTATTTATCTTCACTGCTGTCAGTCATTTAGACATCAGTTGGCTCAGAACAGGGCTGACACAAACTGCAGAGTTACCATTTTCTGCAAGGATTCTTTCTTGAGCTGTGCTTTATTTAGCTTTCCTCCAGCAGTGGCCTCAAGTGGCCATGTTTTCCCACAGAGTGCTAGAGGAATATCAAGAATGTGGAATTTTAACACCTGGTCTCCTCAATTCATGGATTAACCAATGACACAAGAATAAAAGAGGAATCTGAGCTGCACACTGCTGTTGCTTCATGATATATTTAACCCAAGCTCCCTAATCTCATATTCCATTAACATAACAACCAAGATCATAATTGGAGGGATCTCCAAAGACAAAAGCTTGCTGGCTTTACGCACTATCTCAACTTATGGGATATTATTTTAATGAGAAGATTGAATATATATATAGAGAAAAATGAATAAAAATACACAGCATTGCACTGTTTTTTGCATGGAGGTTTCTCAAGGGGAAAAAAGCATTTTCTGGAGAGCATGCTCTTTTAGAGGTAGATTTTTCCATGAACATCTATTCCCTCCCTTCTTGCTGGCTCTTCTCCTTAGATTTTCTGGTTTTCTTTGCCCAAAGGTATTGGCTCCTTTTCTCTGGCTTGGCCCTCTGCAGGTTTCAAGATTATTCCAAGTTGTTTTTACACAGCCTTCTGGATCATGTTAGGAAAAGGTGCTTTAAAAACACGTTAAAATAATGTTATTTTTAAATGGCGTTCAGGACTAACAAAGGCACTGGGCTGGCTGACAATCCCATTTGTTTCCATTAGGAATACATTACCACTTGCCCAGTCAAAAGCATGCAGACAATGTTTATTGACATTGCCATGTAAATATCTGTCATTAGCTTTTCTTTAATACAACCATGCTCCAAACTGTGTGTACTTTTCAGCTCCTTCCCACTCAGCCACTCATTTACTCTGCACCTTGCACGAGTGGAGGAGCACCGAGGGCAGAGCCAAGCAGGACAGGCTGTGCCCGATCTTCCATGGTGTTCATTCCTTCCTGGGGTGTTCATTCCTTCCTGGGGTGCTCATTCCTTCCTGGGGTGCTCATTCCTTCCTGGGGTGCTCATTTCTTCCTGGGGTGTTCATTCCTTCCTACACCAGGGCTGCAGGCAAGGACCCCAGGCACAGAACTGTCTCCACACACCCCTCTCTCTACGCTTTGGCCAAACTCATTTGGTGAGGTTTTGCTGAAGCAGGAGCTTGATCATCACAGGAGGTCAAGTAAAGGATGAACTTGTGCCCTGCTGCATCATGTTCAAGGGACAACTTTGCCCACCTCTGTCTCACACAGGTAAGCCATGATCAGATTTTAACAAGACAGGTTCACCATGAAGACCCGAACTAGGAGGAAATCCATCTGTGAAGGGGGCAAATGCAAGTAAACAGAACGGCCCTCCCCAAAGCAATGCCACGATGTCAATAAATGCTGCCTGAACTATCCCTGGGTCTTCCTGAAAGCAAACTTGCTCCCTCCTGCTCTCTGCAGTGGGTTTGGGTGACCACTTTGCTCAGAGCTGAGGTGACAGATCAGCGGTGGCTTCAGGACCCTGCTGGATTCCAGGCACAAAAAATACTCAACATTCCCTGAAAGTCAAGTCCCAAAAGGAGTCAGGCAGGTTTCACACACACACGATAGCCACAGCAGGACAATGCCTGCTCTTGGCCAAGTCACCCCTGCAGCAGAGAGGAAAGCACAGAAATCCCCTTCACACCCCTGGGTTTTTCAAGGGTGTGTTTCTTCCTGACTTGCCTCCTCTCCTTTCAAATTCTACAAACCTGAACTTCCTCCCTGGCTGTGTATTCAGCGTGTTTCATTGTGCCTTCATTGTTTTGGATTGTTTGCCAATTTCTGAGAAGCAACTCCACTTTCCACACCACTGGGATTGTGTAAAGGGGGCAGAGATGATGGAGAGCCTTTGGTCATTCACTTCTCCACAGGGGAGCTCATTGATTTAACTATAGAAGTTTGCACTGTGCTGAGAGCTCTGAATTTCTCTGGTATTTCTCATACCACAACTTCAAACTTTTAAAAAGATTACTATCAACATCACTATTAAAACACAGTTTCTGCTCTCAGAAGGGGAGAAATCTGTCCTAACACAATAAACTACTGATTGTTTTGAAAGCTTGAGTTGAAAGATATAGCATTGCTAGTCCCCTGGATAAAACTTAAAGACCTAACAGTCTCTGAATTTCACATGCCACATACTGAGAAAAAAAAAAAACACTTTTTCAAATAAAACTGGTCATTTTTCAGAAAACAATTTACAAAGATACCAACACAGAAGGTAAGAGCCAAGCCAAGTGCTGAAAAACTGGCTTCTTGATATTTCCTGAAGTCTCTTCCCCTTCCTGATCCAAACTCCATCAGTTCCAATACAATCAGAAGAGATATCCATCTCTCCCAGTAAGGGGAAGCCATTGCCATGTCTAGCTCTAAAATTGAACCTGTATAATGCATGCCAAAAAAGGGTTCTGAATCCATATGAACATTCAGAATTAGCACTTCAATATGCAATGTAAAGAAGAAACAAATATATCCAGAAAAAAGTAGTCTCACTCCCACAAAATTCCTTTTCATTGTTTCAACAATTTTAGAATAAAAATTTTAATAATGCAAATTTTTGAATAATAGTAAGTACTTGGGTTATTAAATCTTGTTGGCTTCTGAGTGCATCTGCCCCATCACTGTCACATCCAAGGGCAGCTCTGAGCCCCACGGCTCCAGCCAGCTCCTCTTGCTGCTCATGGAGAGCACAATCCCACGCTGTCCACCCAAGCCTCAGCCAGCTGAGGACTCCTTCTGGGCTCAGAGGCAGCTGTGCTGCCAGAATCTCACACAGTCCTCAGCAAGAAAACGTATTCAGGATAATCAGTGCATCTGACAAACAGGAAAAGGGTCACAGCTCTGAGAAATGGGTTCCCAGTGCATTCCCTTCACACACGCAGCCTTGTTCTCCCCAGCTGAACAGCTGGGAGCCAGCTGAAATATAAGAACCTCTCCCCTCCAGACAACGCTCTCTATTTGGGGTTTAAGACAATTACACAGTTATTTTGTGTAAGAAAAGTCAGTCAGGGGGGAGAGACAAATTGTTTTATTTCTCACCCAGCTACATAACAGATTTCTAGGAGCACTAACTCATCTGTCTTTCCACTATTTTACTTTCATTATGGGTTGGGAATGGGAAGTCATTTTTCACAGGAAGGATCTTTAACTAGTTAGAAATTAAACTGCTCAAACTGGTGCATCCTGCAGAATGGAACATCTATTATCTGGGGCCCACGGCTTTGGTTGTACCTTATTTATCATCACAGCAGGTCCTTCTCCAAACCCAGCCTCACTCGCCAAGTTCCCAAGGCACAAAGACAAGCGAAAGATGTGACAATGAGACAGAAAGGTCCAAATCCAAAACCTCATTATAAAATCAGGCAGTGGAGTATCAGAAGTGAGCAGCTGTGCTAGGAGAAACAGGGCTGTCTCCCAGAGCAGCCCCATCCTCCCAAGCTGAGTGGGCAGATCTGTCTTTCATCATTCCCAGCCTCTCCACCTCAGCACATCCTGCACTCAGCTGCTGCTGCCAACTCCTGTCCTGTAAGTAATAAACAACACGTGGGCATCCTGTGGGACTGGTCCCAAGCGGATCAGAGCCATCAACACTTCCACAACCAGTTTCCTGCTCCAGCAGGATGGTACATTTCACCATGTTGGCCATCCCCATCACTGGTGAATGTCCCAAGCCTTCAGAAGACCTGAGCAGGAGCAGGTCTGGCAGATCCTGCAGTGCAAAGGGCAGAATTAGCCAAAGTGCACAATTTAAACTTCCCTAATTCTCTCTCTGAGGCTGCTCAGAAGGGAGAGGACACCATTATAGTTTAACTCCTGGTGTGTGGGGAGCATATTACTTTGTTTTGATAAGTTATCTATCTTGATTTATTTATTTTACTTCTTGTTACAGCACACAACTGAGTTCTGCTTCGTCCTCTCAGATCTTAAAAGCACGAGGTGGCTGCAGTGGGTGTTTCTCTGTGACCTCATGGGTAGCACTTGTTCCAAAATGTTGTGCAGATCTCTGTACTCTGCTCCTGGTTGAAACAGAAAATTAGATTCTTAGGAAAAACAAACACATTGGATATAAGCAATGTTTCCCCTGCAAGGATATTGCCACTGTAACCAATTTGCTCGAATAGCAAACTTCAGCCACTAGTAAAAAATTGCAAAAATAATAATGATTTTTAAAAGCAAGCTTTTCACCTGCTACCTGTGAATATTTTGGTGGTATTTTTCCCTTACAGTCAGTCTCCTGCTATGCTTTTAAATAGATAGCTCTGGATTATTGATTTTCTTCAAAAAGTTGATGTTAGTAATAATCTCAGATTTCTCACTAGGGGATGAAATTTTAAGACTCATTCCTGTCACTTCCATTTTCTACTGCTACAGCTTCCTTTAAAAAGGAGGAAAGCAGCCCATCTACATGTTCCAGAGGCAAAAAATAAGTCCCACACCTCTTTGCTTACATGTCATGCAAGCACATGTACCCTCTTACCCCCCACATCAAAAATCTCTTCTTTTTTGAGTCTCAGCTGACCACCCTGAAAGCATCCAGTGGTCCAGGACTGCTTCCCTCACTGTTTAACAAGTGTTGCACTAACTGCCCTCTACTCCTTATGAGACTGAATCTCCATATTAATTGCTTCTAAACGCTATCATCACGATCACCAAGAGTCCCTAGAATTAATTACATGGATTTTATAACCATATGAAAGAATAAAAAAAATTAAAGGTGAAATGTTTTTGCACCAAAAGTTTTGATTCTTTCTTTTTTCATAGCCAAAAGGATCTCAGAGAGGCACAGGCTGAATTATTGTGACCTTTCTGCCTCCTAACTTTTTAATTAGTAGAATTGCACAGCTATGGCTTAAAATACTGTCACCCTGAGAATCGGGTGATTGACTTTGAATTTCCTGAACATGAAAGGTGTATTTACTATATAAATTGCAGGGCTGTGCACTCCTGAACGACACTTGCATTCATCTGAACATCACACATCAGACCACTTTATAAACATGTTATTTAAGACTCACAGTATGCCAGCAAGCACAGGCAGAGGTTGAAAACCTTCTCTACTGCAATTGTTTCAATTGCTCTTTTCATCCTCTATTTTACATCAGGAAAAACTGGAAATTACAGAGCACCAAAGACTCAGGAGCAAAGTGCAGGCTGTGAGAACAAAAAAAAAAAGTAATCAAGATAAAACCCAGGATATTTATTGCCAGGAAAATCTATCTTAGAGTAACAGGCAGAATTGTTTTCACAGCCCAAAGACTAACTTCCGAGATCAAATCTCAACTCAAATAAATTCACTGGTTTATACAAAAGTTCATAGCTTACACACCTGCACATACCATGACAGCTTCTCTTTCAAAAGGTACCTCAAATATGAGTCAAACACACTGCTCAGTAAAACAAGAGGCAGGTCTTGGCCTTGAGTTATGACAATCTTTTGTTAAAAACCTTTTCACACGTTAGTGCCCTGCTGAGAGAAGTAAATAGGCCAAGCACAGAGTTGAACACAATGAAGTTTCCCTAATATTTCTATTTTTCACTGTCACCTTTTGGCCATTAAAATCAATGCATACATGCAAACCAACCTGAATAAAACCCACAGGTGCAAACCTCTGTTTCCACACCCCCTGCCATGGGGGCCACTAGACCAGGTTGCTCAAAGCCCCATCCAGCCTGGGCTTGAACACTTCCAGGGATGGGGCAGCCACAGCTTCTTTGGTGTTGCAAATATCTATCTAGGCTGTAAAATAAATGAATATTCTTCAGGCTATGTTAGTGGGTTCACTGAGAGACTAAATGCACAAACATTTCAGAACACTGATTGCAGGTATCTTCCTGGACAGACAAGTTTGCTGGACAGACTGGAGAGGAAAGAAAAGAAAAAAAGAAAAAGAAAAAAAATTCTCACACTGTCTCTAGCGCTCAAGCCAGCTTTCTTTGAGTTAGTTCACATATCTGCCAATGTGCAGGTATTGCCTTTGCTGGGGGAACTCATAAAATTCATTACCAGGACGTCAAGGTTTTATTAGAATTGCTTTCATGAGGTCAAATCAATCAGAGAGATTTGTGTGAGTTTCCAGCCGTGAAGCAGCGCTGGGGGTGCCTGGGCCCTGGCTCTGCTCCCCTTGCTAACACAACAGAAACCCAATATCTGATCTTCCTAAAGGAACTGAGTCATGGTTTCAAAAACCCCATCCAAGCTTTACTGCTCACACCTGCACCGAGCACTCCGAGGTGTGTTCTGCACACATGCCTTTGCCATCTCCTCAGCATCTTACTCAATGCACATTTCCCAAAAGCACGCAGCTGGCACCAGCACATTCCTTTAGAAGCCACGCTCTGCTGCAGTGTGGAATCACTCCAGGGAAGACAAGCTGAGAGCCTGACCTATATTTACCTGCTCAACTTTGGGCACTCTAGAGCTCTGTGTCTTCATTTGCAAGAACATGATCTGTTAACTCTGTCCCTGTGCTCCAACCTGCTAGGAAAACTCATTTTTAGTTCATTCCCACTAAGTGCATAATCAGGTCTTTGCCTCTACTGTGCATAGGGATGGGTGGAGTGGGGGGAAGGTGGAAAGAGGGGATGTATTTTTTTAATAATTTTTTTAAGAGGTGTGATGTGATTTTTATTGTATGGCTATTCACCTGCTTTCTGTGACCTCCTAAGCATATTTAAGAGGGAATTTGACACTGGGACCAAACATGAGGCTGGGGGAGAAGTCAGCTAACAAAAACCACATGTGCTCAAGCATTTTGCTTTGCCTTGCTAATATTGAAGAGATTTGTTTTGCTCGGTAAAGCACTTGCATTTCAGCTCAGTCCTGCAGGGAAAAGCTAATCCTCAAGTTATGGCAATCCAGGCAGTTGATATGGGGAGGGAAGGAGGGGGCCAGAGAACCACGGGAAGGAGAAAGGAAAGATTCAGCATTTTAGCCTGACCTGACTCCAGGTTCACACGAGAAGAGGTGAAGCTGCAGCTGTCATGCTGAAGGGAAATGCAGTCATTTATAAACCCAAGGAAGTCTCCTGGGAAAGAGAAGTAACATTTTAAAAAAAATGCGTTCCTTAAGACTGGAGTTAAGGGCAGGTTTTTCCCACCATGCGAGAGACCCAGTGCACCCAGCCCAAACTCTGGCACTACTCTCAGAGCAGTTCTGGCCAAATTTCCTCCCTGCCCCAGCAAGGGCAGATGCCACCAGCTTTTTTCACATCATCTCTCCAAGAGAAGACCTCCTCCAGTGTAAGAAGTTCCACCGTCAAAGCACACAAATCCATTCCTTTGCTAATATACAGAAGATCTCATGGACTGAAGGCTGAGAAAAAAAAAAATTATATCTTGAGTGTCCTTCCCTCCCCCCAACCTGAATATCACTTTCACTCGAGGTTTGACTCATATCTGCTTTTGGTGAGCATGTGAAAATTGTTGTCTGTGTGGCTGAATGGGGAATAACCACCGTGAATATGCATGATCTGATATTGGTCTCTCTTCAGGTATTTCCACACGTCTCAGAGGTGAGAGAGAGAAGCAAGACTGAGTACTCAGGAGGTTAACAACCACAGCAAACAGCAAATCATTCAGAAAAGCATTTGATCAACACAGAGACAGAAAATTGTATAGCAAACTGGTCTGTGACCTATAGGGCAGAACAACTCAAATTGCAAGAGGGGCTCATGGGGAAGGAAAAAAAAAATAACCAGCAGGATTCCCAGGCTAAAATAAAAACTACAGCTGCCAGCTGGTTTGTTCACATCGAATATCCAAACTGGGCTTTCTGGTTTCTCTAAAACTCATTTCATGAGGAAAAATAAAATTGGGATAAAAATACAATTCCTTTCTTACCGCAGCTACTTGGGTTCATGCTTTCTGCGACCTGCCATTGAGAAAGATGTGATGGGAATGCTCCTCCTCGTGCTAAGTGCCCTGGCAGTGAGTGCTTAGCTTGGCAGGGGAGCCCAGGGTTCCACCAAAGGGCAAATTATATCCTGCTAATTGAACCAGCATCGTTTTAGAATCTCCCCATGAGCCTGTCAGGTTTGTGCACAGGCAACTGTGAAGATCTTAATGGACCTGGGAGGCTGAAGCAAATAGAAGGACCAGGCAGGAGCAGAGAAAATGGGACACAGCAGGAGGGTATCAAATCCTTTCGGGTTAATAACGCACCTTCCCGGGACGGGAAGCAGATGCCCAGAACTCCGGGCTGTGTTCGCTAATTACCGTACACGAGAAAAACCCAGCAAGGCTCCCAGCACACACAAAGCACGGGCAGAGAGAAAGGAGGGGCAGGGGAAAGAATCCAGCCCTCCCCAAGCAGCGCAATTAATACATTTGCTGCAGCTTTGTGTCACGTTCCCTCAGCACCGCTCAGCTCCAGTTGTCAGCATCTGTCTGGAATGAGCTGCTCTGCGAAGCCAGCGGCCCTGCTCGCATGGAGAGGCAAGGGATAGGATTTCAGGAAAGGCTGAAGTCCACTGTTAAGGGATTCGTCCCATATAAATTGCCTGTCAGCTACAGCTGAGGTACAACGTTGGCTGCCCTTCTCCTGGGGAGTAATAATGGGACTTTGCTGAATACAGAGGTGCCTGACTTCCATGGAAACCAAAGTTTAGTTCCGACCTGATGAGTAAAATACAGTTCACTTGTGGGAGGAGGTGTCGATGATGAAACATGAAAGGAGACTCGAAGGAGTATCTCTGCTTTGGCTCCTGAATCATCTCTGCTCTGCAAGAGTACAAGCAAAACTGCAACAGCAGCACCTGAGTTACATACTGTTGGCAAAAATCCAAAAAAAATTAAGTATGTGCACAGAGAGGCAACTCCTTTTTCTGAGCACAAGGAATCAGAGCAGACAACATATGAAAAGGATTTTTTTTTATCATCACACCTGTACTCAGTAGAGGATCTGAGGCACAGAGAAGCTGAATAACTTGCCCAAGGTGAAACAAAGGGTTGGAAGGTGGATCTAGCATATAAATCCATATGGTATTTAAGCCTACTCTGACCATGCCTTCTCTCTCATACGGTAACTCATAAATAGGCTTGGGTGTATACCTCATAACACCATTTATTACATACATACAACTTCCAGCATTGGCACCCAAGCTCCTTGTGGGATTTCACTCCTGTGTTTCATTGGCAGCCCTGCTTGTGGACCCAACAGGTGCATTAGGAGTGAACAGAGAGCGCATTCTCACGTCACCAAACATGTGCTGCAAGCCACGTTAGGAGAGACTAAGCCAGGGAGCAAACCCAAAACCATCCAGCACCGTGCAGTCCCTCCAGATGGCCAGGAGCCCAGGAGGAGCACCATGCCCTCCCAACCACAGCCTGGGATGCCCTCAGGCTGCCCACACAGGCACTCCAGGAGGGCTTGAGTCATTTGCACCATCTTTTCCTCACCTCTCACACCTCTTCTCCTCAGGGCTTAATCCCAGCAAATAAGGAACAGGGCTTTCATACCGGAGTCGCTTTGGCTGTAGGAAAAAGAAAGTACCAGAGGGAAGAAGCAGGAATTTGGAGAAGGCTGTGGCTGATGTGGAGTATCTGCATCACTGACCAAATATTGTTTCTGATTCCTTATTCCTTTCTGGTTGGTTTGTGTGATGAGGGCAAGGAGCATCTGTTGGTACCAGATGGGTCTTTGTAGACCCATTTATTACCTCAGAAGATGCAGGTTTGTGATAGGGACTGGAAAGAAGTGTCTTTTAATCTGTTCCTCCAACTCATCATGATTCTGTTACCTACTGCAAAAATCTGGTCTGAAGGTGACTGGTTCCAAACCCCTTTAAAGGGAGAGCCACATTAAAACAGCTGAAAACTGCTCTTGCCCTCACCTTACCAAAGTGACCTTTTTCTTTTCAAAATTGCTACAAAACAAAGAGAATGGTTCAAATGGAAAGAAGTTATCTCCACTGATTAAAAAAAAATTTCCATGGGAAACTTTGGGCCAAAGAAAAGGTGACATCTTCAAACTAGGGATATGACTGACATCTTCTCTAACCAGGCCCAGATGGGAGTGATGCCTACAGGAGTGTTTAAAATTGGTCTGGATAACAGGACTGCTGCTACTGTTGTTGGGAACTGTCCTATAGCCAAATTTATTTCACTCTTAGTATGTTTTTCCTGATGTTCAGCCAAAGTCTGCCTCTTTGTTTCACTGTTAAGTGTGCCTGTATCTCTGTACCACTCAATGCCTCCCTCCTGGGAGTTTTTACCCTCAATAATGTATAGTTTACTTATTGCTGTGACTCTTCTCCAAATTTAATCATGGCAGTGGGTGAAAAGGGTTGGGACAGGAAGAGAAAGCTTATCACATGTATTTTAAGCCTCATCTCTCTCTCCAACAGAGGTACTTTTCCATCTGAATACTAAAGATCCCCAGTCTGACACAGCAGCTTTCCAACAATCCCAGGAGGCAAACCAGCATCTCATGAAACCTGGGACTACATCCCACTCCAAAGGAGAAAATGACACACTCTAACAGGATTTTACCCAGTGCAGGACTCAAGTCAATCGCTTTTCCCTTGAAAACAAGCTGCAAATAATTGGATAAGCAGTCTCCTATTTCCAGGATATACACCAATGTACTTGGAGTTGCTCCAGCTCTGCTGCTGTGATAAACTTAGTTTAGATTAGCCCTTCTGCACACACAGCTCACAAAGAGAAATTGGATTGCTAAAAGCAAAGAAAAGGTAAACACCAGTTTTGGAAGCTCCCCTACTGCTATCCAGGATTCCTCCCCCCATTTAGTGGTGTGTTGGTTGATTTTTAGTACACGTCTTCTTTGCTGAAACATCCAACTGCTGTTCAGGAAGACCCAATTACGGAAAAAAAAAAACAACCCTGCCACAAAAACACACAGTAAATACACACAGAAACCATTTTGCAATGGCCCCAGCTTAGTCACACCTTCCCAGGATGGAATCATCCCCAGCTGTGTTATGGCTGTCCAAAATCACGCTGCTCGTCCCAGTTAGACAACAAACTCCTCAAGGCTCGAATCGACACCATCTAAGTTTGTGCCGATGCCAGAAGGTTTCTCACATTCAGCAAACTGTTTCCCTTGGGCAGAAGCCTGACCACACTTTTTTATCCACCACTGCAGCCCCCAGGGTGGTTTCTTTTGGGGTGGACACCATTGTCTGTTCCCAGGGGCCATTCACGTGGACAAATACTGATGCAGCCTTCCTGACACTGACTTTCATGAGGGTCCTAAAACAAGGATTACATAGCTGGGCTTGCAAAAAGAATGGGACCCAACAATTGCCAGTCTTCCAGACATTCAAACCCTTTCTTGAACAAACCTTGCAATTTTTTTTTTCCCCCTGACACAATTAGAAAGCTGCACTCATTTTTTCCCTGCCTTTAGCAACTCCAGCTGGTTTCTCCTTCCAAGGTGAGTTGCAGCATGAGCTGGCAGCCCCTGTTAGCAGGAACAGCAGCACACTGTGTGATCTTAGAGGGCTTTGGGCTTGTGTTTTACTCTGAACACTGCTGCACAGAAGCAGGTGTGTTGTGCTAGACTGAGAGATGTTCTCTAACACAGGGAGGAGAGCTGATATTTAAAGTGCTTAAAGCCATAGGATGGCACCAAGTAACTGGTCAAACAACGTCAGTGGTGAGGCACCAAGGAGAGGTTTTTAGCAAAGGTGGGAGTCTCCTTTCTGAGTTTCGGGAATAACTGCATATATAGAGTTCCCCAAATGCCTCCATCAGCACAGAGGAGAAGATTTTTTTCATTTCTGGCTTTCTGAGAGGAATGCAGTTGGTTTTGGCTCCTCTGTTCTGTCTGCTGGGCGAGAAACCTGAAGAGGAGCTAAACCCAGCCAGGCTGGAGCAGCAGTGCCCCAGCCACCAGGTGGGCCAGCCCCATGCCACCTTCTGCCGGGGCAGGCTGCACATTCTATGGAAATCATTCCTGCCAGGCTGCCCCAAAGTTGCCTTCCAAGGTCCATACACCCAGAAAAGCTCAGGGAAGGTGCCTCAGTCTAGCCAGGCTGTTTTGGATGCCTTTAAGTTCTCTGTGAAGCCCTCAGGGCAGTGGTAGCCCAAGGATTCTCCGGCAAATGGAACCCTTTTATGGGAAAGTCTAGACTTCCTAATGACCTTGGAAAAGCAGCCAAGTGCTCCTCCACAGAGCCAGTGCTGCCTGCAGGCTGCTGTCTCTGTCCCACTGCCTGGGGAGCTCTTCTTCTCCCATTGCTTCACATTCTGCAGCTGCTTTTGGTCCTCAATGCCACAAATCTCCTGTTTCACAGGTTTTCCTCCCCGATACTCCTTATCTGTGTGGATAACATCATAATTCCGTGTCTCCATCACCAAACAGGTACCCTTGTTGACTAAACACATTTATTTTCTTAAAAAAAAAAAAAAAAGAAAGAAAAAGAAAAAAGAAAAATTCAGTTAACTAATACATTTCCTGACTCATTTCTACATGCACCTTGCAGCATTTCCCCTTTGCCAGTTTTAGCCACGCAGCCAGCACAGCTTCCACTGCTGCTCTGCTCCTCACACAGGGCTCAGACATCCCACTGGAGACATCCTCCACATGCTCCAGGGAGGTTTTATTCCCATCCCACCTCCTCAGCAGCACACCAGATCAGTTTCTCAGTTCCAATAGGAAAAATAAAGAAACTAAAATGCAAATAACCCCTCTGCAATCTTCCACCCTTGACCTTTCCTTCCCTTGTGCTTCTAGCACAAACCACACAGAGCAGAATCATAGGATGGTCTGGGTTGGAAGGAACCTTAAAGATCATCTCATTCTACCCCCCTGCTATGGGCAGGGACACCTTCTGCTGGAGCACGCCAGGAGCAGAGTGTTTGATTCCAGCAGAATTTAATCAGAGGCACAACTTTCTTTGGCTCCTCCGGTGCTGACACACAGCTCTCTCGCATTATGTTCCCTAATGAGGGCCACCTGAAGCCCAAAACGGTGTCTAGCACAGCACAGTGCTCTCTTTTCATGATGGGCTAACAAAAAAAATAATAAAAATAATAATACTCTGAGTATTTCTCACTCACAGATAAACTTGGCCACTGCACTAAGGAAATTAAAGCAAATAGAGCCAGTCTGTCAACTGGAATGCTCCTCCTGCTGCCTGCCCTGGCTGTTACTTTACATGGGTCTTAAATTAAATGTCAAATAGTGTTTGGCACAAGAGCCTTGTGACTGCCCTTAGAGAAAATCTGACACCTTCGCTAACTGTTTCCCACTGCTCTATACCGCTTGGCGAGGGGCAGGGGAAGCACAGACTGTCTCATTGCTCACTACTTTTTTTCCTTTATTTTTTCCCACAAAGAATGCATGAAAATAAAGAAACGTCTCGTGTTTAATCAAAGTGACTGCAAGGAGTGCAGTGTTAAGTAACATCAGGCACAATTGTGGGGCATTTCATTTCATTTGCCTTCCTGAACTTCCACCCCAGTTAAGCTGACACAACAAACATCCATCAGTGCTTCCTCATCTTGACCTGCTCCAGTTTAAGCATTTTTGAGTTTTAGCATCTTTTAGCAAAACAAAAGCCCAAGAGCTCCACCACAGAAGGTCACCCTGCAGTGCCAATACACCTGTGCCAACCTGGTGAGTCCCCTGCCACAGCTTTACCATCCCCTGGATGTTCCCTTCCACCGCATCCCCAGGAGATGAGCCATGCCAGCACCCTGGAGGCCTCCCAGGACCTGGCATTCCCTGGCACAAGGTTAGGAGCTGGGTTTGGAGACAGCCATCGGGTTATTATACCCAAACAGCAAGGACAACTGAGCCCCAGCAGCTCTCCGTGAGCACACACAGAGCCAAAGGGAAATGGAATGGGATTGCACCCAGCTGAGACCACCCAGGCTGCCTGCACCGTGCCAGGCTTTGTGCAGGGCTGACTCTGTCCCCTCCTGCCATTCTCCAGGCTGAGACACCAACACAGCAAACCTATCAATCTGAGGGTGCAGAATTCCCTCTGTCCCATCAGGAATTATTTAGGAACAGAAAGTGTTTAGCGGCACTACAGTTCACGGAAACAGAGCACCTGCTGTGGAAGGGCAAAAGCAAAACCAAGTTATTGTTAAGTATCTGGAAGCAGAACAAACACTGAGCTGATCTTGCTGTCTCGTGTTTGTCTCTTACAGCAGAAATGTGCTTTCCTTCAAGGTCTGGAAGTTCCATTCTGTGTGTCTGTGGATGATAAAGAGCTAACTGCCAATGGCCACAGATTATGTAAGTTTATATACATATTTTTAAACTCAGCTGAAGACCAAGTGCACTGTTCCTCATACACACCTGGAATCCAGTTTGGGTTCACACACACTTCATCTCCACCCTATTGCTTTCATCCCTGCAGAAAGTTCCTGGCAGCATCAGTGAGGGTTTCAGCTCTGTCTCTGTGCTCTGGGAAGTTCACACTGAGCTCAGAGTGCTGCTGCAAGGGCTGTGAGAAGATGAGCCTTTCCCATGGACTTGTTACTATTCCATGTCTGCACCCAGCTGGAGCTCAGGAGCTGCAGAGAGGAAAAACAGGAACCAATATATTTATTGTTTTAACCCCTCACCTCCCAGGGAGAAGAAAAAAAAAAAAAAAAAAAAAAGAAGGAAAAAATAGAAGAAGCCTATGGGTTGAGGTGAATTCTGGGCAAATGCTAAAGGGATGTGGAGGCAGTGAGTGGGAAATATGAAGAAACAAGAGAAAAAATAATAGGTATTTTCTACAGTATTCCACTTAAACTGTATTGTTTTGAATCCTGCATTGATCACACTGGCAGGCAGAACTCATACCATGACGATGGTGCTGGGTCTATCCTGAATTTGTCCCTGCCCCTGTGGAAGCAGGAAAGATTGTTAGAAGAGATGGGGAGCACAAGGGGCTCCTCCTCATCTGTGGAAACTCCTCCATCAAGACAAAACCACGCAAAACTGGTGCCACTCAGAGCTTCAAGGGATGTGTGAAGCTGAAGGTGCCTGAAGGCAAAGGCATAAAAGGGCCTGCAAACTCTGCATTCAGCTTCAGCAGGGAAGTCTGAGCTCTTGAATTAAGCTGAAATACAGCTGAGTAGTCAGCAATGCCTTTCGTCTAAGCATCTCAGCTGATATGCACAGTGTTAAGTATTACACACTCCAAATGAAAAGCCTGATGCAGAAAAATTAAGTGCCAATATCCAAAGGTTCCCCAGCAAGTTCTTGGAGCTGATGAGGGAGCACAGACTGCTAGTCACCTACCTGCAGCCACTTGCCAGCACTTCCCTACCAAAGACAACCTCAAAACCCCTTTCTTCTGCTCAGCAGCTCTTTGCTGTATTGAAGAGATAACACAAGCATCTTCAATCAGCATGATTCCACAGATTGGAAACACAGTAGAAAATAAATATTTTCTTCTTCCTTTTTTTTTTTTTTTTCATTCCCCAGGCAGCATGTAGCTCTCTGTGATGTGCTCTGCTGATGGGTCAAGCAGAGCAGGAAAGACTCTCAGTACTTCCTATGCAAAAGGGAAGCCTAGTGGGATAAAAGAGATGCTCCATTTCTTCTCATCCTTACTTCTCCCACCGTATTTTCCAACACATAACTCCTTGTTCTCAATGAACTCCTGAACTGCTGCAAGGCTCTGCTTAATTTCCTACATGCCCCTGAGGCCTCCCAGGGCTTAAAAGACCTTTGGAAATGATTAAAAATAGTGCAGGGGAACTTCCATCCTATGAAGTGGGGTTATTTGTAAACTGCTGTGCAATTAAAGTGCTGCCTGGGCACAGCAGGGGCTGGGGGAAATGTGCCATGAGCTGTGCCTGTTCCGTTCAGTCTGGGTCATGTGTCCACTTTCCCCAGCTGACTGAGCTTCTGGAACTGGGCAGTGTCCATCAAAATGACTCCTGTTAGGGACAGTCTGTGCAGCCTGTCCACCCCACCTTCCTAACTGCAGCTGTCTCTCAGTGGACAAAACCCTCTTAACTCCAGATATTTTGCTCAACCAGTGACAGACACTGTTGTGACACACTTGTCTTTTCTTCCAAAAATTCAGTTTCCATCTGAAACGCAATGCAGGAGCAGGAAAGGCCCCTCCAGCTCCATCCCCTGCAAGGCTCCCTGCTCCAGGATCCACGGAAAACACAGCCATTTTCATACCACGTTTCCACGATGGCAGTGAGTGCTGCTGCACAGATGGAGGGTCACCACTGGAATGCAAGTGTGGGCAGAGGAAAGTTTGAAAAGGGAAAAAAAAGTCTCTCCTGCCATCAACACTGCATCTGACAGAAGAGGAAAACAGGAAGAAGGATGCCAGCTGTTTTGATAGCTGTTCTCAGTTTAATGTTTCCTCCAAGGTAAATATACTCTCCTAAAGGAACAAGATCATAATTGGGTCTGTGAACATTTGCCTCTCAAAGCACTAGAAAGCCCAAAGTACTGCACCACGCAGCCAGGAAAGAAAGGCAAAGCTAGAAAATGCTGCTTGAGGGCTACAATATATTAAGACCTGACAGGAGAAGAGACATCCCACACAGCCAGAGAAGAGTCATTGGAAGAAGAGCCAACAACAATTACTGAGGTGATGTCTCAGTCTGTAAGGCAGGACTAGAGAAAAGCCTGGAGAGCAAACTGGCTTGTATTTTGCAAGAAAGACCTCAGACCTGATCGTGTTTCACTTGCTCCACAGGACAGTTGGCAATCCCACAGCTGGGCCAGCCTGGCAGAGGTCCACCAGCATTTATCCAGCCTTGCCCACTGGCGCTGGCAGCCAAGAGCCCGACCGTGGGGACTGAAGGCATTTACTGCTGTGCAGGGTCAGCCCTTTACCCCTGCGACAACAGAGAACCTCAGAATCCACATTCTCCCCTAGCACCTATGGGCAGCAAAGGATTTAACTGGAAAATGCTAATCCCTTTTAATAAGATGACCTTTTTGGTCTGTACTTTGCTAGTTTTAATGAGCCCGCCTGCGAGGGTTGATTGATTTACTTGCCTGGTGCTCTTAGACTCAAATTTATTATAATTAAGTTGTTAGTTAAAGAAGTTTGCCTTGCTCGCCATGCCTGGGACCTCAGGTCATTATTATTAGACTCTCACATGCATCACCCCCATCATTCTGCATCTAGAAATTAATGAGAGATTGGCAACGCCGCTCTGCTCCCCTCCACCCCCCACGCCGGCCCTGCCATGGTTACTTTGGCAGCAGAGGGGCATGAGCAAATGGAAAGGCAGGATGGAATCCGGGATTCTGTGCACAGCCTGACTCACAAAACCACTTGGAGCAGAGCGGGAGAGGCGAGGGCAGCGCTCCAGCTGCAGGCACTGCCTGCTCCCATGGCACTGGGGGGCAAGGAGCTGAGGGGATGGTGATTTCTGGGCAGATTTCTGCGTGCTGGATGAGGGAGGAGGACTGGAGAGTCGTGGTGGGGTTTTTTTTCAGTGAAACAGCTGTTTCCCCCTGCCCTTGTCTGGAGAATAATGGGGCATTATGCTCAGTGCAATAAAGGGGCCGCGCTCGCACGGTTACATCACACGGCCACGCAGAGCCAGGGGTGAAGCTCAGCGAGGCAAGGATTCAGCTCTGCAGGAGCCAGCAACAATTGCTGAGGTGATGTCTGCAAGGCACAGGCCCGGGGAAGACACAGGACAGAGATTGCTCGTGTTTTGTGAGCTCCACCAGAGCCAAGGGCTGGAAACCCAAAGCTGCTCGTGCCTCGCTGCGCTCCAGGGATGAACTCCCAGAGCCTCTATCCATCGGGAAGCACCTACTGTGTGTGCCAGCCCCACTCTGAGCCACAGAATGCCTTCATTTCCCCACTGGCACCCTGTTTCTTTCACAGAGCACGCAGATAAGTGAACTTATCGCTGCTGTGCTCAGCCTGACAGCTCCACTGCCATTGAGGGGGTGTGACACCCAGATTATAAATTCCTTTGGACACACACTGTATTTTTGCTGCTCTCTTTGAGGTATCCCTACCCTAGCGCAACTTTAATCAGTGATTAGATTTCTTAGCCATTACAGCAAGCAAGTAACAAGATTTTATTGTTAATAAATAATAAAAAATAACTTTCCAGAGACATTTACCCATCTTCCAACCTGGCCAGACACAAACCAGCTCCAAAAGTGAAGTTGTGTAACTGGATTATGCAGTGCCCTCTGCAAGCTAATAAATTCTGCTCGAGTTAACTCTGGCCACGTGGCATTTGGCCAGGTCAGCTCACAGCAGGTCAGCTCAGAGCTTGGGTCGAGCGAGCTCTTGCCGGGAGGAACAGGCTGGGCAAACCCTCGGAGCACACTTTGAAGGTGGATTAAGCCAGGAGGACAGAATATACATGAAATGTGTGCTAACTTCAATCTGACAGCTCCAACAGGAGTCCTCTGGCTCAAAACATCTGATTGTATCTGGAGGGGTGGCTGCATCGGCATATTTTGTCAGAGAACTACCAGCAACAGTATCACCATATCCAGCATCATCCAGAGAATGAGAGGACCCTTGAAAGCAGGCAGAACTCAAGGAACAGAGCAGCCAGACCAAACAACTCTATAAAATTCCTGAAGGAATCATATCTGTGACATTGACTGCAAAGGTGAGAAACTCAGGAAAAAGCCCAGGCAGAAGTCCCTTGGCGTGCTTTTGGTGTGGACACCCTCCTCTGAGTGAGACAGTCAAGATCTCAATCCCTCCTCTCCTCTACAGTCTAGTCACCATTTTTGTGACCCTAACTGAGGTAATATTTTAATGAGATGCTCTGGGCCATGGTTAGGTCTGCAGACATGTTTATACACCCTTTGTGAGGAGAAGGAAATGACGGGAATGAGTCATGACAGGTGATGGAATGATTCAGCCATCCATCCACCCGCTTTCCATGAACTGTATCACTTCTGACTGCAATAAATTGCCCATATAAAAATAATGGGCTGTTAAATTCCAGGGCATCTCTCAAAGTCAGAGACTCCTATTTCTAGGATGGTATTTCCAATAAGCAGATTTATTTGAAAATTGGGGGAAAATGCTCCCTGGCACATTTAAGCCCAATGCAAGCACTAGTGCTGCTATTTAATTAATTAGATTTTAGCTTTATGGACTCCCAAGTTAGTCCAGCTCAGAGCAGGCAGAGAAATACAGGGACCCACAGAAATATGTTGCCAATGAGGTGAAGTTCATAATCAGGCATAACTATCACACGTGTTAATGGCTGGAAAAGCTGTAACTATTAGTTCATTTCTGTGCTTTATGAGATGTATTTACATGTTAATGACTATGACAAGTACAGGAATCTGTCTGAAAATTAAAACATTCCTGTAGAGAGGTAGTGAGGTCCAACCAGGCTGACAATGTGCTAAGGCCAACAAAGTCATCAGGAAGAAGGAAAAAATGTTTTACTGTCACTTACGTGATGAATATTCTGGATTTCAGTAGTTTTTATAATGTCTCTTCTGCTTCAAGATGAGATTTTGTGGCATACCATAAAAAAGTAGTCGCAAGTTATTAAATTTATCCTGACTGGTTATTAAGGACTGTGAATGACAATAAAGGGAAAGTACTGGCCCAAGATTTTTGGAGTTGAAAAGGACTCATGCATTTTCAAGGGAGGAAGAAAACCTCCTGGTGTTTATAAATGGGAAAATAAAATCCAGAAAGCAATCCCCTGCAAACTATGACAGGTGGTGATTCAAAACCCTCTTACATCACTCTCGAGGTGTATTTTTCAAGCCCTTTGTAGTGATGCTCCAGCCAAACTCTAAGTTGGGTTGTCCGCTTTTTAACTCAGGTCAGCTCCTCATTTTGCTGCCAGGAAAAGCCATCAAATATTGCTGCTGTATTTCTTATAACAGCATGTCCTACCCAAGAAAAAACAGCAGAAAAGGTCACAGTGCACCTCGGTGCCTCCTTTAATGGCTTCAGTGCTCCTCACTCACCAAGTGCAGGCTCACTGTGTCTGTCCAACACCTCTCAAAGCCCCTTAAAATCTTTCAGCTTATCTCAGGGCAGGGTTTAGTCCTTACAGTTATTTCTTGGGTGAAAACTTTCCATTTTCAGTGGTGGCTTTCTCCTGAAGCCAACACATCCATCTGCCCGCTGTCCTCACCATTCACCACAGTCATTTTTACGTTCAGACCCAATTCAGCCACAGATATTTTCTTTTGGTTCCACCACTGATGCGAAAGCAAACCTTATCTGCAGCAATGCTTGCTTTCCGTTCTGGAGCACAAATCCCTCTGCAAGCCTGAGCCATCCTCCCTTATAAGATACTTTCAAAGCACGCTTGAAATCCCTTTAATCTTACCCTGCTCTGAAATAAAGTCCATGATGTCTTTCCCTGACTATCTGAAAAGCATTCTCGCCAAGAGGGCTCGAGTTAGTCTCTCACAACACATGTAACTGAATTATGCTTTCAGAAAGTTGCTGTATTGATCTCTCCACTGATAAAAGAAGGCATGTTAAAAGACATTTTTTACTGCTGACATGACTGCACAATAAGCAGGATAGGATAAAAAACATGTTCTTCCTTGCTAGCAGACAAAGAGAATCCCTTGACTACTCCCACAATGGAGAAAATCAGATCCTAATGTAAAACCAATGCATTAATCATGTTTGATTAAGTAAACAGCGACTTTGCTACTGTGGTGGCCACATGTCATTTGCAATATAGACTCTCTGGTCTGGTTAAATGAAAACTAAATTGGGCTAAACAACCAACTCCACTGTCTGCTTTCAGGCAGATCCAAGGGGGGAAATTCTGCTAAAGGCAGCTGTTTGTCTTTCCATCCTAGCTGAAGTTAGTTTATATATTTGTGTTTACACACAGCTAGGTATGTACATTAATGATGGGCTGTGTTGATGAAAATGTAGGGTTGAGCTGACCAACAAAATAAGCATAAGGAGAGGAGGGGAGGATTGGATCCCATCCCAGGAAGATCTGTGAGGATCTCCCTTGTGCAAAACAGAGATTGTGCCAATTTTGTGGTCAGCTGCCTGAACCATACTCTGCCTTTAATCAATGAATTTATTTTAAATCCCCCTGACACTTTGAACTGCCCAATTACAGCTCCAGCTCAGACAGATCAGATAGACTCAATATCTAAAGCTAACCCCAGCCAGATCCAAACCCAAGGTGTTTCTCAGCCCACAGACACACTCATCCTTCCCTCCTCCAGCCTTTTCTCCGTGTCCTCCACTGTTCACACTCAGTGCTGGGGCTCAGGGACACAGGACATCCCACCTGCCTCTCCAGCTTCCCACACTGGCACTTTGACACCCTCCTGCTGTGTCTTTCTTCCAGCCCAGGAGCAAAGCTCTCCAGCCCACTGAGGTCAGTGGAAATTTTCCTTTTGGCTTGAAGGAGTCTCCCAATCCACAGTGGCAGAGGTGGGAAAAGAAGCCAAGTTGGAGCGATAATGACCAAGACAGGACCTTCTCTTCTTCCAGAATCAGCTGACAGTCCTTCAGACACTCACTCATGCCCAGCTTCTCTTTCCCTATTACTCCATCATTTTCCTCTCCACATCTATACTCTCACCTAAAATTTTACAATTTTTAATTCAAAGCCTAAAGAACTCCAGATAAAATTGTTTACTTCCCTATAAAAAACCAGGAACTCTAGAAGACAGGTTATTTTTATAGAACAAGATGAAGTTATTAATATTCCAACAAATTCACTTTCCCTTGTAAGTATCTACCCTTTTTTCTCTATTTTGACACTTGAGCATTATCTTTGGCAGAAAAGGTAAAATGCTGCTGTTCTAATTAGAAATTAAATTATGACTACTCTGATGTAGATAATTACAGATAGAGCAGAGAATGATGAATCAAGAACCCCCAGTATAATAGATGAACGGAGGAAAAACCTTTCTTCAGAAACTGAAGAAT
The DNA here is from genome assembly GCA_036630365.1 of Acanthiza pusilla. NCBI lineage: Eukaryota > Metazoa > Chordata > Aves > Passeriformes > Acanthizidae > Acanthiza > Acanthiza pusilla. The sequence goes on along the minus strand of JAXCHO010000004.1, from coordinate 14,758,678 downwards.
TTTCTGTCTGCACATACTGGTCTTGATTATTTCTGCTGCAGTGAAGGGAAAACACACTGCCCAACCTACACAGCAGTTTAGCTAAAGAAATCACTTTCAGCTTCAAAATCATCTGAGCAGAACAAGAATCATCATACAAATACATAAACCTCTTGAGGCAGAAGCTATCCCGGTTTTGGCATCATTGATAGAGAATTTCAGCCTCTAATTTTCCACCCTAAATTGCAGGTTTCTGGCAATTTCTCTCTCACCTTCATGTGCATTCAGTTAAAGACGCTTTGAGAAAAACTGCAAGATTTCTGTGAAGCATTTGTTCAGCTCCCCCTCCTATTCCTGCCCTGCTAGCACCACCCTGGGAAAGGAGCTCTGATATCAGGCTGAGAGAAAGTCAATAGCTGACAGCAAGGAAATAATCTGAACCATTGATCGTCACTTCAGCCTTCAGAGTCAATACAAACCAAAGGGAAGACACATGCTTATAAACACACACAAAAGGGAGTGAATATATTAACTCCCAGTGTGCTACAAAGGCTAGGAATGGCTAATGTGATTAATGAGCACAAGAAACACGGAAAAAGGCACATCCAGAGAATGAAGAACTTGCATATTAAGTCACCAAAAATACATTCTGAAAGGCAAGAGTCAAAGAACAAAATATTCTTCCATAAAGATCAGATTTTTCTATTTAAATGTCTAAATCCCCATGGCAATGCATAGAATATAAGAATAAGTGTCTATATATACCCTCAGAGATGGCCTATTTCATGTCTGCCTAGGGGCAAAGGTGGCAAAAAGGCAGTTTTGACTGATACTCATCCCCTGAGAAAAGCTGAAGTCTCTTACCAATTTCCTCACCAAAAAGCATTCGAAAGAAAAGAGTTGAGCACTGAGAAGGGATGTTTTTGCACATCTAAGCTTGCCAAGGGTGCCCTGATCCTTGGCAACAGATTTTTCCTGGAAAACAACTACATCACTCAAAACAATGTGACTCACTTTTAAAGTTATTCTTCATTCTATCATCAAACTCATCTTTTACAACTCTGTTTTGCAGATTGGTATCTAATCCAATAGCGAGGCCTTTGTTTTACATAAACCCCATTTTCTATCAGATATTCATACAGAATTTCAGTGTACTATCAGAAGCTGAACTACAACACCAAAACTATTGACTATATAAAATATTCTTCATAATTAATTCACAGAGCATTCTGAATATGAAGAGTCTCAAGGACATATTATGGTCAAACAATACCCACCAATGCTGAAGAAAAGAGTTTGACAAGAATAAGCCAATATTGATGAGGTAACACTCTACTTAGACACGCTTATATTTACTGAGAAATAATAAAATTTATAATTACACAAACCTTCAGTGCTCAGGATCAAGTCCTGCACTGAGTTTCATGGTCAGACATTGGTCACACAACCCTACGTGCAGCTCTTTTCCTTCTCAGCCCCAGATTCCCCCCTCCAGGACAGTTTCTAGTGCCTGCACATTGCCAAATAAATCTGGATACAGACTTTCTTTTGGAGAAGAGATTCAATTAAATCCCACTTTCCAAAATGATCTGTGCACGCATCTGTGTGCGCCTCACCTGTGCTACAAACAACACCTGAAATTGGAAGAAATCGCGGGTGATATTCTTGGCAGCGTTAATCAGGCTGCTTTATTGACATCAACTTGTATTATACTGATCTACACCATCTGGTCTCAAATCTAATTTGCTTTTCACTGCCGACTTGCCAGCGGTTTACTTTCAACGTTTTCCTGAGCTGGTGGAATGAGAAAAGACTGGTCCGCTTCAATTTTAATTTGTAGTCCAGCCGCCTCCTGTCAGCTTCACTTCTGCCATTCCTGCCCAGCATAAAGTTGATGTATTTCTTATGCAAACAAGCCTTACTTCTCCCAATTAAAAGGAAAGTGATGCTAAAAAGAACAGGCCAGACCTTAATACTGTGTTTGAGAGAGGAGGATAACATCCCAGAGATCTGGCTTGGGACACAACTTCCATGCCGCCAGTCTTGGCAGCTGTGGGCTGTGTTTAACTTTGACTGTGTTGGGCTCTGCATGTGACAAATGTCATCTGATGCATCCCTCAACATCCCTATTGCTGTCTGGGGGCTGAACCTTGTGTAACAGGTTGGTTATCCCTGCATCAGGGGTCCATTTCTGAATTGCTGTCCCATCAATCCACCTATGAAATGGTCTCTTAGCAGCAGCACCGTTCCCTGCCTGTTCATTTCCCAGTTATTTCAGAGCTGTGAGTCCAGTATTGGTTGATGGACTCCCAAATTAATGCCTGCCAGTTTGTCAGCCCAGGGGAAATTCGATCCATTTTCTGCTGAACACAACAGTTTTGGAAATGGCTCGTGTGAAATATTAACATCCCTTACCCGTGAAGTAATAGGATTAGGTCCTTCTATGCATATCTGAAGAGATTACAAAATACTTACAATACATTAATTCTATTTCTTTCAGCATTTTTTTTATCAAAAAACAACACACCTTCTATTTACAGATTTTATAATTGCCAAGTCTAAAAGTATACCTGTTTTTCAAGGCTAACTCAACCTCCTTCTTTCGAGTCTCCATCTTCTTTTGGCTGCAGCTACGTGAGATGACAAGTTTATGATCCTCAGTGCCTTCCAATTCTCCTTCTCTAGGATATTATTAGCCCCTTTATTACAGAGTCTTTCCTGTCAAAATGAGCTCATAAGAGTTTGAGCAAACTGGATCATCTTTATTAAAGTGAATTAAAATCAGGAAGAGCCCCACGAGGGGTTCTATGGAAAGCAGCATGGGATAGACACCTCTTCAGCTCACAGACTCCAGCAGAAAAACAACTGTAGGACATGGGTAGTTTTGTGGGGGTCCTAGAGCATGATTCATATTCCAGTTCCAGCCTTCTTCTCGCACGGGATCTTTTTCATTTCATCACAGCCCCCCACGCCCAACCTCCGCTCCCACCAGTCCATCCTCACAGCGAGACCCACACAAGGCATGGGCAGGAAAGGACATTCCCATAGCTCCCTCAAAACACATCTGTCCCCAGGACTGGGATGGGGTGTTCAACCTGGCCCAGCACTCTGGGGTGATGCTGCACAGGAAGGACAAGCCACGAGCAACCCGCTCTAAATCCAAATAAAAGCAGGAGATGAAATCAGGGCCTGTGAAATCCTGCCTGAGGGACCACCTCTGTCCAAAAGAGCATTACAGACTCCCCAGCTCAGGCATGGAGGCATTACAGCCTGAATGGGCTCCTTGGCTGCTCCCCACCTGCTCAGCTGGCAACATCCCTTTGAACTTAACACCAGCGCTGTGGGACGTGAAAGACTGAATGATCATATCCCCCAGAACAGAACCTGATAAGCGGGATCATTGACTTTAGTTTGCCTTCAACTCAATTATTCATGCCCCAGCTAAAATAACTCCTAATCTTTGGGCCATCTACTAACTAAGCATTACCCAATAAACTCTGACCCTATTACACTGCACTCCAGGGAAATTTATTTCTGACAACAGTTTAGAACCATCTATGTATTGCCTTTAGCCTTTTAAGTTTAGAGACCAAACTGAAGCCTTTCCAAGACTACAGGGTATATGCTGCTGTGATTTGGAGCGAAGACAGAGAAAAGCAGGTCAAAAATCCCATGTTTGAAAGGGAAAAGAAACACTCCCAGGGAAATCAAAACCCAACACTGAATAGCAATTAAGTGAAACTGGTCTTTCAGTTTTTCCTTGGCCCAGCTAAATCAAGTGTGCCCTGAACAACTATATAGCAACTACTGACTAAAGGAAACCTCACATTAAAATTCGGTTCTCCCGAATAATTTGCAGCCTGATTAATTATCACCTTCATTCAGCAAGGTACTTAAACAGCTGAGCAATCCCATTAACCTCCCTAGGACTGCACAGAAGATTGATGCTGGGCGAATGTGCGTTGCTAGACCTTGTGAGGGTTTTGCAACTAAGAAAAAGCCTGTGGGTTACCCATCCATCTCCCTTGGCCCTCCATCTTGTGAATATATGGGCACCCACATATCTCTGTGCTACAGAATTGCCCTTCCAGTCAAGTAGAATAGATGTCCCTCTGTCTCCAAGTGAGGAAGAAAGGAAGGAAAAATGGATAAAGGAAAAACTTGTGGCTGAAAAGATCTCAGCTGCTCAAGAGGTTTATCCAGCAGCAAGGAAGATCTATGAGCTTTACTCGTCTCTCCTAGAGGCAAGATTTCATTTTTAGATTAAAAACTTCAACACCCACTTGCTGCATGTGAACAGCACATTTCTCCTGTGGCTAAAATTGATAGTATGCCATGTGCTGTAAAAGGTTAGCACCAGCACTATTGTAATCCTTGGCCACAACTTTCATTTCCTTAATTTGCTGACACAGGGTAATGCAGGGCTGTGCTATATGAGAGAATACTAAACAATCTGAGCTACAAATTTTCTCTGAATGTCTAAGCTGACCTTTGAAGCTTTCAATAAAAATATAATTTAAAGAGGGGGAGAAAAAATTGTTAACATGGAAATGGAATTACAGGAACAGGACCAAATTCATTCCTTTGACTTGGTATCTGCTCATGTTTGATGTCAGATATATAATTATACATCACAGCTTGAGTGAAAAAGGCATTTGGTTCTGTGCTAAAAGCAGGCCACATATAAATGGTTTATTAACTGGAAAGGAATCAACAGTGCTCAAGTATTTGGGGACAGCACTCCATTAACAATCTGAGCATCCTCCCTCTCACACAGACCTGGTTTCTCATTTTGAGCTGTTTTTTGTTACCCTTTGGCAGCACAAAGGGAACTCCGAAGGCCATTTTTATCTACCCTAGGATGCCATGCATTGCTGGAGAGGTGAAACATGGCTTTTGTGTACATGACAGTGTGGCCTGTGGTATTTTAACGAAGAAAATCTTTAAGAGGAGCTGCCAGGATGAATGAGAATTGTTCCTTCATGCTTAGGGACGTAGTTTAGCGGTGGACTTGGCAGTGCTGGGTTAACAGTTGGACTCAGTGATCTTAAAGGTCTTTTCCAACCTAAACAATTCCGTGATTCCATGATTAATATTCTCCAGAGATCCCAGAGCAGACAGTAGCTGACATGGGTACGATCCCTCCAAATTCCTGTCAATTAGCAGTGCTGCGTCAAGCACAAGGGGAGTGCTTTTTGTGTGTGTGAAACAAGGTTAAAAAACCAGGAAAAACAAAGAAGCCAATCTTGTGGCCCTTGTGATAGATGTGACCAAAAAAAAAAAAAAAAAAAATAGTTTTTGGGCAATAGGGAGAAGGAAGAGGGAAGTTAATTCTTGAGTTAGGGTAAGTTGACACCATACCAATTTCCTTGCAGGGAAAACATGTTTCTGTTCATTCAGGGAAAACCTATGAGTGAGGATGTTGCTGGATGAACCACCTAACAGGTCAAAGCATCTACTGGCCTTGAGAGGGAAAAAACAGCTTGAGAGTCAATATCCCAATCTCTTCCTCAGAGCCCTTTTGTAAAGGCTAAATATGATCTTCTTCATTGTCATGACAAATTTTGCTGCTGTTCTCCAGCAAGGACAAAGCTAGAAAGGGAAAGGAACACATATTGGACATCACTCAAGCAAGGGTGGAAGCAACAGTGGAAGCACATTCACTGATCCAAAGCAGCAGTTAATTTAGTCATTCAGTGCAGAAAGGACCCACCTTCACAGCAAAACCTGTCTCTGTATTAGCAAAGCTCAGTTGCTCAAATCCTGTTGTTTGTCAAATAATTCCCTCTTGGATCACTGGCTGCAACACCCAGCACCACCATCCTAATGTTTTGAAATATTTTCTCCCAAATCCAACCTGTTGCAGGAGCAGTAGAGAAAACACAACTCCAGGAGAGTTACTCACAGAAATCCTTACTATTCGCCTTCTGGAAGTCCACATTTTGTCACTTTTCCCTAGAACACCAACTAATGCACATGGTAGCACTCAGCTAGAGTAGGTCAAGGTACTTGAGGCAGAAAAAACTCCTTGAAATCATTCCAGCCCCTCAGTGCCATATGGCAAGAGAGTTTTTAAAGCACTGCCACGGTACCTAAGTATACCACAGCTTGCTGCAGCAAGGCAGATTTCTGTGGTCCAATGGTAGTTAATTTTCTAAAGGTCAAATTTTACATGTTTGTTTTGCCTGGTGCCCTGCGCAATACAAAGACACAGCTATATTAATAGCTGACAAATTAAAAGCTCAGCTCATTCTAAGAGACTGTGCAGTTTTGCTCTGTTTCATCCAGAGTGACATTTCATTCCAGAAAAGGCCAGGGCAGCGTCCCAGCACAGAACATCTGGTTGGCAAACACAATGGAGCACAGCACCTGCAAACACGCTCAGTGTTTGCTTTGCAACTATTTGTTCCCCCATCCGCAGAAAAATATGTTTTTAGGCTGTCAAAATTCATTCCTTGCCAGGGGAGTCTGGTGTGATAATGCAGCCCGTTTGTCTTGGAAAGTTCTCATTTCTGGGCCACGCATGGCTAAGCCAAAATATCTGGAAGGTGAAAGGGGGAAAAGAAGGTTTTCTTCCCTCTTTTTCCTCTCTGCATTTTTTTTTTCCTAGTTTTTGCAGCTTTTTAGACATTCTGCTGAATGTCTAGTGGGATCAGACCGAGCCAAACAGCACAGTTAAGAAAGAACAGAGATGGATTGCAGCACGGTCTGTGGTTTAAAATCTATCATCCAGGGGCTAAGGAAGTACAAACAAACTAATAAAAGCAGAAAATTATGAAATCCTGGCCTTAACGCCAAGCAAAATTTCTTAATTTAGGGCTCTCCTAATGGCAGAAACCACCACCAAGCTGACTCTGGGGAACAATCGCTCCTCCTGCCAGACCCTTCGTTTGGAAAGGAGAAACTCCAGGATCCAAGCCAACCTAAGGTGTTAGTGGGGGAAGGAGGTTTTCAGGAGGAACAAGGCTGGGGGAATGCAAAAGTCTTATAAAATGTCCTGCCAAAAGGGAGGTTCGGGATTAGAGCTGAAAGTCTGAGATACATTGTGTAGGCTTCGGTCAGTCGGCCAAATCCTCCACCATGACATATAGGCTGCAAAAATTCAACAGGACTGACCACTGAAAAATCTACCCAGTGGCCTGGGAGAAGTTTCCTTCGCCAGACCTGGCTGAAGATGTGGCCAGCACTGTGATGTGTGACAGCCTGGGAAGGAGGGGACACAAAGGGGGGACAAAGGGACAGTGAAGAGGATGAATGTGCCCACTGCTGGCAGCTCCCAGACACATCAGCCAAAGACCTGCTCCAACCACCTCTTCCTTGTTTTTATTTTCTGAGTTGTAAGAATCATTTAGTTTCAATGAAGAGATAATGAAGAAATAAACCTCTTTTTTTTTAATATATGACAAGCCACACCCTGAAAGGCCATTTCTCCTCCTACCCTACTTCTTTAAACCTGAAGGAGTTGCTGACACTTTGTGCAGCTGAACACCTGCCTTAGTGGTGGCACAATAATGTTGTTAAAAAGGACATTTACAGGAATAAAAGGCTATGCAGGATACTCGTCCTGGCACAGCCACTCGCTGTGTGGCCTTCAGCAAAACAGTTCACCCCCTCATATCATAAGTCAAACTAGCTGGAAAACTGAGTGAGAAATATGAATCCCACTGGAAAAAAAAAAAAAATCAGGTGCTACATTTTAGTTGAGATTCTTAATAAGCAGCTAGCCATGTATGTTAAATAGGACAGAAATTTTAAGGCACACCAAGAAGGCAAAGCGTGGCAAAGCCTTCACTCAAGAAGAATCCAGCTGGTAAGACAGAGCTATTGAACAAGAGCTCAGGTTCAAGAACATTTATCCTTTCCTCTTTGTTTCACATTATCTCACTGACCTCACCCCCCCAACTGAGAAGCTACAGCCACATATTAATGACAAATTTCGTACACACACACAGGTAACTCCTGCCAGCACAGGGGGATGAGCAGAGCTCCCTGCACCAGCCCTACCTCATCAAAGCATCCATCCCATGGTTCCAATCCATGGCATGGCATTGTCTCTGCTTTGTGTTGGGAGCTCGAGCTCTGCTATGTGGACGGAAGATGAGGCAGAATTCAAAAAATGCTTACTGGGGTTGCCAAAATGTCATCTGAAATTAGATTCATACTGCAATTTGCAGAGACTCCGCATCTCAGTAGCCTGTCTTAAGCACTCTTCTAAATAATTGTAGATTAAACAAGGCACAAGTCAGAGCAAAGTGCCAAATGAGTTGTGACATCTATTTTTAATTAAAAATAGCAGTAATTGAAATGTATTTAGCTCCACTGTAATATTCTGGGCTGGCAGCCTCCAGGAGAGATTCAGCACTGAAAGAGCTCAGAGTCATTAAATTCTTCCCTCCTTCCTGGCCTGCTTCAAACCTACCCCATCAAACCACATTGTTAGAAACAATGAGAAGATCCATTTAACGCAGTCCTTGGACATCCCACAGAGGCCAATGGCCGGAGTGTCCATTAACAGGCAAGGACAGGAGAAATGCCCTTTTAGCCTTCTTTGTAACCTCTCTCTTTGTCTTTTCCCTGCTATCTTCCATTCTTCCCATCCTCTCGTCCCCAAGAGGCTGGAGGAACTGACTTTTCAATTTCCAGCTCCTTCCTGAGCGTATCTGCTGTTTGTCAAGCACAGGCATTAAAGGGCAGCACTCCTTTGTCTTACTTTAGTGAGAGTGTTTTGGAGGTTTTATATGAAAGGTAGGTACGTGTGTGCTTAATACAGTCATTTTTCATAGCAGGAAAGACATCATAAGTGATTAACATAAATCAGATATCATTAATTATATGGACAGACTCCCCAAACTACTGCTGAAAGAAAGATGAAGAGGAAAAATAGTTATCCCTCTACAGAAATGAGTTAATGATGTATATTTCCTTCTTGTAACATTTTTCAAATTAGAAGTTTGCACAGAATTGCTTTTGACCTGTAATTGAACCATCTTCAAATTCCCAGGGACAGAAAACTTCGTTAAACTCTCAATGCTTCTTGCCTGTATCACGAGAAAGCCAAGCAGCCCTGCTCACCCCAGGAATTTGCATGCTATAATACAGATACAGGGAAAAATTTACTTTTCCTGATGCACAGAGTTTGCAATCCAAGCAAACTGGAAAAAAGAAAGAGATTGTAATCAAAATATCTTATCTGAAACACAGTCTGTTGATACAATGAGGGGCATAAATTTAAGAGTATCCACTCCCATTGATACCACTTTGGTGAACTGACTGTATTTAACTCTTGAGTCGTGCCATAAAGGACAGCACACAAGGGAAAAATCACTAAGCAGATAAAGAAGGACTTAAAACAGTTCCAAATGCTGTGATAAATATTTAGATTATTTACCATAGTCTAGTAGCATAATAAACCCACATATTTTAGGCTAATGTAAATGCTTATCTATCTCTCCACTGCAATACTCCATCTACAGATCCTGGAGCAGAGAGATGCTATAGGTATTTTCATTATGTACCTACGTGGGGGAGGGCTGGCAAACAGTCAACAAGAGCAGTTTTCCAAGTTTCAAAATTCCCTTAACCTGCATTATTTCCACTTGTAATTTTAGCTCTCAGTCTCCCAGCCAGACTAAAACCAGCCAAACATTTAAATGTAAACTCCTCGAGATGCCTCATCTCTGTTATTTTCCAGTGAGGTGTGGAAATTAATAAACTCCTGTTTCTACTGGAGCCATGCGGAGAGAGAAAGCTTTCATATCCCAAGCCTCAGGCAAAGCCACCAGAGCAAGCTGGAATTACTAACAAAATCCACGGGCCAGGAGACAAGGTGGGGCAAGAAGATCAGAGCCCTCAATGCTCACTTTGATTCACACAGTCTGAGGTCAAAATGTATTTCCCCTGCTGTGTTGGACACAAATGTCAGCAGATACTTTGGCATCACTGGCACAACAGAATTTCACGTCTCTGCAGCTGCAGGACAGATTCTTGAAATTATTTGTCTCCCAGAGCAAGTGTAATTATCTTAATAGGCTTAAATGCAAATGGGTAGAGAGGAAGGAGTTCATCACCAGCACATATGGTGTTAGGAGATTTCTGTTAAAAAGGTTCATTTAGGAGGGCAACAGGAAATGGCAAGAAGCAAACATGTCTCTCCATACAAGACAAAAATAGGATAAAAATGGAAGATGGAGAAGCAGAAATCCCTGACATCACTGGGGTGCTCAGCATTTCCCCAACGGATTCATTCTGATAAATCATGTTGTCTGTACCTCCCAAGCGGTCAGTGTGCACTTTTCAGGATGTCCTCACATTGGCCCTGGTCAGAGATCACCACAGGGGATCGCTGACAAGGACATGAGCAGGTCCATTCAACTCCTGAGTATTTGCAAGCCAGCAATGTCAACTCCTCCTCCATTCCTCACTAACGCAGAACATTTATCCCTAAGTGTAATAATAATGAATAATAATTAATTCCACTGGCTGCAGAAACATTGCAGTAGCACAGATGGTAAAAATATCTTCTTTCTCCCCCAGGCTTGTTGCACCTGCAAATATAACAAATTTAAAAACAGTGATGGATAATATTAGGTCCTAAAAGACATTTTTCTGATTCCATCTGCATAAAGAATGAAGCGTTGAGCAGAAAATTCACAGCTCTCCATTTTCCAATGGCACAGAAGGAAGATTAAACAGACCCAGCAGTGAAATACTACCCAGGCCTGTCATTTGACCAGCAGGGAATTCTGATATTTGCAGTGATGCTTCAGGTCTGATCTTTCTAGCCCACTCGGATCACATTCCTCCCGAACTGTCTGCCTCGCTCCCTCCAGCTGAAAGGGCAGTTGCTAATCCATTTATGCAGGGCTGACAGTGAAGGCAACCAGATCTGCTCCGAGAGCAAACAGCAAAGGCTTTCTGGACTGGCAGCCCCTCTGTGGCACGTCAGATGCTGCTGGAAGGCACCTGCAGGGCTGGCTGCCTCCTGAACATCACCAGGATGCTGCCTCCAGGCATCATCACAGGTGTGTGCTGCTGAGCAGGGAGCAGAGGATCCTCCTGGGGCTCTTGTCAGGCTCTGTGCAGCAGTTTGTCCCTGCTGCACCCTCCCAGGGTGGCTGCTGGGTGCTGAAAGGTCCTGCTGAGCTGAGGGTGCCCAGAGAAAGGAGGGAAGGAAATGTACATTGAATGGATGTACCGGAATGACACTTCAGGCACATCTTCCTGTGCCTCCAGCTGCTTGCAAAGTCAGGGTGACAGCACAGGTTTTGGAGAGGTGCGAGGAGCCCACCACTGCCTGCATGTGCCATGAGCTCTTGGGACAGAAGGTGCCAAACAATATAATTCACCTTCCACGTGGCTTGAAGCTCCTGCACAACATTTCCTTGTGCAATACATTTAATTCAGCATTCTGATGTGTTAGTATAAAGGGATGAAACCGTCAATAGGACAGTGAAGAAGGACAGGGCTGATGGGTGCCACTGGCTATCAACAAAATCAAACTGCAGGCCCCAGGAAGCCCAGAAGTAACTTCATGGCTGAGAGCAATAAATATGATTTCCACTTTAGCCAATTACTCCATCCCTCTGGTCACAGGGGCTGCTGGCATGGGACTGATGTCACTGACACCCAACCAACTCACCACATGCCCATCCAAAGTCATTTCCAAAGTGAAATTACTACACAGTGAGCTGCAGGGATACAAGAAGGGAAGGAATCAGCGACTCTTCAGGACATCTCAGGATGACAGAACCATTGTTAGCCAGTTGTAAGAACACAGGAGTGATTCTGAGGGGCTTTTTACCCTTTCTTTACACTTGTGCAACTCAGGAGTTCACACAAAATTAATTGCACACTGGACATACAGCTGGCAGTTGCAGCTGAGGTTGCCTGCAGCTCTGTAGTTTACTTCAAACTGCACACCCACATTTACACACATCAGGCTTTTGGCACGAAACCTTAAGAAACCAGATTGTTAACATTTCAAGTTCCTCTGAAGAAACTAGGAAAATAAGCAAGTTTAGAGAAATAGTGGTGAATTTTGAGCGATTTTGCAGGTGTGAGGAAAACATAACACAGAAAGAAAACCTAGGAGGTGGATAAACCCCAGGCTGATACAGAGGAGAGCAAAAGGAACTTTCTACCGTGATGAAAACTCTCCTGCAGCTTCAGGAAAGGACTTCAAATCTCTTAAGAGGAAGTTCTCTCCCCAGATTTTTCAGACTTCTCAGGTAGTTCTGTTAAATGCTGTTTTAATACTTCCAAGTCCAACCACAGCCAGAATTTGACAAAACAGGCAGTATTCGAGGCATTAAGAAACAGAGGAGAAAAAAAAAAAACAACACACTGACTGAGGTTTTCACAGACCTCAAGAACAAAACCAGAAGTGAGCAAAAAGCTCCTACTTCCTGAAAGAACTACAATTAATCACTAGTAAAGAATTAAACAACTCAAGACCTGGAATATTCTTAAAATGCTTACTCCAGCCAGGGGCAATGTGGATTTTCTGGGATTGCTGTGCTGGGAATGGGAGAGGTCACTGACTGTAAGGCCAGCAGGAGCACCTGAGGAAGCTGAATGTTATCACCAGATTATCTGCATCCCATGTCTAAACTGCTCTCAGGAGCAGACTTTTGCTTCAGCACCTTTTCAAAACTCACTTGGGGTTGGAGTCTTTGGGTGTTTAACTAAATATGTGGGAAATAACTGACTCCAGTTAAAATGGGAGCCCACTTCGTGGAATGAAGAATGAGTGAGACATTTGATGTCCCTATTTCAATCCATTCAGCCATCCCAAATAACAAAGGAGGCTGAGGGAGAAAAAGAAATAAAATCAGCCTTTATGAAAGAAGCTTGAGTGTTCGAATTACATCTAAAGCCAGTCTCACCTCACTTCCCACCATGCATTACCAGCCATCCTCACCTTTATGAGGTATCGACAATCCAACTCTCTAGGATTATTTACCACTGCAGAGTCAGCAAGGGCTTTAACACCAGCTCAGCCACAGAATATAAACAGGAGACCTGCAGATCATCTTAAGGGCTGGGTGGAGTACTTTCCTTTTCATCCTCAGCTCCTCTCTATCCACTGCTCCTATGAACAGGGAAAAGAAATGCTTGGGGTGGAGTGAGGAATCCGGATTTTTGCAGAAAGAACCCATAAGAGGGAACAATCCTGCCAACTTCAGGCTGCTAATCTCTTCCTTTGGCCCACTGAGCCCCTAATAGAAGGAGCAGAAACCAAAGGCTCCTTGTTCTCACAAGCTAAAAAATTTTACTTTTTGTTTTAAATTTAGTCCCTTTTCACTTGTCTTGGCTACTTTTCCCCATTGCAGCCTTTTCACAAACTCGACTGTGTGGCTAACTGGAACCAGTGAAGCAGTCACATTTCAGAAGTCTTTGGAAATCCACCTGCTTGGTAACCCAATAGCTCCCACTGCTGACCTTCCAGACAGAAAACTGATGTACTTGACCTTACCTGAGGAAGTGTAGATCAGAGAAGGCAATGGGTCATTTCAACCCATCACTTCTTTTGTTTGTGGAGTTAATTTTATATCACACAGTATCAACAGGTATTGGGACTTTCATAATGCCACCTTTCTTCACCCAAGCCAAGTGTTCTTGTACAGAATACAAATAAAAATTGCGTACACAGAAGTTTAGTATTGTCAGGTCCACTGTATGAGCCCATGCCTCATTTCACAATGTGCCTCCAAGCTCTAGTTAAAGTGCCAAAAGATTTTAGCTGGTTGCTATCATGACATTAAGGCAGAGCCACTTGTCTAAATACTAATTTTTTTTAACCTCAAAAAAGCAGCTCTTAATTTTTTTCCATATTTTCCCTGAATTTTCAACTTAATCCCTTTGATCTTCATAAGGGTCTGTGGGCCAACATCATACCTAACAAGCTGCCTGTGGAACAACATACCAGCCCAAAAATTTGACATGAGAGAACAGGACTTAGAAAGGCAAACCACTCCCCAGTGCTCAAAACTACCTTATATTTGCACTGTGAAAATAAAAGAATCAAAGTGTTTGATACAAGACAAACAGCATCTATTATTCACTAGCTAGGTCAAGGACATACTTGTTAAAGAAAATCATCTCAGAAAAATGTTTATCTCATGCCAGATCTGTTCCATAAGAGGACCAATAGGTAATTAAGATTTCTTTTTTCCAGCAGTCAAAAGGGACATCAGATTTTTTTTTTCCTTTAGCTCCTAAAAAAAAAAAAATCAGTTTGCTCCTAAAAAAAATCAGTTTTGATTCTGGAGCTGTTTCGCTGTGACACGTACCATACTCAGCCAACATGTCAACAAATGCAACACAGCAGCTGCCAATGTAATTTTATATGTTATCTTTTCCTTCAAGAAATCTCAGTCTGGCTTTGTTTGCCCATCTGCTTTAAAAAAAATCTCAACATAATTAACACCTACTGCAAGAGCATCCCAAACATTGTTCATTTTCCATTTCCCTGAAGGAAGACCTGCCTGGGATTTGAAGGACAAGCTCCATCTTTGCACTGCTGCTCCACATTTAACCCTATTCCCTTCTCTGCTTCAAGCAGGATCTGAAATGCTATGGAGAGTCCTTACACAAGTGGTCAAAAAGCCACTGGACAGGTCTTCCACCCTGCACAGACTTCAGCTCCAGCACACCTAAAACAGGGTCACTGTTTCAGCTAGCGCCAGAAACAGCTTGGTCCTGGCCCAAATTCCTCTATGTCAGAGAAGGCAGAGAGAATGATCCCAGAACAGCTCTATCAGCAGGTTGCAGCTGTGAGAAGGAAGATTTCATCTAGTCTGAACCCCACTAGACTTCTCCCAGCTGCTCTTGTTTATTTGGGCACCACTCAGAGATAAGAAGTCAAGTTTAAGTGCAGAGTATTTCTATATGACCATAATGCAATGGACCAAACCATTTATTTCCCCATGGTCCAGGCCAGCAATCAGTTCCTAGCACATTATATCCTCATCCATTACCTCCAGGTATTTTATTGGCAGGTTGGTTCCATCCTAGGAATTACAGGAAATGGAAGGGATTGAGAAATGCAAAGTAAATGAAAGGCACATGGCACAGTTTCATGGAATTCACTGGAGAGACTCCAGGAATGGCCCAAGTTCTCTGATCTCACTTTCAATGTGGTGCAGTTCTGTGT
Organism: Acanthiza pusilla; assembly: GCA_036630365.1. Classification (NCBI taxonomy): domain Eukaryota; kingdom Metazoa; phylum Chordata; class Aves; order Passeriformes; family Acanthizidae; genus Acanthiza; species Acanthiza pusilla. The sequence goes on along the minus strand of JAXCHO010000004.1, from coordinate 14,743,545 downwards.
GATTCAAACTCGGCAAATGGCACCTAAGAAACGCCAGGATGAAGAGTCAGGGGTTACTCACTCTGCAAGATATACCATTTTATCAACTTTTTGTTAGGGAGTGGGAATTGGAAGTCTCAAGGACAAATCCCTCATGGAAAGAGGCACACACGTCTCTCCAAGTGAGGAGAGAGTCAACAAGGATGCACCTGGCTCATCAAAGATAACATTTCATCACTTTCTGCCTCACCTCAGAGACTGAGTGGCTATACGCATGAAAGAAGAGAATATTTTTGTTCTTGTTGATTAATGTATTCATAATCTTTTTAATCCCACAGGGAAGGTGCTCCAGATTTTTGCAAAAGAGTCCCAAAAGAAAAAAAAAAAAAAAAACAGCAACAGAGAAAACAGAAGCAGCATCTTAACACCCACTGCTCACCATCCACTCCTAAACAAATCCATCATAGGAAAAACAAGCTAAAAAGCTCCAGGAATGATGGAACAGAAGTCCAACTTCAGCAGAGATAAGATGTTCTGCCCAGATTTCACAGTTCGAACATAAGCTTTTCTTGGATCCAGTCCCCACCCCCCCCCCCCAAAAAAAAAAAAAGCCATAATCTCATCCTGTTGAAATGGTCTTTGGAAAGTTTCACAGCTTTCTACAGCAGGAAATGGATTCAGAGAAGACCCTCAGATTCCATTGGGCTCCATCGTTTTGATACAATCAGAGCTGTTGAGAAGAAGATTGTCCCTTTGTTTCCTCCCTTTTCCTCTTTGTAGACTCAGAGAAGCATAATCCTGAATTGATAGCTTCTCCCAAGGCTCAGGCCATGATTTATCAGTCCAGGAGGCTGCAGTGGAGAAGTAATTGCATTAGCACTGCCACTGATAAATAGTGCTTCCTCCAGACTTACGAGCCGCCGAGGGCTAATTACTCCTCAGATTCCAGATTCCGTTTGGCTTTAATCACAGGGTGAATCATCTCTTTCCAAACATGGCAGATATTAATGGTGGCACACTTATCCTAATTAATCTTCCATGGGGAAGGCCATTTCTTTTAATTAAAGACATGAAAATGTGCAAAAATGACAAAAGAGCGTGCGGCCAAGTAAGGACAAGAGTCAAAGCACCGCAGAGGATGGTGAGGATTGTTTTCACAAGGAGATAATGTAATGAGCCATATTCATCCCTGGCATCTGGATTTTGACCTTATTAAGCTGACACATTGAGACAAATTCATCTTCAACACTTCAGCTAAGGGAAAGTGGTGTTGATGAAGGAATGGAAGACCCACCTCCAGCATCTTGGGCTCTGTGGCTCAGCCATTGATGCTCAACCCCTTCAAAGAGCTACAGCTCAATAATGAAGATATGCAAAAGCCAGAGAATCAGCAAGTTATTGGGCTGCAGAAAACTCGTGCTGCCATCTGTCTAAACACAAGCCAAGAAAACAAACACCAGAGCTTGAGACACGGTAGAATCAAAATTTCCATCAAATCCAAGCAAAAAGGAATGTTTTACCAAATGCTCACTAGTTCTGAAGAGGTATACTTTGAAATATCAAACACGTTAATTGGATATATTATATCAACTCTTAAAGGTTTTTTGCTGGAAACACTGTTCACAAACATGCTCAAATGTCAATCGTTCTGCTGTGGACTGGATGCTGAGAATATGAATTTCTTTCAAAGGCAAGCTTCGCACAGGATTTCTGTGGACCATATCTGAAATATGTTCTGTGAAATATATATTCTGTAAATAATTGAGGATCCTGTCTAGGTGAGGATGCTTTCCAGCATCAAGAGTTCCTTTGAATTAGAAGTGAACCTAAGGGAATCTCTGCTTGTGACACAAACCCATCTTTCTGCAGACACAACTTTCCTATCCTGTATCTCAGAGCCAGGCTGTGGAGAAGAAAAACCAGTCAAGAGTGGCAAGCCCAACTCATCAGTCAGCCTTATTACATTATTTGGAGTCAGTTGTCAGATTGCTTGCCACCCTTGAATGGTCAGTTGATAAATACTCAGGGTCTGCACGGTGGGGTTACAAAGAGGCAATTATTCTCACAATGGGAACAGATAAGAAGGTGGGATAACATTTTCTTTGAAATTTCTCAGAGCAGATTTACTGAGGAGCTGTTTTGCTCTCAGAACCTCCAGTAATTTCAAGGAGAGCCTCACACAGTGCTGCCTCTGGGGATTTCACCTGCATTTGTACCTTGTGGCTTCCTTAAGCAAAAGGCCATTTGGGCTGCAAATGCTTGTGCTGTTCTTTTAGCTCACAAACAGAAGAAAACCATGCTCAAAGACCCTCTGAAAAGAGACCAAGATGCAAAACAGCTCTTGCCCTGCCCAGGCACGTTTTAAATATCAGAGCTTTAGCCCAACCTGAGGTTTGTGGTGTTCCCAGGCACTGAGGAAATGCACCTACTGGTACATTAAGTGAGACTGCAGTCGATACCTCTAAAGTGCCTGTTTATGCTGCAGCAGAGAGCTGATAAACAGCCTTGCTTCTAGTTTCTCTTAATTTAGAATTCATTACGTCTCTCTTTCAATGAAAGATAAACCAATAGCTGCCCTTGACAGCTGTTTTCTTTGGGGTCATTCTCTCTATCCACCCATCTACTCTTTCTTCAGGGGGTTTTGCTCGCTGTAATGCTAGCTCTATCAATTTCATTCAATTCTTCCAACACAATCTACAGGGACTGAGCAGGACAGCAAAGCCAAATGCATTTAACCACTTGGGTGCCAGGCATCAGTGTGAATTATGATAGCTAAAGGAACTGCAGCAACAGCAAGAGCTCTATCACAATAAGGAGCATGAGTAAGTGAGAAGATGATGCCAAAAGGTGAGACACTCAGCAGGATGCCAGCTGGATCGACTTGAGAGGCTTTATTTTAGTTCAGCTAGTATTGCACCTGGCTGCAAGCTCTGCCAGGGTCTCAGCTGGAAACTCAGTTGTGTTAGTGAGCCAGATATACACACAGGACACATCCAGCCTTTTCAGAGTGATGATTGCTTTCCAGAGCTCCAATTTATACTCAGAAAAGGACAGATACAACTGCATGAAGGGCCTGAGAAGGCCCTGTTAGATCAGTGGTTTGTGTAGTGCAATGCCATTTCTCCAGCAGCAGCCACAGAAGGTGTTGTTTCCAGAATATGAAGGCTGTGCAATCCCTTCTTCAGTAGATTCCACCAACACCCACAGCCCATTCAGAGATATGAAATTATCCTTCTCAAGCCTGCTGGTGTTATTTAAAAAGCTTCTCAGGCAGGAAGCTTATGGAAGAAGGTAAAGATGAGAAGTTTATGGAAGAAGGTAAAGATGAGAACAAAGAGGGCACTGGAAAATGAGAGGCTTAAACTATACCATCCTCACTACTAACTCAGTAGTACAGAAAAACATTTCCCAGTGCCAACATCTTGAAAAACAGACAGATATTGTACAGAGAGTTCCCAGGGGCCTGCTGGGGATTTAGTGTCTTCATTCTTACGGTGGCATCACACACCTAAGACATTTAGACTGTGAACACCTCCAAGAGGACTCAGAGGCAGTAATTTTCACATTGTCCCCCTGTGAAAAATTCAGTGTTATTCTTCGTAGAACTTCTTGTGATACTCTAAGAACATAGTGACTCCTCATTTTAGGAGCAGCCTGTCCTATCCATAGGTTTCTCACATTGGTTCTCAACCACTTATTTAGCATCACAAAAGACGAGATACAAAAGAAATCCTCAAATTACTTTTTTCCTGTTCACAGCTGAGCTTATTTCTGCTCATATGCTGTGGTCAGCGTTTGCTCACTGAAGCTACAAAACCTTCTATCTGCAAAACCCACAGTTAGCAAAAGGTAAAACACAATAAATTAGTGCAGAATGGCAAGAACAATATTGACAAATCTCAGATGGTCAAAGTCTCAAAATGCTGATAGCAGCAATAGAACTGAATTAGGTTTTTTAAGTAATCAGAAAACAAAGTGAGCATCAAAAGATTTCCAACTACACCAGGACTTAAAAGGAGAGTGAGCTAGGTCTTACAATTTGTTATTCTTCAAGCTGAAGGGACTTCAATAAAACCACTACAGGCTTTTTAAGCTGTTTTGTCAGGGACATCCCAGAACTCCCTCTTGTCATTCCTGGAACAGTTTATTCAAGCATTTTTCTCTGTCTGGTTGATTTAAACTGTCTGATACTGGCTCAGTTCCCACATCACGTGATTCCAAAGTTTATAGGGACATGGTGGACTCCAAAAAGCCGTTCCATGACTTTGCACCAACAATCCCATGATCAGTCTTCAATGTCAAGGGTTAGTGGCTAAAGAAAACTGGGGGAGCAACCTCTGAGCTAATCCTGGTGAAGTTTCTGTGGGAAGGAGAAAACAATCCTTTCTGGCCCACCACTGCCTGTGCACCAGTGGATCCACCTTTGACGTTACCAAACGGGAAATACTAGCCAAAAAAAAATCTTTCCCCCTCCGTCCTGTCCCCAAAAAAGTGAAAGAAATGCCACCAAATTTTAGAATTGGGAATGATATGTCAAATCCATCTCAGCAAAACAAAATTCTGCTACCAGAAAGCAACATGTGGGGAAAATGGACCATTAAATGAGCCAAACCTGCCCACTCCCTCAACCAAAAGGAAGCAGCTCCTGTTTCTATGGTGAGTGGGAAAGACATCGCGTTCAGTGTGGCACTGGAAGGAGCCCACATTCCCTGGCAGCAAAGCCTTCCCCTCTCCTCAGCTGTAATAAAAAACCACCTCTCCCTCTCTCCTTACCAACCTCTCATTAAAGGTTCAAATGATCCCCAAGCAGAGAAATGTAATTAGGATCCAGCTCTGGGGAATTGCTATCAGTTTGCTCACACTGGCTGGGAAATGGCTGAACATTTCCATCCACCTGCCAGGCCACGATAGAATTTCCAGTGCCTTTTGCCACTGTACTCGTGGTGGCTCCCAGAGCCCAGGAGAAATCCTGCCTGCAAGCCCTCAGCACAGCCCAGCTCCCAGTGTTCTTCTGATAATGCAAACTGCCAGCCAGCAGTTTTAATTGGAAAAGCAGCTACAATGGAATAAAGTCGAGATTAACCCGTGGAGTCGCCCTGCCCCGTTTCCCCAGGGAAATAAACTCGTGTAGAAACTCCTTTCAGTGATAAACTCTATTGAGTGCCAAAACAAACAAACAAAACAACAAAAACCCCAACATTTCACTGTGTAAACAACCACAACACTGCAAGGAAAAGCTCCTTTTTTAAAGGCAGGTGGTGAATGGTAGCAAGGGCTCTAGCAGAATTCTTCAGCCATCCAGATGGACTCAGCCTGGAGAGCAGGAAGCTTTTCTTTCCTTTAAAGCCAGGCTCTGTGTGACCTCAGTCATGTCCTTTTGCCTTCTGCACCTCTTTCTCCACCCAATGATTCAGGAATGGTTGTTCAGACAAAGGTCCCAATGTGCTTTCAGAAATACCACATCAAATGCTCGAAACATTAAAAGAAAGAAAAGCTCCTGTGCTGTTTGTCAGAGATCTAACCAGTCCACGCTGTGGTTCCCTTCTGGTCTGTTAATCTGTTTTTTCTTCCCATTAAAAAAGGAAAATGCAGTCACCCATGTGTCCAATGCAGCACCATTGTTGGGAACGGGGAGCCCTGATGTTCTCCAGCTGTGATGCTTTGCTCTCATGGCATGGATTTCATTCTTAGTTTCGTTTATCTTTGAGTCCTTGTGTCAGCTTTATTCCTCATGTTACTCCACAACCCTGTCCTGTTATTTATATTATTGTGTGATCAACTGCTACACTGTACCATGCTGATAAAATAACGGGTTTTTTTGTTTTTAAAGTCTGGATTGACCTGTCCTGAAATCCACATAATGAGGAATTTTCAGAAATAATGATGGTCCTTGCCCTGATTAAAAATAAAATTCTGTAAAATAACCAATACTGGGTTTATTACATAGATCAGAGCCTTGGCATTTGCATCTAACCTTAATCTGAAGTGAGAGAAGGTTGTACCATTTTGCCATGGATCCATATCCAAGATTGTGTAGAAAACTGATCTACAAAGGCTGCAGATTTTTTCTTTAAGGATAATTTCCTTTGTTTAAAAAATGAGATAGAATGTGTCCCAACATTGCAGGGGGTGAAGAAATGAGACCACAAGGATGAAATAAAGGTGGTGACATGTTAGTCTGAGGATTGGGCCAGAGGTCAGGATGGGAGATCTCCTTGTTTATGGAACAGTGGAGTTCCCATTACTATGAACATTTTAAATCAAACTGCATGAGGTATTAAAGCAAGCAGGATTACAGAAACCTCAGAGGGCAAAGAAATGACCCAGTTCATGCCTTCCCTTTGAAATGCTCTTAATTAGCTTTTCCCTTTGCCCTATTATCCTTCATTTTATTATTTTGAACCATCGCAGCTATATTCTTATCACTCTTTCCTCTGAGCACAATTATACTCTACCAAAAACTTCACTTTAACAAGAAATAAACAATAAAAAAATCATAATTTTTAAAAATCCATATTATCTACCTGTGCTGCCCTCACTTCCTTTCTCTGCTTCAGCAGGTAGAAAACCACCAAGCTCAAACTGACAGCCAAGATGTTTTCAGCTTTTATGAATTACATCTTTAATTTCAACTGCATCTAGGTTCAAAGAAACATCAGATTCCCATCTGTATTTTATATCTCAGGCTCAAACAAGAGCTCTGGGTTAAGGTGAGTAGATCCTTGCTCTGTCTTTTGCAGGTATTTCTCAGGGCATCAAAGTTTCATTTGAAGAGCTACCTTGGAGTCAAGAAATATATTGCCTATGGATCTCCAGGGAAAATGACACAAGTGAAAGTTATTAAGTGCACAGCCTCAATATTTGTCCATCCCTTCCCAAAGAGACACGAGACAAGGCTGCTCACTTCCCAGGCAATAAGTGGTCAATCATTTTAAAGCCTGAGGGGGAGCAAAAGCACCAACTGTGGTCTTCAACAAAGCACAGACAGCGCGGAGTGCTCACAGCAGCAGCACCACGAGAGGGAATATTTACAGCCAGCATCAGTTTACGCACTGAGAATTCTCTCCCCACCTCCACAAAGCCACGTCCTGAGGTTTATTACACCTTAAAAGAAGGTCAGACCTAGACTTATAAAACCTGAGGACCTCTATCAGCTGCTGGTTGTGCACAGCACTGCCACATCCTGAGCTGCCCAACCCAGCTGCTTCTCTGGCTCTACAAGATGGGCAGAAATCCTGCCTTGCAGAATTCCAGCCAGGCAATAAACACGATGTTCTAGTATGATTTTTCAAGTCCAACAGCTTTAAATACACACACCATCCCTCCCCACACTCCCCAAAAATGCAAACCTGCTTTCAACCCCCTGTGGCATTCACATGCTGCCTGTTCCACCAGCAGGTTGTTGGCTCAGTAGCAGTGTGACCTTGCTCAGGAGAATTTTGCTAAGACGTGGCTAGAAAAAAAGTTGTTGGCATCACCACATATCAGTGGGTCCCGGTTCAGGGGCTGCACAGGCTGGCCAAACTCTGAAATTCCAGCTGATTTGGAGATATTGTTGAAATTTTTTTGGTGCAGGAGGCAACAGGCAGATGGATGACAAACCTGAAACTAAAAACACAGCTCGGAAAGCAGGAGAGTGGAAAGCTGGTTGGAAATTTTAGCCATTTGGGCATTTATCACACACCTAGTTGGCAGCTGGCAGGTTGTCAGCAAAATACAGAAGCACACAGCGGATTATTTTCAACCAGCTTATTTTTGCAGTCAGGAGAGGACAAGCTTGACAATTAACAGCAATCATGTTCAGAACAGACACCAGCAAATTAACTCTATTTTTCCTCCTTGCCATGCACTGCATCCTAAGGTCTGTGAACACAAGCAGAGAATAAAGTGGATGCTGAAGGGAAAAACACAAGGTCTCATTTTCAAAGCAGTCGGAGATCTGTAGGAAAGGGAGGATAAAATATTTCAACCTAACTACAGCAGGGAAATGGCATGAGCCATAGCAATGCTGCTGCTAACAAGGAATTTATTTAGAAATTATGAGAGCTGGGAAGTTTGCTTTTTTTCCTAGTGGATTTTTGGGTTCTCACCCTTTTATGTTTAAATGCCTTTTTTTTTTTCTTTTTCTTTTTTTTACTCCTTTTCAGTGTTATTTCATAGCAGGGTTCAGTCAGTTACTCTAGCTGATCTGTAGATAAGTGTTTAGAATTTCCTCGAAAAATTCTTCATTTAATTTGGGGAAGGGGTGCAGGGAGCCATAACAGGGGAAGAGCACAGAGGAGACAGAATTTGTCCCTCACCATTAGGGCTCACAGAAGAGCTTCACGAGCTTTAAAGAGCGACACAACCACAGCTGTGCAACACAGCAAACACAGGCTTTGCTCCATGGAGCTCAAGCACTGAGCACAACTCTTCAGATCTCATGGTCTACCTGTCCCAAATGCCCCAACAGAGCCCCAAATATTTGAGGCCTTCAGAGAGACTGTGGGAGAAAGAACTGTAGCACTAAGAGTGCCCACTCTTGGTAGACATAGCAGGGAGGCAAGACTTAAATAGAAAATCAAAGGGATTGCAGTCCAGAGAAAACTTTCAATGTAAATTTTATTTATTTATTTATTTATTTATTTATTTATATATACACACATATATACACATATATATATACACACACATACATATACACACACACACATATATATAATCTGTACATATATATATATATAAAAATAAATAATAATTTTTAAAAAATAAATAGACACTGTTCTTTGACTTCTTTGACTTGATTTTAAGCTGAAACATTTCAAATCTCCGGTCATTTCCCCAGCCAGGACTTCATACCCCTGCGAGTGAAATCCCTTTACAAGCTTAGGCAAACTGCTATTCCTTATTACCACCAATATCCATTCCTGGCACACAGCTCTTTTCAGTGCGGTCTTTGCAGCAAAAAGATAAGCATTATGCACGATGAATCTCCTTGTGACCTTTAGTGTAAACTTCCCCCAGCAAGAAGAACTCCCAAATTCCCTGTGCCAAGGTGCAGGATCTGACTGGAGACACTGCCCTTTAGGCTCCCATCATTTATCAGGACAGGAGGCTGACATCCATGGGCTCAGGAAAGGGAAGTGGTGGCAGTTTACACCAGGAAAATAATAGCATTTGGCTGGGTATTTTGGCAGGAGGGGGAAAAAAATCTACGTGGTAAAATTATCCTAATGAAAAATTGGAAATACTCGCTGAGCAGGGGCTCTCTGATGGAAGACCAGAGAGATGATTGTTCTAACCCAGGGGAAGCATGCCCTTGAGAGCAGTTTGGGTGGGGGGGAACTGGAAAAGCATGATGAGAGAATGTCTAAGCCTATGTTTCATGCATTAAGAGATTTGAACCCATGAACACTTCATATCCTGATTTCACTCATTTTCTGCCTCTCCAAAGCACCTGAATTCCACCATGAGCTAACTGCTGAAGAGAGGGAGGAATACTGCCTTTCTACGTAAAAATCTCTTTCCCTTCCTTGATCCTTTTTATATCTGTACATAAATACAAAGGCTACTTTGCATATTTGCTAAGGGAGTGAAGGCAGGAATACTTCCCACAGCAAACAATATCACCTGGAGCACCTCACAAAAGCTGCATCAAATGGAGAAGGATTCATGCCTTTCCTCTCTCAATTTACATTTCACAATACTTTACAACACAAACCCAGAACTCCTTGGCATATACTTCGTACTCGAAAGGTTAAATCATTTCCTTTATGAAGATGTTTGGGGTGTGAAGAAAATAAATGGGTGCAATAAAAATAAATCAGCTCTTGCTTTGCTGGTGTAATGTATGTAACCTTGTCTATTGCCTCATTCAAACTCCATCCCCACAAAAAACTTTGGAGAGCAGAGGGGCAAAATTAAAATAAAAATTACATTGGAGAGAGCGGAAGGAGAGAGGAAAGGAAGGAAAGATGAGTTTTCAGATGAGTTCTGAAAACAGATGGGAAATGACTGAGGCACAGAGATTCATTGTTCTTGCAGAAATAACTCTGAACAGATTATTAAAAGCAGCCCATCTTCTACTGTCACACTGTCTTTCCTAGAAAATCCAGCAGCTTTCTTCCCATTCCCAGCTCGCAGCTTTCTGCAATCAGTCCCACAAGTAACCACATCCTTTCCCTTGAGATCCTCTCTTCCCTTTTGTCCCTGCCTCTTTCTGGCCACAGCTGGGAGGGTGAACCCAACCTGTCCTGTGCCACCAGCGCTTCTCCCCTCCCTCCAGGACACTGCCTGGCAATCTAATGAGGCAAGCACACCGTGGAGCTTTTCCCAGCCCTCAGATGCACTGTTGGAGTATAAGAACATGTGCAACAACTTTTAATTCTCTGCATAATTGATCACAATAGATTTGACTCCTAAACCACATGAACCCCAGCTCAGAAATGCGTGACTAAGCACAGCAGCCTCTGGCCTGATGGATGAGTTTTTCCCCAGCTGCATGAAGGTCAAGACACACATTTTGCTTGCCAATGTTGTCCATCTTTGCTAAAACCAAGCCCAGTTTCTCCTGAAATGGAAGGAGAGCTTTGATGGCCTGGAGGAAATAAAACCCAAACAAGAGAATCAGAGTGCCTTGATCAGGTTTGAGAGAGCTCTAGAGATAAGACTTGGAAAATGAAGTCACCAGCAAGACTCTGTAGACCCTTCAGAGCAAGATCCACCTTGCTTGGATTCATCCCTAAGATCCAGGCTTTGCTCAGATTCTTGGACAGCTGCTCCATCAACCTGATTCTGCTGACCAGGATCTTGGCACTCCTAAATAAATTATGGTCTAGGCAATGAATTTGCTCTTGGTATGCCTTCAAATGTCCTGAGAGGGGAACACAAGCTGTGTTTACAAGTTGCTGAAGTTATCCCTCCCTGTGCCCTACGCTGTGTTTAGCCACTGGAGCACCTCTATAAATTACACTTAGCAGAACAAGACCATGTATAAGCACGACAATTTATTAATGGGGGATTTTAAAGTGACTTTCACTTGTTGTAAGCGCAAAGCTCAGACTTATTTCAGCTTTTCTGATGGAGGGCTATCTTCCTGGAAAGATTTAAAGCCTTTCAGATAAGATTTTCTTTTAACACAAAGGAGCAGAGCAAAGGAGACATTCTCCCTTTCCTCCCCAGTCACACTGATTACGATATATGGCAGGTGGTAAAAAGTCACCCCTAAGAGCATCAAGCATGTTTTTGCCAAGTTTCTCACTTGATAGCTTCATTTCCTGCCCAGTGGCACTCCATTTGCCAGGCTCCAGCTCAAGCAGCAGATTGCTGTCTTACCTGGGACGCTTCACATGCCTTGCATGGTCACTTATGTCAAAAGCAAAGTCCTTTTTAGATGCTCCAGAATACACTTAAGAGGCGACTGGCAAGCATCAACAGCTTCAGGGCATCCTTGCTTGCCACATCTAAACATTGCCTCAGGTATTTACTTAATATCATTTCACAACAATTTCAGGAATGCTCTGAGAGGTTGAGTTTTAAAGCTCTCTGAGGAATTTTATCTTCGCAATTGGACAGCAAGTTCCACCAGAAGATCTAGGGCTCAAGGCTTGGCACCAGGAATGGTGCCCTGCAACAGCCCTGGCACACAGCTGTGCGCTACTAACTCAGACAAACACAGGCACAGGATATGAAAAACCAACTTTAAATATTGCTACCTAAAATACAGGGCTTAAATCCTGCCAAGGAGCTTGGGCATGCCAAGAGTGGCCTAGAGGATCACAAAGGAATTGCCTCAGAGGCAGAAATACCATCCATTTTTCCAGTGTCTGTCCAAGGCATTGACCTCTCCCATCGCTGGGTGTGTGATGGGAGCGATAAACAGCCGCTGGCATGTCCAGACCAACCCCTCGGACATCCAGGCCTGGGCTTGGACTCCTTCAGGAGACATCTCTGGAGGTGACACACTGGAAAACAAATTTCAGCACTAGAACATTAATTAGCTCTATTTTTCGTGGAGCTGGGTTCATCTAGGCCAGAATCCACCTGGGCAGCTGTGGAGGGAGCTGAGCACCAACCATCCTTGTGGCTGAGCTTCAAATGTGGTGCCAGAGAAGAACGAGATGTGGTGGATGATGGCTCTGGCTCGAAAAGACATCTTATCAGGGCTGTGGGTTGTTGTCAGAGAGAAGAAAGGCTCTGCAGAGTGGAGATAATTTGATACGTAAGTGGGAAAAGAGATGCAGAGGCCCTGGGCGAGCACCAGCTCTGGAAAGGAAGCCACAAACAAAAGACCAACAGCACACCTCCCTGCCCTGGGAAATCCAGGGGCTGCTCCAGCAAAGCCACATGGTGTAACAACATTTCATTTTCATACTCAAACACCCTCTGAGATTTTTCATCAAGACCATCCTTAATTCCTAACAGGAAGAAAAAAAAATCTCCATTCGCTATAGCAAGTTTTTGCCATAGTAGGCTGCAGAAAGTCACCCCAGCTGTCAGATACAGGCCCAGAGGAAAAAAAATCTATTGATAAAGAGCTATTAATTCTTCCACTGTTGTCTCAGCAATCTCTGCTTACGTTCCCATTTTTCTGGGAAAATCATAAAAAGATTTAACCAGAAAAACAAAATCAGTTGTTCTCTCTGGGACTATTCAGATGCCAACTTAGTGCCCTGGAAGGGCTGAGACAATTCACAGAGCAGTGACTGATGAGAAGAAGAAAATAAGAGGCTAAAGGGTGGAATAAGACCAAGAAAGGAAGAACTAGAAGTCATCTGCAAATTTTCATTCATCATATTTGAAAGTAGCATCTCTCTTCCCAAAAAACAGATAAAGCATTAAAGATGTTGCTTTAAAATGCATCTAGTTTTGCCATAACCCTTACAACTTTAGCACAAATACTTGAAATTAGGATTTTAGGCCTTTTGCTGCAAAGATAGAAGAAAAAAGATAGACTGAATACATCAGGAAAGAGGAGATTCAGATAAGGTTTAATTGAGTGCTACTCACTTGAGAGATCCTTTCACCCAAAATCTGTTTGAACCAATATATTTTTACAACCAGTAGCTTGATAAATTTACCTGGGGATTTGAAGTTTTCAGGTTAAGTGCAGTCCTTAAGAAAGAAATTTTCCTCCTGAGAAATTAGCTCCTCTGGAAATTATTTAATCCTTCACTGTTTTTCTAAAGTCATGCTGCAAATATCAGTAGTGGATTAAATACCATCTCATGAACAGTCATAAAAATTGCGGAAAGAGCACCTTAAAATTGTGTCTGTCTGCCAGAAATCCTGTTATCTGGCACCACTCAGCTGAGATCATCATTGCCTCAGGAGTTACTCTGGGTTTTAACACAGACACAGAGTATTTTGATATGGATACAAAGCAGTATTTTCTCCTTTTTTTTTTTTTCTAATCTTTTTTAATTATTGACCTTGATAAACCTGGATAACAAAGGTCACACATTGTTTCAGATGCACCAACAACACAGATATCACCAAAAATCCTACGAAGTCCTAAAGTTGTTTAGGTGGTTTTTTGTGGCCTCCCTTACCCCTGTAAGATTCCTTTTCCTTAAGGATTCTCATTTTTCTCCTCTTCACATTCCACCAGGCTCAGTCCTAACCACTTCCACAGAGCCATCTCTGTTTCCTGAACACCGCCTCCCCACTCTCAGGTGCACATTTCCACTGCCTGTCAACAGAACTAAAGCAGTAATAATGATTTTTTCTGCCATGAGCACATAGAATTTTGAGGAAATTCTCCAGAACTTGAAATAACAATTCTAGGAGCCTGAGGTCTGTGGTCCAACATTTTCAGCAGAGCCAAGCAATGGCCACTTCATTTGCTGTCTGAGGACCCTTCATAACCGACAGGTGAACCCTCTGCAACTTCATTTTCACCCAAGGATTCAGATTTGTAGAATTCTTTTTCCCTCCAAAAGCCTCCATAAGTTCTTGGAATGCACAGACAAGGGTGGGCAATTTACCTGTTCTTGGAGAACCACAGTCTGTCTTCCAATAATACAAACGAAAGAACGCCTATATCTCGTGGTGACCAAACAAAAGAGCCACCAAGACAAAAAAGAAATGCTCGGTGCAGAAATCTTCAGCTTTGCTGTGGGCAAAGCCTTTCACACAGCTTGCTGTAGACACCTCTGTTCCAGGGATTTGATGTCACTAACCAGTCCAAACGTTCATGGACAGCCTGTGCTGAGCAAAATATCCTTGTGGCAGCCTCTGTACCTGAGTGGAGGAGGCTGTGCACCAAGGAGGGCAGTGGCTGCTGGGCAGGTCCATTGCTGACCTCTCATGGTCGGAGCCAGACTTACACAGCCAGGGACAGTCCCCAGGACAAGGTGGGAGTGTCCCCCACCCCTGGGTTTCACTCCTGCAGTCACCAGCAGGTCCTGAGCTTATTGTCCCAGTTCACCCCATCATCAGTGACAAGTTCAGGGTGGAAAAACCAACCTGGAGTGAAGCTTTGCTTTAATCCAAGTGACTCACCTTTGCAGAGACCAGTTTGAGCAAAGTCTTGGGCCTGAGGGGTTGGACAAGGCTGAAATTCAGTAGCAAGACCACCCTTGAAAATGGAATTGGAAGTCCCACCTTTCCCTCAGCTCTTATCTGCCCACAGTATGCTCACAGCACACCAGTGCCCAGGTGGAGCACGGGGGAATTGAATGTGCAGCTATAAATCCAACACTGACACTATTGCAGCTGCTGAATTCTCCTGTCCCAGCAGCCACAGTGGGCTCAGGAGCTCCAGTTCACACACGGACACTCAAACTGGGATCCACCATGACTGGTAATTAGACATAGCCATAATCAGTGCTCCCTCACTGCACAGAAACCACCCCAGAAACCTTCAAACAGGAAACACTTTGCAGGATGTAGCTGCTGAAGAGGGGGTGAGGCATTACAGACCCTCCACACCCTGCTCCTCCCCCCTCTCCAAAAATCACGGGAGCTAAAATAACATTTCTTTCAGCGAGTGTCAGAAGAAGGAACTTCCCTGACTCATCAGCTGTTGTTTTAGCCTGCAAGGGACTATAAATTACACTAATTAGAACATAGTATTTTTCTTGCAGTTATACAAAACACTGTCTCTTCCTGCGACATCTAAGCACAGAGCCATCAAGCAGGAGCGTGCCCCGTACGTGTTTGAACTGGAATCCACAATTCACTCGCATGAAAATCCTCCTAGCAGCAAATTGGGGAGAGCTGGCAGAGCGCATCAAGAAAGCTGCGCTGAATTATGAGAGGAGGGAGAGTAAATTAGCGGCCAATCAAACCTGTCCAACCAGAAAGAGTCATTCCTTACTGTCAGGGACTGCAGCACCAGTATCACTTTCACTCTGAGCAGAAAAAAGGTGATTTATGTGGTCTCCAGTCGCTCACACCATCAGTCCATGCGGATAATAAGTTTAGCACTTGTGACTGTGTTTTCTGGGAGCAGTTTATTTGCATTTAGCCACACAACACATACGCACAGTCTTGGACAAGCCAAACTGAAAAGCCTGGCTATAAGCTGTCACTTCAGTTTTCAAGCCTGAATTAGCCCAGCAAAGTAAAAAAGATTTATTCAGAGCCCAACATCTTAAATCTGGCAATTACAACAGGCTCCTGCAGAGCCATTGCCCTGATTCACCTTCCAGCAAGATTCCTCCCAGGACAGATACAAAAAGGGGTTTTCTGCCCTGCTCCTGGAGCATGGCAGTGCTTTGTGGAGCCCTAAGATATACATCCCCCAAGGTGGGCACAGAGGGAACAATGTGCCCATGGAATAACTGCACTGATGAGGAGGAGATGCCCTAGAGCAGAGCTGGTTTTGCTGTCCTATTCCTCACTAGAACAGAATTTGAGGGGTTTAGCTGATTTTGCCTCTTCAACAAGGCAGAGAATTGCCTGACCTGTGAAGGCTGATGGAATTGAGTTGCACAGTGATGGTACTGCTGAGGCCAGGGCTGTGGGGAAGGCTGGAGGTGGATCTGGGGCAAGGAGAGAGACCACTATTCATGGCCAACAAGTTACCAGCTAGATTTAGTCACACTTAATCATACTTTTTCCTCAGGAATCTGCTTTGCCTTCTGGAAAGACAATGATCTTCCTCAAAAGAGGACTCCCTGGTGTTTCACAGCTTTTTAAAGAGTTTATTAAGTTCAACACTAGTTATTTTATTGATTTTTCATCAAAAGCTCATGTGTCACTGTCTCAAAGCAGTAGAACGCCCTCATTTTGTATTGCCACCAGGCTCCTCAACAATTGGAAAAATCATGAAAAAAATGAATTTTTTTCTAATTAAAGAATACCATCTTGGTTGCAAAGCCAACACACAGCCCAGAGCCCGAGGCAGGACTCTGCCTCCCTCCCAAAACTCCAGACACAAACTCTCCAGCAGCATCGCCCGCTCGTGCTTTGTACAGAGCCCGCAGCCCATGGGCCAGAGGGGGACAGGGAGGGGCAGAGCCCTCAGATCAATGCTGTGCTAAGAAATAAAAGCCTTTGGCACCGGGAAAACCCAAAGGAGCCGGAGCGGGGGCTCGCAGGGGTCCCTAGTTGCGCTCCCCGCGAGCCACCGGCGCAGCAGCCAAAAGCAGCTGGGAGCGAGAGCTGCGGGGCAGCTGTGACAACAGCCCCTTGCCTGCCTCCCTGCCAGCGGGCTGGGGGGCAGAGATGGGCCCAGCTGCCACAGATGGCTACCCCAGGGCCGGCCCCACAAGCGCTGGCTCGCTGCCCCAGCGCTGCGGGATGCGCGAGCTCCTCACCTGCAGCGCACCTCCGCAGTGAGGGAGGAAGGAAGGAGCAGCCCCAGCTCCTTGGCCCCTTCTGCTGAGGGAGCCCAGCGGGGTCTGGAGGACATCTGGCCACTTGGATTTGCAGACAATGACTCACACACACATCCTGGGACGGCACAACCTGCGGTCTTGGGAAGGGATGTTGCCAAAGGTCGCTCTTGCTCTTGGTCGTGCAAGGTTTAATTGGCACCTGAGCCTCATTGAGGCCGGAGGAGCAAAGGGCTGGTTTGGGTGTTGGGGTCACCCCGCAAAAACAGTCCCTCTGGTAAGGCAGCGATGCACCAGCACAAGGGTCTACAGCCCCAAACCCCAGGCCATCACCATGGGAGCAACACTCCCAATTAGAAAATTAATTCCTTAAACACAGGAAAGATTCAGAATGTTTGTTCCTGCAGCTTGCTGTGAACCACAGCCCAGGTGTGCCACAGGCAAATCCCGTAGGCTAAAGAAGTCACAGCACCGTGGTCTGGGTCAGCCCCACTAACTAACACTTCACTAACAGGGCACTGCTGTCCATGAGCTATCAAAGTTTGAAGAGCTTTAATCCACACTAACACTTCTCAGCAAGAAGATTATGAAAAACAAACAGGACACTGCTAGGTGCTGGAAATATCATTCCTTTAAGCACAGAAAATGTTGCTATCCCACAGCTGGCCAAGATCCACATCATCTTTTTGAAGTGTGTACTAACATAAATGGGCCCAGCTTTTTCTCTCTGCATTTTTTGCAAGTCTTAACTTCACAGCAAACAGAATAAAAAAATAATAAAAAAAAATTAAAAAAAGGAGGAAAAAAATCTTTGGTTTCTGTTAAGGTATCATCACCTCAAAGAAACAGAGGTATGTGGTCTGGAAGGTCAGAGGACAGAGCAGCTGGAGTCACAACCAGGTGAAGCCACCAAAAAACCCATGGAATAGTTGTCCTGTTCACAGACCTGCTGCTCCTCAGACTCAGAGATTTTCAGCAATTCCCAGCAGTGCCTCTCTGTTCCCATTGTCTATCCTAAAAAGGATAAAGCCCTTACACCCCTTGCTGCCCCCCAGCCCCGCCCTGCTCTGGCAAGAGAGCACAGGTCTCCTCTGCATGAGGCTCCCTCAGTAAAACTGACAGCATATGGCATCCCACGATCAGCCTTATGATCTCATCTTGTCTGACTGCTATTTTTACAGCTTGTTATTAATAAGCATAAAGAAGGAATTTGAGGTGCTGTCATGTTGGATATTCACACACTTCCAGCCCAGATGGTGCTTTATCAGGATTATGGATTGCCAGGCAGAGGAGAGCCATGCACGGCTGCACATGAGCTCTACTGCTTCTTCCCAGTTATGAGCAGGACAGGGATGAGACAGGAAAACAGAGCAGCAGTCCTGTCCCCAAGTGAAAAAAAATACCTATTGGAAAACCCCAGCACAGTCCTACCTTGGTGAATCGATGGAGGATGAACCCCAATTTGCAGGATCCACCCCTCAGCAGACAAACCAGCCCTCCCAGGGGCTGGGTGAGTCTATGCACCCTCTGAGGAGGGGCCTCAGAGCAACACCTGAGCTCTGTGATTTTCGTTATTTCTGCTCACTCTTCCCACCAGACAGCACAGAGGGGCCACCTGTGCATAGACTCATCTGTGACCTGCTCTCAGCCTCTCAGACCGACCCAAAGTCCTCACTGCCCTCAGGTCCCCTCCGTCATTAAACCCCAAAGCAGGGCTCAGGTGGTAAATCGTGCAAACTTCACAGCATGAATGGGGGAGGATCTGTTCATGGCACCCAAGAGCACCATTTTTCCAGAGGCTGGATAAACTCATGCTATAAAGGACATGAAAACATCAGGGACCTGTACCACTGAAGCCCAGCAGTGGCTGCATCCATGCCGCTATCCAAGCTGCTGCCCAGAATCATGGAATCATAGAAGAGTTTGGGTTGTAAGTGACTTTAAAGATCATCTCAACCCTTCTGCCATGGGGAGGGATGCCTCCCATTAGAGCATCAAGGTCACTTTGTTAGATGAGCTCAAAATCCACATTTTATCTTGGATAAATCTTCTTTCTTGGATGGACTCTGAAGTCCCTGGGGGCACTGCAGCCCTACCTTGGCTGGTTTTCGCATTATCACTCTTCCTGCAGAGACTGCCCCAAGAGGGACTGCAGCAACTTCCCTTTGACCAGGGAAAAAACCATTCACCTTGCTGACCTCCTGACCCACAGGCATTGCAGGGATCAGCCCTGCTTGCATCATTTTCTCAAGTGTTTGACCTGCAGATATGAAAAAAAAAAATCTCTTTGAAGTCAGCTCTATCCAGAGAAGAATGAAAGGGGAAAAACACTCTCCAACACATGCGAGGCAGCACACGCATGAAGAAGGCAGCAATTTCCAGCAGCCTGACAGGAGTGGAGGGTGCACAGACCACCAAAACATTGAGGTGGTTTCCACCCAGATAAGGAAAGCCCTCCAGTCACTCAGGCCAGCCTGTGGCTGTAGAAATGCCTTCGTACAACCTTGGCAGGAGTATGGATCTGGGAACAGAGTCAAGAGGAAGGAGGCAGAACACTACTCAGAGATGTCAAGCAGAAAGAAGTGTCCTAGAGGTGGGAAAGCATCCCTCTGACCTAACTGCAAAAGGGTGGGGAGAGGAAAAGTGCAGAAAGAGGTCAGGGAAGGCAAAGTGAAAGAAAAAGGCAGCAAGGGGAAGAATAGGAAGAAGGGTTTAAGGTCATATATAGAGAGGAACGAGGCTGGCTAGGAAAGGCAGTGGGAATCGGCTGTTTCAAGCAGCCCAAAAATATTGCCCAGCTGTGCACAGCCCTGGGGCCAGAGGCCAAGGCTGGGTGCCCAGCTGTGGGAGGAGGGGGAGATGTGGCTGGAGTGGGAGAGGAGGGGCAGGGAGGCTGCCAGCACCTACAAGAGCTTCACAGACCTCATCAAACAGCAGGCCCCAGCTGTTCCCTGCACTCAGCCTGATCCACGGATGCTCAGGGTCATTCCTGCACAGCCAAGCACTGGGAATAATGGAGATGGGTGAAGCCCTTACTCCTGGAAGGGTGGTGGAGGCTGGCAGCACCTCCTGTCCCTAACTCCTCTCTCTGACCTTCACACGGGGCCCTGTGTGCTGCTGATTTATTTCACTCCCCCGGGATCTCACTGGAGAAATGCCTTAAACCCCAGCAAATTTCTGCTGCGTGCGAGATGCTCTGCAATTCGCTCTGATGGCAGGGCAGGTTTGAGAGGGGGCTGCAATGGTTTGGTTTGGGGTTTAGTTTAAAAAGGTGGTGGTTTTTCTAAATGGGCTCAGGATTTCCACTCCATGCGTGTCTGACTAGTCCTCCCCAACTCCTTCTGACTTCCAGAGGAGCAGAGGGACAAGCTTTGGCTGTGGAGGACAGCTGAGGGAGCCAGCAGGTGTGGAAGAGACAGTGCAGAGAGGAAGATGAATTAGAGAACCATTTAGGTTGGAAAAGACCTCTGAGATCATCAAGTCCAACCACTGGCCCAAGCCCACCACTAAAGCATGTCCCCAAATGCCACACCTACACATCTTTTAAGTCCCTCCAGGGATGGTGACCCCACCACTTCCCTAGGCACCCAATTTCCAATGTTTGGCAGCCCTTCCTGCGAATAAATTTTTCCAAATTTCCAATCTAAGCCTCCCCTGGTACCTGATGAATGATGCAAGGCTAGGCAAAACTGGGCCCATAGGATAACCCTATTCCAGCTCCCCATCCCTGAAGGAATGAGCATCCTCAGAGGATTTCCATCTCCATTCCACTCCTCCCTGGCCATCAGGGCTGTCCTAGCCTGCAGAGAGGCTCCCTACCTGCAGCTGCTGCCTCCCACGGGGCCTCTCCTCCTCTCTCCCAGCTGGAAATCTCACTGGGGAGGGAGCTTGGGTTTGGAAACAGAAAGGAGCGCCTTAATGCGCCATTGTTCAGTGAGTAATTGCTTCCTTTCTTTCCCTCACTCCTGGTAAAGCCAGGGGCAATTCCTTCTAGCTGGAGGCAGCCCCCTCCAGGCTTCTGCTTAAGTCCTTAAGAGAGACTTTCCAAAGAAATAATTGCTGCCTTTCTACTCCACAGTCTTAACGAATATCTTTCGACCTCATTTCAACACTTAGTGGGTTTTATTCAGGTGATGAAGGGATTGTCTTTCTTTATTTTAGCTCCTGCAGTCTTTTCTCTTTCATCCCTTTCTGATTCTTTTCGCTCTTTCAGCCCCCAAAAGGGCACACAAGTTTTAAGCTCAATTCAGAACTATTCTTAGGATTCAGTGTTGTGCAAATTTGAAATTATTTCCAACGGTAGTGTTTAACTCTGTAAAACAATGTGCTTTGGATCAAATTCAATAAGACTTCTGTATAAGAAATATTAGTCTATCCCCCAGTATCTCCTGAATTAATACAGGCTAAAATTTCAATCCTTGCCCTTGAAGGACAAAAATGTCCATCAGATTCTTTATTAAAGCCTATAAACATCTCAGGAAGTGAGCAGGTCCCATCAGCTCAACACATTCAGCAAAATGGGAGGAAATCTCTGAGAAAAATGAATTTAATAAAGCAAATATGGCTTCAGTGGATGGTTTCACTGCAGCAGCACTGACAGAGGCTTCCTTTCCATGCCTGAAAGAACTGCACCCTTGTACTCAGGGAGGATTGCAGAAGTGAAGAGGAGGGAATACGTAGCCCTTATCTCCTGCGAGGCAGGGCTGGACCCCATCCACCAAAGGCACCCACAGGGAGCTGGAGCCTCCTGTGCTTCCAAGAAAACCCTTGCTCACTCTATCTTTAGTCTCCTGAACAAAGTATGTATTCAATGCCTGGAGTTTTCCCCAAATTTTGTCCCCAGGCTTTCTTGCTGGAAGCCACTGGGTGATCCCATTGGTGACGCCATCTACATGGTGGGCTGGGGGCCCGGGGATGCTCTGCAGAGAAAGGAAGGCTGAGAGACAGCTCCTCCCTGGTGAGAGGGGTGAGAAGGGACGGATCCAGGTGGGTTAGAACCAGAAGAAAGTGCAGTGCAAACATCCTGTGTCGTTTGGCTGCAGAGTGCTCTAAACTGGGATTTGAGGGCACAGCTTGGGTGGCTCCTTCGCCAGAGGAAAGGAAATGATCACCAGGACACTCCAAAGAATGACTGTGGTGACAATGTCCAGCATGACCTGTTTTTAGGACTGTCTTGCTCTATGACAAATAAGACAGGCTTAGTGACACCTGACATTTCAGGTTTTTGGGAGGCCCAAAAGGGCATAAATGTGAGAAAATGTTCGCAACACATATTCCATACAGTTTAAATAACCTAAAATCACAGATGCACTGAACGTTGAGAGAGTCCCGCTTGAGAGCTGACCCTTGACAACCGTAGCAATCCAGCAGGCTGGCCATCTGTCCCAAATTTTTTCCCAAAGCAGTCCTGAAGTGTTCCATGCTGTCAAGAGCTGAGGAAGAGCACCTGGGGCTTAGGAGCCCTCGTGCTGTCTAAAGCCCATGTGAAAAGCAGGAAAAAACCCATGAGGATTCCCTACAGAGTTCAAGGAAACATCTGAACCCCTTCCAGCCAATACACAAGTTCAGAGCCAAGCAAAGATTTCCCAACACGTCGGGTCTGTCACTTTGGTTTTGCCTCCTTATCGGCTGTGGATTGACCAAGTTACATTCCTTCTGCTCTCCAAAAGGACAGGAATAAATCACACGTGAATGGTTTGAATGCCTGAGACTTAAACTTTTGCTTAAAGTTAAGCATGTGTTTAAGTGATTTGCTGGTGACTTTAAGCTCGGGAGAATTTTGCTGAATTGAGCCTAATGGGATAGTCCCGGTGGAATAGTCATATTCGTAGAAAAGATAAAAGAAAAAAAAGCTCTTAAATAAACCACAGTATTTCAGAAGTTCAAAAAGTACTAATTTTTTATGCTTCAGGTAGAGTTTTGCAGGGAGGGTGGTCTGATTTTATCAGGTGAACTCATGTCCCTACATATATGGGCAATTTTTACCTGTGAATTGGCCCTTTCTCTCCTCCCTCTCCAATACACAACCTCAGATAAACTTCTGAGCAAATGTATTGGCAGGACAAAAGATTCCTTGTGAACAATACATTTATTGTCCTAGTTTTAAAAAATAAATATTTTCTTTGCAAACAAAACGGAGCCAGAGGGTTGGAGGGAGAGAATATAAAGGGATTTGTTTTCTTGCCATCACACCTTCTCAAATTAACATTATTGCTAAACAAAGACACAGCAGAAGACACTTTTAATTAAATTGATTTATGGGAGAAGTCAATGGATTTCTGCCAGTTTACACCAGCAGAGAATTTGACCCTAGGTGATTCTGTGTGTGGGAGATATTTTTACTTCTGAGTTGGGGGGCTTCAGGGGGATACATGAATTTTAGATAGTCGATCTCTATTTGTGCTTATCAGACAGCACAACCTTGAAATGTCATTACAGGTTGATCATAGATTGTGCTTATTTGAGATTATTCTTTCTCTAAATAACAAGAACCTGAAAAAAAGCCAAAACTTGTACATCTTTGGTTGATACATGCGAGCTGTGGGGGCTGAGGGTGGGGCAGTGTACCACTAGCTCGAAAATAATTCTGATTGGGAGCAGTGCTGAGAGGAGAGACCATTCTGAAAGCTTTGCATGGGAACACCCCTGAAAATCAGGTTCAGCCTTTGGAAGTTTCCCTCTGGCTGAGCATCCCTCCACATCTGGCAGCTTCCCCCACCCAGCCCTCTCCCCAGGACCCTCCTGTGCTTTCAAAAGAAGGAGGAAGGGCGGATGATCCTCAGCAGCCCCTCCCTCCTCCCCGCTTGAAGCCACTTCAGAAAGCTCTGCCAAGAGCTGTCTCACACACTGCGGGCGAGACCAGATGTCCTCTCATCTTTATCTGTGCATCTGCAGCCTGGAACCTCCTCCTCCCTGTGCCACCGTGGGGCAGATACTCATCTCATCCCATCCCGAGGCTGAGAAAAGGGGCAGGAAAATGCAACCTGCCAGCACTGACTGGACTGACTGGTTAAGTCAAGGTAGAAATCAGAGAGTGATTGCAGAAGGACACAGCAATTGGTGTTCTGAGGAGTGGGTATTTTCCAGCAGCTGCCTCGTTTCTGGATGGTATTCCTGTCTAGCTTTGGGAGAACATTAAATGGCTCCCACAGAACTGTATTTCAGCACAAGCAGCTCTCTTCACATCCTCTTTCTCTGTATAAAATAGTATGGGCAGGGAAAAAAAGTATTTAAACCAACCTCATCTTCCTCAGTCAGCTGAAAGTGCCTTTCAGTTTCTCAGAGATTTACATATTAATTTATGACTACCAGTTACACAAAGCATTTTTCCCTTAAAGGAGGTCATCCAAGGCACCTTTCCATCATATGAAAAGTCAATACCTATAACCTGTATAAGTCTGGGCTGCTTATATGATCATGAAGCAAAAAATATGCAGGCTTTCTCCTGAACCCACTGAACATACTCTGGTACCTTGCATGCCCCTAAAAGCTTCAGAGAAATATGGTATTTTTGTTCATTTCCAGTCCAGGAAAGTTTGGTGCTGAGCAATGCCAGCATTGTTTGAACACTGTTCATCCTCCACCCCAGACATTAGTGCATTTCCACATTTGTTCCTAAAGGATGATTTAGAGGTGATTTTTACTGAAGACACTGAAAAAGAGTGAAGCATCACTTTTGCTGAACTGAGTCAGGTTTAAATTATGCAGAGAGAATTTATCAGGGTCATTCTTATCAAGTACTTAAGTGTCACATCTCCTCTGAAAATAACATTCAGCCTTACTCTGAGGCTTACAAATTGCTTGGTAATTTTTCTTTTTGTTTCCTTTAGACCCCAATAAGTAACTTATTGTTTTACAACTAAATACTATAATTTATTTTTTAAAATATATCTTTTAACTGAAGCATCAGACCATGAAACTCCAAATGCACTAAAGTGCTGAGCTATTCAGTAATGCTGGAGCCTCTTCCCCATTTCTCCTAAGCATTCAGTGAGATGGGCATAGTCCTGGAGCACGCTGAGCCTGGGACAGAAATGCCCTCTCCAGTCAGACCTCTACCAGGGCATGGTTCTGTCAGGGTGTTTCCATCATCTTCACTTGCCAGAAACACTGCCATAATTACCTTTTACATTAACACACACAGGCCCTTCATCTCCCAGGACCCCAGAGTATTTGTGAGATTGGAAATTGAGAGATAAGCTTGCCCTCCCCCGTGGAAAGCAACCCTCTCTGCCCTGGGTTTCTGCAGCTCATTAAAAGCTGTCAGCACTGCGCAGCCCTCCCAGCAGGGCACCAGGGATGAAGGGACATGTGAAGCTGAGCCCACAGCCTGGATTTGTGCAGGAAGAGTGTAGTACCCTATAGGGATGCTGAGGAATCTCAGAGAAGGCAGAACCTTAGGTTGAGCAGAAATCTCAACCTAAAAACCAAGCCGTAGGTTAAAAAAGAGTTAAAGAGTATGAATTTTCATTTGGAGCAAATGTTGTTCTTGGAATATATGAAACATCTATTACCAGACCTCAATTTCTACCATATGGCACATGCATTACTTCTCCTTCCAAGCAGACCTGCAGTTGCAGAGGCTTGTACCTCACATCCACCGATTATTTTGTGACAGAAAAGTCCTCTTTGATGGAGTGCATCAGCCTGGCGAGCTGAAGGTGCTCACGTGGTGCTGTGGAAGTTCCCTGAGACTCTCAGTTCTTGTTAAGCCTGTGCCTAAGCACTAGAGCATGCAGCATATCTGAGGGGAGCGAACACCTCCTGCCAAATTATCACTAGGATTAGGCAAACTAATTCAACTCAGATAAGTTCTTCAAATCTTTTCTAATGCTCCAAGCAGGCTCTCAATGAGGATTTACTTTGGCAGGTCTCAGGTTCTTCTATCTCATGAGTCTATGTTGCAATGGAAAAGAAAGATTTCGGGATTCTTTTTCCTGGCAGTTAACACAGGAGGGGGGCCTCTCTCGTTCGTTTGCAATTTACAGGTTGAAAACATCTGATCTGTATGATCCACTCATATTTCTTAACCTCTAAAAGAAAATGCCTTACAACATTTCCAGTGCAGCTGGAAGCCAAGACTGGTGGACTTAGTGTCTCAGGACACATCCAGTTTAACTTCTTTGGAGGGATAAATGAAGAAGAGCAGAAGTGAAGCAGAGCATGAGTCACAAAAATTCTGAGGAGTGAAATCCAGCTCCAAGCAGGTGTTTTTGCTAAGTGAAAATACCAATCCAAATGTGTCTTAGTGCCTCAATTTGGCCCAAATATACAGAAAAAAAATCTTGTGCATTTTTCTCTGGGTCGTGCTCCTAAATCCACTTGGTCCTGCCCAGCATCCCCAACACACTGAGAGCAGACTCACAGTCTTGATGTGACCTCCTGAGGTTTAATTTCCTTCCTCCCTGACAAGAAGATCATAATTATTGAGGTTTTAGCTGACAGGCACTGACTGATTAAATCTAAAATAAATACTAATTGCAGACACATCATTAAAAAGGAGAGACAGTATCTCGCTCTAGGTCAGACGCAAGCAAAGATCCACTCAGAGTTAAGGACAAACCCAAAACTGGTGATGAGCTTGATGTTCTTTCTAAAAGTGCCAGTCAGTAATAAGGAGGAGTCTGAAATTCAGCTGAGGGCATGAGCCTGGAAGTGTTCTGTCACCAAACCTACCCACAATGACCTCACAGAGCAGCTGAATGAGCTGCTCCAGTCCAAGGGGACACTAAACAAGTCCTCTGCTCTCAACCCATCACCTGCTGCATCCCTCACACCCTAATACAGGTCTGGAAGGACAATATTCACCCTCCAAGCTCTGCCTCTGTGTCAGAGTGGGCACAAGCTGATAGCTACCAGCAGCATTTTGTGTCAATTTTTAGACCTGTTTCCTCACCCCAAGTCTTGCGGTATTCCTGTGACATTTTCCATGCAAATGTCAAAAGGTCCCAATCAGGAATGAAAAAAATCCCAGTGCCTCTGACAGCTTGCATCTGGGTTTGGCTCATTTTCTTTCCTGAAGCTTTTTCTTGTCTTTCAGTATGGAGCTCAAGTCCATGTTCCCTTTTCCCGAAAACTGATCCAGCCACTTACGGGATCCTCAGTGAGATCATTCAGGAAATATTTCCAGTTGGAGGTCTTTGCTTGGGGATTTTTTTTTATTTATTTATTTTGTCCTGTGCTTGGCATCAGTTACAGGTGCTTTTCCTATTTTGGATGGAAAGGATATTAAACAGTATTCCTAAAGGTCCTTTTGGCCTTTTTTTCTTTTTTTTAATTTGCCAAAAAGGCTTTTGATGGAACATCCTCCCCTGGCCCCAAGTCTGACAGGATTCCCTGACCTGCATAACGCTGTCCAGATTGAAGCATGAGAAACATTTTGAAAATGAACTATGCTGGAGTCTGGGAGTTATTAGCTGCCAAGAAATCCCAAAAGCTTTTAAACCTTGTTTGCAGCTGCAGAGTAGGGAACCTAGGTGCTATTCATAGAGGAATTCAACAGGAACTGTAAATTCAAGGCAACGTGCTGCTAAAATACAAAGGTAAAGAATTAAAACAGACTTAAGAAAAGAGCGACCCAAGCCATAACGATGCCAAAGTGACTGATTGAAAAGGAAGTTTGAAAAATTTCAGTATGCCTGGCTGGGATATAAAACTCAGGCTGAGGTAAAACAGCACATTCTCTAAAATCATGTGTCCTTTGCAGCTGGTTGTAGACCAGAGCTGAAAGAGGAGGTTGAGGAGCTTGTTAGCACTCCAGGATGGGAGACTTTTGTTATGCAGCTGGAACAGGAGAAGTGGGGGTGGTTCTGGGAAAAGACCAGACTCAATCAGTCAAAAATTGCCCATCCTGCCCATCCAAAAATTCATCCCTGGAAATGTTCAAGGCCAGGTTGGATGGGGCTTTGAGCAACCTGGTCTAGTGGAAGGTGACCCTGCCCATGGTGGTGGGGTTGAAACGAAATTATCTTTAAGGTTTCTTCCAAACCAAACCAATCCATAATTCTATGAATAAACATCTTTATCAATGAATCAAACACTTCTCCAGCCCCAGTCATGACTCTTTATCTGCTGTACCATCAGAAAACTGCTCCTTCACCATTAACAAAAAGGAAATGAGGGTGAATATTTTAGGACCCTCGACAACTGAGGGTTATGAAGAGCATTGGCTGGTGATCAAAAGTCCTTGGAGTGTGTTGGCTGTACAGAAGGTGCTCCCCAGCCACGGGGTGACCACTGCCTGGGTGTGCCCTCCAGCCTGGGCACAGCCACCACCCCATGGACAAGCGATTTTCGTGTCCCAAGCAGGCAGAGCAGGAGCAGGTACAGGGTGAGGTACAGTAATTTGGGTTTTCTCTTCCAGTACAGCCCCAGGTTTTTCCTTGCCTGGTGAAAAACATCTTCCCCTGCCCTGCAGGAGCCTGCAGAACAGCCAGCAGCCCCAGCCAGCGAGGGAATAAACCGTGAACACCTTCTAGGGAATGATCTCATCCTGAACAAAAGTTAAATAAAACAACTTGATAAATCACCGTTCCCCTGTGAGCACAAGCACACGGAAAACCAGAGTCCTCCTGCAAGCTGAAGTGAGCAGCTGCTTCAGGTTTTGAGGCGTTTTTAGGGGGAGAGGAGCTTGATTTTCAGATAGATCCTTAAGTGCAGCCTCTAAAAAAATCAGGTCCCATCAAGTTACCTTCTGTTCAATCCCTTCAAGAGAAGCATCCCAAATGAACTTGTCACTTGTCACCATCTTTTCCAAGGACTCCAGAAGGAGAAACAAGACTCTTAAGGCAGAAGAATACTTTTGCACACCTGGCTTGTACTACTTTAAGGAAGATTACTCTCAAGAGCTAATTAAAATGCATGATTTCCCCCCTCTAGCTGTATAGATTAATCTATTTCATTTTCAAAATCTCATTTTTTCCCATCACTTCAAGTATTCAGGAGAGATTACATTATTACAATCACAACTTGGCCTCAGTCCCAGAACATAGAGATGAAGAGAGAAAAGGCTTTTGTTGAGGACACGCACACACACTCACACACACACTTTAGACAAAATGAAAGCACATTAATCAGCTAATAGGGAGGAGGGGGGAAATCTAAATTCTTATGACAGAAGCCACGAAAATGAAAGATTTCTGGTGGAATGTACAGTCAATGCAAGAGAAAAAAAGACTAGGGAATCGCATGGAAAAATAAGAGGCTTTTTTCTCTCTCTCCTTTTTTTTTTTTTTTGACTAGGGAAATACACAGATCTTGGTCTGTCAGAAGCAACCAAATGGAAAAGATGTTTTCCAAGAGCTCAGCAGTGTCACTGTACAGCTCAGGGCAATATTGCATCCAGTTGAAATCAAGATCTTTAAGACAATATGAAGTGCAAAAAGGTTAAAAAACTCCTGATAGCATGGCTAGATAAAGCAGTTTTACTGCAGTGAGAGAGCAGTGAGGGAAAAAAGAGAAAAACTACATGGTGTATTAAGATGCTTCATCAGAGAGCAGGTACTCAAACTTTCCCTGGAAGAAACAAATCCCCTGAGGTGAAGGGATGAGATTTTTTGTCAGTTACGCCAAAGTGCTTTCTTTAAAATTAATGTAAGCTCTGGGAAGTTCACACAGTTAAACGAGAGCAGAAGTGCTGTCCCTGCAGGATGCCTCCTCCCAGCACTGCCGTCCCCCCTCTCTGCAGATGTTTGGGGAGGGGGAGAGGCTCAGGCTGTGGTTCCACATCTATTAATATCACATCTGCTGTACTCTGAGGTTTCGTGGCAGGACAGATTCGATCTGGATCAAGCACAAACACATTTTTGCTGAATTAGCCCGAGCACATGATGTGATGTGCTCCAGCTTTGAGCTAGCTGGCCACGGTCTGAAGCTGACACACAGCTCTGGACTTGGCACAAAGGATCAAGGTATGTCACAGAGCCCTTGAATGTGTTTGAACCAGGTGGGGAATTTGTACCAGATCAGGAGTTTCCATCACAGGGATAAAGATCCTTTGATCCACTGCTGGGCATGTTATATCCAGGTGTGTCAGCTTGTGAAAGCAGCCTCTAAATCCCAAACCCATGTGTGCGAGAGAGTCACCATTCCCCAAAACCCAGTGCCCAGAAATTAAAGAAAATGAGTTGGGGCTAGATCTAAGTTTTATAAGAGTCTTCCTTTTTCTTGCTGCACCAGGGGCTGATTCCCTTTTGGGCACAGGTGAAGGCAGGGGGGCTGAGAGGTCACCATGCCCTGACTCTGCAGCTCCCCACGAGCTATAAAATGGGATTTAAAATGGACCCCTGTCTCAGGGTAGGGGCAGCACATCAGAGCGGAGAGAAATAAATAAATATTATATTTTGTCGGAAGGATTTGGGGTTTTAAATTATATATTTAGCGAAAACACAAATAATTCATGAGTGTTTTCAAATACATGAATAATTCAAGCTGGAACCGAAATAGCTAAATCATCAGGGCCATCATCCTCATAGAGGCATCTAGGATAGGTTATTTCAAGTACATTTCACTGCAGACTGGCACGTGCACAAATTCACTAATAAGCAGCTGCATCCGTGCCTTCCAGCTCCCACAAACCCCAGCTAGTCACAAATCCCTGACTCAGGATGCCAGCCCTAGAGCTGAGATGCATCTGAGCCCTAATTGAGCCATGGCTTTAAGAGCAGGGACAGAACCAGTTTGAAATCCCATTTTATAGCTCCTCAAACCACATCTGAACCATGTGGTCCATGTGTGGCATTTAAGAACAAATTATCTGAGCACCATACAAATGTTCACTAATAGCTAACTCCAAGCTCTAGCAACCAGCATTCTTGCCTGCATATTTGTGGCTGACATTGTGTAGACTTTGAGGCATGTGTATTCGTTAATTTGAATCCTGTGTATTTTGTGGGCATTGAGGGTGTAATACTGAAACCATAACTTCATTGTGAAAAAGTTTGCACTTTCTTATATATATATGTATATGGAAATCTGGTATGAGCAGGACAGCCAGATACGTTAGCAGGAATTCTCAGAACAAGAAGATCTCGGGGTTTTAAGTAATTTTGTGGCACTGAGGGACATGGTTTAGTGGTGGACTTGGCAGTGCTGGGTTAACAGAGGGATTTGATGACCTTAGAGGTCTTTTCCAACCTTAATGTTTCTATGAGTCTAGGCACCTTTAATGACAGTTGCCTTTATCTCTGTCTTGACACCAAAAAATATAATGTTTTTTATTACTACTTCTCAAATTTTGTTTTCAAAATTAACATAAAACTTCAAATCCATTTCAATTAAAAACCACACTTTAAATTTCACTCATCGTGGCCCATACAACCGCATCACTTAAGTCCTCTCCTAATTTACTGATACAAATTGAAATCCTATGGTTGTTATCAGGCAATCAAGGTAATGTTTAGCCTGCTGAAAGAACAGTAGTTTATCATTAAGGTTTTAAGCTTAAAATGTTTGCCAAAAAGCAAAAAACCTGCTTTGACATTTCAATTATTACTAATTTAATGTATAATGCCAAGAGTTTATTCCAATGCATCCATCATCCCACCTCCAGCCTGCCTCTTGCTCTGGCCTTTACACCACACCTGGTGAGCCTCTTTCCAGGGAGAAATTCAAAACTCAGGCCTAGAGAAATGTGCATTCAGCATCAGGCTAAAAGCCAATTGCCACCTCAAGCTCTGCAAACACTAATCCCAGAGGAAACCCCCACCCCATGGCAGGGGGAGTGGAACTAGGTGATCTTAAAGGTCCTTTCCAACTCAAACCATTCAAGGAGTCTATGACTGTGTGAAAAGCAGCCAAATTTCACCCAGAGCTCTGTGCAGGACCATGGTGTTTGCTCACCCAAGATGCTGAGGTAGGACCAGGATGGTGTCAGTGCATAAACCCAGTGGAGTCTCAGGCTGGGGAAATGGAGCTGAGCATTCCTGGCTGTAAGCATTTTGACAAAGGAGCATATTCTGGCTCTTGAAGTCTCAGTGCATCATCCAGATCCTCCTGTCCCAGTGGGGACATGGTCCCTCTGCGCTGCTGGCACAGGGTGACCTTGGGGCACCCCCAGCCAGAGCCCTGAGCAATCAGCATGGACCACATGCAGCTTTTAAAGAGCAATAATTAAGTAAACAGCTGTCCCATATGCCCTACTGCATCCCACTGCAGAAGAAAGTTATTTGGGATGGGTTACACAGCTGCTCTTTGGCCAGAGACAACACTGACAGCAAGAAAAAGTTTTTGGATGGAAGCTGTAAGTGTAATATTTCATTAAGCGGAAATGAAGGAGCTGCATTGTGCTGTTGGCTTATACAGTTATATCTGATGGCATTTCACATCCTCTGCTTGTCACCCACCTGTGTCACTGCTTTGGGCAAACCTGGGGTTCAGAACCACCAACAGAAAAATATTACATGGTAAATGCCTGACACTGAGGGTGCTGGAGGCACTTCCCTAACCCTCTGATCTCAGCACACATAACGGCTCATTCATTCTCTCCTTTTTTCAGTTTTGCAGGAATTCCCCCATTGTAGCGAGCCTTTGACCTAACCCCCATTTCTTCTAACACTGCCTGACATCTTCCCATCATATGTTAACAATTTGCGTGTCTTCAGTGAAAAGCAAAGCATTGCTGGTGCTCCCAGGCCCCAGAGAAAAGCATCATGGAGGAAGAAAGAAAGAGAAACCTCAGCCTCGCTGGCTCTTCCCAGAGATCTGTTGCTCCAGCAACTGGAAGTCAAACAGTGATGTCAAGAAGACAGAGCTGAGCACTCTGAGTGCAGCGTCCAGTTGCCACAGCAACTCGTTCTTAGAGTGAGTGATGCAGAGAGGTTTTCTTTTCTCAGCAGTAAAAGAGTTTGAGAGAGTAAAAGAGGGTAAAGGGTGTTTACCTGGGGCTGGAGGTGTTAATTTAGGGGGCTGGGGTGCAGCACCCTGCCAAAGGGCCAGGGCAGGGAGGAAGAGGAGGAGGAGGAGGATGCTGCTCCCTCCCAGCAGAGCAGAGCAGCTGCTTGGAGAGGAATTGCTTTGCTCTTCCTTTCACCAAAGGAAATGCCAGAGAAGCAAACTCTGCTGCCAGATGCCACATGGACACCAAATGTTCCCCACTGGCTCACAGCAGCCCGCGCTGCCGAGGCTCCAAGGGGAGAGCTCCTCGTCTCACTTTCATCCTGCCTGCCCTGAGCTCCCTCAGCTGTTGCAGCCCCATCTGTCCCACGAGCCCCTGGCCGTGCTGGGCAGCTCAGCCTTCAGACAGGGAGGACAGGTGCTGGGGGGAGCTGGGGGCCCTTTGGCCACCCCTGAGCAGAGCCCTTTCCAGCCCCCGCTCCCCTCCGGCTCTTTCCCCAGCCTCCTGCACGGCTCTTTTGTTTGGGACCAGCAGTTTGGGGCTTCCCAAAAACTGAAATCTGCGGCAAAAGGGGCACAGCTTTATAATTCCACTCCAAATTTAAAAGCCTCCCGCAGCCCTCTGCCCCCAAAGGGCTGGGAGGAGTGCTGGAGAGAGAGCTTTTGGTGATTCCGGAGGACAGGACATGGCCACTTTCGGAGGTCACAAAGTTTTTGTTGGCAGGCCATTTACTCACATGGCTTCTGGCACTTGGAGCATGTTGCTTCCCAGAGCAGCATCCACGTGGAACTGGGGGACAGGAGACACCTTCAGCTGTGGTCCCTGCTTGAAGGACACCACAGACCTCCTAAGGAGCTGCTTCATCCCCACATGCCTGTGAGGAGCAACGCAATTAACTCTTGCACTGATTCATCCTTATCCATTTATCTAATACAAACCGTTTCTTACTCCATTAGGCCCTTGCCCTCACTGAGTAATCCCCGGTTGTATCACGCTTTGGAATTAGTCTGTAAGGTCCTCGGGGCAGGGATCATGCCTTGGAAGGTGCCTCACAGACTTTAGGCCATTGCTAAATTAATAAGCATGTAATAAAAGTATTAGAGCTCTACCGAGGGAGACATTGTTATGCCCCAGAGGCAGCATATCTGGTTAACAACCCTGAAAAGAAATGCCAACAACATTAGCCTCTGCCCCTACATCCCTCCACCTAATGTAAAATTAAATAGCTACAAATTACCTATCTATTTTTCTATCTGCCTAGGCAATTAGCCCGTGCTCATTACTGGACATGTGGGGATACATCCACGCTCGCAGGAGCTCACCAAGACGGGAGGCACAACACAAAACATGGCACGAGTGGATGTTCCAAGGCTTCTGCTTCCTCGTAAAACACACCATTAAACCCACAACACGTTGGACCATCAGCAGAGGTCAGAAAAACCTGCAAGATCTGGTGAGAAAAGTGCCCAAAGAGCAAGGCAAGAGGCAAGGACAGCAAAGAGGCTGTGAAAATGTTCTCGAGGGCGTGTGTGGGGCAGAGGGGAGAGGCCAGGGATGTTTATTCATATGGGAAAGGCAAACTCCAAGCTGTAAGCAAATGTGGCATTTATTTGCAGTTAAACTCGTGCATGCATCTCCATGAATACGAGGTGCACCCCACTGGTGAGGGAGCCTGCCTGGATTTTTCCTTCCATTGTCAAGGAAAAATCCATGGAATGGCAGCGAGGGGACACCTCAGCATCAAGGCAAACATCCTGGAGGAAAATTCTGAGGTTCTCCAGTCAGCAGCACGAATAGAACTCCCCCTGTGCTCGAGCTGAATTTGGGAGCACAGGAGCCCCCACACCTCCCTCCATGAAGCCAAGAACGCTGCCTCAAATGTGCTTTAATCCAGTTAAGTTCGAGCCCTCTGCTCTGCAGTTTGACAGTAATGCTATATTTTTATTCAGGGCAGGATCCAAGGTCTGATGAAACCTCATGTTGCCAACATAAAAGTGGAAGGAGCTTTAGCTAATCCCAAGGAAAATGAAGCCCACCTCTTTCACCCCACACCCCTCCTGAAAAGAAAGAAAATGCAAACCCCACATTTGACTCTCCTGGAAGAGAAAATTCCTTGCTGTCCTCAGATGGTTAAAACATGCAGCTTTAGTGGGCTGCAGAAGGAATAGCAATTACATACCCTTCACCTCTTGCCAGCTTGGGCTTTTTTTTTTTTTTTTTTTTTTTTTTTTTTTTTTTTTTTTGGTGGGGTTTTGTTCTAAATCTTTCAACTGCTTTTGGGGTTTTTTTTTTTCCAGTCCTTCTTATGGGGGAAAACATTCTCACCCTCCATGAGAAAGGGTGGTTTGGAGGAAGGGAGAAGAAAAGAGGAGAAGGGAGTTCACAGGCTGCTTCAATGACATTAAAAAAAAAAAAAAAAAAAAAGAGAAGAAGAAAGAAAAATTTTTTTAAAAAGAGAGAAAAAGGCCAGGTCTTCAGTGGAGTTAGCCTGGCCATATTAAAGGAGCAGGTGTTGTACTGAGTTAATTTATCTGGGAGGAGACCTGAGCAAATCCCAGCAGCCCTGCTGAGAAAAAAGCTTTGTGTGCTGACACAAAGCCCTCCCTGCTGCAGCACTGCTCTCGCTGTCTTCCCTTCCCTCCTCCCCAGCTTCTCCTAATTGCAGGGCTAATGTCCTCTGACAAGTGCCTCAGATGGTCCAACAGCAGCCCTATCACCCATTCCACATCCCTGATTATTATTATTTCCACAGCCCAAATCCCTGCCGAGCCCAGGCTGCTCTTGATTATTCTCCAGCACAACCGTGTCTGCTGAGGAGCTGCAAAATATTCCCTCCACCATGCTGAGGACCCGGTTGCTTGGCTCTTATGACATTGCTGCAATTTCTGGCACAAGGAACAGCGCAAATGGGGCTCTAAAGATTCCTCTTTTGAGGCTGCAAGCCCAGGAGCCACATCAAAGCCGGGTGCTTGTGTGATGTTTGCTTGGAATGATGGTGTCAGAGGGAGGGGGCCTCTCTGCCTGCCATGCCTGGAATATGTGTGTTCCTGGCACAGCCCCCAGCCTCACCGCAAGCTGTGTGTCAATTAAAATGGGGATCTGGAGAGCAGCGAGCCCAGGCGAGCAGAGATGGGGAGCAGTTTATTTTTTAAGTCATTCAAATAGGGAGATGGTCTTCATATGAGGTCAAGAGGAGCAACCTGACAAAGTCTTCTGTTGACGACGAAAAGAAGTTCAAGTTCAACAAACATAGGCTTAGCATTTCTGACTCCCAAGTACATGCCCAGAAACCAGCATTGCCCTGGGATCTCAGGCTTTCACACAAAAATCACAATTTCCAGCAGGGTCACGTCATCTACCCTTGCTGCTGACCACTGTTACAAAGCCCAAAACATATAGCAAATACCTCCAGCATCTCCACTGAGCTTTGAGGCTTCTCTTCATCTACCAGGAGGACTTTCCTCTGGGAACAGAGGCAATCATGGCAGCAGAAGGGAAGCCAACACCTTCAAAAGCTGCTTTTCCCAGTGGCATTAAGATGTGCCACAGCTTCTCTGCTGCCAGGCACCACAGTGAAATGGATGCTCTGGGAAGAGAGAGGGAACAGGCTCTTGTCCTTGCTCCCAAAACCTCCAGAAAATGCATGGAATAACCTCATAGCCACATCAGCCACGCCAACTCATGCATGGGTCAGACCACAGCGGCCACGGGAGGGGACAAACACGGTGGGAACAATGTCCCCTGTCCCTCTCCAGCTGCACCCCTCACGCTACAGGGACAGGAAATTTGTAGCTGTGCTTTGGAGGGAGAGAAGGTGTCCACCAGGCCAGAGCTATCCTGCATCACAGGTTCCCTTCAATGGGAAGGAGAGAGGGAATCTGGGCAGGAAAGATTTCAGGACACCGGCAAGCAGCAAAGGGCATCTCACTCAAAAAGTGCTCAGAGGTTTCATGGCACAAAGCAGAAATAAAAGGCACCCCTTTAAGATACAGTGAAAGGAAAAGCGTGTTGGGGAGGAAAGGGAGGGGCTGTGGAAAGGAATGAGAGCAGCTGGAGAGGAATTCCAGCGGGACAGATAGACAGGCAGTCACAAAGTCTGTTAATTATTTAAAAAATAAACTAACACAGAAAAGGACGTCCTGGGGAGGAGGGGGAGGCAGAACCTCAGGGTACCCATCAATTATGCACAAACCAGCTCAGGGACACTGTGAATAAGGTCCTGTGGGCACTGTCACAGAAATGTCACCAGAAGCTGGCCCCAACCCACCGCCCATGACACAGCACGGTACCTCCGTGACCCTTTGTTACCCCTGGCTCTTTGTGTTTGTAACCTGAGTTGGTACCCACAAGAGGAAACAAAGGAACAGAAAGGCTTGGCAATGGTTTGTGTTTCTAACTGCATTGGTTTTCACCTGGCACTGCCCTGGCACTCAGGATGGGGACAGCCTGGAGCCTCCCTCTGCTTTTCCAAACAGTGACCACAACAAACAGTTGGGTGTTCAGCAGAAGCCAACTGCACCCAGGGTGCTGCTGCCAGATCAAGGTAAGAAAGCTGCACGGCAGGAGACACAGGAAATAAATCTGACCTCAGCAATCGCTTTTCCTGACTGCAGCTTGGGCTGATACGAAGCATCTCCTCCAGAGCTGCAGATTCCAAGTTTTTAACAGGATCAGGTCACACACGCCGCTCCTGGGGACTACACAACATGATTTTTCTTGGCTGAACAGCCACCTACGCTGCTGACTTTCAGATCTTTTTTTCCAAGAGCTCCATTAAGAGAAAACCACCAAAACATGACAAAGTGGCAAAAGTATTTCTTCCCAGTTTTAATATTTTTCTTATAACTTGAGCCTTGAAATGATATCCCGATATCTTTAGTAAAGTTCTGGTCCAGAAAGTCTGAAGCTTAAAAAGGGAAGAACCATGTCAGGTTCAGAACAATAATTCTGCATCCTGTGTACCCTTCTATTGCTTCTTGCTATGATGAGAAAATATAAAATATTCCCTAGAAACCAAAAGCATTAACTTGCCTCATGCACGCCATCAAATAGACATTGAACAATAAGAGGTTTGGCTTACAAATGGGTGTTGCTAGAATTCCAGTCTTCAGCCTTGTCCGCATTTTAAACCACAACAAGCTTGTAAATATGAAGACCCAAAACCTTACAAAATCTTAACCCACCCAGGTTGTCCTAATTCCTCCTATTACTCCAGTCTTGGTTTATCCATGGTCAAATGCCTTTTCTTTGCATCAAACTACTCCTTAAATCCGACAGAAACACGCAGCTTGCAAGCAAGAGGGGTGATGTGTGTTTGATAGAAACCACCCATATAAATGAAACCGCAATTTTTACGATAAATCGGCAAATGGGCAAGCACACAGAAACTGTATCTGCCATAATGATTTATTTAAAATAAACAAATCCAGCTGTGGTAAAATAACGAGTTCTCTGCAAACACACACACACAAATTCTGCCTATTTCATTATGAACATATTAAATCTAGTCCCTCAACTCCAGCTCTTGATGATAATTAAATACACATAGATGTACTGCAGTGGATTTGCTCCTGGTAATTTGCATAGCAGAAAATAATTACTCTGGCAATTAGATACAGTGCAACGTGCTGAATCTTTATGTGCACCACAAATTTCTTCTGATGCTTTGGCATCACCCTTTAAGAAATTAATGGCCCCTTTCCTATTAATAGCATGATAGAGTGGGTTCCTGGTGGCTTTGCCTCGTGGTTGGAGCTCTGCTTCACACACATGTTTGGGATAACTTTTGTCCTTGTTGCTAGGGCTGGCGCTGCAAACCTCTTGCTGTCTTTAAACAGCCAGCTCCTTTGCTGGCAGTGGTGTTTTCCATTTGTTAGCTATTATATTGGTCATTTGTCCAATTGTGCTGGTCTTGTCCAGTGATCAACCACACAGGGCCAGGGCATCCCTCAGTTCAAGGGAAATAATCAGTTCGTTCCCCTCCTGTCCAGGCTATTTGTCCTGTCATACACGGGGATGATGCATCTGTGACCGAGGAGAAAAGGTGCAGACTTGAATCTATTTAGGTGAGACTTCTCATCCCAGGCTAAGCTTTAAAATCCCCAGGCTGAGAAAAGTAGTCCCCAGCCATCCTCAGGAGCAAAGGGAAGGATTAGCAGAAGAGGAGCATCAAGGAAAATAAAGCCACAGAACAGATTTGCAGGGCTGAGTTTTGTACTGCCAGAAAAAGCCCAGCCTTTTCTTCTCTCAAGGCATTTCCCTTTGAACATTGGTCATAAAAGCCTGTGAGAAAGCCTTCTCTCCCTCTTGAGGCTGCTGCCTGAGCTACAGCTGGCCCTGCCAGCAGCATCCCTGCATTTCAGCTGAGCCTGTGCTCAAAGGCAGGACACGCCTCAGGGTACTCCCAGCACCTCCGGATCTCCACAGGGTATCACAGCTTCAACATTTACAGAAGGGAGGCATACACAATAAATTTTGATTAACCAAGTCAAGGATTTTGATAAATACTTGAGAACCCATTTGTTGCCAGTGCACATCTAATAATAAAGGGAGAACAGGGGAACATCAAAGATGAAACAGACGACAAGAAGTGTGTGTGAGAGGTGAGACCATCACCATGGGGAGCTTCTCTCCTCACCCAGACAGCTCCTGGTCCTGCTTCCTTACAACCTCAGAGCATTTTTCACTGGTGCTGCCACCACTCTTGCCCTGCTGCCCTGTGCTGCCCCAGGTCCTCCCCAAAGACATTTCTCTCTCCCCTGAGCAGCCCCCCACCCTTTCTGTTGTCCTTCACACTTTGATTTTGAGTGATTTTTAGTCTACTTGCACAAACTGCTGAAGAAAAGCTGACCCAGAAGTGAAGGTGACAGCCTGGGCAGGGGAGTCACATTCAATTCTGCCCCTGACTTCTCACCTAACCCTGGGCATCCTATTTCACCTCTTCCTGTCCACCCCTGCCTTCTTCAAAGTCCTGCTCAGAGATGTCTATCAAAGGCTAAGAACACCTCGAACTTTATGTTTAGCCACTTCAAAAAATCCTGACAATTTTGGCTGAATGTTTATCCCTAGGTGAAACTGCAATGTCATCCACACCCAGACTGTTCTTCAGCAGACTCAGGCGGGTTTCACCCTCCCTTGCCAAGGGTCACGGCCAACTCTGCAGCCTGACCCCACTGCCAGGGTCACACTCTGTGAGGTGAACATGCAGAGGGGCTGAAGTTCTCCTAAAACCAGCCCCAAACCCACCTGGAGGCCAGGCAGGGCCAGAAGGGTGGGATGTGGCCACACAGCACTTTGTGTCACTGAGACTCACAGGCTGCTGCTGGTGGGGCGTGAAAAGGAAGAGGAAAAATGCAACAAAAGACAAGAATAAAAAGACTTCCATTCCAAAGCACAATTAGGAAGAATGCAACCCTTTTTCTCAGGGTTAGGCTTTTTTTTCTTTTTTCTCTCTTTGGCCTGGCTCACGGCTGCCTGCAGATCCCTTTCCTGGTTGCCTAGCAGGGCTAGCATTCATGGCAAGCTGAGGTACACCGTGGATGCTCCCTGGAAGCAGCCTGCTATTTCCTACCCAGATGTCTTTTATTTCAGTCAGTGTCATTGCTTGCAGAGCAACAATAGCACTTTATTTCCATGGCTCTCATCTTTGGAGAGTCTAGTGACAACCTTGCCTTACCTTCAGCACCGTTGTACCCTGCATGAATAGCTCATACAAAATAATTCAAAACAAATCAAGGAGGCTAAACCTGTAAATCCTCCCATTCTGCAAGGCCAAAGGGTTATTTTACAAAGCACAAGCACTCAGGCTACACAGTTCTGCTGAAGTGCCCTGTAACAGTCAAGAACAGCTGAAGCAATTAGCAATGCCCCATCTCCTCCAAAAGGCACAGACTCCAGGGAAGGAATCAATAGGAAAACTTTACAATACAGAGCCCTTAGCTCAAGACATGTTTCAGGGATAAAGCCTTTAAAAGGCAGGGGATAAGATGCTAGACTAGAGCTTAGGAAAATACTAAATTCTCTCCCTGAATATCTGGCCGTGATATGGGTTCATGGGCTCTGCCATGTAAATTAAAAGATATTGATATTTGTTTCCTTCATCAAATAATTTGGAGTCCACTGACAGAACAGGCTGAATAAGAGTGAATGAGAGTTAATAAGAGTTAAACCTCTGAGCTATTTATACCTTCTTCCTATTTAACAGAACGGTTTTGACTCTGAGATGTGCCAGAACAGGCACAGGGATGAAATTCTGCAAACTTCCAACCACAGGCACCACATTTGCAGGATAAGTGACAGGAGATGATCCATCTCCCCCTGCTTAGGTTTTGAATGGGATTTGTGACACTTGTGAACATTTGTCCACTTGTCCAAGCAGGAGATTCAGTTTGCTGATTCCTAAACTCCCATGGCTCTAAAAGCTGCACTTTTTACAAACAGGAAAGGGAAAATATTCTCCTACACCTGCTGGCTGCATGATGGATGGAGAGGCAGTTCAACCTCTCGAACACTTTGTATGGATTCTCATGAACAGAATTGGAGTGCGGATTTCCAAAATACTGCCTGAAAGGTGAAGCCTACCCAGAGCTTTCAAATTTAGAAATTTCACCTTCACAAGCCTGTATTTCACCTGAGATGCTTGTGATTTGTCTGTGCCTTTCATCATCATGCAAGCACCTAACACCTCTGCTCCATAAAGCACTAAGAACAGGACATAGAAAAATATTGTGATTATAAAACTGATTTATTGTTTACTCTCACAGGCCCTAGTTGTTACTTCCACTGAATTCAATGGGAGTTTTGCCATCAACTTCAATAGGGTGGAGCAGAGCCAGGGACTTTTGTCTGCTAATTCCTTGTGGATCATTTACAGCTTTCCAAGCACCACTGCAAAAATAAACTTCAGATTTTTAAAAAACCACACGCACACACAACAAAAAACCAACCGGAGTTAAAATGTGTATAAAGACCCAAAGAGAACCACTGGCATAATATCCCTACAGTATTTCAGAATAACTCATTATTTACTCATTAAATCAGCAAACGACAGCTCCATTTCTCAGGATCAGCAGTGTGTGCATTTCTCATGCCGGCAATCAAATTATTCACAAGCCATGTACATAATTTGCTCTTGAATATATATAGATAAAGTTTAGATATAATGGCTTGGGCTCAGAGCACAGAGACATGGCCAAAGTGAGCTGGATAAGTGACAGTGCTGTGGGGTCACTTGCATCTTGACATCTGTGGCATCTCTTGCATGGATGTCTTTGGACATTAAATAGGTGAATGGGAGCCAAAAAAAGGGAAAAAAGTTGAAAACTCATGCACCCCCTATTTCTTCCACATTTAAGGTGTCTCTCCAATCTCAAGTGACAAAACTCACCCTCAGGATTGAGTTTGTGCATTTTTGCACACCATTGTCACATGTTTTCAGACAGAGCTCATCTGAAACTAAATATTTTCCCTGCAGAAGCATGGGAAATGTCACTCTTTTCCAAATTTCTACCAAAGAGTCAAAAACTACAGCCCTGGATGAAAATGGGGCAATGCTCCTGGATGAACCTCCACCATCTTTCTGAACCAATTCTCATGTCAACTGCTTGGGAAAAGTAGGACTAAGACAAAGGGGAGCTGAAAGCCTGGGGCTTGAATGGAAACTATAAAAGGAACAAAAGTAGCAGCAACAAAACTCCAAGGACTCCTTTGGCACCCAAGGAGGAAGCTTAAAATACAGCCAGCGTCTCTCAGCCTTTTTTCCCTATCTTCGTCTAAAAAAAACCGAAAGAAAAGAGACAGCTCTTCGAAACAATCTCTTTCTGTGTAAGCTGTTGCCAGAGCCTCAGAGAAAAAGCCATGGTTTCTGTGCCAGCCCATTCACATGGCCAGGTGAAAAGAAACTCATTCCTTTACAGCCTGTGCTGCCCCACACAACATCTGCTGAGAAAGTGGGATGGGAAACACCAAAAAGGGGAGAAGAGAACAGCCGAGGCCTTCAGGTTAGAAGGGCAGCCTGTTCCCACCAGGGAGCCCCTCTTTCACTCGCAGACAACTGCTGCATT
This sequence comes from Acanthiza pusilla, assembly GCA_036630365.1. Taxonomy (NCBI): domain Eukaryota; kingdom Metazoa; phylum Chordata; class Aves; order Passeriformes; family Acanthizidae; genus Acanthiza; species Acanthiza pusilla. The sequence goes on along the minus strand of JAXCHO010000004.1, from coordinate 14,700,913 downwards.
TGACATTTCAATGGGAACTGAGGCAGAGCAGGAGGGAGGGCGATGGAGGAGGGGGCGGTGGGAGAGCACATAAAGGGACCGGAGTGAGAAAGGCGAGGAGACAAAAATTCTGCATCTCTTTCATTTCTGCTTTCAGGGTTTTGTTTTTTTTTTTTTCCTCCCCATAATATGAAAGTCAGGAGAAAGAGGAGAGTTTATTTTAAAATCACACAGATAGGCAGAGAGGATTGGTCCTGCTAAAAACTTCAAGATGAATCAATTTTATGGGGCTTACAGAGCAAAATTCTTTTTTTTTTTTTTTTTTTTTTTTTGGTCATCCCTTTTTTTGTTTGTGTTTTCAATGAGAAGGGAAAAGGATTTACATAAAATAAACAAAAAGAATGAATAGCAGCAAACCCTGCCATGGGCACCAACAGTGGATGCTTTTAGAAGAGTTACATGAATATTGTTTCAGTGTTCAGCATTGTCTGAGGGTTCAACACAGACACATTCATCCTGGGAAGTAATTCTGGGGTCCTGATCACTCCATACAAACTCCTCAATGAGAGCTGCATGCTTTTTTAAATCTGCTTTATTGAAACTTTCATCCAAACACATCAGAGTAATTTTGTAAAGGCTTCAAAGCAGCCCTGTGCCATGAAAGGGTATTATCTCCATTTTACAGAACAGGAAACTGAGGCCCAGAGGGAATCACGCAGGCAGCATCCAGAAATGAATCACTGGCAAAGCCTGGAATAAAACTGGTTCCCTGGAGCACCACACTCATCTGCAGTGAATGCAGAAATGGCCTTGGCTAAGTCAGAGTCTCTCTCCGCTGGGTTTTATGTCAAGCCCAAATATGCAAACCGAAAATAATCCAAACGAGGCTCAAACCAAAATAGCGCTTTCGTATCCACAATCAGTGGATGTGGATTCAGAGAGAGCACCAGTCCATGTGCTGGGAAGCATAGAGGAACATTTCAGTGTTTGGGCAGGGGATAAGTGGATGGCCAAGGGGGGAAGATGACAGAGGAGAGAAGGAACAGCTTCTTTGAGGGGAAACTCAGGGGGGTTAGGGGCATCCCCAGGAGGTCGAGGTGAAACTGGGGTTCTGCTTCCACAAACCAAAACAGGAAATGAGATATTTCATCCACAGTTCATAGATCACAGAATGGCTTGGGTTGGAAGTTACCTTAACAATCATCTTGTTCCAACCCCTCTGCCATGGGCTAGGACACTTTCCACCCGACCAAGTTTGCTCCAAGCCTCATCAAACCCAATTTCTTTTCTCAGTAAGGATTCCCATGAATTCCACTTCTGGTCAGTAAGGGAGGCAGAAAACCACAGAGCTTTCAGGATTAACGCCACGCTCAACACTCAACACACGCTGTGCAGCAGCCAGGAGTGTGTGTTATTTGCTTGGGACGAGGGTCACACGCAGCAGAGAATCTCCAAAAAGCCACAGAGCCCTCAATGTCCGGGCTATAACTCAGAAGTGAGGATTAAGAGGTTAAAACGCTTTGTGTTCAGCTGGAATCAGTCTAGAGAGAGTTCAGCATCACTTACCCTTTTGTGTGTCAAAAATAGCCAATCTTTGATCCTTCTTGACTGCTGTGGCTCAGCATTGCTTCCTTTCTGTCCCTGCTTCCCTCTTCACACACACCAGTGGGTTTCTGGTCAAGGGCCAGTCTGCACTGGGGCAGATCTAAGGGTGCTGATTCAGAGCCACAGGTGCTTCTCAGTCACCCTGGCCAGCTTGGGATGTGCCACATCATGATGAGCCAGGGCAACCTGGACCTCCTTCCTGCCAGCCCATGGCTCTCCAGCCTCTGCGTTTCTACGTTTAAACATTGTAAGCATCTGAAAATCCGTAAGGTCTATATCAGAAAGCGTAGAGAGAACTCAGCAAGTTATTTTGGAGTGGTTTGAGGGTTTTGTTTCAAGTCTGAAGACTCCCAACAAACACCTCTGAGCTGCGTGTTGCTATTTTCCATCTGCAAAACAGGGGAAAAAAATACCTACATAACCTACCCACCGTGTGGGGAAGATAAAGCTGAAAAAGTACCAGTGAGAGGTTAAATCATTCCCTGGTGCCTCACAATCAGCTGTCAGGGAGAAGACAGCAAGAGATAGGAAAAATTGAAACTCCTTCTCTAACTATAACTAAAGTTGCCCATATTATTATTGTAGTTATAAAGTGAGTTAGGGAATTTTCCTATATCACAGTGTATCCCCTCCCCATCCTGCAGTCCCCAGGAGAAGTAACTAATCGAGTGACAACAGAGCAGAGCCAAGGAGGCTCTCCCAGGTGATGAGGACAAGTCCAGAGGACAAATCCATCCCCCTCTTGCCATCTGGGCTGGAGCCACCTCCCTGTGCCCAGTGCTGAGCGGTTTCACTGTTCTGGCTGCCACGGTTTGTAACACACACTCAGACACCAGATATCCACGGGTAACAGTGAGTAATGTGCTGGCTGCTATCTGCCTCGCTGAAAGGGTGATAAGAGTCAGCCAGAGATAGTCTTGCTTCCCAAATTAGATAGCTAAATGATCAGGCCCTTGGAAAAATAACACCACAAGCCCTTCCCCACCATTACCTTTCTACTCACCGATAAGTACTGAGCATTGCTAAGGCAATGTTAACTGCAGCCTCAGCCCCCAGACTTTAAAAAAGTCATGACTCAGACAAGATCATGAAATTGGTTTAGATTTAATGTGACTTTTTCCATTAAAAAGCTCATTTGAATGAGCTTTGAGTTTTCTCCTCACTGCCGGACTAGAAATGGGTTTTAAAACTGAAAACGTGATCAAGAGACAAGTTGCTGTTCCTGCAGCTGTTGGACTTCAGAGAAATATTTCCATTTGCAGGAAAGGTACAACTTATTCCCAGACAAGAGATGTGGCGACAACGTGTCTCTGTCAAAAGCATTCCTCAGGCTAAGTGAGGCGTCTTCTCTGCCCTCAGCTCAAGCCAAGTTTTTAAGCTCTAGTTCATATATATTCCCCCCCAAAATAACTGCCTCAGAGTCACAGACATGTGTTAGCTCAAAGCACAGCTCGATGATAAATTTGCTTTGCTGCAGTGGTTGATCCACCCATTCACACCGACAATTTGTGGGTCCCTTCCAGTTCAGGATATTCCACAATCCATGAACAGGTTTTGGCCAATAATTTCTGGCAGAGGCAGGGCAGGTGCCTGGGTGGGCATTGAGGACAAGCAATGACACCTGGACACATCACTGATGTTTGCTTCGGGGCAACAAAACTGAGTTCCTGAGACCTTTGGTGACTACTTTGAAATCCCTCCCTGCAGCAGGGGTTTGTCCTAGAAACGATCAGGGAGGGACCTCGGATGGTTCATGCTCTTTGAAGTCTTGTTTATGTCCGAGGTCCTGTCTCCAGTGCCCTCCTCCACAGCAAGGAACACAGACATGCCTCAAGGAAGCACTGAAATAGGGTGGAAGGTTTGTCTGGGGAGAAATAAAAATAAAAATATCACCCCCCACACATCCGAATATAAAATAATTTAGAATGTGACAATAAAAGGACTCTGGATTTGGAGTTTTGGTGGCACTCATCAGCTTTATCTGCCTGGTATACAAAACACTGTAGATCCACACCTCCCAAAAACAATGAGATGAAAGATCTGGGGTTCATCACTCACTGAAGACCAAGTTGATCGCAAAGTTGAGATCAGACTTCAGCCAAACCTTCCTGTGACCACAGGAACGTGCATGCACTGCACCAGTTCTGCTGTCAGTGAGCTCCTGGAGCAAGGACCATCTTTGTACAGCTCTTTAACACCAGCTTAGCACCATTTAATTTTCCATCCTGAAAGGAAAGCTCTGGTTTGCCAGGGCAGTGCTGCACCACTGGGAGGCCTGGGAGCTGCAAGCACTGAATTTGGAGCCTTCTCTATCTTTGGCTCCTTAATCACACCCTGAGAAACTGAGGGGGGGGAAAAAACAATCAGAGAAAAAAATTTAAATAAAAATGTAACAAAGTCACCTCTGAGATGTGCATGGGTACTTTGCCTGCCTGCTGCTACAATTAGCAATATTTTCAACTGAATTTAAAGCAGATGAAAGGCCTGAAGGGTAAAGCCTGCTAACTTTGCCTCCCACCTGCCCACCAGCTCCAGAAATAAATCTTGTGGGTTTGGAAACAGCTCCTTCCCCACCTCTAACCACAGGCCTGACAGTCCCCCCAAGCCTCTCTGTTTCACTCATTTCTGGATCTTTCACACACACGCAAAAGTATTCACACACAGAGAGAGCTGCGCACTTCCAAACCTGACAGGTAAAATTATTCCCTCCTTCTGCAGCCCTCCTAATTGCCTCCCCTGGGTTCCCGCGGAGTGCAAACGTCACTGGCTAAATATGAAGTTCACGCGGTGTCACCGTGACGCCTTTCATTAGCGCCATCTCCGTCCCACGGCTCAGCCCTGCGCTCCCTCTCGTTTCGCTGCCAGGACCCACGTGCAGCCTGCAAATCTCCAGCCCGACTTTAAATCATTATGCCAATTGCCCCCAGCTATTTAAAGGTCATTTTTCTCAGGGAAGTATTTGAAAGTGGATGGTGATATTTTTTTAAAAACAAAAACTGTGGGTTTTTTTTTCTAAAGCGCATTTTGTTTTCTCTAAAAGCATGTTTTTAGATGGGCTTTCTCTTGACAGTTTTCTCAGAAATTATTGGTAATTCAAGACCTAATTCATTCAACATCACTGAAATGGAGTTATGATATAAGGGTTATTAAAAGGTTTACAATATTTACCATCTTAAATCTTCACTGCTGGAGGGTTGTGATTGGCCAAAGTCTCTGCATTTCTTTTCATTTTATTTTTTGGAACAAAAGTGAATTTCATGGTGAATTTTCAAAAGTGAATTTACCCTTCACGGAAGCATCACCTTCACAAGCTGCAGTTGTTTATGTCTTCTGAAATCCAAATGAAGATCCATGCCACCCGCAAGGAACAGCAATGATTTTAATTGGATTGTAGGAACTATCAAGAGATAAATAAGCAACAAAAATAATTAGTATCAGCAGTTCCTTGTTTGCAAATTGGGACCTGCAACACTTGCTCCTGAGTTGAGGATGCAACTGCAGTTCTCCCCAAAGGAGACATTTTGAGCCTCATCCACAGAAGTGATGGGACCTTAAAAATTAAAGAATCAGGAGACAGACAGAAGAAACTGCATGAGAACTGGACTTAACCAGAGAAAATGGAAAAAATGGAGAAAATTAATAAATCTGACTTCTGCTGGCTGTGGGTTACTCAGAAAGCAGCAGTAACAAATTAAGATTTATTGTGTTAATGTACAGAAAAATTCTTTAGCCTGATATTTTCCAACAGAGTAAGTTAACAAACAGAATTAATTGACTGATTCATAACAAAATAAGCTACCTTCAAATAGTTTAGATTAGTGATAGTAATGAACAGCAATGATAGTTGTTTTCCTCTTTAAAAAGGTGCAGATAATAAAAGCAAAGTATTCAAACCCAGATGCTTAGACCTGGGCTCCTGAGGATATATTTGGGCATCCAGCATCATTATTCTTATTTTCAAAATGTTCTTGACAGCTCAGCAGCTTTGAAAACCAGACCATACTCTTGGTAGACAACCAGGAATTTTTGAAGTTCATGATTTTAAAGGACATGACTAAAAACATTGAAAATGAACAGCTAAAATATCAAAGCACCCACTGACTTCCCAATTGATTTCTTTCAACAGTTGAATCTGTTGGTTGCAGATTGAACAGGGAGTCAAGAAATCCCATTTCTATTTCCAGCTCCATCAGTAATGATGTTTGGGAGTGTTTCTTCTAGGAAAGATCATCTTCAAATCCCTCCTTATCAGATAACAATTTGTCAATGTTGGTTTATGACAGTGAAGCCTTTGCATTAATAATCACGGAATCATGGAAAATTTGGGTTGGAAAAGACCTCTAGGATCACCAAGCCCAACCATCACTGCCACAATCACCACTCACCCACATTCCCAAGCACCACATCTCCGTGGTTTTTGGACACTTCCAGGGATGGCGATTCCCTCACCTCACCTTAAAGGCAGAACCCCTGTAGCTCAGAGCACAGACTGGGTGTCAGGACGGTGATTTTCCAGCACCCACCAGCCCAGAGCTCGGCCGTGGGGGATTCTTCCAGCCCACCTTGGCTCCTGCTGCCCCAGACCTGACTGCAGCATCCTCTTCCAGCCTCTAAACCAGCTCCTTGGTGACTGCAACAGACCATTTAGGATACAAACAAATCTAATAAAAACTGCTGCTGTCATAGGTAGCTATGAATTTATATTCCTCCGTTGCAGAAAATGCATGACCCTTATCCAAAAATATGGAAGCACTTTTGCTCCCCCCGAGAAATACCTAAAGCTAGTCAAAGCTGCAGGAATGCATACATTTATCCCAGCTGTGGGCTGTATCTGCAGATTAAACACCATTTGTTCTGGGTCTGACAGAAAAGTGAGATGGAGAAAAATGTGTCAAAGACAAGAAAAAACCCAAACCAGTCAGGCAATGGCTAGTAACTAAAAGCTGATTCCCAGCACAGGTGTCTTATTTCCCCTCAGGGCCAGCTCCTGCTGTTTGTGGCCCCCTCTCCCCAGATGCTACAACTCAAGAGGCAGCAGGATGGGCTAATGAACAGACTGGAGCATTCACCTTCCTTTCCCCCTCCTCTTCCTTCTGCTAGCAGAAGCAGATCAGCCACCAAGCCACTTTCCTCCAGCACACCTTACTTCTCTCCCCATCCCAGCTCTATAATGCTGTTTAAAATACCCTCAGAAGATGCTTTTCACTGGACAATGGTGGACACTTGCAGGGTACTGCAATTAGCAGCTGGCCCCCCACCAAGGATAACAAATGAAGGAGAAAAAAGGGAGGCAGAAGACAGAAGAGGATTTTCGGCCTCAGGTGCTCAGGCACTTCAGGGTAAAAAAAAACCAAAAAACAACAAAACCATCCTTGTCCTGTGTTTCCGAAGGGTTGGAGAAGGTACAATTTGTACAAAGACAAAGGGAGAGACACAGCTGGATCCAACGTGTCTGTACTCATCCCTTTCTTGCAAGCACCAGGGGAGCAGAAACCTTTCTGCAAGCAGGTCCCCACCCCCAGCACAGGTTCTTCCTTCCCTTCCTGCTGCAGTCACACCTTGGTCACCCTATTAAGCAATGCCAGCCCCACCAAACTGGGATGAGCTGCTGACATACCCCCATGGAGACTCTGGAGCACATCCTTCCCTTTTCTAAAGGCAGAGAACACAGCCGTGCAGTGATTCGGAAAAGCAGAGACACCCAAAAAAACCATCAAACTGCTTTTGGTTAGTAATGTGGAAACAGGAGCCTGGCCAGCTCTTACAAAATACACTTTTGACACTGATCTCCCAAACAGGAACAGACTTGTTCTGGCTGTCTGTACGTGTACACACACCCACACGCACAGATGTGAGAGGAGAGCTCGGCTCCCCTGGGCTCCAGCCACCAGCGCTAACCCAAATCCATCCCCAGAACCACCACTGCAGCTGGCGGTGACCCCACTCTGCTCAATTCCAGGGACACCAAACTGCTGGTCCTGCCACCAACCTGGAGGGGACCTGTCCCCATGGCTGGCAGAGGCAGGTAGGACCTGGAAAAGTAAAGAGGAAGGAGAGATCTGCATCCATCAAGCAAGGCAGCTGAATGAATTGCCCTCCTCGAGAGCTGTGACTGCTCCACGTGCAAATCTTTCAGAGTTTGTGACAATAAATCCCCCCCTCTCCTATTAATAAAATATAATAGCAACCCTGAGAATAATGGCCTATTAACTGAAGGCTTGAAATGACAGAGCCATCAAAAGGAAGGTGAAATATAGGGCTGGGGAATCAGTTTGGGTGGAGGGTTGCAAGTTCCCTGCGTGGCATGTGAGCAGAGCACGACAGATTTAGTGGTTTCTCAGAAAAACAGCACAAAACACGAGCGTCTTATTATTTAAAATCTATCAAACGCACATTTTTAAATTGTTCTCGGTGCACATATGTCAATTGTTTGCTCAGCTCAGAGAAATGCCCCGGCCTGGCATCTGAGCCTGTGGAATAAACAGGTTGGACTATGCAACTCCTGCCCCTCCCACACTACAGCTGTCACGAGGTTTGCAGGATGTGCCACCTGGAAGCAATGGCACAGGTGGCAGCAAGGACAGCAGGGATCATGGAGCACGTGCTAGTCTCTGCCACTGTTAGCGCACATGGAAAATTATATTTTTAATGCTATTTTTTATGCATTTTGTTTCATAGAAAATGCATAGGGAAACGAAATTTAGCTTAAAAGGTTAACTTCACTTAAAGGCTTAAACTCAAGCAAAACTTAAAGGTCTTTAAAAAGCTTTGAGACCAAAAATTATGCCTGACCTTTTTTTTTGCCATTGAGGGGGTGGAGGTTTGGAACCAAATTACAGCTAGGTCTACATTTTATTTTCCAATTTTTGCTCCTTTTGCAAGAATTTGAAATTGAAGAAATGTTGTCCAAAAAGTTAATCCTTTTACCCTTTTCCTTCTAAGGATGCAGTCATCCTTTCTTCTCCCCTTATCTTTTGTCTGTCTCTCCTTTTTGCTCATCCTTATCCAAAGGTTGAATTCTCCAGAACAAATCTCACTCAGTTATACAACCACTAACAAAAAACAAAAAAAAACAACCACCCAATGATTCCCTCCTTGCATCCAGTCTCTAATGCAAAAACTGCTTATGGTTTAATGATGCTCCTCCATGCTTCATTAGCTTTTATCAGTGTGGAAATCAGGTTTCATTCCTAGTTTGCAGACCTGTCACTGGAGATAGGTATAGGAAAATGGAATATATTCCTGGTTTTCTCAGTGTCGTTGGGCTTGTTGCCATTGATTTCGGAGGTGTCAGAAATGTCACCCACGGAGATTTTCAGTGATAGGAGGCTGCTGATTTTCTGATCCAGCCCCAATTAGCAGCTGCCTGATAATTGTTGACATTGGAGAGCTATGAAGCAAATTGGGGGCCTCAATCCAATGAACCATAAATATAAATAATAACCATAAAACTACGTCTGTGCCATAAAACCTCCCACAGCGGCTGCCAGTAACGCCGCCTGTGATTTGAGACCCTACCTGGGGGGGAGGGCTCTGCACTTGGGTACAGAACAGAACCTGTTTAGCCATCTCCAGGGGAGGGTGAAGGCTTGGGCAGGCAGGGAAGCACCACTATTATCCTGCCTTGCCCCAAGTATATCCCAAATCAGGGCTGGGATGCTGTGGGTAGATCAGTCACTGTATCTCTGCCCATGGGGTCTTTCAAAAAGGCAGGTTTTAAGCCCTTTTACAAAGTTCCAGGAATCCCCTCCTTGAGCCTGAAATGACCTATTAAATGTGGTGGCAAATCCAGGGAGCACCTTTAGATTTCCTTTGGGCACATCTCTGAAACAAAACATGACCCCACACAAAGAGACTTTTGCTTTGATTCACCTTTCCCATCACCTTATCTCCACTACTGCTTTTGCATGCATAAACTATTAAAAAAACAGCATATCTGCCAAAATTATTTTCACATCAGAACTTCCTGAGTTCTAATTGCCTTTTCCCAGAAAAGCAGACTGTGACAACTCACTTGAGTCAATCTCTGCTTGTAAAACTGATCTTGATCTTTGCCAACCCCTGGCTGTGGCTGGGTCTTAATCAGCCACCAGGCAGGGAACAACTCAATACTCATTTAAAAGCTACAGTGCTGAAAATCATGGAAATGTGCTCTTCTCTTTCCATCTCTGATGCCAGTCTTGTGCAACTCAGAAAGGCTTTCAGTGGTTTATTTAGGGTCCAGTCCTCCACACCTCTGTGCAGCAAATTCCCATTGCCTTTAAACTGTAAAGGAAAAGCCTGAAAGGTTTCTTAGTTCTGCTCTAGCTTGTACAAAAGGGAAATTTTAATGATTTCACTGCCTATACCAAGCTTAACACACCAGTGCTTGCAAGGAGCTCTGAGAGCCTAGGCAGAGCTGACAGAGTATGAAGTTATCATCCACAAACAGCCTATTGATGTTTTCTCCAGAGCAGCCAAATTAATACAATACCAAGTCCTTGCCCATGTTCTACGTAATTAATTCAACACTGAGATGACATTTCATTTAATCAAGACATATCATATCTTCTCTTTCAGCTGAAAGAAGAACTGAAGTTATAATGAAAACCGGTCAATATATCAACTACCAGCAATTTTTCTCTGTATTTCTGCAGGTCCCCGAAAGCCAAAAAATAGCTGATGCTTTCCCTTCTTGATCGTCTTACCCCTCATTTGATATTCCTATTGATAGAGCAGTCAAACAGGAAAGGAGCTTCTCAGAATAGAGGAGTTTTTCATTTTTGTTACATTTCTTCACAGCAGAATTGGCTACATTTTTTCCCCCCAACCAAAAGTGTGTTTTCATGTAAATAAAACACAGGATTGTCACAGGAGAGCTGACCATCTGGTCCTGCATCCTGACTCTGATGGGGATCAGCCCCAGCTGTTCCAGGGAAGGTTTGTTCCCCATCCTTTTCTGTAACAAGCCCATTTGCATCCCAGAACAGGAGGGCTCGACTCTCCTTCCTGGCTTAAAAGGGAATTCGCAGCTTTCCAATTTTTCTTTTTTTTTTTACATTTTACAAAAAACCCTTAAATATTTTACACTGTGCTTCCAGAAGGGGACTGCAGTAAACAAGCTTTTGTGGACAGCAAAAGAGCTGACTCTTGCACCCCCAAAGTATTTTAGCCAAGATTTGATAAGTTCATCTGCCTTCATACCCCACATTCAATATCCCAGCCCCTTTTCCCAGGGGGTTGCTGGAATTGCCATTCTGGTCCCTGATGTGGGAAGGAACTGGAACGCTGCAAACTTGCAACTTTGTCCAGTTCATGTAAATCAAAGCACAGCTGCAAAATTTGGGAAGGGAAAAAAGTGATGAGGGGGAAAAAAAGCAAAAAAACCTCCCACCACACACATCCAAAATATAAATACTCCTGGCCTCCTCCCACTAGTAAATGTCACTTGACACTCTCACATCAAACCCGTCATCAGCTCGAGAGTTTAAAGGAAAACCACTGCTGGGGTTGGCCTCACAAATCTGTCCCCAGCACCAATTTACATGTAACCCCTCTATATTAATTATTCCTAAGTATGCCACAATGACACATTAAATTTGCATGCTAAAGCCTAGTTAAAGCCTGAACAAGCCAAGACCTCTGAGAAAGCACTGCACAGAAGAGAAATGTATTGTTTTAAATAACTACCTACTGCTGAGCAGGGGCAAGGAACATATTTGGAAGCAGTAAAACTGCTGGAGAGAAGCGAGGATGTTTTGAAAACAATACATTTGGGTCCTGCTAACACTAGAACAAATGAACAAATATATACTGAGGTTGGTATGAGGTGGTTGGTTTTGTTTAAATCAAATAAATGCAAGCATATATTTGCCTAGTCTGGTGATCCCTGGAGGTGGGAGTTCTCTCTGCCTTGGTCTCAGCAGACATGTGGAAAGTGCAGGTAGCAGAAACCATTCCAGTCCCCCAGAGGCTGAGCAGTTGCAGGGACTATCCATAGCTCAGCCAAGCTCTAAATCAAGCAAGCACTGGCCCTGTTGTTCTTTGCATGGACCTTCCCACAGAGCCCCAGGATGGTTTTACCTCACAGCAGACACCATCAATGCTAAGCAAATCACTTGCATAATTATTTGTATTTGCACAGTGCCATCCATTGCAGCTGAAGTCACTGGCTCATTATCCCAATTTTTTAATCAATGGAAGCTTGTATTTTTATTTGTGACTCATTCTGTAGCATTTGTTAAATGCAGGGCCATGCCAGGTGTACTTTTAACACTTGCTTTATTGCCTCAACACGTTTCAGATGGGGTGGAAAGGTGTCTGGCTGCATTTACCCTTCCCATCACATGGGATATGTTGCTATTAATTATAACTTCTGTGTCATATTAATCACATGATATTATTATTTATAAAGCAGGCCTCCACATACCAGTTATAAAAGGATCAAATCTTATCATGCCCTGATGAATCAGAGTTCAGTATATTTTAGGTTCCCCATAATCAGCTGGCAAAGGCTTGCTTCCAAACAAGATTCTGTTTATTTTTAGGCTAGTAATGAACAAACAGCAGGAGTCCACAGGAGAAATAAAGGAAGAGCCTCTTCTCTGGGAAACAGAGTGATCCTAGAGCTGCTGCTGGAAGAAAACACCTACTGCTCATTGCATCACACCATCATGCCAAAAAATGGCCTTGGACCTGCAGTTCACTGGCTCCAAACCCAGACAGATTTTATGAATGATCAAGAGAGATTCCCATCTGATTATTTTTTCATGTCGTTAAGTAAAATAAATAGGAAAGCCTCACTCAAACTCTTACCTAACAACAGCTAGTTGTTAGGTGCTTCAGTGCCCAGCAAGAAGATTTCCAGCAGCAGCCCTGCACCTTGGAGAAGAACAAATCCTGCAGTGTGATCCAAGTGAGATGTACCAGGGTCACCATACTCAGCTCTCTATCAGCAGCCACAGACATGAAATACTAGCCTGGAACCAGCTCTAGTATCTACAGAAGTCTGAAATCCTTCATTATAATCATAATTGAAATAAATCCAGGGAAATGCCCCATCTAGTCAAGCTGGAGCAGGACTGGAAAGGTCCTTCCTCCTCCTGGGGAGGGGATGTTTGCATTGTCCCAGCCCACAGCACATAAACCTTTATCCTGCAACATCATCAGGTTGGATCCTGCCTAAATAGAATCACTGAAGTTGGAAAAGACCTTTAACATCATTAAGTCCAATCTTTAATAAGGGAGGCAAGGTGATGGCTGTGTCCCAGGAGCCTGGCTCCTCCAAGAACATCACAAATTTGGGGCTTCTTGCAATAATCACGTCCATCCCCTGCTCAGAGTTACTCTGGAACCTCGTGCTGCTCCCAGCAGTCTGTGACACATTCCTCAGAGAAAGGCACACACAATTAGGAGCATCTGTCATTAAAGCCACTGACAAATGACTCTCACAGCTCTGAGCACACATACTTTGGTCCAGAGCTTTGGCAGCTCTGGAGTGTTGGGGAAATATATGACCCCCAGCAGCCTCCCCCCAGCTTGTTTATCCAGAAAAAGGTTTAATAAGGAGCCTGTTAAAAAGGCCACCGTTTTAGAGCACTCCTTGCCTGTCGGGCAATCAGGTTGGATTATGGTGTTGATCATTAATTGTTGGGGAGGAGGTGGGGGGAAGAAGGGCTGGCTTAAATTAAAAGCAGAACCAGAGCTCATTAGGCACCTAATAAACATGGAATAAAGACAAAAGCATTCAGCTCCTCCCTGTAACCATACCTGGGACCAAGGGATCAGAGCTCTCCTGCCAGTTCATAGGGCTGCTGCTCTTGAATAATATTTTAGATTCAATTTCAAACAAACTCACCACCACTCACTTCTTTCCAGCCCGCACAGGTGCAGTGCAGGAAATTCCCTGGTAACAAAAATAAACTTTTTTTCCCCCAAAGCCTTCCAGGAGGAAGCACTGCAGAGCACAGCAAACTTTTGGCACGCCCAGGTCTTTCAGTGACCAGTCCAGCAAGGACATTTGGCCGAAGAGTGAGTTCAGGCTCACCTCTGGCCAACCCTCACACAGATGGAAACCTCTGACTCTAGCCCAGGTTCCCTGGCTGCTCTCCCCACCCAGCCAAGGAACTCGGCCACTTTGTCATCCCCCTGGAGCCCTCGAGTACTCTTTTCAAGCTTCCCACCCTGTTTTCCAAACTAAGCTGGGATCCTCCTGGCTAATTCCAACAACAACAGCAAAAAAAATCCTTCAGCAAAAGCCCCAATATCTGAGTGCGTGAAGCCAAATCTCACTCAGTAAGTGTGCACACCTCAGCCTCAGGAGATCTCACAGGAGATCAGTGCTGCCAAACCCCAAGAGAAGCTGCAGCACTCCTCAGGACAGCACAGAGTGCCATTCCATCATACCACCTTCTCCCAGGGCTGCAGGGAAGGGAAAAACAATTTAAAAATCAACAAGAGCAAAATCACAGACAGGTCTTTTGCCTCTGAGCTGCCTGTCGCTGTGCAGCCAGAGGTGAGCAGAGTTTAAAGGGAAGGATTTGTATGACTGCCTTGCCAGACAAAGCTCAGATGCTTTTGCCAAGGCAAGACATAAGAAAAAAGATCAGTTTCCCTCTCTACTTTTACTCACGGGATGAAAAGCAGGTTGATTTTAATTAATTTTGCTCATGAATGAGCTGCACTCCCTGGGTAAAACTCATAGGAACTTAACATGAGGTTAACAAAAGCAAACCTGTGGGTAGCTCAGGTAAAACAGAGCTGACACCACTGTTTCCTGTGGGTTCTTACTTGCAAAATAACCACAATTCACTGCACACCATCAGCTCACAGGGATCACTTTCCCCCTAGACAACACCACCTTGTGCCCTGCCCGTACACAAGTGTCAGCAGAGACAAATCTGAACCGAAATTTAATGAATCTGGCTAATTCATTATCTGAAAGACTCATGTGTTTCAGCTTTGTTTCATCCTGATTTTTTTTTCCTTCCAAGCCGAGCACACCAGATGGCCAATACCACTCTCATTGCTAGCTACTAATCAGCCACTTCCATATGATATTTGCCATGAAGAATTAATACAATTAGGTCAGGATGTAAAGACATCATATTATTCATGGCAACAAGCCCAGATTTATTTTTTTATTCCTCCTGCAACTGCCTGCAGCCTGGGTGAGGTCAGAATCCAGGCCCATTTGCACTGCAGGGAGCTGAGCTGCTCCAGGTCTCATTGCACAGCACTCCAGCAGCTGCAGCTCTGGTTTCCCTTCCCTAAGAAATACAGACAAATTCAGTTTCTAAAGGAAACCTTGCTAATGTGTCTCCAAGTGCATGTTTAACCAGAGGATGATGCCCTTGTAACACTTCTCACCTGTATTTTTTAAGATTTATTTTCCCTTCTTTTTCAGGCACTACAATGGATGCAATAAATAGTGATAAAGAATTCCTGAAAAGCAATGGACAGAGTTCTGCTGGCCAAACCCTCAGAGCTAGAAGCTCACAGAGCAGAGGAGGGAGAGCCATGCCATGCCCTTACAGCCCATCATGGTGCTCCTCCCAAGCTGCTCAGCCAGAAGGGAATAAGTGGATCTGCTATCTGTCACTGCTTTGTTATTTTTATTTTTAAATAATTGTTGTTTTTCCCTTCCTTTTGTTTTCCATATCTAAGTAACTGAAATATAAATTATTTTTCCTCCAGCAGAGGTTAGCTCAGTGGCAGGACTCCGATTTCTCTGGGAAGGATAGATCCTCTCTGTTCCCCTCTCAGGGCACATTCCCAGTTCCACATCCACAATGCATTTGATTTATTTCAAGGCTCGTCTTTCTCGTGGCTTAAAACTGTGAGCAAAAGTGAGATTGCCCAGTGACACATGGGAGATCAGAGCTTGCTTGACTCTTCACTGATAAAAACACCCAAGACATGACTTTGGCCAAGCTGAGGGCTTTTTTCCTGTTCCATGGACTCCCTGCCCCTAACAAAAACTCCAGCCCACTCCCACTCCAGCAGAGAGGCCAGGACAGCTGGTGAGACCCACACAGGGCTGCCATGCCTCTCCAGAGCTCATTCCCAAGCAGGGATTTGCTACCTCACCCTGCAGCCAGCATCCACCAGCCTGCCCCTGAGGCAAGCCCTCTCCAGCAAACCACAGAGATCGCTCTGCCCTGCTCCCTCTGGCTACTTGCAATTCCAGACATCTGTGTTTACTCCACGACCCATAACAGAGTTGTTTTCCCTGGAAGGGCTCCATCACTGCCTTTCTCCTGCTGCCTACCATGTGTCCCTTTAGATTTTTTTTTTTTTTTTCCTCCCAAAGAAGGTCTGCATGCTGCTATTTTCAGCACCCTCCCCATGTGCTGGAGGCAATTCATGCTTTGGGACACATGACAAAGGCTGCAGAAATATTTCCTGTTGGTCCTAGGAGAGGCTTCCCTAGCAAAAAAAACATTACAGTGCTTCAAAGCCCCCATTCCCCATGCCCAGCCCAGCACACAAGGCAGATGCAGCCCCAAAGTTTGCTTTTGGATACTACACAACCCAAAAGCACTATGGAGACCCAAAAAGCTGAACAAAGTCATCACATCCACTGCAACACGGTTTCTAAGGCAAAATACTCTCCTTGTTACCACATCCCTCTTGTGCAC
The DNA here is from genome assembly GCA_036630365.1 of Acanthiza pusilla. NCBI lineage: Eukaryota > Metazoa > Chordata > Aves > Passeriformes > Acanthizidae > Acanthiza > Acanthiza pusilla. The sequence continues at coordinate 14,684,711 of JAXCHO010000004.1, read as the reverse complement.
AGGGGAATGTGACCTTCCTGCCTGGTCCCTGAGGGAGCAGAGCAGCCAAAATTCACTGGACATGGACCTAAACCCCAAACCTGTATCTAAACAGGCAGTTCAGCCTCCAGAGCTGGTGCCATCTCCTGCTGTCAAGCAGGGTAGGGAGGGAATGGTCCCTCCCAGGACCATCAGCCTTCACTCCTGCTCCAAATACACTCTCATTTTTCTCCTATATGACAGCAGGACAGCTGAGTTGTCATCTCATCACCTCCCTCTAGAAAGACACTGAGGGACACTGATTCACTGACCAGGACCAACCTCCTGAACTAACATCCTTCACGTTCACATAAATACTTTCTCGTGAGTTCCCATTTCACTTTGTGACCCCAGGGGAAAAAAAATTAGTTTAAAGTGTTTGTTATTATGAATATTATTATTATACAGCAGGGGAGAGGAGAAGGCTGAGGTAGCAATGTGGGCTGAGTGGGACACCCCAGCTGGGTGGATGGGAGGTGGCAGGAAGGATCAGGGGGCTGCAGGGAGCCTGAGGGGGACAGTGCTGCATACCAATGACCCTTTCCTTCATGGAAGCAGAAGCTTTTTCCCTTCCTAAGGCACAGGATTCCTTCTGGCCCGCACTGAGATTTCCTCACTGCTCTGGATGAACTGGGAGGTGCTTGGCTGGGACTGGAGCCTGCTCAGGCTCAGGGGGCCAAGCTCAGAGCAGCACTGTGTGCACCACTCACCCTCCCTGTCCCAGCAGCAGGGAGGGGTCAGCCTGGCAGAAGAGGCTCAGAAGGCTCACAGCCTCAGGTGTGAGCCCGTGACTGAGACATTCCTGCAGAGCAGGAGCCAGAGATTTGTTACCTGGAGAGGGCTGATGCTTGACGAGTGATGTCTTCATCCAGCTGTCCAAAAGCTGCCTGCGGGCAGCTTCTGCTTCATCACGCCAAGAGCCTCAGTGCAAGACTTAGGAAGGTCCTAAAGACATCTGTGAGAGAGGGAGAGGACTGAGAGGAGGAAAAAAAAAATCAGCTGGGGAAAGGGTGCCTCTGGTGTTTCCATGTCAGCTGGCGAGGAGCTGTGCAAGGCTTGCAGAGCTCAGCCGTCCCGCGCCCTCCTCAGCGTGGGACCTGCAGGAACGTGTTCCCCTGCTCAGGAACACTGTCCCTGATCTGGCAGCCAGCCCTCGAGAGGGGGATGGCCAAGCAGCACAGCAGAGACAGAGGGACCTGTGGAGTTGTCAGCATTTTTCTGATTTCCAGAACTTTGTTTTCCTCCAGCGGTGAGGCATTCCTGGATGGAGAATGCCAAGCCTGTTTTTCTGAGAAACTTGTCCAAGACTAGTGACAAGTACCCCATGTACTGCTGGAGGAGAGCCAGAGGAAGGATTTTGGAAGAGGATATTTGGGCGCATCGTGGCAAGGAGCAAGAGCCTGAAGGAAAGCTCATTGTGCAGGAGAGATGGACTCCTGGGTGTCATCCCACCCACACTGCTGGAAGGTCCTGCAAGCACAGGGGAACGAGCACATTACTCTGTGCCCTGCTCCCCTTATCTGCAAATCCAGGCTGGTTCATTACCACCACATTTTTAGTCAACACGTGAGGTTAAATTTATTAGTGCCCATAAAATCCTTTGCATTCCAGGGTGGGAGTTCCATGCAGCACAAACCTCGCTGCTGCCAGAGCATGCCTGTCACTCCTTGGTGCTCACCAGACCACAGCAAGGCCCTTCCTGGCTAGCACCAAATCAGGATATTTTACTAGGGTGTAGTTCACTTTTCCTTCCTCTCACGTGGATTTTAGGCTCCATAAAACACACCTCAGAGAAGCCACCATGCAACCACAGCAACAAGACTTGGCACTGTGCACATCTCACTGGGGATGCAGCCCAAATCACGGCACCTCTGCTCCAAGGGGGAAAACAAGACCAATCCCCAGTGCAGAGGGGCTACTTCTCATCCCAGTTGGCTGTTGGGATTGCTGGGATCAGGATGGCAACTACTCATAATTCACATTGCTTGGCCATCAGATGGGAACAGTTTTGTGTTTTGCCCCTTACCCAGCCTGGATCTCAGCCAGGGCATCACAGCAAAGTCAGGGCCAGAGCAGGAGCGCTGGGACATCAAAAGGAGCCAAGGAGACTGGCCAGGGACAAGGTGAGAGACAGGCACTCCCTGCCTGCTCTGCTCAGGTGGAGCTGTTCAGGAATATTTTGGGTTTGGCTAATCCCCTTTCAGAAACGCATTTCAAGCACAGTTTCTGAAGGTCCTCGAGGCAAGACAGCTTCAGCTATAAACCTTTGGCTACAGAGTGAAACTTAACCACGCTCAATTTACCTCCCCACCCCAGGGCACATCAGTCGTGCACTGGCTTCTGGAGTTTCAGGTTTATGGCTCAGCAACACGAAGGACAGGAAAATGGATGATCTTGCATCTTGTCTGAAAGATGCAAGGTCAGAGAGGTTTTCCTAGTCTGCATCGGGAAGAGGATTGTGGATGGTGTTATGGGAAAGGATAATTCCATGTGTTTGCAGCATCAGAGATGCTGGGAATTTGCTTTCCAGTACATCCCACCAGTCACTGTCACCACCTGGGGAGATGCAGGGGACTAGAGCAGGGTGAAGAGGGTCACATGAAGGTGAAAGGAATCTTGTGCTCTACAATTGTATGCCAGTTCCAGGTCCTCCACTCCTGAACACCCCCATTTCTCCCCCAGCAAACACATCTCCACTTGATGCAGTGCCTCTAAAGCCATGTCTGGGGGCTCAAACAACCCAGAGGACCCCAGGATTTGCACATCTCACCCCCAGCCAGGCTCACCACAGGCCACAGCAGAAGGGTTAAAAGGCTCCACATATGGCTCTCATTGCTCTTCCTTTTATCCTGGTCATGCCCAGCAGGCAGAGAGAGCTGAAGGAGGTGAAGGAAGAGGGTGGGGAGAGGGTTAAAGCTGAGGGAGGCAGGGAGCAGCCTGGCCATGGGTTTTTAGCACAGGCAGCAAGAAAGCTGCTCACCCACCCGCCTCAGGGGACTATTAGGGGACCATGGTGACTTTCATCTCCAGGTCAGCAGTTCAAATCTGGTCCAAGTCAGGGACAACAAAGGTATTATGTGAAATTAATTGCTGGTCTCAAGTCCAATTCCTAGTACATGTGTGTCCACTTCAGTCAAACTTGCACCAGCTAAAGGCCAATTGAGCACAAGGGCAGAGAAGTGAGGGGTGGGGAAGCTCCTGCCTCATTCCCAGATGGAAACCCCCCTTGGGCGAAGGTCAGGGCCATCAAACAGTGCTTGTCCTGCTCTCTCCATTTCCAGAGCCATTGTTCTCACACCACACGTGCTTTTGCAGAGAAATAACTTCGAGATTCCTCAGATTCACACACATCAAGTCAATAATTCAGTCACGAGCAGTGCCTCTAACATGACGCTGGAATCTTGCTTTTCCCAAGGAAAAACGTCTGAGATAACAGGATTGAGTTAGACAGGGAGATTTAAAGGGCAGGGACAGAATTTTTACTCCAATTTTTCACAGCCATTAGCACAACACGAGCACAGGAATAAGAACCCATCACTGCTCTGAAGCATGGCCAGGCAGCACTGCTCTGGCTCACAAGTGCTCTCCTTTAAAGAAAGCAAATGAAAACTTCTGAGGAAAACCACTCGCTAAGATGTTTAAAACAGAAAGTGAAATATCAAAATACTTTTTAAAATCATATTCATGGGAAAAATGACTCAGCTGTTTTAACAGAGCAGGAAATTATGGGATGCAAACAAGAACAAATTGTCCATGCTGGCAAACCAACAGCTCACAGCAATTCTACTGCAGATGGTACCTCCACAGCACCACTTGGGACTAGGGGAAAACACACCAAAACCTGCCTTCGCTGTTCCTGGGGTGTCTTCAGGGCTGCCAGAAACAGCTGTACATACAAAAGGACATTTTTGTTTTCTTCCTGGACAGTGTGCTCGCAGCCAATGGCTGAGCAATGACTTCAAGCACTCCCAGCATTTATTTTCCACCTTTAATCCAAACACCACACAGCTCTGCCTGTCTCCCACAGCAGGGCAGGGCTGCTCTCCAGCCCCTAGGACAGACTCACCCCCAGCTAGCACTCACCCATGACACACACCAGCTCCCTCATGCTATCCACAAGCATTGTCTTGTTTAATTCCTCTGTCAAAAATGACAGCAGATGGTCTCAGCTGGGAAATGTTGCCTGTCCCTGGAGTTACAGCCGTACCTCTCCTGACTGCTCGCCTCTCCCAATTAGGAGCAAATCTGCCTCCTGTCAGGCAGCAGTTCATTCTGCCCCTGCAGCCCACCCCATACCGGCTCCCATTTAAAAATAAAAGATTGCCTTTTCTGAGCTGCTTATTGCTGCCTGCACTGACAATAATTCTGTGGAAATTGGTCGTTGCCACCGCTGATGGCCATTAGCATGCTGACCTGCTTTGACTTCGCCATCAGCTTTGAATATCAAATCGGTGATTAACGACTTCCAGTAATGACCCTGCCAGGAGCATCCCTGTTTCTCCAAGAAGGTACCCTCCGAACTGGGTCATTACAGGAGCTTGTCATTCGTCAGCAATTTAAAAGCTGATAAGTCAGCAGCACCGCACTTGGTGAGGCTGTGCCGCTTTCCTTGGTGTCTGTTGTGCTTTTCCTTTTTCACCAGCAGAGACATAAAATTCACGTGGTTATGGCCAGTACTGTTTGTTTAACAGCACCTGAGAGAATAAAATGAGGAGAATCACTCCTTACTTGCCCCCTTCTGAACCTCTTTCCGAAAGCCTCTAATATTGATCACCTAAGGCTGGGATTCAAAAACATTAAGTGCAAAATTCGTTGTGCAGTTACAGCGCAAAGATGCAATTAAAAAAAAATAATGTCGCACACTATTTCAACAAAAATGCATTTTTCCAGCTCCAAAAAATATTGGCAGATTAATTTTGACAGCTTAGGTGCCCATGTTGTATAAAATAGCACAATTCCCTCTGCGCCTGCTTCCTCAGCATGCGAGTGTAAAACCAATGCAAGTCCTGCACGTGGCAGGGGTGATGCAGATCAGGTGCATCACTGACCAGTGCCATGCACAAAGTCATTGTTAATGATGACAAAACACAGCCTCAGAGACAGAGACACTTTTGGTCTGCCCAGGTACTTTGGCTGCTCTAGAAAAACAAATCTTTAACAAAGCCTGGGCCAGAAAACCCAACCCAAGGGTTTAAAAACATCCCTTTGATACTTTTACAGGGCTTTCTAAAGAGCTCCCTGGAGCTGCATCCAGCCCAAGCCCTGCAAAGAGCAGGTGAGCCATGCTTGGAAGCTGCCTTCACATCTGCAAGTGCTTTGTGGTCCTAGAGAGGAAGAAAGAGGAAGAGGGGATCCTCTAATGAGGTTATTACCAGTGTCTGGCACTGCAGCAGGGCTGTACAATGCCTGCTGCACTCCTTCCTCCTACAGGAAAGGAAAACCCTTTGTGGGAAGGATTTAAAGGGCTCTGACTGAGATGCCAAAGGTACCATCTCTCAGCAGAGAGTCGGGGCCATGGAGCAGTTTGGCAGGCAAAGGAAAAGTCTCAGGTATTCCCAGCAAATAAACAGCAAAGAGTCTTCACCACCAGATGTGCTTGTGTGTTTACAGTCTTGGTTTACCTGGCAAACTAGAGCTCATTTAGGATTATTGGACTGCATTTGGTGCAGAGTCTCTCCATGCCTCAGTTTCCTTCTTATTTGCAAAGGGTTAACGCTGCCTCCAAGACAGCCAGAAGTTCCTATTTCCATCTATTCCAACGGTAATAACCTGGTCCCAGGAGGAAGGAAACCATCAGGCAAAAGCCATCACTCACATCAGCATTGCCAGCAGGCCCAGAGACACAGAACAAAAAGCTGCTCTCCCTGACCCCTTCTCCCCACACAGAGAGTGGGGAGAGTCTGATAGAGCAGCGAGCACAGAGCGACCCCGAACACAAAGAGCATCCTCATCCTATCACAGGGATGAGCCACATCCTGCTGCAGACCCCAGAGACCCCACCTTCCATCACAGACAGCTCTGCATCTCACAGCTGCCACCCAGCAAGGCTGAACCAGAGCCACAGCAACATCTTCTCACAGCCTGAGCTGCCACACACTCCCCTCCAGCCTGGTCACTTGTTGGGAAAGCACCGCAGCAGAAGAAGAAAGACGCAGCTCTGGTTGTTCCTTACAAATAGTTGAACAAGCAGACACCCAACAGGAAGCCCTGCCAAGGCTCCCTTCTCCTACCTGCTGCTGGAAAGCTTTCTCCTGGGTATTTTTGCTCATTTCATTGCAACCTCAACCCACAGCACATCTCTCTTGGTTTTGTTTTTCAGTTCTTCCACTTGCATCATAGCACATTTCCAAATCATGACCAAAAAACCAAACAAATAGCAACAACAACCAAAAAAAAAAAAAAAAAAAAAAAAAAAAAGGAAACAACAACCAAAACCTCCCCCCTCTCCAGCAACAGCTATTTCCTTTTCCAGCCTCCCTTTAGTAAGTTCGGTGAGGAGCCAGCTTCCTCCAGGGCTCCCATCAGAGCTTCTTATCAATTAGGGTATTGGCACCCAGCTGAGCCTATCTCCCTGCTGGGACCCATTAACACTAAATCAAGACAACCCCAGGCCCTCCTCCCCGATACAGCTCTCCTCTCTATCAGTGCACAGGTCTGTGCACAAAACCCTCCAGAGGCCGTGGGGTTGTCCATCCATCCCGTCTGGACAGGCAGGGATAACGATAATGAGTGCCATGAGCAGCGCTGCTCTCGGGGAGCTTTGCCTGTAGCTGTTCTCTAGAACTGGGGCCATGCAATTAGCCTTGCCCCCGTGTCACAGACAGGACAGCGTCAGCTTTTCGAGGGAAAGCTGGAGATCTGGGAATTGTGGGGTGCCCCAGGCAGAGCTGCCTTGTTCTTGGTGTATCGGGCGGGGAGTGAGCCCCTGGTGCTCTCTGCTAAGCACTGGATCCAGTGTCTTATGCTTGTGAGAGCAGCACCTCCAATTTTCATGGCCCTGGGTACACCTAAGTCACCTTTTCAAGGGCTTTTTCCCTTTTATCTAATCACAAGGGTCAGAAAGCAAACACCAGTAACCCGACATGCGGGAAACAAAAGAGCTCCATAATCTTCTTTAACCTTGTGCTTTCTTTAAAGTCTGGATTTACTTTGGTTGGCTATTTGGAGTTGATGCCCTGGGTCACTTTCAAGTGGTTGCGTGGGGCAGAGGGCTGGCCCAGTTTCACAGTTTTCACAGGTTTTTTCCACAGTTTTCTGTGTCCTCTCCTCCACCACTTCCACAGAGTCCCCCAAGGCTGCAGCCCCTCCTAAACCTCGTAGCCATGAAAACCAGAGAAACCTGCTTTCTTCTCCCCTCTCCTTGCCATGAACCCTCTCCCCAGCTGAAGCTGTCAGCGTTGTGCTGAACCCCTCCAGCTACTCCCTAAACACACTTCAAATCCCCTGTCAAACCCACAGGCTCACATGGTTTGATCTGCATCCACCTGTCTCTTCCAGAGCCGTGTCTTGCTCAGTTGTGCAGCCCTGAGCAAACCAAAGCAGCACATGTTCCTCCCTTGCTCCCCTCTCTGATTTATTTCTGTGCCACACATCTCCAAACAGCACACCAAGGTTTGGTCTACTTTTAATATATACGTGAAAATATCCATGTTGGCATTTCCATGTGTATATAAAAGCAGAGGGACAGGGAAAGGGAAATTCATCACATGATCTTGCAACTCAGAGCCAGCCAGAAAGCTTTTCTTCTCCCATGTTTCTGAAAATAACCGGCACACATTTGACTTCAAAGTAATAAACAGTACAGACATTTTCCAGCCATATTTATATCACTGTAGGAGGACGCAGCAGGAGGCTGGGTTAGTGAAACAGTTTTTCTCTCTTCTGCTAATGTTCTGGATGAATTGAAGCAGTACTTCCAGAAAAATTATCTGTTCCCAGGCGAAAATCGCTTTCCTTTGCCCCTTCCCTTCTGTGCTTTCCAGGATCAGGGAATTCACATCAGCGTGAAGCACTAGTCCCATCTCCCTTCTGCTCCCCAGCCAACAGGAGAGGGAGGGACTGGCATTGCCCTGAGAGATGGGCGCTCTGGCTCTGCCTGGTGCATGGACACCATCTGTCTGGAGTGTCTGAAGTAATTTACTTCCCATTTTTGAGGTGTTTGAGCTAATGATACTAATTTATGTCCAGCATATTAGACTCCTAGGGATTCTTGTCGGGACTGACCTTGTGATCGCTCTCCTATTTAAGCCTCGTTGTATTCTGCTCGTGTTTCGAGATCAGCCATGTTCTGCCTGAAGCCCTTAATGACTGTTCTGCTGCTGTTATGAGCAACCTCCTAATTGTCTGTCCTGCAGCCCCACGGACAGCGTCGCCCCACGACTGGGCAGTCACACACAGCCCACCCGTGCCCACCGTGCCTGGCATTCCTGGGGATGTCCTGGTGGTGACCTGGGTGTGCTCAGGGTGTCCCAGACCTCCAAAGCACAAACAGCAGTGAATCCTTACATCACTGAGCTCATTCACAGGGAACAGACTCTCTCCTGTCAGTTCTCTCTCAGGAATTTTGCACCAAACTGTGGATCAGGGTGTGCTTACTCAGCCAAGGAGAAATGCCTTGCACAACATACCTGGGCTGTGTGGGCTCCATTACTTCCATCTCATACAGATAATAATTTCTTGTTATTATGACAATATTAATATTAATGTTAATATTAATTTTTATTATGTTATTATTATTATATGACTAAAAATATGGTCACACTGACCTGGAAGTGACAATCTCCTGAGACCTCTGACCATCCTCAATGCTCACTCTTGCAGCAATCTCGGGATAGATATTTAACCAGGCCCTCTCTGGTTTCCCTCCTGCAGCACAGCTCATCTACCACGCCAAAAAAATCACAGCAGTTCAGGTTGTCCCTCAGGTGACTGTGAGCAATGCACTCCACTTTGATCCCTCCTGAGCTGCCCTACATCACTGTGGGAGCCTGAATCTCCCCACATGGCACATCTGTGACTTAACTACTATTTACAGCAAACCGGCAGCATTTTCTAAGAGTTGTGTCCTAAAATTGAGCCAAATAGTTGTCTGACACATCCATAAAAAACCACAGGTTCTCATCACGTTCTTTCATATGTGTATGGACCAGGGAGAAACAAGCCTACATTTTTGGAAGTTAAAAAATTATTTATATTCTCATTAGATGATTTATCGTATTTTTTATCTATTGCTGAACTGCAGCGATTTTTAGGAAGAACTTGGCCAGAGAGACAGGCAAAATACCTCGCCCAGTTGCTCCCGAGGAAAAGAACAGGTGAAGGGGCCAAGCACCACCACATCAAAGCAGAGCTCCCCTCTTTGTAGGGCCATGAATGAGACTCGTTTTGTCCTCCTGACAAGTGGGTCCCGTGTGGAAGAGGCACACATTGATTCTCGGGGCTGCTTTTAACGCTGCGGCAAAACCAATCAACTTGATGTCATCGACGGCTTTTGAGACGCTGCCTAAGCATCTCTGGAGGGCGGAGGGAACAATACAAACCTGGAAAGCCCTCCTTCCTTTCAGCCTGCCCCGCACTTCCCCTCTCGCCTTGTTCTCCTTCTCCTCTTTATTAAGCCGCTTTTGTGCGGCTTTCACCCATTCTCTCCGACAGTGAAAAAGTCCAAGCGAGCGAATCTCCTCCTCCTCTTTTTTTTCTATTTTTCCCCGTTTTTTCTCATCCTTTCTCTGAGCAGGGCTTGCCGGGGATGGCGATGCTTTCAGGGCGGTGGGGTCCCTGCCTCGCCGCTTTGTTGGCATTGTGCTGGCGAGGCGGTGCAGGTGCAGCGGGGCTTTGTGCGGGTGTTAAACACGGGATAATTAGCCGCAGGGAGGGGAATGGGCACTGCGGCCGTGGCGTTCATTGCACACAGACATTCGGGTTCTGCACGAACCGGGATGTGCCCCCCGAGCACCATCCCGGCTTCTTTCTACCCCTGCTGCAATGCAGGAGAGATTTTGGGAGGCAGGATCACAGCCGGTGTGGGTTCGCTCACATCCTCTCCAATGTGTTTGCCGCAATTGGGGAAAGCTGATGGGAAGAATAAATTGCCATCAGCTCTCCATAGCACCTCCACACCCCGGGAATGGTGAAATTGGCTCAGGAAGGGAGGGAAAGACACAAAATCCTGTAAAAAAACACAAATAATCTGCACATAAAACACCACAGACAGCCCTGGCATCGAGGGTTAATGAGTGAGGGTCTGCCCTGACTTCAGCAGTTTTTCTCTGCAAGCTCTCATGAAAATAAATCTATAATCCACACCATATGCACTTTACGTGGCATTCGGTCTGGATATTTATTTTGAAAGACAAGAGTCTTCAGTTGGTTTCATTTGTCACTAAAAATGAGAAAGAAGAGGCATAAAATCAGCAAAAATGGAAAAAAACTTTGACCCAAACCCAGAATATCTACAGCAGCAATTCCACGAAGCAACAGACATAAGTTTCATCGCAGGTATTGTTGCGTGCTCGCTCCGAGGTGTTTGGCACCAGAGCAACTCTTGAACACTCCTGGAGTAAAGCACAGCGATGGCCTGAGCGCATGAGATGGGCACAAAACCCCACGGGGTGGTAAAACAAAAATGAAAGTTATCAGGAGGTGAGAACTCCACATTCCCTTGGGTCCTCCAACCTCGCATTTCCAGAGTGTGAGCCGCTCCCTATTCACATCTCCCACTTGTAAGCCCAACCAGGTCAGAGCAAATCCCGTGTTGATTTAGCAGCATTTTACATTTACTTTGGACTCGCTTCGTGCTGGTGTAACTGCATAAGTATCAGGCAATCAGGGGAGCAAAGATGTGCAAGTAAAGCAAAATAAACCGTACAAAAATCTAGAAAGGAACAGTTCCAAACAGTCACTCAAATATTTTTGATCTGCAGAAATTAGGCATCTACATTAAGTGTAAGTGCAAGTTGCAGATAACGCTCCTACAGTCCAGGTCAAAATTAAACATCTCATCTTTTATTTCCCCCATGCAGCAAATGATAGTTCAGTAGAGTCCGTGCTTGTGGGACTTTTCCACAAAGGGTTTCAGGCAACATAAAATGTTCCTGGCACCATTTTCAGCTGTGTGTCCCAGAGACACTTAACTCTGTACTTAATTCAGGTTTAATAGGCTGCGATTATATTAAATAAATACCAGCTGAACTGATTATTTAATACGCAGTTATAGCTGTTTAACAGCCATGCAATTGACTGTTACATCTCAATAAACGTATGTTTTTCATCGATCACCTAGTATTTTATTTCACATCCCACAATTTTCCTATATAACTCTTGGACTTTGAAAGCATCGCCGGGGGTTGCCCCAGCCCGCCGTGCTGATCCCATTCACAGCAGGGACGTGCCCAAGAGCTGCTGCCTTTCCAGGGACTCATCACAGCTCAGGTCGCTCCCTTCCACCTCCTCCTTGTGTTTCCAGGTGATGTAAAATTCCTCTTTGCATCCCTTCCAGCCTCATCCAGCTGTTCCAGGCCGGTAACACAGCTGCATCCCTCCACCCTGGCGCTGGCCTCCCTGCAGGAAGTCAGAGATCATTCCACTCTCAACAGGCTGTAAAGAGTTTAAACCTTCAAGAGCCTCTAGAACTGTATAATCCGGATTTTATCCTTTAAAATTCATAGTTCCTCACTCACTGATGCTTCCCGACCAGTATTTGTGCTCTCCCCTTCGATATCAGTTCGCCTGCAGCGCTTCCGAAGGCATTTAACTCAAGCTAAGTGGCATCTTCATCCCGGCGCTGTCAGGCGTTTGGAATGATCACAAGATACATAAATAAGAAATTGTTTCTAAAAGCTGCATCTATCTGCAGCCCAGCCAGGGGAGTAACAAGCTGTTAGAAAAGCACATTTGCTGAGGTCTGACAACTGCACCACAGATACGCAGGGGTTGTGTGCAGGGCTGGTTACCCCAACTAATCACTGCACTTCTCCAAAGGCAGTGTCAAAATAAAAATGATGCATATGAGTGTTTCATTACCTTCTGGTGTTGCTGTAAACAAAATGGGGTTTTTAAGGAATGCATTTTACAATGGCTTTTAGCCCAGCATCTGCAGAAAGTGCAGGCAAAGCCATTTCCATGTATTATAGCAGTGGAATTTCCATGTTCCGGCAGAAATTTCAGGGGGACACGGCAAATAGCAGGTTATTTGTCTGATTTGTGTATGTCAGTGTAAGGTCAGTGAGCCTGAAAATACAAATGTGATTTGAAAAGTGTCAGGGAAAAGAAAAAAAAAAAAAAAATTGTTTTGCACTATTTAGAACTGCCTACCCTTTCACAATAAAAAGACAAACCCCTCCACATTCCTGGCTGTCACAAGCTGCACTTTCCTATTCAGACACCATCCCACCAAAGCCAGTAGTTACAAATGCTCAAGAGCCAATAAACACTCCTCAGGATTTAGCACTGGAGAAGCACATGATAAGGAATAAACAATGTTTTGTTATTACCATATGTAGCTCCCTCCTTAAAATGCCCTGACACGATTTCTCAGGCAGTAAATCAGCTTTCTTTTGCTGATGTGCTAAAGCCCATCTACATACCATAAAGGCTTCTTTTTCCTTTCCATATTCCATATCCCTACGATGGCTTTAATCAAAAGCAAGAGCACGTGCATGAGAAAAGAAAATGCAGATCTTGCATTTCTGAAAAATAATTCCTTTTGCAACTTAATACTCCTCTGAGCAAGTGGAAAAGTCCCATCCTCACCCAGCCAGCATGGTCTTTATTTGCTTTATATTTTCCTGACACAGTCACAGCTCTGCACCGTTCCATCATATGGTAGAGGTATTAATTCACTATTTCCTGCATTATACAATCCCCACTTCCTTTCCAGTTTTCTCACTATAATGATGCTGTAATAAAAAACAGAGGTAATAATGAAATTGGAAAATGGTGTAATTTCTAGCTGGCTGGAATGGAACACAGCTCTGGAAGCTGCTTTGCTACTAACTTATTAAATGAGGGCTTTAAACAGCGTTTGAATGAGTACCCGTGAAGCGCCTCGAAAATCTGCCAACACAGCGTTAGTGGATCTCCAGCAGCAGCCCAAGGACTGACTCACCGATGGACAGAGCCAGGTAGACCAAAGATTCAACAGCTGGGGATTGTGTTCAATACTGACAGCAAAAATCCCTCAGCTGGGGTGTGTTCTGAGGCAGCGTTAGAGCTGCGGTGTGCTCCAGAACCGTAAGATGCTGGAATTGCCTCTGCTCCCAAATTCCTCCTGCTGCACTGGCTGAGTCCTGCCGCATCCCTGGCACAAGCTTTGCTCCTCCTGATTGCACTGGAATAAACAGGATCTGAATCAGGGCATTAAAATGAAGATTGTAATGAGTAATTTGGAGATAACGTTTCCTTTCAGCACACCCAGAGACACACCTTTCCCCTCTTCTGATTTTCAACACCTCGTTCATGCACCTGTGCCAATTCCTTATACGGTGGCCTTTTCCCAAAAGAAGTCCTCCTGATATGGTTAAAGATACTGATCTTCTGGCTGCCTCCAGTTTCCAGAACTCCTAACACCAGGAGAAATGGCATTTCAAAAGCTGTGTGCTCCTGGGAAATGCTGTAATTCCAAGGAGACAGCCTGGATGCTTTTCTCAACCAAGCAGAAGAAATACCCTCCTGCTCCCACTGCACAGCAAATGTGAGGAAGGGAATGCCATTTCCAAAAATTATGACGACAGCTTCTTGTGTAATCAGCTAAATCAGGAATGGAGAAGTTTGGCATGGAGAGCAGACCATGGAGAAGGCTGTCCTCAGCCCCAAGGACACTGATTTCAAGGTCTCTGCTCCATGGGCCCCTCAAGCTGAACCTCTGGGATCTCATCTTCCATTAGTCCCCTCCAAATGCCTCATTTTATGCCTCACCTTCCACCATGGGAGAGCAGAGTCAATCAGGACAGGTCTGGCCTTACCATTCTCCAGCAGGGCAGTGGGTTTGCAGAGGAAAATTTAACTCTTCAGCTCTGCAGAGAGAGATCAGAAACACAAAATGTGGGATTTCTTTTATGAACACCAGCTGGAGCATCCCTGCAATTTGAGGGTTACCCCTCCAGTGCCCACAAGAAAAAGTTGGGCAAAGAAGAAGCAGGGACAGGGTCTCTTGCCAAGCTCTGTGAGCTCACACTGAGCAGCCAGACACAAAATCCTCGTGTGGAAGAAAGCATGAGAGAGTAACTGCTGTGCTCATCTGCCTCCCACGAAACAGGAGCCTGCAGCCCAGCCCTGCCCAGCTCCCGCAATTCCACAGAGCTTTGGGGGCCATAAACAGCACCCAGCTGGTTGCAGCAAAGCTCAGAGCACTTGGGTTTCTGTGTCTGGAGCCTTTGCAAGCTTTGCAAGCACGAATTTACCAGGGAAACACATTTGCAGAGGTGCTGTTGAACTAGAGATGGGAGGAAGTGACGGATCCCGGATGGTGTGGGATGGATGCAGACAGCGGATCTCCCACCGGTCAGAAGGTGATGCTGCCAACCCTGGCTTCCAGCACAGGTGGAGCTGAGCTCCTGGGGAGCAGGAAGGTCACAGTGCAGAGAAAAGTGGCATCCTGCACTCTCTTCCCACAGTAAGGGAGCACAGGATGTTCTGCAGCCCTCACCTGGCTGCCGGCACTCTCCACAGGTCTGTGCACCTGCAGAGACCATTCCCCACAGCAGAAGCCAATCCCAGACTGCATCAGCTGCTCCACACATCAAACAGAAATGCACGACATCCATCTTCCCCCTGAAGGGAATTTCATGCCATTGCTTTTGCATTTTGATCCAATAGCTGTCACCTGAAACAGCCAGTGCTCCCAAGCACAACCAAAAGAGAGAGACACTGCTTGATGCAGCACTATTCCAAATCTGCCCAACACATGATGGATACAGTGTCTGAGTATTTTGACCTCCAAACCTCTCCCTCAGCTTTTCCATAGTCTGCAGTCAGACACAATGGTTGTTTCATTTATTTGGGGTATGTGGGCAGAGATAGGTGTCTGTTGACTGATGGTATCAGGTTGCATAATTTGCTTTTAATTTATATCTGTCCTCCCAAAGTGTCTAGTGGGGGGAATAAAATAGATCTGAGGATAAAACAATGGCTTCAGGGCGGGAGGGATGTACAGAACATGCAGTCCTCCGCTCCCAACACACGTCAGCCTCTGCTGAACACCTGAACAGACATTCACAGCTCCTGTGGGCTTCAAACGATCATGCAAGCTGGAAAATTATGCCTAAATGCTTAGAGCCCAACTAGAACTGGTTTTGGACAAGATACCAGAAAACAAAAATCTGGGATGGTACTAAAGTGCAAGCCTGTGCTAAAGGGATGCTCAGGCAAGCCAAGAGCCAAGGAAGTACAGAGAGAGAGAAGGATTAGCAAAGCAAGAGAGAGCTCAGAGACAGACTCAGTCACACCACCCCATCCTGGGAACTCCTTGGCTTTTGGGAGGGAATGACAATGGAGACCACCCTGGCATGGGACAGAGGGTTGGCTGGGAGCAGGGACAAGGACAGCCACGTCAGGAAGCAGAAATTGGCCATCAGGACACTACAAGGAGGACCAAGACCCAAAAGAACAGCTACAGCACAGGGCACATTGGGAAGGTGAGAGCAGCTGGTGGGATTGCCCAGCACCTCTTGCCTGGCCAGTCCCAGTCCCTGGAACTCATTCAGCAGCCAATCTTTTTGAGACTTTGATTAGGACAACAATCTCTTCACTTGTCAGTGCACAAGTTTGGTGTTTCCTTTACGGCTCCTTCTGCTCTGCAAACATGAGAGCAGCTTGTGTTTGCAAAGACTGGCAGATTGTGTTAATTAATCCTGAGATGCTGAGAATTTTCTCAGCCTTTGTAGTCACACCTGACCTCTGCATCTGCAGAAAAACATTTTACTGCACTTATCACCAGATTTCATTGCAGTCATATTCAGCCATCCTGCCTCTGCCTTGGCCCCCTGGAAGCAGGCACATGCCATCTCTGTCCTCCTAACCTACCCCCACACATCAGCAACTCACCTTTCTCCACACGAGGGGAAGGCTATGGCACCTTCACTGTGTGGCCCCCCATTTGAGTAATATTAAATTCAAGGGTAAAGGATCTCTTGTTTGTCCCTGCCTGCTCACAGGAAAAGTATCTGTGTCTTCTCCAGCCCAAGATCCTCCTATCAGTGATGATCAGCTGACTCTTTACTTTCTCTATAGCTGATTTTAACACATAAAACATATTACCTAGATTTAAATTGCCTTTTTGCACAAAGCAGTGCATTTAACCCACCTGGATTCCCCTCTTTGCCATTCAAGGCTTCCCCGGACTTGAGATTCAGCTCATGACAGGCAAGAACCTGCTTTGCACTGCAGTATTGTACCAGATAATCATTCACACACTGAATTAAGTTGTCTGAATCCCAGTAAAGACGGGGAGCCAGGATGTGAAAAGCCCCACGTAAGCCAAATGTTCATCCAGTTTGATTTGTTTTTAATGCCTCAGCTCACAGCAAGTCTCAGCCGGGATCTGACAGCTTATTCCCACTAACTGGGGTAAACCCAAATATCTCAAAGAGTCAGGGAGAAACATTCCAAATAATTTTAATAAGAGCGTTGGTCACGCCCAGCTCCATCGCTCACATTGGAAGGAAGGAGCTCTTTTCCTTGCTTATCTCCCACTGTTTGCAGCCTGGTCCTGCAAGTAAAGCAAGGAAAAAATATCCATCCCAACATCTGGACCTCTCCATGCCTTTGATAACTGATTTGACTCAGTACCTCATTACAAAGCACAGCAGGACTACAGGCAAAACTGGAGGGGAGCCTGAGACTGGCAGAGAATCTGGGCTCCTGAAAGTAACAGCTGCTTAGAAATAAAGTGATTTAGAAGTCAAACAACATAAAGAAAGAAACAGTAAGATCCAGACCAGGATTAGAATCTTTTGAATGTCCATCAGATTCTGAATCCTGATCCAGCAGGTGAATAAGGCATCCAAGGGCCATGGCTCTCGCGGAGGGTGAGCAGCGCCAGGAGCCAGGACAACACTCAGACAGAGAACAAAACTGGAATTTCAGCAGACCTAGCCAGGAGGTCAGATTGGGTCAGAAAAAGATGGTCCCTCCTGCACTTGGTGAATGTTGGATCCCAAGAGAGGAGGGACCCCCAAGCTTTCAGGTTTGCTCCATACACGAGTGAGCCTCAGGAGGGGTGGGATGGGGTGAGCTGTGCTCTATGCCAAATTAACTTGATAGCCAGCATTTGGTTATTCAAAGCTGGAGACTGTGGGAAGCCCTTAGAAACTTCTCCCTGGGGTATCTCCACTAGTTACCTAGAAACCCAGGCTGAGTTTTATGAGCAGAAAGTATGTTGGGAGGCATGTTTGCCTCATCTGCTTTAAGAAAGAGCTATTTTCCCCTTTTCTCCACCCAGCAATTTCATTAGTTGAGAACTATTTATGGGCTTTAAGTACCCCTCACTTCTTTGCAGCCTGGATTTCCCAGCCTTAAGAACATCCCAGCCCCTTCCACTTCCAGCACTGTGGCCTCACCCAGAAGCAATCTGTGCAAGCTTCCGTGGCATCCACAGGACTTTGTGTGAAGAAACCCTTTATGAGCCTAATACCTCTGCATGCTGTGCTGAGACCTCAGAGAAAACGACTTGCGAGACAGACCTTGGTGGGGAGGGGGAGGTGGGAATGGTTAGGGGGAGCCAGTCCATAATTGAACCCGGCAAGTTTTCCACTTGATTATCCTCTGTTGTGTCCAGGATCTTGCTGAGCTTTCCCTGCAGCCTGTTTGCTGAGCATCACAGAGCAAAGCGCCGAGCAGGGCGCTCTCCCTTCAGCCATCGCTGTGCGCTGCAGGAGAGATTTCCCAAAGTTAGAGCATCGCCTGAACAAAGCCAAAGGGGCTCAGTGGCAGGGAGGGAGGCCAGAGTATTAGCCTTTCACCTCGGGAGGCTGTGGCTCCAATCCTGGCTCAGGTTACCAAAGAAAGTGAGTGTGATGCGCTCCTCCCTGGCCGAGCAGCAGACGGGCTGCACACCATGCTCAGCCCTAGCATCTCTCAGCCCCAGCATCCTTCATCCCTGCCAAGGATATCCATGCGCAGCCCCAGCATCCCTCAGCCCCAGCATCCCTCACCCTGCTGAGGCTGTCAGTGCTCAGCCCCAGCATCCCTCACCCTGCCGAGGATGTCTGTGCTCATCCCCAGCATCCCTCACCCTGCTGAGGCTGTCAGTGCTCAGCCCCAGCATCCCTCATCCTCCCGAGGATGTCCGTACTCATCCCCAGCATCCCTCACCCTGCTGAGGCTGTCAGTGCTCAGCCCTAGCATCCCTCACCCTCCCGAGGATGTCCATGTGGTTTAGAAGTCTCCGAGGGTGCAGGGGCTGGCAGAGAGAATTCAAGCAGACGAACCTAAGATGGTGAAAAGGGAAGTTTATTTACAAGAAAGGTCTTTTATATCCATTAATATTCTAGCAACTATTGGTCAGCAAAGAATCTACCTCCTAAAACCATTGGTCACAACTAAATAACACCTAATACCAAACAAAGAGATTAAGAAAGTAAAAGAATGCAGCTTACCTATGTTCTCTCTGAGAAAGAACAGAAGGAGTTCTAAAACAGTGCAACCACATGTCCATGCTCATCCCCAGCATCCCTCATCCCTGCCGAGGATGTCTGTGCTCAGCCCCAGCATCCCTCATGCCCAGCATCCTTCATCCCTGCCGAGGATGTCTGTGCTCATCCCCAGCATCCCTCATCCCTGCCGAGGATGTCTGTGCTCAGCCCCAGCATCCCTCATGCCCAGCATCCTTCATCCCTGCCGAGGATGTCTGTGCTCATCCCCAGCATCCTTCATCCCTGCCGACGATGTCCGTGCCCGTGCTGGGGCTCCACTGCCCGGGGAGCTTGCCCAGATCGACAGTTTCACAGCTACAAATTGCCAGTGCAAAGGCCAGCAGCACCCGAGGCTGTGAGGGTGAAGGCAGGCTGGGAAATATTTCCCCATTTTTATTTGCTTTCCCTTGGGTTTGCTAATCTTTCTTCTCCAGCCCAACTGGACCAGCTGAAAATTTACTGACGCTTTCTCTCTTTGTCGCTCTGAAACTCACTGTGACAAATTAGGCAGCTAAAAAGATAGAAAAAAATATGGTTTAACTACAGACTAGCTAGGATCATCATTTTTCTGTGGGGAACTCTGCTTTATGTGGGCTGAGCTGCTGGGGGATTTATTTCTTTAATTACACTAGAAAGAAGCAAAAAGAATTGATTCCGGAAAAAAAATCCAACCCTGAACTCAAAAAACATCTCAAGCTCCTCAGACTGTTCCTGGAGATAAGGCTGAGCTTGGCACTCAGAAATGCACTTTTAGAGAGGAAAATTTTTGCTATTCTTCCTTATATTTAACCATAGCCACCAGCTGTGAATTTTTGCAACAGCCTTCTGGGAACAGTATCAAGGACAAAAATACAGCTTTAGAGATGAAGGTAGAGCAGTTTAATGAAAGTTTAAGAAGTGGCTGCCAAGAGGACGGATGGGGTTTTAATTTTATCTGAGATGTGGCCTACTTAGGGGTCTGACATAAGTTTAAATTATTTGCATCTATAAAGTGCTCTGGTTTGGTTCAGAAAAAAGTGAAGCTGAGGTGTTCTTCCGAACCAGCTGGTCTCCTGGCACTCTCAAAAAGGACATCTTAGAGTAGACTTCCCAGCACTTCTAAATTTCCTGCTTCCTGACTTAAAGAAGTGTGTGATTGCTGAGGTTTGATTCATGGTGAGGTAAACACGCTTTCGAGACCAGGTTGGATGGGGCTCTGAGCAACCTGGTCTAGTGGGAGGTGTCCCTGTCCATGGCAGGAGGGTGGAA
This sequence comes from Acanthiza pusilla, assembly GCA_036630365.1. NCBI lineage: Eukaryota > Metazoa > Chordata > Aves > Passeriformes > Acanthizidae > Acanthiza > Acanthiza pusilla. The sequence goes on along the minus strand of JAXCHO010000004.1, from coordinate 14,664,819 downwards.
CAAGGTGAATTTTAAGCTTCCTTCCACCAGAAACCACGCTGTGATGTGATTTCCCTGCTCACATTGCTTTGCAGGAAGCAGGGACCACCATGGCTGTCCAGCAGACACTTTAGGTATTTCTTTTCCCTTCATGGAGGGGAAAAAACAAATACAAGACCTTTTGCACCTGGTGAGGAACGGCTGTTTGTTTAGACAGCCAAATGAAGTCATCGCTGAGAAACGATGCCCTCACACCCCCTTTAATACTCACTTGCCAGAAACCATAATGGAGTGAAATGACCCATCACCATCCGCAGCTGTCTGATACAGCCAGGAATGTTTCTGCCTCCTCCTCAGTCTCCTCTAACCATACAAAAGCCAAACTTATCATTGCCACTTAACACAAAAAAAAAAGTCATCTCCCTAGAATGAAAAGGAGGTGGAAATTACCGCACAACCAATTTTTCCTGCAAATTGCCCTGTGAGCCTTCTAATGAAGGCTACAGCACCCGAGCCTGCCCTGCCCTGGGGTCTGGCCAAAGGATCACACCAACCCCCAGCCCAAGCAAAATTGCCCTAAAGAAGCTCCAAGTTCCAGCACCACCCCTCAAGACAAATGGAATACTGAGCATTTTTAATTTGCATTTTAAAACAAAGGCTTCTAATATCCAGACCATTAACTTGGCTACAAGGCTTTCACAGCAAAACTTGTTACCCACTGTGTGTTTTGTTGTCACTAAGATATATTAAACACTATTAATTGCGATGCCTTGCTATTATGCTATTTGGAGACCTGCCACAAGCCTGCTTCCGCCCAACCTGTATTATGCTGTGAACCTTGGAGGCATTTTAAACATCTCGTGCAAAATTCATGAACGTGAAAAGGAGCCTGTCTATGTTTCCAACATCTTGAGGGGCTGGGGAGCCTTCCTGAAACCCAGCTCAGTTCAGGGCTCATCCTTAGCAGCTCCTACATCTCAATCCAACCAGTCAAGCCCCTTCTCAAGGCCTGATGATTACCGAGGTCTATATGCACCTTCCTTCTAATGAATATAGGCTTACGGACATCTCATGCATTATTTACCAAGGTGTGCTTATTATGATTGCAATGATTTAGGGCAGTTTGTTACAGGCACAGCTCTGAGTGATTGCGATCAATAGAAGAAACAAGAACAAGCCAATCTGCATAGAACAACAGCCTGGGTCCTCAGGGGCTGTGCTTCCCCGGTTAACCCTTCCCAACCCAGTGCAAGCCTTGTTTGATAGGCACAAAGGGTTGGTTTCCCTCCCTCTTGCCCTCCCCACTCTGGTCAGGTCTTCCAAGGGGTTCTGCAGCTCCTCCAGCTGCTTGTTGGGCAGGATCCCTGGTGCTGGCACAACATTGCTCATGGCATTGAATGTGCACCTTGGATGTGGCTGCAGGCTGATCATTAGCACACGCCATGCCCTGTCTCCATATGCAAAACCTCCACCTCTTTCCCCAGACACAAATTTGGAAGCAGCAGCCTTTGCTGCCAGCTGGGGAGATTCCAGGTCCAGCCCCTGAGGATGGCTGAGGCAGCAGGGATGAAGCAATTGCTGCAGGCAAGCAGCTGGACACTGATCCTGCCTGCCTGAAAGGCAGCGGGAGCTTCCCCAGCGAGAACTCAGGGAGAGGGATGGAGAGCAGTTTTGTGACTTTACAACTTTACAGACCAAGAGGTCAAAACTCTTTGCAGCTGATGCCTCCTAATGTACAGAATTACAGTTCAGCATTTGCTCTGTGCGCCCTGGGAGCTGCAGCAGATCTCTGGGCCAGGCAGGGTGACCCAGAGATGTTGCTGTAATGTCCCACCACAACAGTGTGAGGTCCCAGATGCCAGAAACTCCTCCCCTGCAGCACAGGGAGCAGGTAGCTGTCACCTCTGGGCAGGGCAGGAGTGTGGTTTAAGGGCAACCAATAAACACTGCTCTGTATTTATCCAAACTCCTCTCACGAGGTGAGTCTGGAGATGTCCTGCCCCACTGAGTCTCAGATCACTTCACTTTCACATCAGAGCTTTGGATGGGACCCGGCACAAGGGAAATATATTCATTACTTCAAAGGGGAAGCAAGCAGGATGTCTGGACAAAGCACCAAATAAAAGGCTAATGACACAAATGGATATTTAATACAATGACTTCCTCTGATTATCCTATAAGGAAACACTTCAAATGCTGTCCATTTTCTATATCCTGCATCATTGCAGCATGCTTCAGAGGCTGGGAGGGAATTTTCCACACCACACACTGCTCAGGTGGGGCTGTGCCCTTACCTGGCTGCTGCAGGTGAGATGGTAGATCATGTACAGCCTGCACGAGTGGCTCAGGGCCTGGGATGCTCTGCCAAGGATCAGCAGCAGAGCAGGGTGGGAGCCTTCCTCCTCCTCCTCCTCACCGTCAGTGCTCAGCATCGCCAGCACCAGCAGCAGGGTGACAAAGCTGTGGTGGCTGATCATCTTACAAAGCGATTCCCAGGGATATAGAGGAGATCAGAGTCACCTTTCCCTCTCCATTCTATCCCTGGGATAGCCAGCAAAGCCACAGCTCTCTGCAGGACTGTCCTGTGCTGGGGGGGTCACTGAACAAACAGAGTTAATTCCAAATCGCTGCCTAAATTAAACCAAGACAGAATTTCATTAGCACAGCACTTGTTCTGCGGCTGCTGATCTCTCTGGAGAAAGGACAACTGAAGCCTTTTGCTTTGTAGCAACTGGAGGGAAGACACAAGAACAAAGTAGTTCAGTTAAAAAAAAAATTGTTTCCAGAGTCACCATGACCTGATGATTGCTTTGGGTTAAACTAAATCCAGCCCAATTGGCCAAGAGGCCAGAGACATCAATACATAGGATTAAGATTAGATTTCTTTTTGCTGGCGAGAGAAGCCTGAAAAACTTCTCTGTAAAAATTACCTTTCTTTTCACTTTAATTTTGGTGTGAAAAATTCAAGTGAGAGTTGAGCTCTATATGGTTACTAAATAGCAAAATAATGACACCATTAGGAACACAAAGCTGAAGGCAGAAAGTTCCTTTCCAGTTTAAACTCATAGGTTTTGTTAACAGTTATTTCATTCCAGTGCCTAGCCAGCACTTTGTTTAAAAGAGGTCTTTGTTAATATTTTGATTAAGTTAATAAACATTATTAGGCAAACTTGCCTCTACACAGCTAAGGAAGACCTCCTAGCAAAACCAGAAGAGAACATTTGACAGTCCTGAAAATTCTAAGATATGGAAATACATAGGAAAAACAAAAAGGAAATTCCCTCAGCATCAGTAGTCTTTAACCATTCCAGCAAAATTAAATACATAAATTAAATGAAGTCTAATTAAACAGCAAATTTTATTACAGGCTATTTTCAAGGCACTGTTCTTCCAATAAAGGAAATCTATAGTCTGGGGAGGAAGAGGAATACCTTCTAATGTCTTTTGAAGTCTGACTTTCTTCCAGCAATTTATACACTGTTTGCTGGGATGATTCAACTGGGAAAAAAAAAAGAAAACTAAAACCCCTTCTCCATTTCTCAGCAATATCCTTGGGATATAACTTGCTTTCCTGATGCAATAAAGAGAGTTGTGACCAGTACAGCCACGGCTGGTAGTAATCAGACTCTGGTATCTCTGTACATGGTGTGAATTATAGTTATTTCTGTACCAGTGATGCAATAGCAGCTTTCTACCCGTCGTGAGTTGTTCCTAAGCTCAAGGGAAAGAGGTTCATTCAATCCCATCTTTGCTGCACAGCTGCTTTAGGAAAGAAGCCAGTTAATGTTCCATCCCAGGCCAAGAAAAATAATTTTTAGGGATGAGATAAGACAGAATTTGATCCTGTGTTTACAGCCCCCATTGCAACAAAGGCCAAGCTAACAGACCTGTGGGAAAGCCTCTCTGTGCCGCAGAGCATCAGTGGCACCGAGGGGTGCTTGCCCCAAAGAGCGAACGCTCCTCCCGAACACCTTTCCTGGAGCAACACAAGGATTAACTGGTCTCATTATTTGATAGCTCAAAGCTCCCTATTGATTCCCAGCTGCTGCTGACACTAAGGAATTACAATTAGGTGCAGTCAGTTCTCCCTCTGGGACAGGGCTGGTGGCAGCCACCCCCAGCAGGCAGAGCCTGAGGTGCCATTACCTGCTCACACAGCCCAGCACCAGCGGGGAAACTGAGGCACAAAATCAGGAAAACACCTTCTTTCAGATTCAAGGCCACCTCCTTCTCCTCCCACAGGAGCCCACGGCTCCATCACCTCCTCCAGCCTGGGAAACAAACTCCTCTTCGCTCACAAATGAGCTATTCCTCCAGGCAGCAGCTGATGCTTGGCCACTTACTCGCACCCACCTCCAGCTGCTGGCGGATCACACAGCAGAGGAGGTTAAGTGTCACTGGGGCTTAGCAGCAAGATTGGACCTGCCCTTCTCCAGCTGCATCCGTTGTGCTCTTGGGGCTGGGCCAGGCTCGAGACAGAGGATCTGACGGGGTGGAAAAGGAAATTCTGTGCATTCCTCCTCCGTAGCCTACACGCCAAGTGAAATGCAGCGATGAGCAGCCAGACCGGAGCGCTCGTCTGAGGCGTCGTGCAAGCTGCAGAAATTGCAGTGTTTTAAAGCAGTGTTGCTGAGCTGGGTCCAGGCAAACCAGGCTGCTGGGGGTATGAAACCATTCGCCCTCCTACTGCAACAGGTGAAATGTTAGGAGGAACATTAAATCCTGGGATACACCCTCCAAAGACTGAATTCTGGCTTAGGAAAAACACCTGTCCCAAAATGTTCTCAGCATGTGATTTTAATTTTCTGTGACCTTTTTGTGTCTCTGCTTAGCCAGGCACAAAAATATCCTCCTCAGAAGAATTTCTGCCTGGAAATGATGGTCCTTTTTCCCCAGGTCCTTTCAAAGGGAACAAAATTATTTGTCTTCCAGAAACATGCTGCTATGAACAAGCAATGCATGAACTGCCTGTTTGGGGGAAAGAGAAAAAAATCACAAGTTTTGCATGGGGAATTCTCTCAATGTTCATCCATGCCCATCCCAGCTATATCCTGAGCAACCTGATTTAGTGGAAGGTGGCCCTGCCCATGGTGGTGGGGTTGGAACTGGATGGTCTTTAAGGTCCCTTCCAACCCAAATCATTCTGTGATTCTATCCTAACAAACACAACTGTAATGAAATTAAAGCACAACAGCAGGAAAATCCAACATAAATGGAGTGTGACCTTGGTAATTAACAGTTGAAAAAGTCAGCCTTTGGTTCCCTTCTCCCTCCTACCAGTGCATTATTAACTTCGTAAATGGAAATCTCCCACGAGCAGAGTCGTGGCTGCTAATCACAGCATCCTGATAAATGCCCTTTAGTGCCCCATTTGCCTTCAGAGGGTTTTGGGGAGAATGTACTCCACCCCCACATGAACACCAGCTCCTTTCCATCCCCTACAGCACTGTGTGGCTTGCTGGGGTGTCCCAGATCCACTCACATCCCTTCAAGAACTGTGCACCCCAGGTAATTTTGGTCCCATGGTGTAGCTGGGGTTCTGTGGGGATGAAGAACATGAAAGACACACAAAGGACGTCCCTTTTATAAGAAATACTGGAGAAGGGTCTGTCCAATATCCGTGCCCAGGGGTGCCTGTCAAGTATCCTGTGTCCCAGGAGTTGGACTCAATGATCACTGTGGGTCCATTCCAACTCAGGATATTCTAATGTTCTGTGTGCAGTCAAACCTTTAAAACCTTCAGCATGAGGGAGCTGGAGCCAACAGCACTCATTCCTTGGGGAGAGAAGACCTTCCCTCCCAAAACATAACCTGTGCCTTCCCATCCCAGCCTGGCAGCCAAAATATCAGCCAGCACCACCACTGCACCTCACCCACTCCATCCATGTTTGCTGACTTTGATGGGACAGCAGCTCTGGTCCAGGGTGGCTTGGACAGAGCTCACAGTCAGGTTTGAGTCCAAGCATTTCTTGCAAATGTACTTCAGATTCAACAACAACATTGGGTTTGGAGACCTGGCTTTTGAAAATACACCAGCTCAGCTAAAATCCCTAGGGAACAGAATGGAGAAGGGTGCCAACAGCCAAAAGGAACCAAACTGCTCAAAGACTCTTCCAGGAAGCTGGTCACGCTGTATTGGCATTGGCCACACAATGTTTTCTTCACCACAAAAACAATATTTCTGCCACTGCCACCACTAATTTCACTCCAGTGTTTGGAAAACAGCTCCTGTCTTTGTAAATCAGTTTCCTGAAAGGGCTCATAACCCTCCCACTTGTACCATTCAGTGTGGGACTTGGGCCAATCCATAAGACAGGTGTGTGACCCAGGTCCACTCAGTGGTCACCTCAGGCTGTTGCTAAGTGTCACATCTGCTTGCAGGAAGGTGCAACCCTCTCTGGACACCTATCCATTACTGTGATCCAGGAAGGAGCATGAACTTCAGGGGGGAGAAGCTAAGAAAAGCTGTGAGGCATCATTATAAAGGAATTCTCCAGAACTCTTGGTACTACACCCACCAAACTAGAAGTACCCAGAAGTACAGATGCATACTTCTGTACTTCTAGTGTGCTAGGGGTATCAATCATCCCCATGCAGTTGACCTAAAAACACTTCTGCTTCCACATGAGGAACAGTTTCAGGCTGAGATGACTGAGTCAAGCAGGTCAGGCTGGGGGCATTGGCCCCACAAGAGAAATGGGTCACAGATCAGGCATGCAGGAGGTCTGTAGCAGGAATGTCACATGGGACACCTTGTCCATCAAAGGGCTCAGTTAACAGCTGTACCTGATGCCAGTAGCAATGTATCAGTGCTGCCTAAATGGCTTTTAAACTTGCTCACACCGATGCTTCTTTCAGCTGGATTTGTTTCTCTCAACGTGCTTCCTAAACCATGCCATCAGTGCTCCCTACAAACTGAAGTAAGTCTCCTTTCAGGGCTGACTTCTGCTGAAAACTGCTCAAATTCACATTCCTCCAGCCAAAATGACCAATATAAAACTTTGGGACAAATGTCAGCAACAACTTGTGTTCCTTGGGTAGAGCAGAAACCTCCCAAGGCAGGATAATGCCTGTGGGTGCAGCAGATGGAACTTGTGCTGAGTTGGCACAGGGTTTGCTCTCTTGTTGAAGGACAAGTGACACAAGATCCACAGCTTTTCTTCCACATTTCTTCACAGAAAACAGTTGGGATCCAGGAACAGCCTTGCAGCACATGTGCTGGGGGTAAACAACTGCACTGCTTCTAAAACAGAGCAAACAGGGCTTCAATAACACGGACCAAAATCCTTGCCCTAAAAGGGTTTTTCCAGCGCTGTGTCCTGCGGTCCCATTCCTTTGACCTTGCCTTTCTAACATTAACACATACCACACATTTTTCAAAAAGCAACCAGCAAAATGAGATATTTCACTGCATCTGATTCTCCCAGGGAGAGATGAAAACAAAACCTCCTAATGCACGTTAATCCCATCACCAGAGCACTGCTGAAAGATGGCTGATACTTGGGATAGGAGCACTGGCAAGGGATAGGAAAGCCTATATCAAGGCTCCCACATCCCACCCCAGCAGTGGCTGATGAAAATATTCCAAAATATAATTTTTGGGGGGGGAGTTTTTGGGTGACGGGAAGCAAACAAACACTGCTCTGCATGTGTTGGGTCAAATCGCCTCCTCAGCAGGAACCCTTGTGCCTCTGTCTCAGAAAACCCCAGAAATTACATCCATGGGACTCTCAGCCACTGGTCTGGGGGAGAAGAAACCCTCTGGCAAATCCACCGAAATACAAACAGAGCCTGGCTGAAGGGTGACACCTTCAACAGGAGGAAGGGAGAGTCAAGCAGCAATTTCCATCCCAGGGCCAGGGCAGGTGGCAGCGGCAGCCGCCGGGCTGAGCACAGACTTGTTCTCATTTTTGTCCTCTGACCTTCTCCCCCTCAGCAGCTGAGCCTTGTTTACTGGCATTTCGGCAGCCCATCTCCTGTTTCCATTAACCCTCGGAGTGGTGGGAGGCAGAGAAAGGAATGGGTTTGCATGCTGGGTGGCTGGTGCTCTGGTGAGGGGCAGAGAGCTGCTCTCAGGACACACCACAGGGACAGATTTATCCATGGGGGAAGATGGAGACAGCAGCCTGGCCTGGGCTTGCTGCTCTGCCCAGTCCACAGCACACAGGGAGAGGCAGAGCAGTTATAAGGACCGTGGAGCCACCAGCTTTGCCTCTGATGCTGCACATCTGGGGGGCTTCTCTGTTCTGACAATTAGACAGACAGTGTCAAAACTAGCCCTGCTTTGCCCTCAGGCTGTGTTTATTCAGCACAGAGATGAGACATTTTCAGCATTCCTCCACCGAGCCTGACCTTGTAAGAGAATAAAATCTGAAGGATCTGTCCCCCCACCGAATGACACCGTGGAGACTTCAATGCTCCTGAACAGCCATGCCCCATGGGTTAAATCCAAGAGTTTAACATAAAAACAAAGGGAAAATATTGCCCTGCTGACACTGAGAGCCACTGAATGCAACTGATCTGAGCCACTTCTGGCCAAACAGATCAGAGATTAAAGATACCTGCTACAGGCAAGAAGGCACATCACTCATTCTCCTTCCTGATAACACTGCATTTACTACAGCATGGTTGGTACATGGGTTACAGATCAGGATTGTTTGTGGGGACAGTCCTGGGACAGTCCTGAGCCATCCTGGCTATGAGCCAGGCTCCAGAGAGCACACATCTAGGAAAAGCCCTCCCAAGTCTTCACATTTTCAATCCATAGTGATAAATAAGCTCTGCCTCCCTGCAAAATTATCAAGGTTTTGATTTGAGATATTTATATTTATGGATTTTTTGCTTATCTCTTCTCTTTTCCCTTTCTCTTTATGGAATCTATTGGTAGCAACAAAGAAGAAATTTCATCTGTGCACCACTGCCAACTGCAAGGCATCAGCCCTTGGTCTGGAGAAACCCCACAACCATTCCACAAGATAAATGCTGACCCTAATGGCAAGCTGCTGTGATGTTGTTTAGGATGGACAGACAGACAGAATCTCCTTCTGCTCCTAAAGTGTTTCAGCCTGGCGTAGCTGTAGGTTTATTTGTCATACAGGGACCTGACAGATAGTGAAGGGCACAGATTTATCGTTATTCCTGCAAGTACAGGCTCCCCACCCTGTGCCTGGGAATTAACAAATGGCACAAAGAACAAATTGAGGATTACAAGGACCCCTCGGTGCCTGCAGTGTCCTGCTTTGCCGCTGGCCCCAGGGACTGAACGCTCCCCTTCTCTTTGTCTGAGCCGGACTTGGGCAGGTGGCAGCCCCTCGCTGGACCAGACACCCCACGAGCATCAGGGTGCTGATGAATATCCATCTAATTAGAATTACGGATTCTCCAGACCAGCCTTTCGACTGCAGAAATTAGCCAGTTTATTCCAATAAAGATGCTAATATGGGGGGCTTTGTGAAGGGCGAGAAATTCCCATTGTCATTCAGAAGCAATTTGTAGCGGATTTGAAGCCTTTGAAAAGGTGACGTGCTGGTGGCTGGGTTTGTATAATACCCATCCCCGAAATTCACAGCTGAGCATTCTTCCCCTCCATATGCTTCAGTGCTGCCCAATTTGTATTCCCCCGGAGAGGAGGCACTGGAGCGGAGCAGGGAGGGAGAGAGAGTCACCGAGTCACCGCAGCAGCCAGGGGAGGGTGGCTGGTCCCGGGGAGGGGGGACATCAGCCCTGCACGGTGGGGCTCCACACGAGCTGAAGGGATGGGGATGCTTGGCTATCTCCCTGCTGGGAGGGCGATGCACAGCCTGAAACAGGGAGAAGGATTTTGGGTGCCTTCAGACATTGGGATTAATTATTTAATGCTTCTTCGGGGTCTTCCTGCCATTTTGCTGGCATTGAGACCCTCCACATTGCTCCTTTGCTTTTTGGAGCTCAGACCTTTATTACTCTTTATTTCTAGTGATTGATGCTGAAGTTAACGCCATCTCTCCAGAATAACCCCAAAATCCTTAGCCAAACTTTCCAATTGAATTTAATTTTACCTCACCACTCTTGCTCCAGATGCAGTCTCCTGAACTAAAGACTCTTCTGTAGTGTCCTGCATGAGTCCCCTGATGGGACTGAATTATCTGGGGAGGCCTAAGCTCTCCAAATTGCTTGGCAGGTGACTTTTTACTCACCTTCTAGCCAGACTTGCCTCTAACACACCAGTGTCTGCAGGAAACCTAATCAGCATTTTAGGAACAAAGCACTTTTGCAAACTGCAACCTAAATTCACATAAAATCTAAATGCCTCCCTAAGCTACTCTTCGTGGATTGCTCTAGGAGACATAATGACGTAAAAATGCTCTCTAACAGCTGCCTGGAAATGGAGGTAGAGCTCTACAACCCAGCAAAGGACTATTTTTGTGGAGAGGGCATCCTCTTGCCACTGACCTTCTATCCTTTGCTCTTTCCATCTTGTGATGTAAAGTCAAGGAATGACAGCAGAAGCCGTGAGCAGCTGGGGCTGCTCTCCAGAAGTCCAGATGCACTTGACTCCTGTCCATCTCTCTGTCTCTGTAGCTTTATCCATGCACAGCCTGGCACTGAATTTCACATTCACTGTGGATTGTGTTGCCCTATTAAGTCCATTAAGCGACAGGGGTTGTTCTACTGTAAATGTCACTCCAAGGCCTTCAGTCAGGTATTTCAACTCATGCCTAAATTTAAACACAGAATGACCACACTGAACCCAAGGGACTACTCCCATGCCTGCTGCAAATACCTCGAGGTCAGATGGTTTAGAAGCACAGCTGAGGGAGGAGGAATATTTCCACCTGCTCAGGATCCATGGCCCCACTTAGGAGAGGACAACACTGTCCAGATCAGAGCCCAAAAATGCTCACTCTCAGCCATGGTGAAGAGCATCACATCTCTGGGAATGAGCCCACCAGCAGCTGCAGCTCAGCCAATATCACATTTTGATGCTTGAAGCAAGCATCAGTTTAAAACTAATAGATAGAAGAATATTAATAAATAGCTGCATAGGCAAAAAGGAGGTTTGGTCCCCAGCCAGGGCAGCTGATGCATCTGTGAGATGTTGCTTGGCTGTGCAGCCTGGCTTGCCACGGGTCCCTCGTGTGACCAGAACACAGATGAGGACCATACAGAGTAGGAGAGCAGTCTTGGCTGAGCTCAACTTTGTACTCTGAAATAAACTAAATTCAGCTCTGAAACCCCCTGAGTAGGGATTACAGAATCTGTTTGTGATCATGAAGCGCTACATAATTGTAACTGAACACTTCTTTTCTTATCTTATTTGCAATGTTAATATGAACTCTAATGAAAAGGAGGGGGAAAAATGTTTCTCAGACATTTTGGCCAGCACTGAAACAATGCTTTGCGTTATCTACCCAGAAGGAATAGCTTCATTAGCACAATAACTTTTTTTTTAACCTCTTGAAAAATTGAGTGAAGATGGTATTTTATTTTTGGTTTCCAGCTAGCTTCATCTTCTGTGTGGGGCTCAGAACTGGGGAGTTTTCTCTTGTCCTTGATGAGGATGGGGCCATGGTACCTTCCTCCCAAATGCAACAGGGAAAAGAGAAAGCAACCAATATCACCGAAATGTCCCAAACAGGTAGGTGGGGCTCAAGCCAAAGAAAAGTGTAAAGATACAACAGAGACCCAGCAGCACATGGTCACAGCACCTCCACACTGAGGCTTCCACAGGGAAGGGGGGAAAGAAAAGGCTACTGCACTCCAGGCAGCAAAAGCACGGCCTTGCCATCCATCCCTCACTGATTCCCTGCTTCACTCCAGTCTGGTGACATCCATATCCTTCCCACGGTGAAGAAACCCCACAAGGCACCCCACCAAACACAGGCTCTGTCACCTGCCTGGGGTCAGGTCTCACCTCTGTGTGTGTAGCTGTCGGCAGCTTTGTGGCACTGCAAGGATGAACACATCCCCCTGCTCCCCAGCTCCTCCTCTCCTCAATGGCTCCACATGCTGCAGTTCTGCACTTTAGGCTCTTTGGGACCCCATTTTAGTGCAGCCCATGGTGCACTGAATGCAGGAAAGGGGCTGGAAGGAAGGATGTCCCTCCTCGGACACACAGTCCCCCATGGGAGGTTTCCCAGTGCCACCATCAGCCCTACCAACACAGCTGGGTTGTCACCTCTTGAATGGTGCCATTGTTCCTGCCTCCAAAATAAAACAGATACAGGAGGCGTTTCCACCCAAAGAAAACCAGTTTCCACTGGTGACTTCTCCCCCCCTTGCTCGAGAATCCTCCCTCCCTTTCAGGGCCCCCGTAGCTTTCCTTTGTGCCTCTTCCAGGATGAAAAAAGGTAGTCATTGATTGTATTAATAATTCAGGGCCTAATCTCACAGACGGGTGTTCACAGCCCGTGAGGTGGCAATCTTTCATCTTGAGTTCAGGATCAGCCAGATCTTTTAGAGGTCAAGGAAGATAGCTGCAGCATGGAAAATGCCTTCAAAATAATAGGTTTAGGCAACCCTCATGCATGGATGAAAACAGCAGATGAAAAGCTCATGTCTCACACACTCTCAGTTGCACCTGCAGCTCAGCCTAGTGATGCCCACAAACTCTTGAAGATGATTTCCATCACTGTCAGTGAGCTGTGATCTCTGCCACATATCCCATGGCAGGGGGGCTGGAAGTGGATGATCTTTAAGGTTCCTTCCAGCCCAAACCATTCTAACATTTTATGGCATTTCCCAACCCATTCATACTCCCCAGGTCACCTGAACCCTCCTGCTTCTTAGGACAGCCACCTGCCTCCTGATAATGAGTCTTGAGCTACCGTTCCTCTTCTCCCACGGCCAAGCTCCTCCTTTAACGGCCTGTTCACTTGTGTTGTCTTAATCATTTCTGGAAGGACAAACTCTACTGGCACTATTTGCTTTGTTTGGTTTGTGGCCAAGAAAGTCTCTGCACAGGCAGAGTGGCAAATTCACCTCTACAACAAGAAACTGGCCACAGGCACCAAACTGGGGATTCACCCAAGCAGCAAAGAAAAGGGAAATCTGAACGTGCTGGTCTTAATTTTCACCAGGCTGTACTTTACACGCAGGGACCAAATTTACATCAGTACTCTTGTGTCCCTGCAAGGACAATAATCCACCCTCCATTGAGTCCTTCTCTTGCCCCAGGACCTGCAGTTATCCCCAGCGATGCCCTGCTGGCTGGGTGTCGCTCTCCCCACAGAGGTGAAACTCATGCAGAAGGTGCCCACAAAGGGCCGTGGTTACCCCTCCACCTCACAGGGTGTTTATGGAGGAAATGGCAAGGTCAAAGACATGCACCTTGCACCTGGAACTGGAGGTGCCAACTCCTGTTGTGATGCCAAAGACTAACGGGCGCGCTGATAAGAGCTGGGGGAAGTGGCCAGCGGAGACTTCTGAGAGTTCCCACGAATGCAGCTGTGCTTTGGTGGAGCCTCCCCACTCCAGGGCTCCTGGTTCCCAACAGGAACCGGGCCCAGCACCAATTCGCTGCCGCCGCAATGCTCTGCTGCTGTTACCAAGGCACCTCAGCGCCCTGTGCATTAGCATTCTTCTGTCTTGTGCTTTGTCTTCTCCGGGAAGCCCTTCCCCAGCACAGCCAAAGCTGCTGTGGTTGCGGTGGCAATGCCCCCCCAGCCAGTGGGGGCACAGTCCCCAAGAGCTGGGATTAGTAACGCTCCAGTGTACAGTATTTTACAGCCTGGGACTCGCGCCCAACCCACTGTGCACACCTGCAGGAAGGCCTGGGCTTGCCATCCCTTCTCCCCCCTCCTCTTTGTCTGCTGCATTCACTTGGGCTCCTCCGAACAAGCAGTTTACCTTCTCCCAGGCAGGGTCTGTGCCTGGTTTCCTGTCTGTACAGCATCCCAAGCCTGACAGAAGCTGCTCTGTCTCTGCTCTAGTGTCCAGACACCACAGTATCCAGAACTGTGGGCTGATTTGCAAATAATTATTACGGAAGGAAGCCGTTCCTTCTATAACTGATAACTTATCTGGTATACATCAGGCTTTCCCCAGTCTCCTCTCTGTTCCTGCTTTAACAACCTATCCCCAAACACGCTGTTCCTTTGTCAGAACTATACACTCATTGTGTCCACATTTAAGAAAAAGCCCTCCTTGACGGCAAGGTTTCTGTAGCAGGACTGTTTAGATTTGTTGTGATTAAATCACATCCATTTTCTAATTTGTACCTTACACACACACAAATCCCTCCTTAAGCCTGAGCTGTACAGGCACATTTTGTCTTCGCTGTTGACTTAATCAAGCAGTGGAGAGCTGCTGTGTGCTCTTTGCAGTCGCTCTCTCTTGCACACAAGAGAAAGGGGAGAAAGAAACACTTTGCAAAGGGCTGCTATTATCCATGCACTACGGCGACAGCATATTTAGTGTTTGTGGCTCTGGGGCTGCAGCAATTAATTGTGTGTCTGACACTTCGGTTGGCACAGCCTTGCACCCAGAGCGTTCCCATTGCCCTGGTACCCGTGCATGCCAAAACCAGCCCCCACAGGCCTCTCTGGGAGATGGGTGCTCACCCCCGGGGTTGTGAGGAGCTTTGGGGGTGAGCTGCCACACTGCCCAGCTCTCAGCAGTGCTGGGGCAGCTGGGGTAGGAGACTACACTGAGGGGCTCTTAGGGCAGCCTGGGGTCTCCATCCCTTCCCCACCACACAGTCCTGCTGAGGGTCCTCCTCCCGCCCCCAAGCACAGTCCTTGTCACAATTCCCCATCAATGTAAGGATGCTCTCAGCACCTACACATGCCCCAGGGGCTGGAGAGGAGGATGCCTCCCAAACCCCACTTCCCCTCCGTTCCCTCCTGCTGCAGGTGGAGCATCCCCACCTCTCCGGGAAAACCCTGACACCTCCTCCGCGTCCCCCAGCCCCGGCTGCCTGCACAGGGAGAGGGGGTGCTGGGGGTCGGGGGTGTTGCAGCGGAGACCCCCAGCTCCCCCTCCGCGGTGCCGGGGCTGCGCCTCCCTCCCTCCCTCCCTCCTTCCCTCCCTCCCTCCTTCCCTCCCTCCCTCCGCCGCTCCTTGCGAACGACGCTGCTCAGCGTGCGCGGAGAGAAGGCGGGAGGAGGGAGAAGAGAAGGAGGGAGGAGGGAGGGGACCTCCCTATCTGGCTCTATCTCCTCCGCTGCCTCTCACATGCTCCGGGAGGGCGATGCGGCTCCCCGCGTCCCGCTGAGCGAGGCCGCCTGCACCCCGCCGGGGCTGCCCGCAGGGCGGGGGGCTGCCCGCGCCCCTCGGCCTCCACCCCCCGCCACCCCCCACTTCGACCCTTGGGGGCTTTTACTATTTTATTTCGTTTGGGTTTTATTTTATTTAGTTTTTTATTTCTGTTTCATTTACCCCTCCTGGAAAAAAAATAATTTCAAAAGCCGCCGCTGCCTGCACCGACCCCCGCGGGGCTGGAGAGGCTGATGCGGCCGCCAAGGTAAGCGGGGCGGGGGGCTGGGGACCCCCCCGACCGCATGTCCCCCGGTTCCCTGCATGGCCCTTCCTCCTCCGGACCTGTTGAGGCTCTCGGTCCCCGCCTGCCACCCCCTCCCCGGCCGTTTTTATAAGGAACCTCGATTCTTCCCGTTCTCCCTGCCCAGCGCTCCCTGCCCGGCTCGGCGCTAGCTGGCGTGCATGCGGTTATTCATTTATCCTCCCTTCTGATGGTTGCCACTAAAGCTGCTCCCTGCTGCGCTAAGTCAATCGAGTAATTCCTTGCAGACCACTGTTGAGAACTGTAAACATCCTCCCCAATATTTTCCCCTTTCCCTTGGATAGCTCATCCCGGGGCTGGTCGCGGTTATCGGGAGCGGAGCGGGGACACAAAGCTCTCCCTGAACTGCCTTGGTTGCACAGAGTTGGGGGGGTCTGCGAGCTCCGAGGGGAGGAAGGTGGGGGGTGACCGCTGGACAGATGTGGGACAGGGCAGGGATGGGCACATCTGTGCGCAGGGAGAGGATGGGCAGCTGGAGCGTGGCTGGGGAAGGGGACCGACTTTGTTCCTGATGTCCTAAGTCCGTAAATAGCCCAAAACCTCGTCCAGGAGACGAGGGGGACAGAATACAGCCCTCAGACAGGACAGTTCAAGATCACCAGCCAGAGTAGCCCCTGTCCAAGCTCGCTTCCATTCTGGGACATGCACGTTGTCCTTTCTAAAAATTATATATATTTATGGAAACAGGGCTGCGTTTGCAAGACAGGTGCTTTTTGTTGTGGTGGTGGTTGCGAGGCAGGAGATGAAAGTTTGGTGTTGTTTTGATGTGATTCTTGATTGCTGCCTGTTGGAGTAATTGCATCGCAATTGCTCAGAGGTAGAATCAATTTCCCCAAATTGAGATTTTAATGGGAGCTCGCAAGCTGCTGTTATGTCATGTGGTTTAAGGCGGCGTTGGATTGCATTTATTTTATAAACTGGATACTTTCGCAGGCGGCGCAGGGATAACAGCACCACCCAGTGGGGCCGCAGTCCCGGCCCAGCCCAGTCCCAGTCCAGCCCAGTCCCAGCCCAGTTCACCCCAGTCCCAGCTCAGCTCCAGCCCAGCCTCAGTCCCAGCCCAACCCCAACCCAGCCCAGCCCCGAGCCAGGCACACCGGGGAAGACTCCCAAGATGCTCCCCCTCCACGAAATCTCCCAGTTTCGTTTGCCAAAATATCCACAGAAGTGCTGGATTAAAGTTGTTTGGCTATTATGTTTATTTTTTTTTTCCCCCCGTAAGAAGAAATGTGTCTCTCTCAGATATTCAGAACAAAGTTTTAAATCAGCTGAGGACACTGTCACTGAGTGTTTCTCAACTGAGAACGCAGGAAAGGCATCCTGTGCTCGGTTGTATTTCTGGCCACTGCTGTCAGGAATTGACAGAAGGGGACCTGGGAAAGGTGATTGGGTTTCACAAAGCTTTTTCCAGAGGATCCTTCAAACAGCCCTTGCCCAAAGGGCTGCAGATGTAGATTTGCAAACACTCAATGCCATCTCCCACCTTTAAATAGGATCGAGGAGATGTCCTTAGCTGACCTGTCAGTCACAGGGGGGGAATTAGCAAGCTATGTTTGCACTTTCTCGAGATGTCAGGAGCTTTTAAAAGCAGCAGAGAAAGACCGTCCCATGACACAGACTGGATTCTGTCTCTGCCGATAAACACCAAGTTCTCTGCAATTCTTCTGGTGTCCCTGCCCATGGCAGGGGGATCAGAACTAGATGATCTTTAAGGCCCCTTCCAACTCAGACCATTCCATGATTCCATGATTCTGATCATTCTTTGGCAGACCAAAGTTCAGATTTATCCATCTTTTCTGCTGAGCTGCTGACATTTGGCCATTTGAACTTGCTCTTGGGAACCTCCCAGCCCATCTTCTATTTTTGCTTAGAGGGGAGCCCAGATGTGAAGAAGATACACTAAAGAGATACTGCTAGATATTTACCCCGAAGAGGAGACTGGGCCAGGAAGACCAGCTCCCTGCAGAGAATTAAATATACAGATGGTGAATTCCAGCCAGCCCTCCAAACACTGCTGAACAAGGGATGGTTAGATGCTCCCATGTGCAGGAATTAGGCCTCACCCCCTCTGGGGCTTTGCAAGCAAGGGAAGGAAGGGGAGAGACACGAATGAATGTTACCAGTCAAAAAAAGTTGATGTGATGAACTCTATTTGCCTTAAAATATCCCTGCTTGTTTTGCTTTCTGTCATGGGTGAGACCGGAAGTTTTCCACCAGCCCATCTTCCCTTCCCCTTGTCCAGCCTGGCTGGTTTTCAGCATTTAGAGGTGGTTTTTATGGCCATGGGCTTGGAGCAGGCAATTTGAGGAGAGAGGGTTACCCACTGTGACTTCAGTGGGGGCTCCTGATAATCAGTTAATTTGCAGATGCAAAGATTCAGGTCAACAAAGAGTTCTTACATTTTATTTATTGGTGGCACAAAGCTGTATTTTTTCCCACTTTTCACAACTGGCCTCTTTTTACACAGCCAGGTTGGTGAGGCTGATGTTCACGGGGGCAGCTGTGGGAAGGAGGATTTAGATAAACCAAAAAACTCCTCTCTGCAGTTCACTCCACAGGACTGGGTCAGTCTTCAAAGGCCATCTCTGTGCCATCCCCTCTGCCTGCCCCGTTCAGCTACTGCCAAAGTTCAGTGCAGGGCACCAGGGAGATCCTGGGGGGACACTTTCTGCTCTGCCTGCGAGAAAACAGGCTGGTAGGGAACAGGGTTTAGATGAGTATTCAGCAGCTTTGGGTGCACAGCTCAGGGACAGCGTCTGCTTGGTCAGCCAGGGAAGCTGCAAAATTATAAAAAATTGAATGACGAGTGAAAGGAAGGTCTTTAAAATGAACTGAAGCATTTTTCACTATTACAGATATCAGAGGTGGCTGTTGCTCCATAAAGATGTTTGGGGTATTTTTGGTTCTTCTTATTCAAAGATTTTTGGTGTTTTTTTCTTTATCAAGGGAATTGTTCAGAGCACAAGTGTTTGGTTTTATTTCCACAAGCATTTTGGGATCAGTTGTCAAACCTCTCCAGACAACAACTTGAGGGTTTCCACTCCAAACTTTTCTTCCTCCTTTAAGGAGCAGCTTGCTTTTTGCAAGCTCACCCCAAACACGCACATATCCCTGCAGAGCATTTCAGGATTAGCTTCCTGCAGGAGTGATTATGGCTTATCCCAGACAGGCTACGAGTTGAACACCGTGTCCTAAGGCAGAGCAGGCAAAGGCACGAGTGTGGAGATAGTGGTGTGAAAAGCGGCCACAAAGAAAGTTCATGGGAGAGTCAGGAGCAGACCAGGAGCCCTGACATCCATTCCTCTAACTACTAGTTGCAGCCCTCAGAAATACCCATGTTTACTATTTCAGCCATGTAATTACAGGTAGTGAATAATTCCATTAGGAAGGCTGTAAGGGGAGCTGTCATCTGCAAACCTTTGGGTTCCAACCAGCCACATTCACTCAGCCCCACTGAAGCCCACAGCCACACACGGGTGTGACGCAGGGCAGAGAAAAGGAATGTTCAGCCTAGAGATCCCGGCTGAGTGTCCCACGGGAGCTGTGACTCCAGCTCATCCTGCAAATACCTCGGAGAAGGCTGTGATTTGCATGTCACCCCTCCACAATGACACCAAACATGGGAATCAACGTGCAGATGACCACGGAGGTGCCTGTGCCCCGGAGCTGAGCTGCTGCAGTGGTTGCATTTCAGTGGTGGGTGGTGTCCCACATTCTGTTTGCAAGGAGCATCGGGCTTGGTGCTGCCTAAACAGGGAGTCCTGGATGGGCTTTGAGAAGGAAAGAAGTTGGGGGAAACGCAGTCATTCCACATTTCCAAGCCTAGATATCACCATTAAGCAAGGCAGAGACATGAATTTCACTCAGCCTCTGATTGAGTAGGTGATTTAAAGCCCAGGTCTTTGATTCAGCTAACCAGAAAGGTGAAGGTTATTTCAGAAATGTGTAAGGGGGAGCAGGATTTCAGAAACACACCTTATTTGGGGCCGTTTTCCTCCCTAAAGTTACGGTTTGGACACATCTGTTGTTTTCTCCAGCGAAATCCGCTGCTTTGATCGGTGCCAAGAACAGCAATCCCATTTGCAATGCATGATGCAACGGAGCAAAATCGAGGAGAAATTTTTACAAACTGGAGCCAGGGGCATCCGACCGTTGCTTTATGGCAGCGCAGTTTTCCCTACACCAAAGGCAGAATTTCCATCAAGGGTCTTATTTTAAGTATAATGCTTCAAACTGGATTCCAGGCTATCGTTGCAATGTGTCAGCCTGCCCCAAAACGGCAATACCAAAGTGGTGCTTTAGGTCAAACCATCAAAGCAGCCTCGCAGCAGCTATTTAACAGCTGGTTTTAAAAGTTCATCATACAGATGGGTTTTTTTTAGTTAAACAGATCATGTCAGATGTCATCAGTCAGGATAACAGCACAAATGATGTTTTTCGTTTTGAAATAAAAGCAAAAGTCACATTGCAAGGGGAGAGGGTGAGAGCAAGAGGAAGGGATTTGAGGTCTGAAACCCCATCCCCTGGATCTCCCCCCCCCCTTTCCTGGGCTCTCCCCAGCTCACAGACCCTCTGTCTCCTCCCCCCAGGCCCCTTCCAGCTCCAGCTGCCTACACATCCCATCAGCAGGCATTTCTTCTTGGGTGGTAGGAGCAGCTGGCAGGGTTTGGACATACTTGCCCCTGTTTGACATCCCCCACAAAGAGGTGCTTCGAGTCGGCGTTCCTCCCACACTGCCTCTGCTACAGGTCTGGATCCGGCCTGCCAGCTTTCATCTCCTGCCCAGCTCTGCCCACTCTGGCAGCTCCTCTGCATACAGAGCTCCTTCTGACTTTAGTGGACACCGTCTGAGCACAGCTCTAGGACCAGCAGGACCAAGACAGATATTCCATTAGGCAGGCAAGGCCACAGGATTTTTGGATCCCATCTGGGTCCCAGATGGAAAAGCTTCAGTGTTTTAATTCATGTTGCAGCCTGGATAAAGCCCCAGAAAAGCTCCTCCTTTGTTTGGAGGCATGGGGGCCCACTCCCCTCATGGAGAAATTAATAGGTGATAATAGCTATCTTTGATTCTTGGATATTTTTTCTTATCTCCTCTTCCTCTTCCCATGGAGTATTTGTGGTACCAAATCACAGATTCAATGCATGACAGGGACAAGATCACAAACTCTTGCTACAGACTTACTTAAGCTACTGTCACTCCAAAAAAGCATCCTTAAGGATGTTTATGAGGTAGAAGAGGAGGTTTCCAAGAATAACTAGAAAAAATGTCAAGGAGTATCCCAGGCCTATACCAGCCTGCAGAAGGAAAAACCCATGGTCTTACACAGTTAGGAGAAGGGTGGTGTAAAACAATCAGCATCCTTTTATTCTTTGTATAAGAATCCCAAAAGAAAGGAGACGAACCATCAGCATGGCAAGGGGACATGCCATCAAAGGAGGGCTAATGATCCAAAACAGGGAAGTTATTAGAGCCTACACCCGTGGGCACCCTCATTCAGAAGTGGTCTTAGTTCACTGTGGCTAAAACATCCCTCAAGGGAAATTCTTAAGAGATCCAAGCTAAGTGGATGCCTTCCTCCTGGCCTAGCCCTCTCCTGGGTGGAGCAGACCCCTGGGATGGTGGGGATGCAGATCCAATCTGCTCAGCTCCGCACACTGCAGCATTGCAGGCAGTGGAAAAGAGCAGCATCTTGAAACCCAGCAGGCAAATGCCTGTGAGCAGAGAGAGTTCTCCCAGGGCTGCCCAGAGGGTCTCTAAGGGGGGCTTACAAAGTGAGACCCCAGGACAACCCTACCAACATCCCTGGGGAGACTTTTCCCCAGTGAAAGCGGAACATCCAGGTCTGTACACGGGCTGGTGGTGCAGAAGAGGCAGTGGTGGACGTCCTGAGAGAGTGTGGGTACTGTTTAGTCATCTCCATCAGTCCCTGGCGGGCTGGCAGCTGGATTTAGGGTACTTTGATAGTCGTCCCCGTATCTAAGGAGTGCCAGTCTGATGATAAGGATCTATGAAACTTGCTGTTTCTGAGTCACCTGGGGTTACTTCACCGCTGCCAGTGCCAGTGCAGGTGCGGGTGAATGACCTGGAACTGTTGTGAAACTCTCATCATGGCGCCAGGGCTGGAAGGATGTGGAGGAGCCCCATGTGCTGGCAGGGATGCCATCCCCAGCGGGCTGGAGACCTCAGTGTCGCTGTCACAACCTCTGCCCCACACCATCCCCCTAAAGCCTCCCTGCCTCAGTTTCCCCCCCGTGCTGTATGACAGGCCCTTTACCCCAAATTGCTTAATTCTCGGGCGATCCAAAGCGCTCTTGGTAGGCCCACGGGAGAGCGGCAGGGAGGGCACAGTGGGTGTCGAGAGCCAATGGGGTGGGAGGAAGCCCCCCTCCCAAATTGCCACCGAGCCGCGATGAGTGATGGGCAGGCAGACGGCGCGACATCCAGAGCCCTTCCCTCTGCCCATCCTGCGTGGGACCACCGCCACCCCCTTCCCTCGGGGCACGGGAGAGCTTGGTGGCTCCATCCACGGCCAAAACCCCCTCGCCTGTCTCTCCCAGCCCTTTTTCCCCGCTCCCTCCCTCCCTCGCTCCCATGGCCGCGGCCGCTCCCGCCCCTTCCCGCAGCATGGCCGGGGAGGCGGGCGCGCTCGGAGGAGGAGGCGCAGAGGAGGATGCAGGCATTGGGAGGCAGCGGGATGATTGATGGTTGGGGCTGGTTCGTAATGGGAGGGGACGGGGAGGAGGAGGAGAAGAAGGAGAAAAAGTCTCTGTAATCTCCCAGTGCAGAGCCCGGAGCTGGGGCCGCCCGTCCCTGCCGCGCTCTGCGGAGCCATGTGGGGCTTTTGATTTTATTTTTTCCCCCCTAGTTCTTTCTTTCGATTGATTTATTTTTGCCTTTTTTTCCCCTCCCCTCTTCCTCTCTCCCCTTCTCCTTTTTTTTTTTTTTTTTTTCCTTTTTAAACTCTTCTTCCAGGGAGAGGATAGTGGTTAAAGCTCGAGCTGGATGGATGGGTATGGGGAGAGGGGCAGGATCCACAGCCCTGGGACTTTTCCAAATCCTCCCTGTCTTTCTCTGCATCTTCCCTTCAGGTAAGGAACAGCCTCTTTATTTTGCAGACTTTTTCCCTGTGTTTCTGGCAGCCCTTGGATCGCCGCCCCCGTTCCCCTGTCCCTGGGCCTCTTTCCCTCTCCCTCTCCTCGCAGCAGTTTGCCACATGTTTAAAATAAGCAAGTGGGGCTCAGTTTTGGTGCGTGCCCCCCCAGTTCCCCGTTCCCCAAGCAGTTGCGGTGGGTGTTTTTCCTTGACCTCATCTTCTTTGTCTCCCCGCTCCTCATCCCACAAGGAAGGAGATGGTGGAAATCAAAGCGGCGAAGGCAGCCGGGAGGTGTTCCTGACAGCGCCAGGTTACCTTGTTCTCCCCTTCCCGGCTGCCGCGAAAGGAAGGGGGGACACCGGGGGGGACCCACACGTGAACACCCCCATGCCAAATTCCTGCCGTGAGAGCGGTGGGGTCCCCGCTCCGAGCCCGCGGGGAGGGCAGAGCCGGGGGCGGTGGTGGAGGGGCTCGGGGCGGTGTTTGCGGTGTGATTCGGGGGCGGTGGGGGTCCGGGGGGCGCAGGGCCCCGCCGGGCAGCGCGGCCGCGGGGCGCACCTGGGCGGGCGCGGCGGGCGGCGATGCGCGGGCGCTGCGGGCGGGCGGGCGGCCCTTCTCCCGGGGCTCTGGGGGCTCAGCACCCCCGTTCGGTTGGAAACCCTGCCCCGGCCGGGCCCGGAGCTGTTGTGTTGTCCGACGGCGGGATGGCAACCAAATGGTCCCGCGAGCATCGGCACCCCCGGGCCGGCCGCTCGCACCCGCCGCGGGGCTCGGCCCCCCCGCCGCCCCCGGCCCCGCTGTTTGTATTGTGTCAGAAAAGGGGAGAATTTCAGAATTACAGCTGAAAACGCCATCTGTTTCCAATGAATCCCCCATAGTTTTTCACAATGTTTTTGGCAGATCTCTGCCTGCAAATTCCTTCAAGCCCTGAGTGCTTGTTTTTGTTGGGGGAGGGGAAACCCAGTCCACAGAGGCGGATTTGTTCCTTCCAAAACTCTCCAGTTTCTTTACCTCTTTTTTTTTTTTTTTTCACTTGCAAGGAGGGGGGAAAAGGAGAGAAAGCAGGAGGGAGAAAGAAAAGCTCTAAGGCTTAAATCTCCCTATCTCTCTTTTTAGTTTAGTAAAGCTTTTTTTAAAAATTTATTAATTTTTAAATCGCCTCTGCCTTTCTTTTGCATAACCGTAGGTGAAGTAGTCTTGCACACACATGTAGGAAATAAATAAATAACTGCTTTACGCCCTTCCTCCCATCTTTGCCCTCTTCGCCCTCTTCCAGGAAAACCTTTTCAGCGCTGCCCTTAGCGCTGAGGTGTCTCTCTGGACCCCACTTCTCCCATGAAATTTCCCAGGAGGCTGGAAGCCGAACCCCCTGGTTTTTTTCTGGAAACTCTGGAGCTGCTTATGTGTTGCTTAACGCCCTTTTCGGAGCGGTTGAGTTGCAAAGCGTCGAGGCTGTGAGATTTACGGTGCAAGAAAGAACTTGATAGGAGATCTGGCTGGCTGCTTTGTTTGATTCTCCCTTCAGCAGTCAAATAAGGTGCAAAGAACTGGCAGAACGAGGCGATCCAGAGCCCGCGGGAGCGGGGCGCAGGCGGAGACGGGGCTCCCTGTGCCCAGGGCTGGGAGCAGGCTGGGGGCTTTTTTGAAAGCTTTTTGGGTGGGAAGGGAGAAAAAAGGGGGGGAATTATTCCCTGGCATATCCTTTTGCCCCTTTTTCCATGTGCTTCCTGGGAATTTGTGGGTTCCCAGCAGGTTCCCAGTGCCAAGGAGGCTTCGCACCCCTCCTGGGAGCCCCAGGTGAGCAGGGCTGCTGGAGGCTGCCCAAGCGGGTGCTCGGCGTGTCAGATCAGTGCCTCGCCGAGTCCTGCCCTATTTATTTATTTGCTTAACCCCCCTACGCTCACAGCCCGGGCTGGATTCCCACTTGCGCGATGGCTTTGCCCTGCTGCCTCCTGGGCAGCCCCCACCGTCCAGTGCCCTCGGGCTGGGTTCCCTGGCCGTGGGTCAGGGTGACCGTGGGGCAGCTGGGGAAGCAGGTCTGGGTAGAGCAGGCCACTGCTGACAGTTTCCTTGGCAGAAATTCTCCCTGGAGCTTGTGCCAAGTCCCAGTGTTGGATGCTCACGGGTGCTCTCCCAGCTGAGACCATGATTTCCTGGGTGACCCACGCCTGTGCCTCCCGGTACAGGCTGTGCTGAGTTTTCTTGCAAATCCTTTTGTACTTCCAAAATCTGGCCCTGGGTGTTTTTGCCCCAGGTGTGTCAGGCTCAGGTTTGCTTTGGCTTTCCCTGTTTGTTTCCAGCTTGGCTGTTTTCGTCTGTAATACACTCCTACCACCATAAAAATTTGGAGTTTTCTGCTCTTGGTCCATCCAGGCAGCACAGTAGATTCCAGATAAGGATCCAACGCTACTGGAGGTGTATCGGAGTAGCCAGTAAATAGTTTTTGTCTGAGCAGGAGGGAGGTGATGGCAGCATTAAGCGAAAATTGAGATGGGTGGGTTAGAGGCTCCTAAAATACCCCCCAGTGCTGTGAACAGGGAGCCCATCCTGGGGAAGGAGGCAGGGGAGAAGCACGCCTGTGCGGGATGTTGTCAGGGCAGAGAAGAAGGGAGGGATTCAAACGTAAACCTGGAAATATTTTGGCTTCCCTGTTTTGTTGCAGGCTTCGAGCTGGTCTCGTACTTGGAACAGGGAGTTCTCTGCCATTGCCAGCAAGGCACGTTGTGGGGCTGGAAGGAGGTGCCTGGTTTTTAATGTAGATGGGGTGGATGTGTTGCTTTTTTCCGCAGAAAATCGTGGAATTCTTGGCCCTTGGTTACTGGGAACAAGGCGCTATTAAGAGTGACTTCAGGTTTATCATGGGAACAGCTGAGGTTTCTTTCTCTGTGGCCTGGACAGCTGTGCCGAGTCGCATGTGCACATGAAAGTGCTCACAGGGCTGGGCAACCATAAAAACTTCCTGACCTGGGGGCTCTTCTCGGGCTCTGCACTGACCTGCTGTCCCTGGAGAGCCAGTCTGCGGCCCCAGTGACAATGAGTTTTGTGGTCTCTCTTCTGGCTCCCTGATGGGCCCATCCCATAAAGCATCCGTAGGCTCTGGCAAGGCAGTGTGTGGCCCAAGTGAGCCTCTCCTCAGCCCGTCATTCCTTCAGGGGATCCCACAGCCAAGCCCTACTGCTCCCAAGGGATAGGTGTTGGTGAGACAGCAAAAAAGGTCAAAGATCGGGGCTTTTGATCCATCTGGATGAGTTTGATTTGGTTTTATTTGCTTTTCCTGTTGGAGCAGTCACCAAACTTGGAGGAAGGGGGAGTGTAGGAACCCAGGACCAAAAGAGCCTCAGGGTCCCAGGTGGTTTGAAGTGGGCTGGGGTGAGCTCAAGGCTGCTGCAGTCCAGGAGTGATACGTGCTGCAGTGATGGGGAAGGGGTTTTGGGGATGATGGGGGTTGCTTGGGGTAGGTGAGGGGGTTCCCTGGCCTCTCTCTGGCCATCCTGGCAAATCCCATTCTGACTCCACGAATCATGAGCAGGCAGGGTCCTGCCTGAGACCATGCACAGCATCCAGAATGCACTTGTTGGAGGAGAGCTCCTAAATGCCTTTAAAAAGCTCTGTAGCCTGCACTTGGCAGCTACTGGGATGAAAAGAAGAGGATATTTATTCCCTTGTCCGTGAGCTCTCAAAATAACAGTGCGTTCGATTGTAGCCTCAAGATTGCTTTGCACTCAAGTGCAGCCTGGCTGAGTAAATCAGTGCTCCACCAGCTGAAATTCCTGCAGCAAGGGGGAGAATTGAATTATAGCCAACTGCAAAACCAGATGCCATCCCCTTGATGAAGTCATCGAGCTCTCACTGTAGAGAACAAGCTGGCTCCGACACACACGGAGCCCTGGTAGGCACAGACTGAGCCGCTCTGTCTGATGGACCGGCTGTGGTGTGTGGGGTGGCCAGGGTCTCATGTCCCCACAGCTGCAGGGACAGCAGGTCCTTCAGAAGGGTGTCGAGTCCCACTTTGCGCTGTGTGAGCATCCAGAAGTGTTTGGCCATTCAATTCCCAACAAGCAGAGCTGTCCCTGATGTACAGGTTTTATGGGTCAGGCAGAGAGCAAGCTTCACTTGAGGCCAAAGAATTTTCTCCTCCCTTGGTTTCCTCTCCTTCCTGGACAGCTGTTGACTTTGGTCCCCAAAGCCCTAGTAATGATCTATTGCATTTTGGGTTTTGGACAAGCTACCTTTTTTCTCTTGCTGTGTGACACACTCCAGCTGGCCCTTTCTGAGATGACAAGGCCATGTGGCAGGACATGACTCTGAACTTTGCCAGCCCACAGTGATGAGAAAGCATCACTGTGCTGGTGTAGGAGTGGGGGAGCAGTGGGACCAGGGGAGTGGATTCCAGTTAGAAAGTTACTTTTTCCTCTTCAAATTAAAACCTGAGTCCAGGAGAGGCAGCATTTAAAAATAAATAACTTCTGGAGGTCTGTGGCTGTGAAGGATGAACGGATACTGTGGCTTCCATGGGGAGGGAGCCTGGTGCTGGGTGGGAGCCCAGCCTGCACGAAGGGATGGACAAGGTCCCCTGCATCCCCAGGTGGGGCTCCAGCATCAGTCAGGTGTCGTGATAGGTTTGTGGGGCTGCTGCCTTCCAGCCGGGCAGCTGCCACTCCACACCCTGCGCAAGCCAACGCCTCCGATTGAGATGCCGCAATTTTTTGGCAGACATTTAATTGTATAAATTTGCCTCATCCAGATTTATGTGCTCCGGGCTTTTCTCCATCTCCTCGTTTTGTATCTCATTTACCTCTGCGTTTGAAGGGTTGAAATTTCACAAGAGCACAGCGGGGATGATTATTCCTAGAGGGAATCCACACCTGTGAGCAGAAAGCGTTTCCCTGCCAGCCCTGCTGCGGCCCGGGCGAGGGGGAGGAGGGCGAGGGACCCGCTGCCACACCTGGGGGGCCCCCGGGCAGTGGTGGGTGGCAGCCGTGCCTTCAAAGGCACCCTGGGAAAACAGCTTTGGCGTGGGGAGAGTGATGTCTGCTGGAAACCTGAAACGCTCAGCGGTGGGGGTGGTTGGCAGAGGTGACCTTATCCGGGGACTGCTGCTCCAGAGGGATGGGGACGTGGATGGTGTTGGCCGGGGAGGAGGCTGAGGGTGATGCTTCATGCAGGGGATGAGAGTGCAAAGTCACCTCTCTTCCCATGGGGCTTGTCTTGGGTGAAAGCCTTCACGTCCTCATCTCTAAAGCGGACCATTTGCCTGAGGAGATTTACCAGCTCTTGGGAACTGTTGGTGAAAGCATCGAGGCGTGCTCCCAACGGGGAAAGTCAGGTTTGCAGCTCCAGAACGGCTTCCCAGCCTGTGGCACACTGTGCTGGAGAGCCAACTTTGTTAGCGCCCTTCTGCAGATGAAGAATCAGAGGAGATCACTGCGTTACCGCTTCCCTCCCTCCTCGTCCTCCATCCATCAGCTCGTGGAGGAGCAGAACCTTTATCTTCTGAACCACCCACTGGCACCAGTTCCTCTGAGCAGGGAAAAGCTCAACAGCTGCACAAAGGCAGCGCCAAGACCCAAATCCCAGGAGGGAGATTCAAGAACAATCTGTGACTGTTGCTGTGACTCTGTGGTGCTGGTTGCCCTTCTGAGCCCATCGTGCCTACTGAGCTCCCCAAGGCTGGCTGGTCACTGTCCGAGCAGCACGGCCCTGGCTGGCAGCTCCATGGTTGATGTCCTCTCCGATGGTGTCTGCTCGCCCTTCTCCCGGCTCAGGGATGCCGAGGTGAGCCTGGAGGAGCGGTGCTGGCTGGGGGCTGGGAAGAACTGCCTGGGCTGGCGCGAAGCATGCCGGGTCAGCGAGCGTGGAGCCAAAAGAGCTGACTAAGTGACAGGAGCGATCAAGGGCTCCTCGGCAGCGTGCAGCAGTTTGTGCTGTGCCGCTGAAGACACTGACTCTGCCGCTTTCCTGCCTGTACTTGCCCCGTGTCTCTGCAACGCCTGCAGAGGAGAGATGGGGGGCCGTGAACTCAGCGCTAAGGACAAAAAGGAGTTGGCCGTGGAAGGTCCTCCGGATGTTTTAGCGACTGACAGGGGCTGAAACGAGAAAACTCCTTCTGTGTTCCTCTTCTGACTTCAAGGAATTGGTTTCTCCTTCCCCCAGCATCCTCTTGAGCAAGATGAGGATGGGGTTAAAAGAAGCTGCATGGTTAGAGGTGTGCTCTGGGGTACATCTAGAGTCACTCCATCGTGCACGAGTGGGGCCTGTGCCTGGATTTAATGCGTCTGCTGCTTTAGCCGGTGGAAACGAGCACAAAGCCCCGGCCCCAATGTGGAAGGTGGCCCCTCCGAGCCAGCCTCCCCACGCACACCCTAGCAGAATATGAGCCCCAGCTCTTTAAGAGAGTCAGGTTTATTTTTCTCCTTCAGTTCCCTCCTCCCGGTCCTCCCCCCACTTCAGTGCAACTGAAACCTGATCTAATCCCTTTGCACATGGGTAATTTATTGGTCTATTGGGCTTTTCTTGATGGCAAATTGCATTGTCTTTCTTCCTGGGTTGAGGCTTTGGAGCAGTTTGCTGCATTCCTGCAGCTCTTTTCTCAGGGCTGATCTTTCACACCCCCTCTGAGCACAGTCAAATCAGTTTTATTGGGCCTCTTTGTTATGCAAACAAGGCAATAATAACCAGGCTATTATTCTGCAAGATTGTGCTTGATTAACAGTTCAAAGGAGGTCGCTGGAAGAGCCCGGCGCTGCCTTCCCGCACAAATCCTTTCACCAAGCTTGGGTCAGGTGGCCCTTGGGTCTTGGGCGCCCCACGGTGCCCCGTGGGGCTGTCCCTGCCTGTGACATCCCATCCATCAGGGCTGCACCGAGCCGCTCTTTTCTCTCCCTGGTGTGACAAGGCGCCGGCTGCTCCGTGTCATAAAATAGAGTCACAGAATGATTTGGGTTGGAAGGGACCTTGAAAGGTCATCACGTCCAACGCCCCTTCCATGGGCAGGGACCTCTTGAATGTCTCTACGGATGGGGCACCCACCACCTCTCTGGGCAACCTGTGCCAGTGTTTCAGCACCCTAATTGTAAAAAAAAAATCCTTCTTTGATCTCACAACCCTCATGGGCATCAAGATGTGGGTCCAGCATGGCCACCGTGTGGGATGGCTGATGTAGACACCCGAGACAGGGACAGCATGAGGGGCTGGATGCATAGCATGTGTTCATTCCTTCAGTTTTTCCTTTGGACTCCTGAAACCTTCTTGGAAATGATCCCTTGTGCCATGTTTTTAAGGAAGAATATATTTTGGGGGTTTTTTTTTAACTCTTTTGGGGTCATTTTCATGCTGGTGGTGACTGCTGTCCACCTGTGAGCAGAGCAGCCCACATCTCCTTGAGGCTGGCAGATGTTGCTGGTATTTAGCACCTTGGAGAATCGTGCCTTTCCTATCGAGGTGTCAGCATAAATATGTTTATTTAGATTACTTAAATAAATATGTGTTTAGGAGCCTAAGTCTGGGTGCTCAGATCTGAGGCCAAAGGTAATTAGGTTTTACTGTGTTCTCCAAAAAAGCCCTTTACTGCATGTGTGAGGCTTGCACATCTACACTTCAATCCATGTATTTGGAAAAACGCGGGATGATGTATTTGCATCACATGTGGGTGATGAAATACTTTCCAGCCCGTTAGGAACCAAGAGGATATTAAAAAACATTGCTTAGCAGTGAACACTTTAAAATTAACAGGTCTGGTGAATGTGCATTCAAGAGTCTTAAAAGAACTGTCTTTTGCTTACTGGAATTAATTTCCAGCCGTTCTTTTGTTACTGGAATTACAGGAGAACTGATGAAATGTTGATTTTTATGCTAGTTTTCTGAAAGAGCATGATTTGGGTAAATGAAAACCAGGTTGAGATGTGACACCAGCAGAACCGAGAATACGGGGACCCCGATAATTAAATGCTGTTAAAGTTAGATGTGTGAATACATTTGAACACTTAATTGGACATCGAGTAATGCAAAGTACCAATGACAAGGGCGGAGCAGTGGGACTGGGGTTGTGTGATACCCCAGAATCGTGTGTGTGTGTGTTTGGTGGTCCATGGAGGACCATGAATGGAGGACCAATGCTTTCCAAACCAAGAGCTCAGGAAAATGTCACATCTCATGTCCTGCTCAGTGCGATGTCCTTTATCCCTTTGTGGGGATAGGTTGTGCAGGAAACAAGGCTGCTGGAGGGAGGTCTGATGGTGGGGCTGGGCAAACACCTTCCAGCGAGAACTTAAACGTGCAAACCGTTTAGCTTATCTGGAGGATTGACAAGGGACTTGATTGCAGTGTGTAAATATCTTTGTGGGAAACGCACTCGTTACTAACGGACCTTTTACTGCTTTGGAGAAAATCGCTGGTTCTTTTTATGTCCTCACAATGAAGTCAGATAAAATCCACTTAGAACCAAGACCCGTGTTTTGTAAAGGTGATAAACTCCTGGAACGGGGTGGCTTTTCAGTCCTCACAGACCTCAGGAGTCCTCACGGGAATGAAGCAATGAGGGATGCAGGGGGGCTGCCCTAGTGCAGGTGGCTTTCTGATTTTTTTCTGGCTTTAACTTTCCAGGACTGTTGGTTTCAAGGTAACAAAGGAAATTTTGTTCCCTGGTTTGAGTGGCACCAAGGCCTTGAAAGAAGAAGAGGTTGGGAGGTGGTTTGGAGAGGCTGAAGTCACCTGTCTGTGAGATGCAGGCCACTTTGCCATGGGCAAGAAATCACCCAGACCTGGAGATGTCTCACACATCCCAGGAGAGCCTTGCTGGGTTCCTGCTTGAGAGGGATTTGTTTCCATGCTAAGTCATCTGTGGCTGAAAAACAGAACCATTGTGAGTGGATGGAAAATAGATTATGCGAAATTGAATAAACATCGTTTCTTGGCCCGGGTACAAATGGGCCTGCACCACTGTGCCAAAGCTGCTGCCAGAGGGGACGAGGCCTGGCTACTTGGGAGGGGTGAGGGTCGTGTTTGCTCTCCTCCACAGCCTTTGTGGGCTGTGGTCCCTCCCCAGCAGCGTGAGGGATTTGCCGTGAGGGTGTTTGGGGAAATGTCCACGGGAAAGGCCTGGCGGGAGCGGCCGGGGAGGGCCCCGCTCACAGCGCCGGGGCACCTGGATTTGGAGATCGGGCCTTATATGGGGCCCTGAGCGAAACAGCGAGAAGGGGACGGGTGCCAAAAGCCGAGTGATAACATCTCAGAGCAGAACGCTCCCCCTTCAGGCCCAGGGAGGAAGGCGATGGGCTTCCCTGCCCGCCGTTTGGTTGGGATTTTTTCATTCAGGGACTTAACAAAGTCATGCGTGACCCCGGGCAGGGCAGCGGTGAGGGTGCTCAGCACAGGAGGTGTGCAGCACTGGGTGTTGGGGACTGCCCTACTCTGTCTCTGGGTAGCCACAGCTCATGCCTGCATCTCCTCATCCAAGTGAATGAAGCTAGTCCTTAAAGAGCAAGAGGCTTTATTCCTACTATTCCTACTGGGTTTATTCCTACTAAAAATATCACCTCTGTGAAGCAGCTGGAGGGCTGGAGCAGCCAAAGCGCTGCAGCCAGGACTCTGCAAGCTGCTCCCTGGATGGGATGCTTTGTGCAGTGCATCCTGATGCCTTACTGAGCCGTGGGGTGTGTGGCTCCTGTGTGTCCAGGGATGTGTCCCCCAGCCTCTCCTGGGGCTGTGCAGGCAGGTCTGGCTGCAGTGACAGCGCCTTCTGCCACATGCAACCCCAAGGCATCCTCAAGCTGTGCATTAGCATAACTACTAGGGGAGCAATGACTTTTAATTTCCTGATGCCACAAGGGTTTGGGATAACCAGCAGTGGTGGCACTGGTCACACTCCATTATGGCAGTCCTGGAAAACCACACTCCTGGGATGCATGGGAGGGATATGAAATAATAAATATCTTTAAATTTGACCCATACATGTAGAAGACTTAGCAGAAACATGGGCCCCATGTTCCAGGTCAGAACCTTGTTGTTGAGTCTCCTCTGGTCAACGATGAGTTAAAGGCTTTCCACAGAGCTTCTTGCAGGTTTAGGTGGGATGCTGCCAAGACCAAACAGCTCCCAGGTTCTTGGTGTTGTTGCTAGCATGTGAGTTTATTAAACATGAATTTTAAAACTGTGAGGAACCCGTCACCATTTCCTATTTGCACTTCAGTCTTCTTGGAAACAGAGAGGAGACAGGCTTGTTTCTCACAGCCGAGCTGCTCAGTGTTTTATAGTCTCAGTCTCCCTTTCTGATCTTCCAGCACCAGCTCTATTTAGGTTTCCAGCACCGTGATGTTTAAAACTCAAACATACTGTTTTCCCTGAAACAATACTGGGTTTTGTAACTTTCTTTCTAAACAAATCTGAGATGCTTTTGGCACAGATGCCTTGCCAGGCTCCTTCTGAACAAGCCCCGAGACAGGGATATATGGGTATGCCTGCAAGAGGCACCAGGAAAGCATCTGGAAATGGTGGGGCTTGTCTTCTCCTCCTCCTGCTGCCTTTGTGCCTGGGCCCATCCTGTTTCCAAGTGCTCCGAGGGGGTCGATTAAGAGGAGAGGAAGGAAAATGCCATGAATTTTAAGTAGTGTGAGCCTGGGTTCACCCAGCAAGACTCCAAATTGGCAGGGGCAGAGCAGTGTCTGCGACGTTCAGCGATGGCCATGTGCTTTTTGCACAGCTGCTTTCAAGTCTGCTCCAGGGAAGCCACACTGCCCCTGGGGAGCAGACGTTGTGTGGAGGGGAAAAAACAGGATCTGAATTTTCTTTGCCTTCCTCCGCCTTGCCAGGAAGCGCCAGGGCTGCGGCTGAGCCCGGCAAAGGCCCTGCAGCCTCTGGCTTCGCCTCCGCCTGGGCAACGCACGGCGGGTGGGAAGGGGAGGCGGGGGCTCGCTGGCTTCCCCGCACCTGCTGTGCCGGTTTTTCTCCTCTGCTTCTTGTTCTCTCTAGCGGGCCGTGGTGGGGAGCGGGCTCCCAGGGCTGAGCAGAGCTGCACAGACTTCAAGAAAGAGGATTTTTGGCTCCACGGGGAGGCATTATTCACCATATTGGTGAATGCTGCACCCGTCAGTGCTGCGGCGCTGGGGATGGCGGGATGGCCTCTGGCTGTGCTGCAGGGTGGGTCACAGCACTGGT
The DNA here is from genome assembly GCA_036630365.1 of Acanthiza pusilla. Lineage (NCBI taxonomy): Eukaryota > Metazoa > Chordata > Aves > Passeriformes > Acanthizidae > Acanthiza > Acanthiza pusilla. The sequence goes on along the minus strand of JAXCHO010000004.1, from coordinate 14,631,093 downwards.
CCTGCTCTAACGTGGGCACAGCGGTCATGGCCATGCTGGGTTTCCCCAAGCCCATAAAGGAGGAAAAGGAAGAGAGCAAGCAAGAGTTTTGTACTGGTAGAGCTCAGTCTGGACACAGCGCCCAGTAACTCATGCAGCACAGAGCTTAGAATGTCAAACCCTAAAAAGGCATTAAAAACCCCATCGCATCTCCCCCCGCATTAATGATCCTCTCTTGTCACTGCTTATGAATATGTCCCATTCTTCCACACCATGGTTTCCCCCCATGATCATGCATCTAAAGGCTTGATGCTCTTTCCCCTTTTGGCTTAAATTGGGGCAGATCCTGTTGGTTTCTTCGGCTTTGATGCATGGGAGCCGGGTCATGTGAGAGGGTCACGTCTGGCGAGCGAGGCCCCGTCACGCGGCCTGGCCGGTGTCATGGGTTTGGGCCGTGGGAGCTGGGCAAGCCAGCACTGACCCCCTTGTGTTCTCTCCCCTCCCGCAGTGACATCTCCATGCAAGATCCTCAAGTGCAACTCTGAGTTCTGGGCGGCCACGTCGGGCTCGCACCACCTGGGCGCGGAGGAGGCGCCCGAGTTCTGCACGGCGCTGCGCGCCTACGCGCACTGCACCCGCCGCACCGCCCGCACCTGCAGGGGCGACCTGGCCTACCACTCGGCCGTGCATGGCATAGATGATCTCATGGTGCAGCACAACTGCTCCAAGGATGGCCCCACGTCCCAGCCCCGCCTCCGGACATTGCCCCCCGGGGACAGCCAGGAGCGCTCCGACAGCCCCGAGATCTGCCACTACGAGAAGAGCTTTCACAAGCACTCGGCCGCCCCCAACTACACCCACTGCGGGCTCTTTGGGGATCCTCACCTCAGGACTTTCACGGACACTTTCCAGACCTGCAAGGTGCAGGGGGCTTGGCCGCTCATAGACAATAACTACCTGAACGTGCAGGTCACCAACACGCCGGTGCTGCCTGGCTCCTCGGCCACCGCCACCAGCAAGGTGAGCCTTGTTCCCCTGGACAGGGATGGGCAAGGGCAGAGGGGCTCCAGAACGGCCTTTCTTTCCTCCGTGTCTTCCCCCATTTGCACATCTCCTTGGGGAGGGTAAGACAGAGCGTGAGCTCCTCTGAGTTTAAATGTTTGGCCGTAAATATCAGCATCCATCCTTCTTTTGTCCCCAGCCATCGGTGAAATGGCCTGTGGTTTCTTGTTGAGCACATCCAGCCCCATCACGGTGAGCAGGCTGAGGGGCTGCACCTCAGGGGCCTTCATGGCCAAGCCAGGGATTTCAGATTAAGAGGGCTCCCACCTTGGGAGTCCCGACTGGTGTGAAAAGCCACATCAGGAATGATGCTGGCACTTTCTGGGGACCCACAAGGCTCAAGCAAACCCAGGACTGCCCTCCAGGGAGGCTCCAGCTTGCAGGAAAAAGCCTGGAGGAAGCTGAGCTCCTCACAATTGCCTTCCCTTCTACCCAGGCTTTTAATTGTCTCTGTGGTTTGCAGCCAAGTCAAGACATTTTGTGGGGAACAGTCTGTTCTGGAGGTGCTTTGACGGACTAAATAAACATCCTGAAGGTACGAGGCAAACACAGAAAACCCAAGTGAAAATGTGCTGCTGTGATACAGCAGGACTTGGTGTCACAGCCTCTGCTTCAGGAGGGAACCTGAGTGCACAAGCTCTAAAGCTAACAGGGCAGCTTTTGTGCCAAAGAAAAAGGGAGGCTCAGCAGGAGGCATCCTGCTTTTGGAAAATGTCCTGTCCCACCATGTCTGGGAGTTCTGCTCCTCCCTGTGTGTGGGGAGAGGAGAGAAGCCATGTGTAGGACAGGAGCTGCTTCTCTGCTCTGGATGTCATCCCTTGATCCTGAGCTGGAACTGGCCGAGGTTCTGACCTGTCCCCTGATAAACCCCCTAAAAGATACTTCATGATGCTCTGAAGTCCTTGCCCACTAAAGGACACAAAACCTGCTGAAGCTTGCAAGGAAGTCTGGCTTGAGGAAGGTGGTCCTTAAGGATCGCAGGACCTGCTGGGATCGCAGGATCACCATCCTAATTGAGCCTTTTCACTCCTTATCTGCCTCACGGGCTTGCGGTGAGGAGGGATTAGTCATGAGGTCTGCAGCATGAGCTGTGGGAAGCGCTGCTGTGTCATGGCTGGAGCAGTGTGCTGCTGGAAAGGATGGCAGCACTCAGTCCTTGGGGCTCTTTGTGTTCTCTGCTCTCTTCTCCAGCCCTGCCCTGCTCTGGCCAGGTCTCAGCGTCCCCCTTCATGGGGGCCGTGGGGCAGGAGGTCCCCTTTGCCACTTCTGCCTCATGGGCAGAAAGGGGCAAGAGAACCCTGCAGGAGCTGAAAGAGGAAATGTAGTTTGTACTGTTTGTACATGCAAATTCTACTCATTTTCCTCCTCAAGTCTTCCCTGCAAAAGCCAGGTCAGCAAGGGAAGAGCAAGCCCTGTGAGGTCCTTCCACACACGGGCAAGGGAACTGTGTTTGATCCCAGCCAGGGTGAGGAGGCGTGTTGGGCTCTGTATCACAGAATCACAGAATCATTAGGGTTGGAAAAGACCTCTTGAGATCATCGAGTCCAACCACGAACACAGCACTGCCAAGGCCACCACAAGATCACCCCATGCCACTGGAACATGCTGAACATGTGTGCCTGTGGGGTTGAGATACAGAGCAGGACATGTCTGAGGGCCCATGGGAGAAATTTCTGTTGGTCTGCAATTTGTTAGGGAAACAAATTGGTCCAGCCCTTGGGATGTAAATGTCCTGGGAGTCAGAGGAGAAGCTCCACCGCCTCCAGGGGAGTCAGGGCTCATCTTCTGTGCCATCTGCCAGCCCTGGAGGCGAGGCAGTGCTGCGTGCAGGGGCATGCAGCCACAGGCCTGAGAGGAGGGATGCTCCACCCAACTCCAGCTGCAAGGGAGCTCCTGTGCCGGGCCTGGAGATAACAGGCAGATCCAGGTGGTGCATTCAGTCAAGCCTCTGGGTCTTGGCTCTGTACGCAGTGTCCTCACCCTTTTGCTGGAATATGTCTGGGTGGCTAAAAGCCAGGGCCACTTCTTAAGATGAAGGACCTGCCCCTGTCCGGACTGAGCATCCGGCTCTTGCACGTCCCACCCCACTGCTGGTGGTGGCTGTGTGCTCTCAGGTGTCATCACCGGCTGTAACCATGCTCCTTTCCTCCCCCACAGCTCACCATCATCTTCAAGAGCTTCCAGGAGTGTGTGGACCAGAAAGTGTACCAGGCAGAGATGGACGAGCTCCCCGCCGCCTTTGTCGATGGCTCCAAGAATGGAGGGGACAAGCACGGGGCCAACAGCCTGAAGATCACGGAGAAGGTGTCAGGCCAGCACATCGAGATCCAGGCCAAGTACATCGGCACCACCATCGTGGTGAGGCAGGTGGGGCGGTACCTCACCTTCGCCGTGCGCATGCCGGAGGAGGTGGTCAATGCCGTGGAGGACCGGGACAGTCAGGGCCTCTACCTGTGCCTCCGTGGTTGTCCACTCAACCAACAGATTGACTTCCAGACCATCCGCTCGGCTCAGGCCACGGAGGGTCGTGCCCGTAGGAAGGGGCCCAGCCTGCCGGCCCCCCCTGAGGCCTTCACCTATGAAACGGCCACAGCCAAGTGCAGGGAGAAGCTGCCCGTGGAGGACCTCTACTTCCAGTCCTGTGTCTTCGACCTCCTCACCACGGGGGATGTCAACTTCATGCTGGCTGCTTACTATGCCTTTGAGGACGTGAAGATGCTTCACTCCAACAAAGACAAGCTGCACCTCTATGAAAGGACACGGGACCTGACCCCGGGCAACACGGCTCCCACAGGAGCACATCCCACCCTCTGGGTAGCACTGCTGTGTTTGTGTTGGTTGTGCTTGTTATAGAGGTTTGCTCCTTCACACCATGGAGAGCAGGGAAAGGGCAGAGGAGGGAACCAGGGATGAGACGCAGGAGGTTGGATATCAGAGCCTCATGGGTTGTCCTCAAACCTCAGTCTCTCTCTTGGGTGCAAGTCCTCCATGTTCCCAGCTCTTGCCTGGGAAGAACATGCTGCCAGTGGGACCGGTCAGGAGTTTTTGCTGGACTGTTCCTTGTCTGGACCTTCCTCACCTGCCCCTCCTTCTGCTCCTGGTCGAGTGGGTGCTGGGGAGCCCTTGTAGCTACTCTCCTCGTAGCGCTCCCCCAGTCCCGAAAATGCTCGTGGTGACTGTGACACTGGCGTGTGTGAACGTGGCTTTGTCTTCGGAGAGCAGAGCCCACGAGGAAGGCCCGGGGCAGTGAGACAGAACCAAGCCTGGCTGGCACAGCAGGGCAGGATGTCCTGCTCACGGGGGCCAGGCTCTGTTTTTTGGGCATGTCCTGCTCTGCCCACAGCCCTGTTGGTGGTGCGAGGGGCCAGAATGGTGGGCAATGATCCCACGCTTGCTTGGCTGCTGCTGCCAGGCACCTTCTGGGTGCAAGGAGGACACGTTCCTCAAGCTGTGGCCTGCGTTTGCTGTGGTTCAAAGGCATCCCGTTTCAGCCAGTTCACCTGGCTGATTCACTCAGTAGTTTTATTCCTGTCTCCCTTCTCTGCCTGGACCCACCGTGGACTCTTGATGGCAACGGGAGAAACCTGGCCAGTATTCAAGCGGTTTCTGCAACTTCTGCCCAGCATTGGATGAGTTCCTCACACCATTCGCTCTCTGGTCCCCAAAACTGGCAGCAGGGTGGCTGCTCAGTGGGAGACCCGACCTGCACCTCCCTCCAGCCCGTCCCTGCCCGTGGCCCAGCCCTGGGATGGAGCAGGAGCATGGTGCTCTTTTTTTGCTGCTAGGTCTCTGCTCTGCTCCCCATCCTGGGGCCGCGACTTGCAACCCCATTGCAGACCAGTTGCACCTTAAGCCCTTTTGGGCTTGAATCAGAAATGGGGCAATGCCAGAAATTCAGCCAGGAGACAGGATGCAGCAGAGGACCCCCCCAGCTGCCTCCAAATGTCTGTTCCCTGCCTCGAAACCATCAATAATCTCCTTCCCCCACCATGTAGTGCTACCCATCTCCTCCTCTCCATGTTCCTCTGTGGTTCACCCCATCGCTCACTGAACAAACATCAGGACCACCTTTGGTCTGCGCCTTCAGGACCTCCTGGTGGGTTTTCCCCACCTTTCCTCAGGGGGAAGTTCCCAGAAAAAAGCCCCAAAACACGTGTCACACTTGGGGGCACCTCCTGCTCTCAAGGGAGGTCTCTGGGCGTGATGAGACAAGCTAGCACCAAAAGAGGTGGGAACAGGCTAGGTTTGGCAGTCTGAACTGGTGCCAAGAGGCAGCCTGGTGTAAATACTGAACATGACTATTCATTGTGTCCTTACAGCTCTAGAGCTCAATTTTTAAAGCAGCAGAGAAATGCAAACTTGTGTCAATGGATGTAATTTATATTGTCTCTTTAATATATAGAGCCCTGGCATTGATCTCGTGTGACTGTACAGATGAAAAGATGTAATTGGTTTTTAAATGTTTAAGGAAAGAAAAGAAACAAAAAGATGTGTTTACTACTTTGCTCCTTGCTTTGTTTGCTGGTGCCCCAGATACTCTGTTTTAGGGAGATTTTGAAATAAGGATATCACAGTTTGGAGGTGCTGAGGGGAGCAGCCACTGGACCATGGCAAGGGACAGTTTCATTTCCCAATGCACTAATGCTCAGCCAGGCTGATTTGGACCTTTTGTTTCCTTTGTTCTAGAGAAAACAAATTTTTATCTTTCCCTAGAAATTCAAAACACACCTTTTAAAAGCCAAAATCTGTCTCTGGGTAAGGAGGAAACTTTTGTTTCGTGCTGTTACCCCTCAGCTAAATGCAGCTGTGCGCAGCCTCCTGAGCACACAGTGCTGCACGAAAGCTGCCTGAGCTGGCCCAGCCACAGCGTGCCAACAGGTCAATAATTCCCTCAAGACCTCCCTTTCCTATAAAACAATCACCCCATGGCACGACACGCTGTGGTTTGGGGGTAATTTCCACCCAAGGAAAGTCTGGTTACAGCGTGGCTCGTTCCCTCTGCCCCAGTGGTGGCCGATGGTGTGAGGTGGTTGGGGTATCCCTATTTTAGAAGCAAACAGTGAAGCACTTTATTTAGGTTGTGTTTGACCCGGTTCTGGTTAAAGGTGAAGTGTGGCCAAGAAGGACCCGATACTTGGAAACAAACAAACAAACAAAACCATAGGCAAAGGGGGGCGTTCTGAAAAGGCCCCCTCGGCTCCTCCCTGTGCTGAGACCCACGGGAGTGTCATCACTTGTAAATACTGTAAATTATTTATTGAGAGAAACGCAAGTAAAGTTTGAGGTTTTTTTGACAATAAATGAGTGGGTCTCGGTTTGTTCCCTGTGTGTTGCCTGGTGCTGTTCCCCACTCAGGATGCAAGCGCTGCCCAATTTCTGTACTCACTCCAAAGCAGCTTTCTTCCACCTGAAGGACCCTCCGAGAGCTCATTTCTGTCCTGGCCTCTCCGAGAATTTCACTCTGGAGTTTGATTTATCTACAGCCAAATGAGAAAATTAAAAAGGGGATGGGGATAAAATAGAGATAATAAACCAGTTAGAGCCTTGCATCACTGGGAAAGGAGATGTGCAGCAATGGGGTACACGTGGGTACCATCACCCTTCCCCTGCTCACCCCAGCAGATTGGGATGTAAATCCTGGTAATGGTAATTCCTCTTCTCGATCTGCCTTTTGTTGGGCACCTCTCCTGTCCCAGCTGGGTTTGTTGCTGCCCTCTAATGAGGAAAAACAAAATTGCATTTTTTTCTGTTGAATTTTCCATTTTTGAACTCTGAAGGGACTCCTTGTCACAGCAGCTGGGGGAGGGAGATGCTGAGGAGTGGGTGGGACACCAGCACGGACTCAAAACACATCATTTGGGCGAATCCATAAAATGATGCCCAGTACCAGAGATGGTCACATCCCCTAACCTTCCCCTCCTTCAGAGCACAGAGAATTGGCAGCTCTTGGAAAGAGCCAAATCCACTCCCTCTGCCACTCCTTGCACCAGGGCTCAGGTTTAGTCACCTGAAATGGCTAAACGTGAAATGGCTAAACCTGAAAACTCATCTACGAAGTGCCCAGAGTGCAGGGCCAGTGGTCTCCCTCACTCACTGCTCTGCCAGGAGGTCACCAATGATCAACACTTTCCAGCCTGAGCCAGCAGAGAGGCAGCACCTGCATGTTCCAGTGGGACAAAGTGCTGATGGGAGGGCATGGGGACCCTCGAGGGACAAGGATGCCCTGTCCCCATTAACCACGCAAGGCATCAAAGCATCCCCAGGTGAGTGGGGAAGGCACAGGCTGTGCAGGGATGTGGCTGGTGGCAGTGGTGGCCCTGTGGCACCTTGGAGAGGCTCAAATTGCTCTCCAGACCATGCTCAGGGCCGGTGAAGGGGCAGCTCCTGGGGGATCCAGGCTCCCATCCCATCACTCTGTGATGCACAACAGCTCAAGTGCTGCCACCTGGGGCCTGGCATTGTGGCTGTGTCTGCCCATCCCCTGGCCTTGGGCCACTGCCTTGGGGTCTGAGCTTCACATCTGAAGTGCTCGGGCTGAGCCAGGACCAGCAGGCACCGCTACCCCAGAACAGCCCCAACTGCAGAACGCTGTTGTTCACCAAGTGACTTTTTCTGGGAACCGGCTGCCCTCTAGAGGGTCTGCTCCGGTGTAAAGCACAGCCCTGTCCCCGCGCTGGGGTGGTGGGGGTCCTGCTCCCCGTGCCAGCACAGTGGCTTTGCATGGACCATGTCCCTATGGATAATACATTCCTGTGGGACTGAACAGACCTGCCTGGCATGGACAGGAGGCAAGGGGTCATTGCCCCATGGGCTTGGAGAAGGCCTTAGGCTTGAACTGTTTTCAGTGGTGCTGTGCACATGGGTGGGCAGCGAGATGCCAGGCAGAACTGTGCTGAGAACACACCCAGCATCAGGGTGCCCATAACCCTACCTGCCTTCTTAAATCTAAAAAAAAAACCTAAAAAATCCCCACTGATTGACCCCACTGAGCCGCAGGCACGTACACCCAGCCCAGCTCAGCTCCCTGCAGCCCCTGTGCCTCCCTGCAGCCGAGCCCCTCTCCCTGCCGAGCCCCATGGCTAACAGCCAGTCACTCTTTCCATTAGGAAATCCATTTTTCAGGAGCATATAACTCAGCTGTGAAATTTCACTCTTGGCTGAAACTTGGCTCAGCAGCAGAGAGACTGGGAAGGGCCGGACCCAGTGGCTACAGGTGTGAAAAGTACCTTTTACAATGAGCTTTTATAACTTGGGAGGAATGGCTCCAATCCCTGCTCCGTGTGGGCCTCCCGTGTGAGCTGTGGAGGGTGAAGACCAAACCAAAGCAGCCACTGGATGCCATCACATCCCACCTGGGGAGAGGCACATCCTGCCCAGGAGGGGCTGGGGACACAGAGGAAAACTCACTGATGCAGCAGGAGCAGCACTTCTCCTAGAGAAAGGGGAATTCTTCCCAGAAAGGGTCAAAAAGAATTTTACACATCCTCAGAGATCCATAAAATATGGAGGTGGGATAAACACATAAACATCAGTATGATCCCAGTGAAATTCTGGTGGATCTGGGTGAGAGAATGTACAGCTCCTTCTGATCAGGTGGAAATTCCCATCTGGAGAGGCTTCCAAGTCTCTACCACCACAGACTATGAAACTATGTTAAAAACAGCCAAGCAGAACATGCTTATTCCTGCGCGGTGAAAATATCTATGGTGGATATTATAATAATATCCTGTGGCTGGCAGGAAAGGGCCCTGTCACCCCAAAACAGCCCCCAAACCTGCCACAGGACCCCCCAGAGATACCATGCTGGGGCCCTTCTGAAAATCTCAGTAACACTTTTTAATATACAAGAATCAAAAGTACAGCAGTTTTACAATGTAGGAAAATTTCATACATACTATATAAACAACATATTTACATCAGAAATCACTAGGACAGTGGCATTTCTTTCACAAATATAAATTAATATTAATTACTGTTTTTAGTCAACAGGTTTAAAAGTCCGTATTTTTACAGTAAGAGTCCTTCTCTCCCTGGAGGGGAGGCAGAGGTGGGGAGGAAACTGGTGAAAGCAGAATAGTATTTTTATGTGGATAACAAACCATTCACACAAGGACTTCAGCGCTTGGTTCCGTGTCCATTTTGGTTGGGATCACATCGCCTGTCCCCACAGGAGGTTTTGGTCTGCAGGACTTCCACCGTGTGAACTCATAACTTTACACCATTTCCAAAGAGGTCAGGCTGAAAAACTTTTTTTTTTTTTTCTTTTTTTAAAGAAAACCCCAGCAAGTTACTGCTTTTGCCTGCGAAGAGGCTGGAGAGAATCCCGCAGCCGGTTCGGAAGGAAGAGCTGTACCAGATGTTGACACAAACACCACAGGGAAGTTTATGGCTGTGGATGTGTCCCCTCTGATCCCACTGACGTCCCCGTGACGGTGTCTGGTTATGGTCCCTATGCCGAGGGGACATAAAATGCATGAGTGTGTGTGTGTGTGCTCAGGGAAGACTTTCTACCCAATCTCATTCTCCAGCTTCACTAAAGCCAAACCCAGCAAAGACCCACCCACCACAAGTGGACAACACGATGTGACTTCAACATCAGAGTAAAGTGACAGTGGGGACAGCCCTCCAGTGGATATGGGTAAAGCTTTTGCTGTTGCACAAGAAGGAAATCCCAACCAACCTCGTGCCTGGAACCCGGGACAAGCAGAAACCCCCACATCTCAACACAGAAAATGCCTCTTGCTGGGATCCAAAGTTTCCCTGCACCAACCCTAACACTGGTTGGCCAGTATTGCCTTTGCTACACGATTATGGCACAAACTTCCCACCACGACAGCACCACGCGGTGACAAAAAGAGCAATTCTCTTTGCCCCGCCGAGGTTTCTTCCATTTTCACATTAAAAGCTAATACCTCTGAAAAGAAAGGACCTCTTTGTTGAATACCACAGCCTGCAGTCACAGCTTAGTGGGAAATGCCAGGGAAACGTGCTCTCTCCACACCTCCCACCCCTCTGAGGGGGACTGCGGAAGACTTGCCTTCACCTCGCCCTGCACAGGTAAACACAAGTGTAACACTTTATCAGGGCAGCAAGTGCCCCCAAGGAAACAAAACTGCCCCGAATTTGGTGGAAATCTTGCAATATAAAAACAAAAGGGGAACAAAACACTTCCCCGTGTGTCCCGCTAGAGCAGCGAGACCAGGAGGAGTGATGGCAGCAGATTTCCAGGCATACATTGCATGGAGGAGTATTAGTGTCAGTTTGCATGCGCCTTCCAAGGCACTGGCTGGAGTCAGGAAGCCAGCCCTGAACACCCATCTGCCCTCAGTCTTTTGGGGAAAGGACATCACAGCTTATTAGGGTCAAATACTGGCATCTTAATAGGAGGCCCAGCTTCTGTGCCCCACCAAAGGAGAGCCTGGAACAGCCTGGTCTTTAATACTGAGCTCCGGGAGGTGACGCAGCCCCAGACACCGTGCTGGGGGCAGTCTGGCTCTGGGGAGAGCTTTGTGGTCTCCAGGGAACTCCAAACTGAAAAATGACCACCCAAGGTACTTCTGGGCAGCAGTAAGTGCACAACCAGCCCCTCTCACCACACCAGGGTCCAGGCCGGACGCTGGTTTGCATCAAATGCTGTGGTTTGAATACTTGGAGTGTTTGCCCTGAAGTCCACTCAGCTGGGCTGCACATTGCTCTTTTCCCTCTGCCATGCTGGGCTCTAAGACATTTGCTCCAAGGATTTTTACAGATCACTCCTGAATTCCTCATTCTCTCCCTGCTCACTGAGGCGCTAAGTCCTCAGGCTCATTTCCAATTTAGACAGACAGAAGGTCTGTAAGTGCAGGTACTTTGAGTAATTCAGAGTCACTGCTGGAAAGGTGGCAGGAAGGTGACCATTCCCTGAACAGTGATCACTCCACTGGATTCCTATTTCACTTTGTTCTACCATCCTTTATCCTTCAGTTACAGTAAAGGTTTGTGATCACTGCTTCGTGAAGCACAGAAAGAAGTTATTTGCCTGAAGACCAGAGACTTTAGTGGCAGGAAGATTAGAAGTTCCAGTATCCCCAGAGCAATCTTTTGATCTTGCACCTCCCAGCCAGCATCTGTTAGTTCCTGGACCACCCAAGCTGCCCATGCCAGGAGAGAAGAGTTTTGTTATGAATTCCTGAGCCCTGTCCACTGGGAAATACTGTTCTCACCCCAATTTTTTTTCCTACTGGTTAGAAATGAACTAAGCCTTGGCTAAGGAAGTCAGCCTTTTTTTCCCACATCCCAGTTCCCACTTATCCCCGGAGTCAAGGTTTGCCAGTTCCAGCTCTAGGGACTGGAGGAAGATCCCCCCACCTCTCCTGCTGCAGGGGACACAACAGCAATCAAAGCAGAGCCAGTTTCTTGAAATGGATAAAGACATGGAAATGATAACATGGCCAGGAAAGTGATGGAGTGTCACCAGCATGGCTCCAGCTCCTTTGGAGTCATCCTGCAGGGACATCAAGTCCCTCTGTCAACCAAGCTTGGCTGCTGAGGGACTTCCCTGTCCCTCCTCGAATATATCTTCCCATTGCCCCATGCTGGTGACACACAAATCCCAGACCAACCAGTTCATCCCCAACCCAAAGCAGCATCTGTCACGTAACATCAAGTCGGAGCAGGCACACAGCCTTCTGCACCATCCAGAGCAGCATCGATCTGCCTTCTCCTTCTGAGGAAACACTGGCTGGGGAAAATTCCCTTGGGTCCATTGGACTGAGGAAAACAAAAACAAAACAAAGAACGAGGCAGCAAGGCTGGTTCCATGATAGAACAGTTCAATGGTAAAAAAGGGGAAAGGAAATGGGAATCTAAACCAGAATCAAGAACTAGGGAAAATCTTCCTCCACCCACTCCCCCAAAATCCTCCTTGACCCAGCCAGATGATAGCAGCATGTTCAGAGTTTCTCGTTGCTGGCTTGGAGAAAGCAACCACCGTCGCATCAATCCAAGTATTTCAGACGTGCGCTTCCCCCTCTCAGTCACTTTATGCTTTCCGAATGTTCCAGTTATAATCTGGATTGTTTTTCTGTTCCAATGACCTATCCAGAGGTGACCTGTGATCAAGGGGTGACTTGGAATCGTGGGGGGATTTCTGAGAGGGGGGCGAGCGAGGGTCCGACACCGCAGGGTGAGATGGAGGGAGGGGCTGTTTGTAATCTCCCAGTTTGTCTGTGTGGAAGGACCGGTAGTGGTCCGAAGGTCCTTGGCCATGGTACCCCATGGGCGGCCTGTGGTCAGACATCCGCCGGAAATCCTGCTGGTGGTAGTTCTGAGGCCTGAAGTCGTCAGACCGCCGACGTTTGGAATCGTGGTGGTGCCTGCGGAGAGAACACACGGACAGAGATCAGTTCCCCGAGCCCGACCTCGGTGCTTCCCTGCAAGCTCCCCCCGGCCCGAGGCGAGGGGAATTCCTCAATTCCTCACCTGTCGTAGTAGTCCCGGTGGCCTCTGTGGTCCCGGTCGCTGTTGTACTGCTCGTAGGGCCTCTTGCGGGAGAGGTTGTTTGGTCTGTAGTTCCCGGAGCTCCGGTGGGGCTCCCCCCGCGACCGCCGGTCCCCGTAGTGGTGGTCCTTGTACCAGTGCTGCTCGTACTGGTGGTGCCGCTCCCCGCCCCACATCTGGTTGCTGTTGCCACCGTAGTTGAACTTTCGATCCCTCTGCCAGTCTCCTCGGTCTGCCATGGGGAAAGAGCACCTCTAAATCTCTTTCATACTTTGGTTTAAGTCCATTTACTTTGCTGAACTCTCCAAGAAATTATAACTACTGACGCCCCTTTAACTCTCTCCTCCCTAAACTACGCGGTATCAATTTTATTTTCTGAATTTCTTTATCATTATTTCTTTATCATCCTCCCAGATTTCATTCTGTCCCATTCTTAAATTCTTTTCCTCACTACATCGCCACATTTTCTAGCCCAGCAGTAACTACAAAGGTAATGTATGTTCTATCCCATCACCTTTAAACCTCACAAGTCCCAGAATAATTTGTGTCCAGGAGCATTAGTTCAGAAGGGAAGGCTTCTCCTGACTTGCCAGCGCTCACCTGTGTTGCTGAAATGTCTCTTGTTTGGATGGCCATAGTTGTCCCGCGGGTGCCCGTGCATCTGCTGCTGGGTGTGGGAAGGGGGCATGTGGATCTTCTGGGAATGAGGATTGTGAGGCACGTGAGACTGGGACATCACGGAATCGCGGCTGGAGCCTGAAGGCTCTGGGCGGAACGGCTTCTTCATGCTGGACATGTCCTCCTTCTTCTTGTGCTCCTGCAAGGTGGAACAGAGGGATCCAGCTCAGCTGCTCTCCCACCCAAAGATCTGCACCACGTGAACCTTGTCTGCCAGGCTCTGGATTTTCCTGCCTCTTTGAGGACTTGGTGAGCCAACTGTGTGCCCAAGAATGGCACGAACATGGTGGAGGACAGGCAAAGCTCTGCTTCTACACCTGAGCTCTGCAGGGCAGCACACCCAGGCTTTGCACTCTAAAAAGCAACTGAACATCACGTGCCACACCAAACAATGCTTTTGCTTGGTCAGAACAGCCAGGACAAAGTGACCAGAAATGCCACATGAAAAAGAAGGAAACCAGACTGTTTAGATGTTGAGAAAATCAGAGGCTGCCAACAACAACAAAGAGCACCCATGGGAAGAGGCAGAGAGTATTGACACTTCCAGCAAAGCAACTTTTAAGAACTGATTACAAAGGGAAAGCACTTTAGCTCTCACCTCCTCTTCCTGTGATCTTTTCTTATGAGCCATCTTGTAGAGTTTGTGTAGTTTTCTGGCATCAAATTCTGTGAATTTTGACACAAATATCCATAGGTTCCTAGAAGGACATGAATGTTTTTTGTTAAGTGCTACAGCAGCAGTTAAACTGCCAACTGCTTCCAAGCCAACACTAAATTCATTCTACCCTCTCTAGAAAACAGTCTCAGCACAGGACAGGATGATCAGGAGGGCTGGAACCAAATTCTTCAAAATAAAATAAAGAGGTTTGCAGCGGTTTATCTGATCTAGCTTTGAAATCAATTTTAATGAAACCAGGAAAACTTGAAGACAAAACCCTTGCCTGGGACTGGTCATGGGAGACCATCCCTGGAACTGTCCAAGGCCAGGTTGGATGGGGCTCTGAGCAACCTGGCCTAGTGAACTGTGTCCCTGCCCATAGCAGGGGGTTGGAACTGGGTGATCTTTAAGGTCCCTCCCAACCCAAATTATTCCACGATTCTGTGATTCTGTAGACTGTGTGGACCAGAAAACACAAGATTTCACAGGTTAAATAAGAGGCAAATGGCAAAGCCATCCACAAAAAAAAAAAAAAAAAAAAAGGCAGCCTCTAACTACCATTTCAAAATATCCTAGAGCAGCCAAGGAAAACAAAATGATCCCTCACCTTCTCCACAGCTTGATGTGATCCTGGTCCGTGTAGGCTTTAAGGCACTCAGAGATGCGATCACCGATTTTTAGGAGGCAGTTGCGCGTGTGCTCCAGCTGCTCTTGAACTGTCAGTCCCTTATCAGGCTTATCAAGTTGCTTCAGTGCTTTTTTGACTGGTCTCATCCTTTCCTTGCACTTGAAAGAGCAAAGAGAGGAGAAGTGATTAATTTGGCAGAGAGCTCTACATCATTGTCCTGTCAATCGGACAGAGCTGAAAGAAGCTTGTTTAGCTTTATCTGCCCATTAGGCAAGGCAAAATCAGCTATAAAATAGCAAATTGTTAGACAAGCTGCAGACAATAATCAGGAAAACACAAGAGTCTCCCCACCTCTACTGTCCCTGCCTTTTCGGGGGGAATAATTTGTTTTGCAAGCTGTAACCACACATGGTCTGCCCCTGCACAGATCCCATGGCAGGCAGGGAAGCGTATCCAAGCCAGCACACACTGAATCAGCCACCCCAGCTGAAGGACTGCTCCACTCAATCCTGTCCAAGCCCATCTTTGGTCACTTTAATGCTTGCTTTTACCAAAACTGGCAGACATGAGATGAAAGCACCATGTTTTTCAGCCTGGGTGCATCAACACCGTGCACAGACAGGAAATCAGACAGGTTTTTTGACTGCCTGCCTGGACCTCTTGTGCATCACAGGAGGAAAATTAAAGAAAAAGACAAAAAAACCCGCAGCAAATACAGAGATTTGTGTTGAAAGAACTGTTTCTAAGAAGTGGTATTTCAGCCAAGGAGAATCTACCATGACAACTTTTACTAAAAGGCAATTTTTACAGCAAGCCTTGCAGGCATGTTTGCTGTGAGAGCATTTACAAGGCTCCACACTTCCTACAAGGTCACCCTCAAAACTCTTCTGCATTTCCCTGCCTGAAAGGGCTTCAGTGGCTCCTTGGCTTCTACAGGAGAGGGAATGTAAGGCTACAGGATATTCTGCAAGCCAAGGCTGCCAGCTGAGCAGTGGGAAGTCCCCAGCTGAAGCAGAGAGCCCTTGAGCATGCTCTGCTGACATGCCACCAGCCCCGGTGGGCAGCTCTGCTCCAGAGCTGTCCTGCCCTGCTCTCAGATCAGCCAGAGGAAATCCCTGTGGGGCTCCACCAGGGCTCCCACCTCAACACCTAAAACACTTGGATGACATCTGGGCAAGCCCTGGCTGCCTCGCTGGGCTCTCGGCACTGCCCTCCCATCTCCCGAGGAAAATACTCACTATGCTGAATGTTTCTTGGTCCAGATCATCATCCTCATCTTCTCCAATGGGGATTGGCTCACTCCCTGCAGTAATGTGGACAGGACCTTGTGATCTCTTCCCTTTACTTCCAGATTTGGCCTCGCCACCTTTAGGCTTTACAAGGACAAATTACACATGTCACACGATGAGCCAGAATGGAGGATCCTGAGTGACCCAACTAACAACCTCCACACTATTGTTACTGGCAGTTGCTAAACCTGGGCACTGTTCCTACAACTTTCCTCCCAGAATCTCAAACTGTTGAGCTGCAATGGCTCTGGTTAGCTTTACATCATCCCTGAGGGAGCAGAGAGAAGTCAGAGCCAACAGTTTGGACATGAACACAAAATTCACACTCTTGGGGAGAAACCAGTGTTGAAGACTTGTAAGAGAGGTTAAAATAGAGAATATCTCTCCCTTGCAGAGGGCAGAACTCTCAGTAGTCTCACATCTACAGGGATCTGCAACTTTATGGGATGTCATTAGCTCTCAAATCATGGCCTGTTTGTGTAAATTTTTAATTATATTACTTATCTGCAGTCAAAGCCATATCAAAATCACTGGACAGCAAACTTTCCCCTATATAGGCAACAAAACTTAGTTTGCACTTATGACCTCAGTGTCAAAACACACTGGGCATGCAGTACATACCTGTTCCTCGGACAGGTACTTCAGGTCATTATTAGGGAAGCTTTTACCCCCCTTCCAATTTGCACTGAGCCTCAGGGCAGTTGTACCCAAAATTCAAGAGACATTTTAGTCTCCAACATACCAGTGATGTTGAAACACTCATTCTGGTGAGTCCTGAGAAGTGACAATGACAACTTA
This sequence comes from Acanthiza pusilla, assembly GCA_036630365.1. NCBI lineage: Eukaryota > Metazoa > Chordata > Aves > Passeriformes > Acanthizidae > Acanthiza > Acanthiza pusilla. The sequence goes on along the minus strand of JAXCHO010000004.1, from coordinate 14,614,523 downwards.
CATTCTTGATGGTATGGACACTTGGGTCATTTGGGTGAGCTTAAATTAAAGGGGAATACAGACAAGGAGCTGCCAATCCTGTGATAAATCACGGCTGGACAGAACTTTGATCTGAGTGCTCCAGGCTCTTTCCCTGCTCTTCCTGAACATCAGCTCTGTGGCCATATCGATGTCACAGGGACAGCTGGACTTTAAAGGCAGTCTGACAAAATCTCTTCCGTTTTGGTCACATTCCCTGAGGCTCTAGGACATATTGCCTTTTCTATTTTTTATGGCAATACAGAAGGGCTGAAAAAGGGCACCCCCTCACCCCATGGTGATTCACTGATGTCTCTTCACACAGGGCCTTTAATGAATCCTAAGTCTCACAGGTTGTCCTGCTCAGGGTTTTCCCTATCAAGCTGCTCTTGAAAGTACCACATACCTTCTCTTTCTTGTCTTTTGTCTTCTTTTTCTCTTTATCGCTTTCCTTTTCTTTCTTAGAGGATGTCTGTTTTTCCTTGTTCTCTTTGTTCTCTTTCTTCTTCTGTTTCTTTTTCACTGGGCTCTTGTCCAAGCCATCCTCCTAGAAAATCAGTCACAGCACAAAGCTGGAGTCCCTCACCTCCTGCACATTTTCTTCAATAAAACTTACATCCTTAAAACGCAGGCAACTTTTGAGGTCCATCCAGATTTACCCTCACACCTCTTTAAGCAGACAGCAAGCCCTGCTCAAGCAGCTGCCATCCCCCCAAATTTGACAAAAGGATATGAAAACCAGCCCAGTCCCACTCTGACAGGCTGGCAAGCTGCAGAGCAGTGCTGCTCTCCCTGTGCCAGCTGTGCTCCAGAACGCTCAGCCCCTGAGGTAGATACCGATCAGCACACGAACAAAAAGCCTCACACTACAAGCCAAACCACTCAAAGACTGAACATTTTCTAAGCAACAGCATGACCTTGGTAAACTTCAGCTTCACCACGGGCTGACGTGCCCAAAAGGAGAGGGAAACAATTCTTCTTTCTCTCCTTTATAAGGGCAACCGGCTTTGTCCTGAGACAACCTTTCCCCTAAGTGAATATGGGGATGTTTGTGGCCATTCTGGGATGCCCCAAATCACTTAAAGCACTGACCTAAAAGATTAGGTGGGAAAGGTCCTTCTTTCACACAGATAGCTGTATGTTTGGTTTTGTGAGTTTGCCAGTCCTGTGGGAATTCCCTCTCAGTGCCCCCAGGGCTCTTCTGGGAGTGCTTGCCAAGGTGAGGCTGGGCAGTAACAGCACAGCCCAAGGAAGCCTGGAAAAGGCACTATCCACCAGGCTGACTCACCTTGACTTCACCTTCTTCCGACTGGTTGTCCGAGTGCCGGGGAGAGGAGAGCTCATTCCCATGCTCATCTTTGACTTTGGGAGCTTTGTTCTCTTTCTTTACTCGTGGCTTCCTCTTCTTTAGCTTGCCCTGGTAAAAACATGGATCAAGTCAGGGAAAGCAAATAGCCACAGCTACTTGCTGGGGACATATCCCATCTCCTGAACATCCTGCGAACTCCTGCAGGTCCTTATTAATTATCATTTAAATGATAAATATCACAATGCAATCAGACAACAGACAAGTCCATATTCCTTCACAGAAATGATGCTCAGTGACCTGGGAACACAGGGTGTCTCCTGCCATCAGCCAACCACTCCTCCCGAAACCCCCAGAATCAAGCAGCCACATCTCACCTCTTCCCCATCTTTCATGTTTTCTTTCTTGTCCAGATCTTTTTTCAGCAGTTTCAGTAGATAATCGACTCGGGTCTGGAGCTGTTTTCCCTGAGGTTTCTTATCTGTCTCAACAGGTAGGATCTTTGATAAAGCAGAAAAAATATATATATATACCCACATGCACAGAGCCTGACAAAAGAGATACACACTAGCAGCAGCCCTTCCAGGCTCAGGAGGCTGCACCTTCTAGGGGAATAAGAAGGCTCAAGCCTTCCTTCCTCCTCTCACACAGACTGTCTGGCCAAAGGAAAGCTCCTAGCAAGCAAGCATCCCTTCCCTTGGAATTCTGCAGAAGTTAAAGGATCCCAAGGCAGCTTGCTAAGTTCTCCTGAAGAAAAAAAACCTTTACAAACTATATTTGGGATCTTGAGTTGCAAAACTGAGTCCACTCCCCTTGACACATCAGATTTGTTTGTGGCAGCTTGGTCACAGCAGCCCAGTCACTCTGGCAACCTGAGACATTGCCACAGCAGGGGCACAGATGCACGATTTTCAGTGGAAAACAAGGCTGAAAGGTGACACTTTGTGGAGGAAATATCTCAGCTTGTCAACTAAGTTTGCTTCGTACTTCCCTGGAAAATGGGTGCGTGTCTCAGGCAGCTGTTTCCATTGCAAAATGCCTTTCTGAGCTCCACACAGGGAGGGCTCTCAGGCACAGCCTGGTCTTTGCTAGAAGCACCAGCAGGGATGTCACAAGAATGCTGCACGTTGGTAGAAACGCTGGTGTGGAGATCCCCAGTGCTCCTCAGCCCTGTGCTGAAGTTTCCACGCTCTTTCCACCGCACTGACACAACGGATGGTGGCTTATTTTTAACCCAGATCATTTCAGCATGGTCCCTGTAAACTGTTCTTGTGGGGATGACTGAGGAACAGAGGAACTAGATGGAGGTTTTCCAGCTGGCTGTGCTGCCATTCCCATCATGTAACCATACCCTCCAAGCTAACACAGACCAGCCTTGACATAAGCAGTGTCAAATCTGTGAAAAATTATTTCCACTCAGAAATTCGCACTCAGCTTCTTGTGAGATGCTCAAGGGAACATCAAGTCAGGGCTGTGCAGTGCAGCCTCTTCTATCCTGTTCCTGAACCACACAATGTGTCAGCATTGCCATTTTCTGCCTGCATCTTTTCAGTGTGGTTCACCTGCTACTGCCCACCAAACGGCACAACTCTGCTTCCCATCGAGCATGCAACATTCCATGAAGGTCACTGTGTTCCTCATTATTATTCATCATGGTTTTCGGAGTAGTTACAACCATAAACATCTGTTTCTGGAGTAAATGAGGCATGTTCTCTATGAACACTGCAATGGACCCAATGGAAGCACCAAGCAAAGCGACCTACCTTATCAGACAACTTCAACTCCGGATCTGTTTTAATTAGCTCCCAGTTTCCATAACCATGCTCGTAAATTCCCACTAACAAGCGAGAATCCTCCTCCACTCCCCAGTCTACATCAAAATGAGCAGCTTTGACACGGCACGTCAGGCGGTACCTAAAGGCATTTCAAACACGAGCTACTTTTAATGCTGTGGAGGATAAAGCAAATCCACACACCCAGGCTATTCTCTTTCCACTACAAAATCCAAAGTCCCTGAGCTTCTTTCTGCATTGCCTACTTAGCCAAACTCACTTCTTCCTTTCCTCTGGGTCCGAGGGAATGGATTTGTGCAACATTTCAAACTCCTCTTCATGCTGGATGATGGATTTCACATTGACTTGGACACCAGAAATCTTGATAGTAGGACCTCGTCTCTTTCCAGGTCCTTTCCCTGTTCAACAATAAAACACAGCAATTAAGAGAACTCTTACAGAAAGAACTGTGTCTGTAAAATGGCTTCACAGACAGTAATCAAGACCTTGCCTGCAACCTCTTAATTTATCATAAGGCCCCAAATATAAGTTTTCTTCCACTAACCCACTTAGATCTGCACTTTAAACACCTCCCAGTATCATTTTCTTAAATATACTTCTAAGTACACTGGAGCTGTTGCTTCAGCAGTTTTGTCCAGCTGCAACAGGCAGAGTCACAGCAGGAAATCTATTCCTGACCCTGTATCTCCTAACCAACAGCACAGAGCAGCCATACAGAGAGTGGGTGGTGATTCCAGATCTGGGAATTGCTAACTGTGGATCCAGCTTTACCGAGCAGTACACAGCACCAGCTTGACTTCCAGTCCCAGGAGCAGTTAAAATATGATCTGCTTTGCTTGGTAGCCCAGCATTAAACAAGCTGATCACTTCAGCCTCTCCCCACAAAAACTCATGTCCAGCAGAAGCTGACAGACCTGACTGGCACTTTCCAGTCCGAGCAGAAAGCTCAGGGGTTTCTCCCTGTTGGTGAGAGCTGCCTGGCAGAGATGGGGTGGTTTAAGTGAGTTCTTATTCATTGCTTCTAAGTCACAATGTGGCCTCCCTGTCCAGCATGGGAATGGTTTCCTCACCAGCTCCATGTGCAAGCACTCCCAGAACCATCACAGCAGCAGAAACAACCCTCTTGCCTACCTTCCCCTGGATTTTCCTTCAGCTGCTCCTCATACTCCTGCATGGCTGACACGCAGCTGTTGTGGATGAGCTCCCCTAACCGTTTCAGGTCAGCCACAGACTTATCCACCAGCTCAGCATCGCGGGCAATGCACTCCAGCCTGGGAAAGGAGAAGAGTTTTGCGTTGGATACAGCAAATCTCCTTTCAGTCACTTCCTAATCAATTGTTTCACAGCTCAGTGCTGTACAGCTATGAATTTATGGAACATGCACGAGTTGAGTTGGTGCAGGAAACAGCCCAGGTTTTGTCTTTTTTTTTTGTCTAACAGCTGCAGTGCAGATGTAGAAAAACTGATCCAATCTTTTGGAATTTTTACTACTAAAGCAAAGGTGAGAATTTTCTATCTTGGGGACAACAGGGACCCTCCATGACTGTCCAGTGTTCCCTCAGGCTTTTCCAGTTCCATATTATCTCCATTTGATGGTCCAAAGCTGCCATCTGCTGTCCCTTTTGCCTGCCTGAAGTCAGTAACATCGACTCACACGCAAGCCTTGTGTTTCACAACAGAAGAGTGCAACCAGCTGAAAAAACACTGCTTTTTCTCCTGCAACACATTCAGGGAATGCTGCCTCAGCCCTGAGACCTTTCCAGACCTAGATCCAGGCTCGAGGACAGTGCCTCTCCTTGTTTCCCTCCAGGAGGGACAGAGCATGGCGAAGATGCTCCAAATTCAGTCCTGAGGCTAACGAGCATAGAGAAGCTTGGCAAGTGTTTTGGGTAGCATTTGCTGCTCTGACAGCTGCTCCCTCTCCTTTCTGGGCAGCGGGAATGCCCCAAGGGCCAGACTCTGCCAGCAGGACACCGCTGTGTTACAGCCACCACTGCTCCAGCTGGTTTTTGGCCAGCATTTGTCAGTGCCCATCAACAGAGACACCAGGGACTGTACAGCTCTGCTTGGGGTCCTGATGGCACGACAGAAAGGCTTGTGCAGTCTGGAGGCTGTGTCAAGCACCCAGAGGCTGTGCTCAGAAGGACAATGTGCCTCCACATTTCTGCTCTGGAGCAGGGCCAGCCTGGGACTCACCGTTCAAGAGGCAATCCAAACTTCTTGTAAGCCTTGATAAACCTAAGGAGGGAAAAAAAAAACCAAAAATCTAAGCTAACTGCCATAAAAAGTAGGTCCAATATCACAAATATGCTTGCACGTATTAATTACAGCCTGTCACAGTATCAGCCTCGCATTCCCCACTGATCAGCTCAGCAGCCTCAGCCTCATCCATTAGCCCCCACAAAGAGTTTTGTGACCTTGTCTGGAGAAGAACACATTATTATGAATGTTGAGTGTTTGACAGATGAGGAAAAAAAAAGAGGAGAGTGGTAACAGTAGTGCAAAAAAAGAAAAAAAAAAAAAAAAGAAGAAAGTATTGGCTCACACCATGTTGGTAATTATTAACTCCATTTTTCCAGGAAGAGAAGGAGCATTAAATCAATGTCATTAGTAATTTTAAAGCTCAGGCTGTAAATGTAGCAATATGTCACAGAAGAGCCAAATGTGGTTCCATCCATCACAGAGGTTTGCAGACAAGGTTTGCTATTTATTTTCATGTCTTATTTTTATTGTGAAAATCCCTGCTGTGGCTGACACAACTTTAGGGCAAGAGTTGCTGCAATCAAACATTGCCTTGAGCTGGGAGTACACAGAATGGCTACAACTACAGGTTATTTTAAAAATATTAGTTAATTTTTTGCCATCTTTCTTTTCATTTTATATTCTTTCAGCCTCTTTCTGCTACATCACAGTAACCTAAATGGCTGTTATACTGCATATTGCAACATGTCCTTCCTGCTCCATGGTTTTAAGATGGTTATGGGGCAGCTATCACAGCCCAAGAACTATGATATCTCCTGCTTAAAAATACACCAGCTCAGAGATAGAGAGAGTTAAGGAAAACTCATAAACTCCTCTTTTCCAGCTTTGGCTGAACATCTGGGCAGAGCTGTGAGACAAAGATCTCTGGGAGACACTTAAGAATTAGAAGATAGGAGAAGAAAATAATGTTCTGGAATTCAGCCCCCAGCTGACATCAGGGACTGACACACAACCACTCAGGTCAACAGGACCAGTGCTTCTCAAGGGGTCATTTTGCCAGAGCCTGCCTTTCACTTAGAGCTTAAATCAGCAGGAGGACTGCCAGAAAAATGTCAGGAAGGCCAGAGCCCTTGGCTTCTCCAGCTCTGCAGCTCATGGCACCTAAGACCTCACGTTAGACAGCATTAGCTCAATCCATTTGGCCCACGAAGGGCACTTACAACATGGATTAATTTTAGGAAGGCACCAGCTTCACTGTAGCCTGACTAAAGACAGCCCAGTCCATTTTGCACCGACCTGGATGTTAAGGTCATCAGCTGGGAGTAGACTGAATTATATAAAGGTGCAGAAGCTGTCCCAGTGAACCAGCTCCAGCAAACCACTGACATGCTTACAGGTGAAGGCTTCCTGGATTAATCTGGGATTTTCTCCACCTGCATGGGATTTCTATATTTGCTTTCTGAACTGTCTCTTGTGCTCAGCACTGACCTCCTAATTTCAGCATCAGTAAATCCTTCCACAGTGTCTTTTCTAACACTCCGAGGACGTCCCCTGCGCTTGGGTCTCTTCTCGTCGTCGGTATCGTCAGTCTCGCTTTCTGATCCAGATGACCTCTGAAGCCTTCTCTTGGTTTCTGCATCGGATTCACTGTCATTTGTCTGAGCCTGAACGCACCAGGGAAACAGCAGTACAGTTAACACCTGCTAATCTAATCAGCTAACGACCTTTTCTGTCCCTCCATACACTGGCACTGTTTAATGGACTGCAAAACACCTCAGCATCACTCCTGAAGATGCAGGAGCCCCTGTAACCAGCCCAGAGAGGCTGCACACCCCTGCAGTTCCCAGCTGGCTGAGGATCTGGTGGTTATCCTTTCTTCACAGCCACCAGTTTCACAATTGCATTTTGATCTACTAAGAGGTATTAAAATATTGATTTCCATGCCACAGTCCCTTAGGCTATGTTGAAAACCAAGACATCTCAGAAATTAATCTGGATTCATGCAGCATGAATTATCCTTCTCTGTATTTTTCACTTCCATGTCTTCCCCCAGCTCACCCCAGAGAACAGTTCTAACCCCTTAAAGTCCCATGTCCCAGCAGAGCATCCTTGCACAGTCAGCTTCCTTTTGGATTGGGTAGACCCCATTGCCTAAAGAAGAACCTGGGAAGGCACCATCCCTTTTGGCCCTCAGGATCCACATTTAGGCAACAGCTACCCAGGTGAACTAGAGAGCCCAAGGAAAAGAAACAGCCAGAAAATTGCATAATCTACAGCAAAATCCAGTACAATCAGATACTCTGCTTTGTGGTCACTACAGGTTCTTTTTATTTTGGCAGCTAAAATGAGGTAAGCCACACCAAATCCAGTCTGGGCCCTCACACTGCATCCCAAACCATTGGTCCAATGCATGATGCCAACACTGTCCTACCTCTGTGCTTTTTTCCCAACCAATTTTGGAGGAGGGAAAGAAGCTCAGATGGCAAGGAGGCTTCCCTTGAGCATTCCCTTTGCCAGCTCGTGCCTCCTGCCTCTCATCCCCTCAAGATGGGCTGTACCTTTTTAGTTGAGCTCCGGATTCGAGGCAGCATGTAGATTTCTTCCAATTCTTTCTGCCTTTCTTCCTCCTCCACCTTTTTCCTCTGCTCTTCTGGAATGATGTCGTCCCAGTCCTTCTGGGACCGCTCATCCAGCTCTGTCTCTTCCTCCTCCATGGTTGCAAAGTTGGCAACCTTTTACAAGCAAAGGAGAAGTTTTAGCAATTCCCTCCCCTGGCAGGAACACCCCAGAGCTGTCTGCTGAGCCTCAGCTCCTTCTCCATAGGAATTCTGCCAACACTTCCATAACTACTCCATAATTGATCCCTATGTCACTACATTCCTGGCTCCTTGCCACGTCTTTGGATTAACAGCTTTTGAGGAAGTACGTGCAGTTTAAGAAGTACTGCTGAGTATCTGTAAATTATTGGGTTTTTTCCCAAATTTGGTAAATTCTGCATTTTATTCACAGCCTTGAAAACCATTTACTTGAAATTAAATTAATACCTGCATCGGGGGAGTTGGAACTGGATGATCTTTAAAGTCCCTTGAAACCCAAACCATTCTGTGATCTCTCCGAGGTGCTCCTGCCTGTTTCTGAGCTCACCACCGTGGCAGGATGTGGGGAGCCACATTCCCACACCCCACTAGAGAGCCTGGGGGTCCATACCTTGAACTGGGAGAGCAGCTCGTCCGTGGCACTGGTGGACACTTCATTCTCCCGTGTTTCAGCCAGACGCAGAATCTCATCGATGTCCATCTCCTGCCAGTCAGGGAGAAGGAGGGATAAAGCGGAGGGTGCCGAGCACAGCAGGGAGTAAGAGGCTTTGAGAAGAGACTCGTGTGCTGATATGAGCTAAATAAAGTGCAAATATCTGCAGGGTGTCATCCCCGAGGGCAGGGATGAACTATCTTCAAGTGGTACAACAAAGTACAAATAAGGTGACAGAAGAGAAGGAAAGGACCATCGAGGCTGAACAGTGGGGAAAATTTCCAGGCAGTGAGATGTATGAACTGTGGACTGTTTCCCTGGGGGGGAAGCTCTGCTCCTTGTGCCATTAGGAGAATTGGTCAAAACACTCAATGCTGAACTGTCAAGCAAAGCTGCACTGAGGCAGGAGAGAGCAACCTGTTCACTGCACTGCGCTGACTCCTGCCGTGCTCAGAACCAAAAAAGGATTCTGAACGAGAGCTCAGAAGAGGCAGGGAGAGGAGACTTCAGGAGGCTGTGCTGTCACCAGCTGATGAATCCTCAGGAGCCAAGGGACTCCCTTGGTGACCACTACTATTTAATCCCCAACGACAAGGCTCTCCTCAAGCCCCTGATCTCCCAACCCCAGACTCTGCCTTCAGCTTCTCCAAACTCCCACACATCCTATTCACCAACCTGCTCTTGTGCACGGGGCAAGAACAAAGTAGGAACAACCACACACAGTCCCTCTTGTAGACCTGCAGAGCACTACAAACTGCCATGTGATTTCAATTTCAAACTACCTGAGGCTCTGACTCTTCCCCTTCAAGCTCCTTGAAAAGATCTTCAGCTCCAAACTTCAAAATAGCTGTCAGCTCCTCTTTGTTGAAAGGATTTGAGCTGCAAGAACAAACGAGAACGAAAAGGTGTTTTGAGCTGTTCAGTCTGAACTGCTACAACCCAAAACCATACTGAAGTTTTTCCTAAGTGAAGCAAGGACTAAGTTTTCAACCCAGCACTATAAAAAGCTTTGTTATTAATCTCTTTCCTGCTCTAACACAGACAAAACTGCAATGGGCACCACCTCCATCTGCTGGGGGAAATTAAGAGAATCTGAGGTCACTGCCAAAATACAGCTATTCCACAGGTTCCTTCAGACCAGGAGGATCTCTGGGTGGAAGGCAGAAGGAAAAACAAGCAATGCATTAAAGCTAGTTTTTAATTTCTGATCATCTTTATCCTATGTGTCCAAATTAATGGCTGCAGAAGCCAAATCAGTGGAAGCTGTCATTATTTATTAGCCTTCTGCTCTGTACCCTATCAAATAAACACTGGAAAATGCCAGCAGGTGAAGCTGGTTATGCCACGTGTCCCAGACATTTCTGCCTCCTGACAGAGTCACGTACTTGGATCTCCCGGAGTTGTTGTCCAGAACAGTCCGGCCAGTGGTGTCCATACGCTGGATAACCAAATGATCCAGCACCATTTTCTTCTTGGCTCTCTCAATGATCTCCTCCTCCACTGTCCCCTTTGTGACCAGGCGGTAAATATTCACCTGAGTGGCAAAAACACAACACAGCTATTTCCTGGACATGCTCTGCTGAGACAGCAATGCATCCCTCAGCTGTTTGCACTGGGCTGCTGACATTGTCTTTTCATGTACAGATGTGCTTTTTCAGAAGAAAAACAAGCACATTCTCTTTGCATCTCAGGAGATCCAGGGAAAATCAGGATGGTTAACAGAGATCTTGTAGTGTGCCTAAGCACAGAGTAAAATCTTCTGAAACAAACTGTCGATTCAAACTAGCCCCAAGCTTTTCACATATCTAATAGCCCCTAGCAAAGGCGGATGCTCTACTTTTCAAGTTTTTCTGGGCAGGAAAGAAAAGAGTCCACTGGCTGAGAGTTGCAGTGCCAGGGGTTGGGCTCTTGCTTTGTTCAAAGCCAACAGAAAGACTTGGCATCTGGCAAATTTGGGCTGATTTTTTGCCTCCTAGTTTTCAAATGAGATTCCCTTGGGCAGCAAGGACTGTTTTCAGCAGCTCTGGTGAGGTGAGAGCCTGTTTAGATGCACACACTGAAAACAACCCAGGCACCTCTTCTGACCTGCTTCTTTTGTCCAATCCGGTGAGCTCGGGCCTGAGCCTGAAGATCATTTTGGGGGTTCCAGTCCGAGTCAAAGATAACAACAGTATCAGCAGAGGCCAAATTAATTCCAAGCCCCCCAGCTCGTGTTGACAACAAGAAACAGAAGTCCTGGGAAGGGAAGGGAAGGGAAAAAAAAAAACCCAACTGTGAGTTAACCAGCTTGTAACTGTGGGCATAAAATAGCAATGGTGACTCAAAAGCTGTACAAGGACACAGAAAGAAGGCTCTGTTGCACTCATGCTTCTTAAAGCAGAAAAAGGATTTCCTTCCCATATACCCTGCTCATGCAGGCTGAGCAGCATCAGTGTTTAACCTCAGACCAGGGTGAGGAAGTGCTGGCAGGGGTGAAGGGCGTGAATCCAGCCATGAATCCATCCAGGAGAGCAACACAAGCAGCTCAAGGCACGGGCACCTTGGAGTCACTTTGGAAGGTCAGACCACATTGCCCACCAGACTCCTACAAAGGCAGCAGGCAAACACCTGCTTTTTGTTGCCTGAATCCTGTCAGGAGTGAGATCAGCAATGAACAGAATGTGCCAGGTTAGAGCCAAGATGCCTGAGCCCCCGTGGATGCCCTCAGGAGTAGGGACAGGGCAGCTTCTATGGGTATTCCTGCTCCTTCCCCACTCACACTTCCTTTGGTTAACTTCCACACAACCACAATCTCTCACAACTCCTGTGTGAGCCAAGAATTCTGCTCCAGCCCAGGCTTCTGGAGTGAAGAAAGGTATTTCTCACAGCTGGGCTGACTGGCACTAAATTTCTCTGGGCTGACTGACACAAAAACAAGTGTCTTGCACCAGTCACTGTGAGTCAGCAAGCCCAGATGAGAGGTTTGAGATGCCCTCTCCTATTACACTGGAGACTTTCACCTCTGACACCAGACTCCACTGCCTGCCAACACTTAAAATCCTCCTTTTGCCTCTGCCATTTCATATTCAAAACCAGCTTCAGACTGGAATCACTCAGCAACCATCTCATTCTCCGGATCAGTGGGAGAGAATTGCTAAATTCTGACTCTTCCCAGCCTCTTCAGGACTTTCTGGAGATGTGACTTGCATCCCTGTTCCTTGCACGTGGGAGATTTAAAATAAGCAATATGGCGAGTTGCAAAACCTGCCATAGCCATGTCTTTAAAAGTACCTGGGGTCCTGTAAAAAAAACTAAACTGACCTAATCCCCTCTTGTCAGTCACAACCTGTGGCTCAGCCACAAACCCTCTGCCCAGGACTGCGGTACCTCGGAGCCGTCGGCGTTGAAGTGATCCAGCGCCTGCTTTCGGATCTCCCCCTTGATCGAGCCGTCCAAGCGCTGGAAAAATCAACAATAATGATAAAAGAAAGAAGGTAAAGGAGCCCTGAGGGACTGCTGCACCCAGTGCTGCGAGCCCTACAGCCCCCTTTGCTGCCTGCAGCGTTTAATTGTTAAAAATAGCCACCAATTAAAAATAACTGCACTGCCTCAGCTGTGTCACAAGGGCTGGGGGATGCTCAGGGAACAGGCACACAGCGGGTGACACCGCAGCTCCCGTTACAGGCTCCCAGCCAGGCTCTCTGTGCTCCCTGTCCTCTCCTCAGGGTTATTACACAACACAGCCCAAAGCAGGGGCCTGTCCGAGGAGTTTTGCAGAGATGGGGCCACACTGAAATGAAGGGATATCCCAGCTCCCTCCAGGAAGTGCCACCTGTAATCCCAGCCACCAACCTTGGGAAATTCAGTGACTCCCACTGCTCAAGCTCCCTCTGCATTTTCCTACCCTTTCAAGAGGACCCTGCTGTTTTCCATGCTGATGTTTCTCACCTGAAAAGGGTAGTGTTTGATAGTCAGGTACTCTGCCAAGATGTCCAGCATCCTCACCATCTGGGAGAAGATCAGCACTCTGTTGCCCCTCTCTCGCAGCCTGGTCAGCAGCTTGTCCAAGAGAATTAGCTTTCCACTGCTCCTGATCAGAGACTGAAGAAATAACCATCATTTCCAATCTTACCCTTAGGTACATTATACAGAGACCTGCACAGACCTGCTTCTTTTGGGGTCATGCATCTCTTGCACATCTCTAATCTTATCATCTGAATTTACACAGCAGAGCCCACACACAACAAATCACACAGGACAGATCTTTCCTGCCTGCAGCTCCTGCTTTAGAAAGCCACAAAATGTTGCCTACAGTGGAAGTGAAGGGCTGAGTGTTCAAGTGGCTTAGCTGTGAGGACTGTTTTTAAAGGAGAAGCCACAGAAGCTAAAGTTTCATCAGATATTATCCTGCTGGGAGGACAAAAGGAAGATGAAATTTAAGGAAGAAAGGTGGTGACCAAGGACACCACTCACCTGCAGGGTCTCAATGCCATTCTCTCTCTCGTTTTCCTCAGGAGGTTTGATAAGGTAGCAGTGGTTGCAGCACTTTTTCAATTCCATCACAATGTTCAAGAAACCAGATGTGCTTCCCCTTGTTCCCTTTGAAAGAGCTTTGTAGTTTCTTGTCAAAATCCACCTGCAGGTAGGAAAATGAAAGACCAGATTATTTGTCAGTGCCGAATGGAGTCTTGGAGGAACACAATCTTCAGGAACACCTCATTCAGGCATCAGTCTACTTTCCTCCCTCCATCTCTCCTCACTTCTCTTACAGGGTACTGCTCTTTCCTCTCTAAAAACCCTGACTGTACTTTCCTGCTGATATTATTTCAGTTTAATATTGAACAGCATCACAATTTTGTGCATATTTTCACTCCCTCAGGAAAGACATAACCTCTGTCCTGCAAAGCTGGCCAGTTGAACTGCATCACTCCACAAAAACATCTCCCAGAAGGAAAGACACCAACTACCCCACCCCAGCTTCCTCTACTGGGAAGCTCCAGTACTCCAGGTGATGGCACTCTGAAGGCCACAGCATCCACCGAATACTGGAACACAGAAAGATGTGCCCATTCCTACTGGCACTCCCAGTGATCTATTCAGTGACTCACTTGTAATACTGTTTCTGCAGAGCAGACATTTCCACCCGGAGGATCTGCTCCACCTTGGCTGGCAAAGATTTCTCCACATCCTTCTTCACTCTGCGCAGGAGAAATGGCTCCAGCACTTTGTGAAGGCTCTGGTAGCCGTTCTCTCTACCTTTCCCGTGATCCTCTTCAAAATCCTCCCAGAACTCAAACCTGGCAACAGAAAGGAGGAGAAGGGAGGGGTCAGAATATCTTTTATGGCACCAAACAGCGTCAAATGGATACACACCTGCTGCACAACAAGATAAGAAACCATTAGTTTAATGGAAACACAGTGGAAGGTAACAGGTTCACTCTCCTCTTGTTAACTAAACACATGGGTGGCAAAGCTAGAAGCTCTCTGGGCTTAGATGCCTTCCTAACATCTTATTTTTGAGCTCCACACTGACCCCCAGGACTCAAAATCCCAAGTTTTCCACTCTTTTGCTCTGTTGGCATTTACCTGGCAGCAGTTTCTGAACTTTCCACGGTGCCTCCCCCAGGCTGGGCTCTGACAACTGGACTGCTTTACCCTGCTCTGAAGGCTCTTTTGGGATTGGTGCTTCCTCTGACAGCTCCTTTGAAATGTGGAGATCCGCTCTCCTCCACTTGGGAGACCTCAAACCTCTCCTTCACTCTTTCTGTGATCCAACAAAAAGAATTTGGGGGACAGCTCCTCTTGCACTCAAACATAATTTCAAGGAGCTTTGGGGCATGCTTGCCTTAGCCTTAGAGATGCCCATAGCTCATTTTATTTTAAAGAAAACAAAATATTTGTTACACTGTGGACATACAATCAGCCAGACAGCATCCCCACAGCTGCCATGAAATGGATGGCAGGGGTGCCTGAACCACAGTGTACTGGAAACTTCAGAAATGGCTGAGAGGATTGCTTAAAACAAGTTTAGCTTTTTAGAGATGGCTGGAAGACAGCAGACGGATTTGAAAGGCATAGATCAGGTTTCCCCATTCAGTTTGCTGCCAGAAATACTCCTTGGGTTAGTTATTTAACCTTTGATTTTCCCCACTAATGTCTCTTCTCCTATCATTTCTGCCACACCACTGAGTTGAATTCAGGGATTTAATTCAGGGATTTCTGCCATTCTGCATTCCCTTGAGCCCACTCAGCAGACCAGAATGGATCAGATATTTCTTGGAAGGCCCAAAAGGAGACTCACTTCTCTGGCATGATGAAATGCAGCAGGGACCAGAGCTCTTTGAGCGAGTTTTGAAGTGGGGTGCCAGTGATCAGCAGCCTGTGGTTGGACTTGAAATCAATCAACGTTTTGTACAGCAAGGAGTCGTCATTTTTCAACCGATGGGCTTCGTCCACGCCTAGAAAGGCCCAGTTAATGCTTCCCAAAACAGTCTGGAGGAAGAGAAGGAAGAAAACACAGGCGCCGAGGAGACGCTGGGTCAGACAGGCCCCACCACCTTGCACATTTGTCTCTCTCCCCAAGGCCAGAAAGCCCTGCAGTGTTTGCTGTCCAGACTGTCCTGCCCAGCCCTGCAGCTGGACCCTCACAGGAGTTTCTTGCTAACAAAATTTGGGGACCAAAGTGCCTTCCCAAAAAGGAAAAGGTGAAAATCAGCCATGCTGTACGACACTCCTGCTGTATCTCAGTAGTCTTGCAGCAAGTGCACCAATTTAATCCTCCTTTGCTTTACCCAGAAAGCACAGTCCTTCCCCAGCTTTTTATTCCCCTCTTTCTCCATGCCCTTGGGGCCCTGGGTAGCACTAGTCCCTCCGGAGCAACAACAAGAGAGCAGATGAACAAGACAAAAAAGTTCAGGTAATCCAAGAGTCTTGATTTTAGTGGGGTTTTTTCGTTTGTTGTTTTTTTTTTTCCCTTTTTTTTAAAGCTTTTTGTTTTCTGCTAGGACTCAGTGATGCACTGACAGGGCTGATGAGTATTTCCTAAGCAGACAGATTTCTCCTAGATGTAAAAATGTAGATCCTGTTAACATTGTGGCCAGAGGTTCAGTGTAATGGTTTGTTCCCTTAGCAAACTGAAACTAAACTAAACCAGGTAAAAATCCAGCTACTCCTGGATACTGCCAGATGTCTTATATGCAAAAATAATAGCACAAGTGTGCAGTACAAGAGTGAAGACACTGTAACGTGTCACACATTCCCTGTGCATTACTGCCAAGCAAAAGCAAATAGTAGTAGTCCTCCCTCACCACAGAGGGAAGAGGTGAAACCTCTGAGCTGAGGACTGGATTTCCCCTTTGAAAATGAGAGAAAACCTAAGTAAAAACATTCTTGGACCATTACTCACCTTATCCTTGAGGAGGATCTCATATGTTGTGATAAGTGCATTGAATTTCAATCTTTTAGACTGAGAATGGATCCACTCATATTCACGTATCTGTGAGGGGAGACAAAAGTTCACCCAACGTCATCAAAAGGAAAGAGTTAACAATTGTTACTTTAGTGCAGCAGTAGCCAGAGACTCCAGCCAAGCCCAAAACCCTGTTGTTTCAAGGTGCCATTTGATGAACTCAAGGTGCCCAAGAACATCTTGTTTTAGTGCACACATGGTTCAACAGGTAACAAAATAAAGTCAGCTTGCTGCTGTGACACTAATGAACACATCACCTCACTAGGGACACCACCAGAGTCCCAACACTCGTGTGCTCCATTGCCTGAATAGCTCCAGACACTGAGGACAAGCACTTTCACACTGCTGGACTCCTCCCTGCACGTTTCAGCCCAGAGCAGTGCTGGCTTCCAGACTCTGAGAGAAGCCAGTACTCCTGCACTCACTCCAAGAGGGAAAATAAGGCAGAAAATTCCCCTCAGCAGAGAATTACACCCACATGCTCAGTTACACCAGCTCCAGCTGCTGCAGTGCTGCCAGCACTATCTGCCAGCCTCTCCAGCTGTGTGCCACAAACATCACACACAAGCTTTGCTTTTCTCCCCGAGCCCTCACCCTTAGCTCTCTGATTACACACCATGTTCCTGCTCATGAGGTCTCCAATGTAAACCACCACGTTTATCTCAGGTGCCCACACTTCAAACTCCCTCTGCCAGGAGGTGAGGGTGGACAAGGGCACGACCACCAGGAAAGGGCCGTAGAGCTGGTGCTGATGGAACAGGTAGGACAGGAATGATATTGTCTGAATGGTCTTGCCCAGGCCCATTTCATCAGCCAGGATCACGCTGTTGTTCCTGAGAAAGAGGAGAACAAACAGAAATGCTGTCTGAATGCATGGTTCTGCCACTCCTAATTTACTGTGCTCCACGTGAACAGCAATCCACGATAAGGACAGAGAGGGGCAGTGCAAAAGCAGTTATTTGAACATTTCCAGGTGGATCCCAGGGACAGCCACACTGAACACAGCACAATAACATGCAAAAATTAACTATGATGACTCCAAACTGGAGGAAAACAGGCAAAGGGAGAGGGGAATCAGTGGCTTAATTCTAGAAGGACATTTGTCAAAGATTTCAATGAGTATATAAGCACACTGAGCCAGAAACCCTTTTTTCCCATTAAGTCAATGGAAATCTATGGCTGATATGTGCCAGGCTCACACAACAGCCAAATTCAGCACATGAACAGGCCCAAACAGAGAAAATGCTTTTTGTTTTCACACAAGGTTTCTTAAATTCATGCTTTAGGTAGCTCCTGCTTGCAGCACCTGCAATGCAGCTGGGTGTGATACCATTTTAAATCCTTCAAGCTGCAGAAGGAGGGCAGGTCAAGACCTCACTTGAAAACAGCAGTGCCAAATCCTACTGGGACAAAAAGCAGGAGCCACAGAATGAAGGTCACAGCTCTGTACATACTTGCACCAGGAGTGAGCGAGCCAGTTGAGGCCCTCCAGTTGGTAATCCCGCAGCTCCAGGTTCTCCCCGCCGATGTACGAGGGCTGCTTCTTCAAGGCAACAAACCTTGGCCTCTGCTTCAACACCTGAAAAAGATGCTGCTATAAGTCCACTGAAGGGAAAGACAAAACAGTCAGCAGCTGAAAGGTTGAAAATTCAGCAATGACATCTATGAATTCAGCAAAAAGTGCATATCTCTTCACTGGTTCAAGTCCATCCACATTTTCTTAGCCAGTGCTTGTGTCTGCATTTCTTGTGATTTGCCTGCTGCCCTCTGGTTCTATGATCTCTGAGTCCCCCAGGAGTGCAGTAAGCTGCACAAAACACACGAGTTGGAACCAGCTCCACTTCCTTCTTTGTCCTCTTTTGGTTTTTCTCCCATTATTTCTGTCTCTCTCCTTCACTGTATCAGCATCTTGCAGGCTTCCCCTTTTCCCAGGTGTGCTGTTTTTTCATCCAACTGATATTAAAACTGCTGCAGCTCCTTCTGAGGAGGAAGTACTTTGCAATGATTAATTAAGCCTCCCACTCCCCAGGGGGACATAACGTTCTCACTGTGCACAGAGTAAATGAAACTCAAAGGGGTTCACATCTCTGCCTGAACTACAATACGAGAACAGCAAACAACCCTTCAAACACAGGTGGGAGGATGGGAAAATGTTCTCTGACATTTATCCTGACAAAATTTCATGCTCCCACTGCTTGCATCTTCCCCCAGCAAAGCAGAGAAGCCAGCAAACCTTGCAGTCCCGCGTGGGAATCGTCTTGGAGTTGTTACGACTGTTGAAGCTGTCGATGCAGTGCTGAAATTTCTTGCTGATCAGAGCCTCATCTTCCCAGCTGCACTCGGCATAGGGCAGCCCCATCCACTTGCACAGGTATTCAGGGTCATTTGAGGATGTTTTGCGACTGTTTGCTGTAAAATATATAAAAAAACCCAAATCAACCTGTGGTTGAGTGGCTGAACTACAAGCACAGTTCACAGGCTGAACTGCCCGGACAGCCACGAGACAGGTCTTGGCTCGTAGGAAAAGTGTAGAGAGACAAAAAAAAGTTATTTTACCTGGGAAATCTGAATGTCCCGTGGCAGACTTGCTGGTCTTCACCGCTGTGTTTGAGAGAGAAGGGGAGGGAGGGTTGAAATGCTGGCAGCCAGCAGAGGGAGCAGGGCAGGCGATCACTGACACACACCCACGTTTTTGTAGGAATTCTATTGGAAATAGGTTAACCACATCTCCAGGCCAATTCCTGAAGCAACTGGGTGCTGGCACGTCTGACTGACATGACTGTGATATTACCAAAATGCTCACTAAGTTCTGCTTTTATTTTTATTAATTAATCATGAAAATCACACCCCGGAGCTGCCTTGCAGCCTAACCACATCCTCAACTACACCACAGAAAGTGGTCCTCACAAAAGCCAGGCCAGTGCTGCTGCTTTGGAAACAAACACCTTGCATCCAAAGGGTTGAAGCCAAAGAACTTCAGCAGCAACAATTTCAGCAGCCCCTTGGAAAACAGTGTGTCATCCCACACTCCAGGCAAGGAGAGTGACTGATTTGTATTGCTCGTAAATACAAATCTGTAAACGTGGATTTCTACTGTCTAAATTCCTAAATTTCAAACAATGAAATACACCAAATACCAGAGTTTTTTCTTCAGGGATACTGGAGGACAGAGAAGAAGAGAGAGCTGCACACTCATTCTGCCATCACATGGGGTTTGAAGTTCCCACTCCTACTTCACCCCTCTACCAAAGCCTTGGCTCCACTTACCAATTACTCTCTCCACTATTTGGTACTGTTTGTTCAGCTCTGAAGCCAGCTCTTGTTGGCAGTTGAAATATTCTACATCTTCAGGTGATACCTTGCCCAACCTAGATGCAAAATAATAAAAAAAAAAAAAAATCCACTATAATGCTTCTGTCATACTGCTCATGGATGCTACATATAGAAAATCTACTTTCCTATATGGTTCTGTCATTCAGGCAAGTAAGTGGAGGAAACTACTGCTTATAGGACATGTTTCTTAAATCTCCTATAATTATAAATTATTGCTGAGAAGCAAATGTCATAGATGTTGAGATTGTCTCCCTGTGAAATGCAATTATTCTCACACAAGAATCAGTTTCAAAACCAGAATCAAATAGAGATGGAAGCTCCTACTCCAGCTTTAGCACTTTGGAAACACACCACAGCTCCCCTTATAGTTCCTGGGGAAGTTTAACTGATGCAAAAACTCACACACAGAGAAGCCCATAATTAACAAGGGTAAATAAGGCTGCAAGCTCTCACAGCACCTCCTGGGCCATGTGAATCTGTGCACCATTTATTTATTGTCAGCTCTCCCAATTGCTAAGCCTAGGAAGTGACAATAGTGTGGATTTCATGCCTTGTCCTCTCCATTTTACAGCCTTCCACATCACAGACATCATCTCTACGAGGGGAGGACATTCCTCAGCAGCCAAAGAAAAACCAGAGTGCTGTGCACACGAAACACACTTTGCAAGAAGAAATCAAACATTTTCAGTAATGGCTCTGCAAACTTCTGGCTAAAAACAATTTGCCCGAGGCCAAATCACTGGTTGGAGTGAAGCCTACCATTGCTTGATCTCCTCCTCCTTTTTTTTGAAGTTTTCTAGCTTTTTCAGGCCCTTCACTTTCTGCTGCTGCAAGGACTCCTCGCTCTCCCACGTGCTGTGGATGTACGACCAGCCTTTCCATTTGATCAGGTACTGCACTTCCCCCTCGTCCTTCTCCGGGTCGAAGTCGGCACTGGGGTTGCCATTGGCCTCGGTCGCATACACCGTGGTGGAAGCCCCAATGGCTGCAAGGGAAACCAGAAAAACCTGCATTTGGTACCTTCATTATCAACCACTGCACATGAACTGCATCAGAGCAGAAAGTTACTCTGCTAATACATCTTTTGTGGCAGCACAAAGAACACCCGACAGATCCCGCAACACTATCAGGCAGGCATACAAAAGTTTTCCCAACAACAGAGTCTTTTCAGATCTGTCATAAGTAGCTTTTCTTTAAGTAATATTCAAAGGTCTCTTGAAAATGCTCACAACCATTCAGTTTTACAAAAAAACTTCTGTAAGGCTTTGAGAACAAAACACTGGCTTCATTTTCATTACGGCTTTGTCAATGGGGCTATGAAAACTGACTCTCCTAGATCTGTTTTATATTTCAAAGCAGAGAAAAGCAGGAATTGCAGAACAATGGCTGCATCTTTAAAATGTGTGCAGGCTAAATGAAAGCTGCTGAGCACATAAACTATAGAGACTTTAGGATTTAAAATATTATATTTTACAAAAGCTATTACATATTACAAGACGTAAATAAGAGGCATAGAGGAAAAGATGAAAAGCACTGAAACAACCCTTGACCCCACTTTGAAGTTGCAAAAGCATTGCAGCAGCTCAAGAGAAACCGTGAGCGCACACGATTGCCATCAGAAATAAAGGCTTCTTCCAGAACCACGCACCTCCCTTTTTTCCAAGCCTGATGTCCAAGACTTTCTCAATAGTTTCACTGTTGTCTTGCTGTTCATCAGCTCCTTCCCCAGTCATCTCTATCAGGTCATCAGAATCCGTCTCAAAATCATCATCCTCTTTGTAGCTGAGTAAGATAAAAACCAAACTGATATCAAACGTTTGACTCTTCCCAGCCCACTAACACAGAGAATGGCTCAGACTGGAGCATCTTCTCCAGCATTTATCCTGTGGTTCAGTGCACATTCAGCACACACGTGTCTTAAGCCATCCATTCAGTATTTTTCCCCAAGACACGTAGGTAGATACACTTTATCAGACTAATCCTCTATGGTTTTTCTGACTGACATCAGATGGATGCATAAGGTGGGACAATCTCTGCAGCAGAAGCAAGGCCGTAACAGAGAAAGTCTCCATTGTTGAGGGAAAGATTATTCTATGGAGGTTGCAGAACACGGAAATGCTGCCTGCACTTCCCTAGGAACTGCACTTCTCACCTTTGATGAATCTTTAACCACCATAAAACATCATTTGGATGGCTCTTTGCAAGTCCCATATTAGGACTGCCCAAAAAGGTGAGAAGGTACATTGGGGAATAGATAAAGCTTTGCCTCCACCATGTCTCAACACTCTGTCCCAAGGCATTACCTATCAGCCACTCTCAGACAATCGGTCCAATCCAGCACAGCTGCTCTCTTTTGCTCATTTTCACCTATTATTTGCAATTATTAATTTTATCTGAGAGTGCTTTAGAAATATTACGCAAACCTCCTCACGTTTCTCTAAGAGGGACTGGCAAACACTCCCTCCTTCACAGATGGCAAAACGAGGTAAACCCGGATGTTCCCAGCATGAACCTGTCAAAAGAGCCACACCTCAGCCGCAGGGCTCTGCAGGGCAGAGCAGGGGCTCTGCAGGACCACCCAGTGCCCCTCTCTTCCCCAGCCAGCCCTCACCCCCAAGCAACCCCACACTTCTTCACACCTGACATTTTTGGCTGCTCTTCGCCGAGTTTGTCTCTTGGGGGTCTCATCGTCTTCGTCATCATCATCATCTTCGGATGAGTCTGGTTTCTTTCTCTTCCCACGCTGGATTTTGTGGGGCTTTTTAACACCAGTTTTGGCCACTGTTCTAAAATAAAAATTAATAAAGCCATAATATAGGATGGTTTATGCAAACATGAGCTTTAGTAAGGTTTTAAGGAAGCATGAATCTCAAATATTAGACTCCTAAGGGATTTAGTCTGCTCTAAATATCATAGAAACCACTCCATTGCTCACTGGAGCATGAGATGGGGAGATGAGGGAGTAACTAGTCCCTAGGTTTACTAGGTCGTAAACAAGGGTAATATTGCAGGAAAAATCCACATTCATTAGTGACAAATAGAGATTTCCTCTCCACGCAGCACAGGCAGAAATACAGACTGAACCAACCACTCCTTACCTCCTTTGGACAGGTCTTCTTGCTTTAATTTTCTTCGGTTCAGGCTCACTCTCTCCACTGGTGCCTTGCTCCCCTCCATCTTCATCCTCTTCTCCAGCAGAGACCTCTCTTTTCCACTTAATTCTGCAGTCAGAAATGTAGGTCATGAAGGGCAATGATATTTCTACACAAATACTTGGCTGAACAAACCTCGAGGGCCATAATTACAGGGGAAAAGTTCAAAACTGCACCCTTGGCTGTTGGGTGCAATGCAGGGGGGATGTTATGGTGTGATTCTCTGCTTTTAGGGGTGGGGTCTCAGTCTCCTGGGTTTTTGTTCACACAGGGGCAGGATTGCCTCGAGTGGCAGCAGCTCTTACCACATGCTCTGGTGGCAGAGCTGTACTGCTCAAACCTGGGTGGGCAAGGGCTTGGATTGATGATTTTTTTTCCCTCTACTTCTGCATTTTTGAGATGGGCTGGAGGGATCTGAGAGAAGTGCTCGCTGTCACAGGACATGAGCACCAACGTGCACAGTTACATGAGCTCCTTGGAGCCCAGAAAGTGGAACAAGTCTCCTGCCATCTCAATTCTCCTGCCCATTAAAGTTTCCAAGTGTGAAGCCAAATCACATGGCACCATTAGTGGAAGGAAGCACGGCCCCTGTGGGCAACTCAGAACAAAGCTGCAGCTCCAAAATGCCTTTTGGAGGAGCCCTTCCTCTCTCCAAGGGGATATGGAGGGTCCACAAGGATCATTCCCCTTGCCCAGTGCTTCCCTGTGCTTTATCACCTTCCCTCCTGCACTGATGGGTGCAACTAAATGAAGAGTTAGAAGACAAGATGCAGGAGAAAGGGAGCAGGATCATGTGGCAGTGTTTAGATTTTCTCCATCAGGCAGCTCATAGTTCCCTACTTTGTTTTAGTGTTTGGAAAAACTAAAAGGTATTATGGAGATGGGAAAAGGCAGTAAAATATGACTGTAAGTGAACTCTGTTACGGTGCTCAGACATCCAAAGTATTCTTTATGGATGTTCTTTTGTTTTAACAGAGGGTTATAAAAAATAAAAGTGGATAATAATTTGGCATTTTATTCTCAGTTAATCAAAAAGGTGGCAGGAGAAGGGATTCAATTGTTTTGAGTACTTCTGAAGGAAAATCAGTAACCTGATGGAAAAATGAAAGACTGACAACAGAAAGTGAACCTGATGCATTCAGATTCATCACAAGCACAGGAGGAAAATACAAACAAAAGTTGGAAAATTGCATCCATCTACAGATCCATATTCATACTTCAATTTTAGTAATCCAAAGTATTATTACTGGAAATATTAGAGTATTTCTTTCACAACTCTCCGTGTTGACAACTCCTATCAAACAATCCAGTGTGCAACTGTTCTGAAAAACAAACCAAAGCATCACCACTCAAAACCCTTTCCTTAGAAACTTACTTTCTTTTCAACTGCTTCTGGCGTCTTCTTTTTGGGCTCTCATTTTCAGATTCGCTACTTGCCTTTAATTGAAAAGAAAGAAAATCAGGTTGTAGGCTTCACTCTGGACTGGCTCCTCAAGGATGCAAGTGAAACACGTGCCCGTGGGCTGAGCCTGGGTCCTTTCCCTGCAGCCTGAAGGACACTTTGGTGCAGAGCAGCCACCTCCCAGCACTGCCAACTCAGCAGCAGCAGCCAGGCAGACCTGCAGTGTGTGCAACAGCCCAGGGATTGCAAACCCACGCGTGAATTTATCCCAACAAATGCATTATGATCTCTGCCTTCCTTACACAAACTTCCTACAAGGAATGAAATAAAACACTGTCATCAAAAGGCAATATTCTCATCAAGAGTGTCCTTGCCTTGCTGTTGGGTTTTTTCTCTCACAGCAAAAGTCACCAAGGACCTGATTGGGTCAGAGCCATGTCCTGCTGCTTTCTTCCTCCTAATCCTACGGTCTCCACCAGTGAAGACTCTCTGGCTAAATATATCTAGAGCTATTCTAACTACTTGCTGTACTATTTTAAAAGTGGGTGTCACTAATTCCCACAGACCACGACAGCTAAAATAATCTCTTTATGCTGGTTGTACACAACCCCATTTTCATAAAAACTAGTCAACCATGAAAACAGATCACCGCACAGATAACGTGACTTCTCCTTAGCTTCCCCCAGAAAACACAAATAGGCAAGGACAAAACTGAAGCTTTCTAAAGAAGCCTTTTCTGAAAATTACATTCTGTCATTTCTTAAAATGACAGAAGTAGCCTCCAAGATTGCTTACTCCACACACCTACTGGAAACCTTCCATTCTAGCTGCTTTTTGCCACAGTATTCAGCTTTTGCCCCAGGCACTGTCTGTCCATCACCATGGGTACCACAGTTTGCATCTCCTGACACCCCCACTGTCCTCCTGGACAGAGCTCACACAGCTGTGCACACAAGGACCTTGTGAAATGGTCTGAGCTGCAACATGCATCCTTCATTCCCATTTTTTGCATCAGTGTATCCATTAAAATACACTAAAATACTGGATGCCATGTCAGCCCACAAGCTTTCCTGGATTTGGTGTCAGATTTGCATGTCACACAATAATACCTTTTGCACCATATCTTACTACAAACACGTGTTCATCCACCTGTTTTACAGCCCTGCCTGAAATCCCTGTCTCATTTAGCAAGCATGAAGCAAGTCTCTGGCAAGCCCCATGGACAGCCCTGCCTACCCCTGCAACACAAGCCAAGTATGCCACAGATTTCAGTTTTGACACACAGAATGTAAAAGTCTTCCATTTTTCTTTTCTCTTTTAAACTATTATCCACTTTCTGAAGCTTTTCTATTCCAATTGGGCATGATTTTAACAGTTGTACCTCAGTGCACGTTTACTTTTGCTGTCTTTTGGCAAGCCACACGTAAAGAGAGGTGGATTTCTCTTCTGCTCTGCGTCAGAGAAGATCACATTGGGAGAAAACCAAATACAACCTTTAGCTCTTTGAAAATAATTCCACTTCTGTGCCAAAATCCCATCTCCAAGTTCCTAGTGTCCATTTTCCTAATGCCTGTACTCTCCCCCTGCTCTGTTGCTGTATCTACAAAGCTGATGACAACCTCTTAATGACTCGATTTTTCCTCCCCTCTTCCATCTTGAAAAATGTAACTTGTGACTGCAGCTCAGCCGCCTTCTCTTACATTTCTCAAAGACACCATTGTCTGTTTTGGATGGGTGTCAAGCCCAGTTCTATCTCCTCTGACACAGCCAGTCCCCAGCCTGAGTCATCTGCCTGCCTTGTGCTCCCACATCCTCCCCATCCCAGTATGGAGCGCTGGGAGTGCTGCAGCTCCTCAGCCTCTCCTCTCCAGTCCCTCGTGTCTCCTGGTGGTAAATTCCTTCTTTAAGGAGGCACAGAGGACACCCAGAGAGCCAGGGGCATGCCAGGTCCAGAGTGTGCACCTGAGGCCCTGTCTGCCTACCACCACCATCGGAACAGACTGGTTGGGAAATCACATGCAACTTGAATTTTAATAACGTCACCTCCCTGAATGACACAAGCCAGACTGGCAAAGTCCACCCCCGTCCCCCGTGGGATTTTTGTCAGCCCAGCAGGAGATGCCAGGGTCACACTGCTCGCTGCCCTGCTGGGGTGCTGCTGCTGTGGCCGAGGAGAAAGACATCCTGTCTTCCCTAGCTCCCCCTTATCAAACACTACAAATATACCCAATTTGTTCCTGCATCACTACCTCCAGCTGGACTAGGATCTGGCCTCTTACAATTTCCCCATCTCTGGCTGAAGGGATCAGCCTTCTCTCTCCATGCCTCACTGGCTCCTCACATCAATTCTCTCCATCTCACAGCACATAAAGTGCACACACTTTTCCTAGATCAGTTACACTGTATTTTGCTGTGGAGCAATGCTGAACAGACATAATGATGCTGCACATGTAGCACCAAGCAGAGCAATGCAGAGCAATGCGAAGTTCTGCTCCTATCAATTATCCACGAGTGTCCTTGCCACTAGCCCAGGGCAGGAGAAATGGACACTCCAGACCATTGGAGAGGAGGTCCAGGTGAGCCTCTGGAACTCACACTAGGAGATAATGACTTGTTTAAACAGAGCCAAAAGTATTTCAGACTAAAGTCAAAGTGAGGACTTGCTCATTTCAGGCTTAACAGAAGCCAAGCTGTCGTGCTTCAGAAAAGCTAGAGAACCTCAGCTCACCAGGTTAGTTTTAGGAACTTCTCTTTCCCAGTGAGACCAGTACAGCAACTACAGGAGGCAAAGCAGTGATCAAAATGCAAATGAGCATTTTTTTTTCCCTGATAATAAAACCAGCTGTATTTTGAGAACACACTGGTGTGTGACTTCTGGCCTACCTCTGACAGAAAACGTGCACTGACATCTGTCACCAACATCAATCTGAAACTATTCTTTTTATAGTAAAAGGATTGTGTCTGCTTGGGGCACATTTATTTCTCAACTGTCTCAAAATCACAGAATGATGGAATGATAAAATGGTTTGGGTTGGAAGGGGCCTTAAATACCATCCAGTTCCAACCCCCTGCCACGGGCTGGGACACCTTCCACTATTCCCAGGTTGCTCAGAGCCCCATCCAGCCTGGCCTTGAACACTCCCAGGGATGGGGCAGCCAAAGCTCCTCTGGGCACCCTGTGCCGTGGTCTTACCATCCACATAAGGAAGGATTTCTTTCATGTATCTAACCTAAACTTCCCCTCTTTCAGTTTGAATACTCTGGAAGGCACCTGGCTCTGCACACCTCACATCCCCTGCCTGAAACCTGAACCTGATTTATTAATTGCAAAGAAAATGCCTAGGGAAGTAGTGCTTTTACTAAAAAACTCACACGTTCCTGGAGACAGCTCTGGGCCTCTGAGCAGCTCTGTGCTCCTATGCAAAGCTGCACTTTCGCTTCCCCAATGGCTCAGCCCACGCCTGGGTATTGATCACGAGTCATCACCCTCCCTGATCGCAGCTCGGACACCTACACAATGAGCCCAGAAATCCCCAGAAGGCAACCATTTCTAACACACAAATAACCCTACCCAGAGTGCTGCTCTCAAAGGACACAGTGACTGAGCAGGCCCCTAAAAACCTGAACCACCTCCACCTCTGTGCCATCTCCCCCGCACAGGTGAGTCATGGGGCAGCGCAGGGAGCTGTGATGGCTCATCCTTGCTCTGGTCTCTGAGCACACTGCCTGCACGATGCTCTTTGCTAATCTGCAGAGAAGCATTAGGGAAGAAGGCAATTACAAGCCCCCAGACACTGTGCTGGAAGTCCCAAGCAGCGCTAGGTGCAGGTCACTGGTGACAAGATTAACCCTGCAAAGGCAAAAAGTGTCTTCAGAAGTGCCTTGGGTTTCTGCCAGCTCCAGCAGCAGCAAGGAGTGCTTGGAACCACGCAGGCTTGACCTATGCTATTTCGTCTCTCTTGGCATCTTCCAAAAGCAAGATTTTCCATCTCCTCCTGCTCTCTGCGAGGCCCCAGGACTGTGCTCCTGCTAGGTCACACCCTCCATCGGACTCTGCTGCAGATGGGAGTTGCCCTATGGGGACCAGTCAGTGTTGCTCTGGGTAGAGGGGGGTGACAGAGTGCTCCAATTCTTTTAATTTCAGCTTTCTGTTTCACATTAGTTGCAGTGGGATCATTTGGAGGACCTTTGGGATTTTTTTTGTTTTTTACAATATTTTGTGGTATAGCAAAGTTTTTGCATCTCAGTTTGGTTTTTTTTTTAAACTTTATCATACCTTAGGTAGTAGAAAATAAAGATATCGAAAAAGAAAACAACATTTGCAAAACCACGTAATATTGTAAAACAAAAAAAGAAGGGACTTACCTGGGCCTCTAAGAGGGCAGGGGGGTGTGCAGCGGAGCTCTGGGGTGGGTGTGAGGTCGCCGGCACAGTGCATGCCGGGGCATCGCACAGAGGGGCGGCCGGCCAGCCCAGCCTCTGCCAACTTGAAAAGGAAAACAAAAGCTACGTCAATGATGCGCCCCGAGCCCCTTCCTGACCTCTGCTCTGCGGGACAGCCAGCACAGGAGTCTGGGGGGCAGCTGGTGGCACTGGGGTGCCACAAGGCTCAGCAATAACGCACCAGAGCAAGGAGCTGGAAACCTGCGCGTGACCCCTCGAGCATCCAAACGCATACTTGGTGGCGAAGCACAAACAGCCTGAGTCAGAGAGCACCACTTGGCTCCTGCTCTGCTCAAAGTCTGCTGCTTATCTTCAGATTCCCAGCCCTAAGCCCCAAGCTCTCCATGGAAGCCTCTCTGTGGTTCTCTTTCCCCTCTGCTATGGCTACTCAACTTTCCTGAAGACCTGCAGATGAACCGCTCCATGCAGAAAACCTGTCAGATGCAAACAAAGGTGGAACCTAAATCCTACATCTTCAGAAAAAAACCCAACAGTGTTCTGAAAAAGGAACAATTTGACCTTTTGGCTGCCAGGCTCTGACCACTGCCACCTTTAACTGAAGCATAAAAGACTCCCCAATATTCAACCAAAGAAAAGTGATGGGTCATAAAGCTGCACACACACAAATGCATTTATTAGTGGGATCCATTCCAGGATGGGCAACAATGACTGTTTTGTTGCTTTGAAGTGTTTCTGGGAACTTTCCTTTATTCCTGGTTGGATTTGTGTTGTGTTTTTGGTTTTGCTCTGTTTTTTCCATTACACAGACTCCTCTCCAGGATGTTCCTACAGCAGAGCATGACTTGCATTGTGCCCCATTGCAGCAATCAGATCAGTGCATGCAGATCTCCGCCCACGCAGTGTCCCACTCACTCCAGAGGTCTCAGGCCAAGCGGATCCAGCTGCAGAACTGGGACCTCAGCTGTGAGCTCCAACATCCATGCACCAAGCTGGGACTCAGTGTTTACAAGGCAATGCAGACGAGACCTCCCTTTGCTCTTTGGATTTGGTTGGTTTTATATGTTCAGTAATCCCTCATCCTTTTTTTTTTCCTTACCTCATCTTTTATATTAAATCGTGACGGCTCTTGTCTGCTTCGGTTTGACCTCCTAACCCCATAAACATCAGGATATTCTTCCCACATCTGCAAAATAAACAGACCATCAGAAGGCCTGCTTCACCCCAATTATTTCTGACATTTTAGAGAAGTTTGATGATATTTTTTAAAAAGATCAACATAAAACCATTAGGGAATTAGCAACCAGTAAATGGACAGTTAAAAAACTGGCTGAAAAAGATTACTACTATTTTGGGCTATTTGGAAACACCATGTGTTTATCTCAGCTTTCTCTTTACAGTGGTCCATCTTTCCACCGAGGTACAAATCACTCTCCAGCTCGCTCAGGCTGAAGGACAGAGTGTTTAGATAACCAGCCCTCTGCAGCACTGGTGCCAAAGGTATGTAGGCAACACGTTGGACACGGAATGAACAGACCTACCCACTCAACAGGACAATTCTGTCACTAACAGCTTCCAGCAGAATTCCTTTCCATAAGGAAAGCCCCAACAGCTGCCAGCTGCAACTTCAAAGGTGAATTCTGTGGCCCAGCCTGGATGGCAAATGGAGCAAGATTCCCTGTCCTATGGCAAGGCAAGGCGGTGGCCACTGGTTCCTTTCCTGAATGCACTGATGGGAATGTGGTGTGGCAGCACAGGACACATGGATGTGCAGAGGTGACTGCTGGGAACGGTTGTGCTCTTTGCTCTAAAACAAGGCCCTCACCTGTTTAATACACTGTGTATAAGAGCATGGAATTGCTTTTGTGGATGGAGAGAAGGGGACACAAGAATGGGTGCCCTGGGGGGGATGAATGCAGAGCTGTGTTGGTGACACAGGACACAAGAGTTATGGGGCATACACAAACCACCATCATGCCCCTCAAACTCCGACACCAGCAATTCCTCTCTCCCTCAGCAGAGCTTAACCTCTCAGTTCTCTACATCTGTTCATTTCCTTCTGATTGTCTCTCCTTCCAGTCCTCAAATATTTCTGCAAGCCACTGGCAGGAAAAGAAAATCAAAATACACTGCCAGATGCAGCAGTGATTGGGATTGAGAGCATGATGGATACAAGGCTGCAGCCCAGCAATTTTTCTGCCTCTGTTAAAGGAGTAATGGGATAAGGGACAGACTGTGATGGTGTGTATCTTTTGGGCATGCAAGTATACAGGTACGTTCACATAAAAAAATAAATCAAAATGCTCCCCAAACCATTTGAAGAACTTGTCTATTCATCTATTAAATGGTTTCAATGTGGGTTTTCAATGTGGGAGCACCTTCCATGACAAATCTTAATAGCACCTAACAAAGATTAACCTCACCTTCATGGGTGTATCTAGACAAACACCAAATAAACAATAATATAATAATTAATTGCATTGGCTATTCAAGGGGAACAGGTATCAACACGCCTAGGTTAGACCTAGCTAAGGAAGACACCCATTAACAAAGAAATTAAGGAAGGGAGAGGCTTTCTTATTAGAGGGTGCTCTGACCTTTTCATGTTTCATCCATGCTAATTATCACCCTGTGTATGGATGCGCTTCCTCACAGGATAAGGTTAACATTTATTGTCAGGGATGTGCTCTTAGAATCCTTCAGAGGGAGAGAAAACTTCCTTTGGTGCCCACTTACCAACAATAAACCAGAAATTTTAATATGGTGTTACCACAATTGCCTTATAAACTCATCCTCCCTCGCCAGTTCGAACACTGGAGGATTTAGCCACGATTCTGGGCCAGCAGCCTGGAGCTTTTGTGAGAGGGAGATGCTGGTAACAAAATCCTTCATTTCTCCCTGGCAGGTCCATGGGGAGCACAGGCTGGAAGCACTGTCCTTCCTCCTTATCCTTTACACACATAGAAACTTTCTCCATAAAAATCACTCTCGGGAGCAAGCTGTGCCCAGTGCAACCCACAGCTAAGCACAACAGGATGGTTACACACCACAAACAAACAAACAAGCTTGCCTAACCAGAATTCTCTCCTTCCAAACAAACTCAGTTCACTGAGTTCCTGTCTCCAAATGGTATTTGGGCTCCTCTTTCTCACCTGACACTACCCTGTGTTACTCAGGTGCCTCCATTCCTCAGGTACAGTGGATAGCTGAGGTGCAGCTTCTGCCCTAGGGGGTGCAAAGGGACATCATGTGCAGTAGCACCCACACTCCCCTTTCCTGCTGGGCAGCAAGTGAAGGGAAAACCTGGCTATCTGAAGGGTATTGCTAGGGAGTAGCTGGGAAAAAAAAACAAACCACAACAAAGAACCACTGTTCTGGGCAGTAATGGAAGTTAAATAGCTTTTTCATTCTTCCTCTTTTTTTTTTTTTCACTATACTTTTTTCAGAGGAAGAGTGGTGTAAAAAAAACCCAAAGTGGTTCAGACTTCAAACCCTAGACAAACCCTCTCTTGATTATTTATCACATGGGGAGGGCTTTAATACTTCTGAGAGAGAGACAGGAGTGGAAGGACAGAGGGAGAGGATGACATGACAGGATCATGTGCTGATGACAGGCACCTGCCCTCATTCACACCAGTCAGCCCCGTCACCATTCACCTGGTGCCCGAAGGGCTGTTCCACAAACACAGCAGCTCCTGCTCACAAGGGTGACACCAGCAGGGCTCCAGTGCACAGATCACACAGCCTCTGGGGACACTGGGGGTCAGAGGCTGTTTGATCCATGTGCAAAGTGGTCAGGATTTTGGACACAACTTCACTTAGGTCCTGCTGTCTGACCTTCCAGGGTGGGTACAGGAGTAACATGTCTGTGCAGAGCAGCAGGACCAATACCTTTTTAACATCTGCTATCCTTTCCTTCTTAGAGGCTGGTTTTTCTTTGGTTTCAGGAGGGGTCTGCTGGGATTTGGAACCCGTTGATTCACTTTCAGATTCAGACTGACTCTCAGAGGACTCGGAGCTGCTGTTTGACTCGCTGCCCTGCTCACTTTCAGACTGGCTTGCAGAGTCAGAGCCAGAGGCTTCTTCGGATGCTGAGTGACTAATGGTAGAGAAAGAAGAGGTTACATTTTAACTGCACTGACACAGCTTTGAAATACGCAGTGAGCAAACCTGAGACACATCCAAGCCACAACAGGCTTGGAATAGCCTGAATGAAACTGTGGACCCTGCAGTGGCATTTTGCAGCAGAGGCAATTCCTTCCCCGGACTGGCAATGAACCTGGGTGAGAGTGCAGCCCCAAAAATCTCTGTCCAGGGTCTCGTGCTCATCACCAGAACAGAAACAGTGGTGGAAGGTGAAGAGAAGCAGTAGCAGTACCAGCAGCACAGGTTCTACTGGGAAGATCTGGTGGTCTTGGAGCAAGGGAAGGTACAGCGGGAGCTGGAGCATCCGGAGACCATCCTGATGTATTAAAGATAAGCAGTTGCTCCAGCACGGCTCTCCACTGCATCCTAGTGTGGCCAGTGGTTCAAAATAAATCTGATATCCATTTTCTGGAAGAGCCCAGCATCAAACACTATTCCCAATAACATCACAAATTTTATTAAATATAACGTTTCTTGCTAAAAGGATAAACTCAGCAACAGAGCAGAAGAAAGCAGTTTATATAGGCTTGTGGCTGGGGCAGCTCCTGTTTAAAGGATTACACCAGTGCCGTGCAGAATGCATTTCTCAAGCCAATAATGGGAGAGCAGAACACCAAGCAGGTGTATTTCCCTCTTTTTGTTTGCAGTATCTTTATATTCAAATGGGTTAAAACAGAGAATAACCTTAAATAAAGGCTCCTCAACAAAACAATGAGAGGCCAAACTATTTTAAGTGGCCAAAATATTCAAATACCTTTGCCCAATCATTCCCAACATCTATCTTTTTATTTAAAATCCAAAAGAAGCAAACTGAAATCTCAGTACACCATATCACACATATGCTGGCAAGGCAGCATTCAAATCCCACTGTCACAAACAAAAATGCAGTGACAATGATGCTACAAACTTCTGGAACAAGGAGCATCCCTTTCCCAGTCAGCTTTTCATCGGCAGCTGGATATGTTTGTGACATTTATGGGTTCACTTAGAGAGAACACCGAAAAAACAGGCAGGAAAACTTTGCAGAGGGAAAACAGATTTTTATTTTTTTTTCCTACTGTTTGTACAAAAGTAACAAAGTACATCATAGGCTTTGCTGAGATTACATGATTCAAAGCAGAAATAATAATAATAAAATAAATTAAAAAAAAAAAAAAAAAAAAAAGGCCCCAAATCATGAGCACCTGTACATTTAGATCCGAGTCCGAGGGATTACCAGGTGGGGAGGCCGGACGCGGGCAGGACAGGCCCTGGCTGAGGGCCGGGGCCGGGCAGGACAGTCCGGGGCTGAGGGCCAGGGCGGGCAGGACAGCACAGCCCCTAGCTGAGGGCCAGGGCGGGCAGGACAGCACAGCCCCTAGCTGAGGGCCAGGGCGGGCAGGACAGCACAGCCCCTAGCTGAGGGCCGGACGCGGACAGCACAGCCCCGGGCTCAGGGCCGGGCGGGACAGAACAGCCCCGGGCTGAGGGCCGGGCAGGACAGTCCCGGGCTGAGGGCCGGGCAGGACAGTCCCGGGCTGAGGGCCGGGC
The DNA here is from genome assembly GCA_036630365.1 of Acanthiza pusilla. Classification (NCBI taxonomy): domain Eukaryota; kingdom Metazoa; phylum Chordata; class Aves; order Passeriformes; family Acanthizidae; genus Acanthiza; species Acanthiza pusilla. Next base: position 14,580,544 of record JAXCHO010000004.1, on the reverse strand, counting down.
AGGACAGCCCCGGGCTGAGGGCCGGGGCCGGGCAGGACAGTCCCGGGCTGAGGGCCGGGGGCGGGCAGGGGGCAGCACCCGCGCGCCCTCAGGCGCCGCCGCCGCCATTTCGCGGCCGCCCCTCCGCCGCCATCTTGCGACCGCGGGGCTGTGCTCGGTGCCGCGATGGAGGCGGCACCGCCCCGGGAAAGGGACCCGCAGGAGCCTGAGGGGACACAAACGGAGCCCTTCCGCGAGGAGAGGGGGCGGCCGTCACCCATGGCTGCTGTTTCACTGCCCCAGCCTGGTTTTGAGGGAACGGGGTTATCACGTTGCTTCCTCCAGCAGGGCTGGAAATTCAAGTTGAACAAGGGCCGTTCGAGGCTGCCCAGTCCCTCGTGCCTGTCCCTGTCCATGGATGGAGATTATCCACGAGAACCAAAGGCACAGCTGCAGGCACAATGTCCAACTACACCCCTTGTTCTGCTTTATAACAGTGTCCCCTTGTCCACCGCAGCCCTCCACTGCCAGAGCCATAACCTGTGGGGGTGCCACACACATTAAACTCTGGTGCCACGGCCATAACCTGAGGTGCCACACACCTAATCTGTGGTGTCACACCCATAACCCATGGTGGTGCCACAGCCATAACCTGTGGTGTCACACACATTGAACTCTGGTGCCATGGCCATAACCCACGGTGGTGCCACAGCCATAAACTGAGGTGGCACACACCTAATCTGTGGTGTCACACCCACAACCTGTGGCGGTGCCACACAGCAGGAATGGCACTCCAGCAGTTTTGGGGACAGATGGTGTCGATGGGCAGGGCTCGGCAGGACACCATCCCGCTGGGCCTCCCCAAAGGAACGGGAGCTGGAGGCATCCAAAGCTCTGCTGTCACAACAGAAAGTGGCAACATCAGGCTCTGCTTGAGGCATGTTGGTGTCGTGTGTCCCACAGGGATGCACAGAAGAGGAAGACAGCTTTTCCTTCAATCAGATTTCTTAGCAATAGCTGGAAGGAATTGTAACAGCTCAAGCGAGATTGAGGCCAGACAGCTCTGATAGTATTTGTTTAGAGGCAGAACAGTAATTAGTGTCCTCCTCCCTCTCTGGAGCTCTTTGTTGCTCAAACCCCTAAGCTTTATTTCAAGGACAAAGGGACACAGGCTTTCTGCACATCAATAGCCATAATTCATGTGCTTTATCCACAACATAATCTGAACACTGTAATTCTTTTTTTTCAGGCTGTGAACTGTGTCATCTGAAAAGAGGGTGACTTCTCTGGTGACATACACATCTGCATGTGCAGGTATCTGCCTGCACACCTGCTTGCTCTGCCAAGGAAAGAAACACAGATGAGAAGTGGTTATGTCCTTCTGAAGGCTGTTGCAATTAATTTTTTTTTTTAATAAACAACCTGTTATCGAGGCAAAGTATATGTTTATCTTCATTTCTATGTTGATCGAATTAAAAATACAACTGAAAGGGCTCTTTCATTAAATAATCCTTTCTCACTGTCACTAGGATAATCAGGAAGCATTTCTACCTGCCAGTGGAGTATAATGTATTAGCAAGATTAGATGTCGAGTTAGGCCTGTACATACCTGGAGACCTAAGTCCTCTTTTCAGAAGTTATCTTTGGAATTTGTCCTGTTTTAATGCCCCTAAGTTAGCATCCAAACAAGACCTACTTTCAGTTAAACTGTGAGGGATAAGCTATAATTAATTGTAAAAAAAATCACCATTAAACCAGACCGCCCTCCTCCAAAAACACCCATGAACATCAAAGAAAGCAACAGATGGACCACTGGTAACTTCCTTGAAGTGAGAAACTCCAAAAAAAGTTGGTATCTGCAAAGACTCAGCCAAACACATTCCTCTGGCTTCTCAGAAATACTTCAGGCTGTAAGTCTGTTTTCATTAAGAGCCTGCCCCTGACTTCAGGGGCAGCAAAACTAAATCATTCCTTTCCAAGAAGGACATGTTCCTTCCAAGAAGTAAGTAGCTGAACAGCAGTGATAAGACCCTTTACAGTCAGGCATCTGAGTTTAAAAGGCAATTACCACGTGCCTGAAGCCTCCAGACTTTGCATTTAATATTTCACATATGACTTCATTCTATAGGGGATCATCTTTGCAACCAGCAAATCATTTTGTAAGCTCTCAGTAAGAACAAACAGTAGATATGTTTCCAGAAGGTGTGAGACAGCTGAAAAAATGACCCCAATAAGCATTTGTGAAACCAAGAACTGACCGGGGAATGGCTCTAACTGGGACCATTTTCCCCAGTGTTTAAAATGTGGCTTTTGAGGGACAGAACTTGAATTCAGACAGGGAATAAAGGAGGATTAATAACTCAAGACCCTCCCACAAGCAATGCTCCTCCCAGCTTTAAGAACTGTTGTGAATGTTTTGAATCTGAACAAGTTTGAATCCAAACAGCAACATTCCACTGGGCTTCGCAAGCTCTGCAGGGATTCGGCACCAGCAAAACCGCCCTATGAAACCTGGAGAAGGCCCTTGGCAGATTATCCCATGGCTGGATAACATCAGAACAGTTACATTAACTCCAGTGCACTGCTGGCCACAGCATCACGTGTGCTGTGAATAACTGACACCCAGGTGCACATCCACGGCTCACTGACACCAAAATGCCATGGGCAGAAGACTGGGACACAACCCCTCCCCACTCCCATCCCTCCTCACCCCGCAGTTCACGTTCCCAGTACTGGCTGGACCCGCCTGGCTTCCTGGTAACACACCTGGATAGCCCAGAGAAACAGCAGGTCTCCACCAGCTTAAACCAAGTCCAGATCAAGCCTTTACAGTAACCAGGAACAGTGGAAAATAAACTGCACTTGGCAGTGCAGGCAAGTTGCAGAGTGGAAAAGTAATAGATCAGACTCAGTGATCTCAGGGGTCTTTTCCAACCTAACAGATCCTGAGAAAGGGGTGAGCAGCCTGGCGTCTGGGGGCAGCCACTGGGTCAGTCCAGCCCAGCCCTGTCCCCACAGCCCCACTGGCCACAGCAGGACCACAGCAGGGTCCAGACCAGGAACGCGTGGCAGAGCCAACGCTACCTGAGAGAGGCTCCTGGGCACTCAGCTCTTCAGCTCAGGCTGCCAGGTGCTCCCATCCACCAGCAGAACCAGCCTGAAATTTACTCCAAAGCAGCAAAGCCAGTGCAGGCTACTGACTTAAAACTATTTAAACAGGTCTGTCTCCCTGAAGTGACCTGCACCAACTGTGGGACATACAGACATGGTGACAAACCACAGAAGGGACAAACACACCAACTGAGATGGGGACTGTGCTGCTGTTAAACATTTCATCTGAATATCTGATCTATGAAGGTGATGTTCCCTATTACAGAGAAACTATTTACAAAAGCATATAGGGACAGGACAAGGGGGAATGGCTTCAAACTGGAAGAGAATAGGTTTCTATTAGATAATAGGAGAAAAATCCTTACTGTAAGGGTGCTGAGGCACTAGCACAGGTTGCCCAGAGAGGTTGTGAATGCCCCATTCCTCCCTTGGAATTGTTCAAGACCAGGTTGGATGGGGCGCTGAGCAACCTGGTCTAATTGAAGGTGTCCCTGCCTACTGCAGGGGGATTCAAATGAGGTGATCATTGAGGTGCCTTCCAACTCAAACGATTCTGTGTTTCTATATAAACATATATGAAATGTCTACATATATTGCAAATACAAACAAGTACCGTCAATGTTGATGTGTGCACTCTAGTCACACGGTAGCTGTAAAAAGGCACTAAACCATGTTAAATTTAACCTTTAGGCTAAACAAGCCTGGGAGAGGAACACAATATGGATTCTAGCTATAGATATTGGATAAAGAGGAGATAATATGGTACAGAACTGCATAGGATCTTATCCCTTGTTTTGGGGTGGAAAAAATGAGCAAATGCCACAGTAATCATAGATAAGGCCATACAGACACAGCACATGGCGTGTGCAGGAGAGCCAAGTGAAGGACAGATTGTGACACTGAAGAGAAATAAATTCATTCCTAGCTTTTTGAGTTCCCTTGATTTTATTCTGAAAATCTACTAAAAAGTGATTGGTGCTTGCCTGTCTCCCAAGGCAAAGATTTTCTGAGTGAGAAGCCTTGAGAAGGGTCATTCAGTGAAAGAGCCTTCTCAGTTTATTTCCTGCAGGGAAAAGTAGAAATGGGGGGAAGGGAAGGAAGAAAAATACTCTTGCTCTTCTATTCCCCATATGTATGCATGGTACTCTTGAACACTGATCTGTCTCCAAGCAGGAACTTAAACTAGAATATCCTAAACACAACCAGGCTTCTCATACTGTTTAGGAGCAAGTCTCAACTCTGAATACTCAAAATATGATTAGTCCAACTCTGGACCGGCTTTCAAGGGGCACAAAAAAACCCCACAGTGACAGGGCTGCCCCTTCCAGGTTGCCAACATGTCCTTCAAAAAACCAGAATAATATTTCGCCAACCTCACTTTGTGACCAGCAACTTTTTTTTTCCCCCTTAAATAGGCATGTAATGAGTTCCCATTGAGAATCCACACTTCTCCCACCTGTGCCTACAAACTTGGCCTGCAGGGTTGGGTGTTCATTACATTCACATAGCACTAGGCACAACTGGGCCATGGTGCTTCTGTACCAGCTGAGGGATTATGCACCCAGCAGGTATCTATCCAAAATATCCATCTGAACTAGGCTGTGAGGCCTTCCAGCTTATTCTGGCCACTGTTACTTACCCCAGTACAGGACTCCCAAATGCCAAAGGCAGAGCTAAATATATCCCTCACTGCTCTGCTGCAGCTCAGCGAAGCACATTGGGCTATCCTGAATGATAAAGACTTTCCAAAAGCTGGTGGGTTTTTTTTCTCCACTACAAAGACGCTATGTTGTGCTTGCATAAGCAAGCAAAAGGAGCAATTCATTCATGATGGGGAGAGCTGGCTCTCTTGCTCTCTGATCTTTAAGCCAGAGGCTGAAAATGCTTGGGATGTTTAGTGGGAAAAGAGGGGAAAAAAAGAAAAAAAACATCAGAGGGACAAAAGGAGTCAAAACCTGTCTGCTTGATTAAGGAGCACCATTGATAATCTCCAAGGCAGCATCCTTCCCTTTCCCTGCACAGAATGGGGAGAACAATTGCAGTTCTCAGGGTCTGAAAGGGCCTGTCTCTCCCTCCCCTGGAGGCAGCGAAGCGTTTCCGGGCTCCATCCACATCCCACATCAGGGGGAGGACCCGGCTGGCTCCTGGCAGCTCCCAGCACCTCCTTACCCCCAGGCAATGAGAGGAGCAGCAGGCTGGGGGTGCACACCTCCCTCAGGTGAGACAGCGGGCAGGGCTGTCCCTGTGCCCACCGCCGTTCCAGCCACCGCTGTGCTGTGCCCTGCTGGGGACAGCCAGGCTGAAGCTCAGTGGCAGCACAAAGGGGACTCTGCACACAGGTGCATCCCACTGGCAAAGGCCATGTGGATGCATGAGGGGGACTGGAGCGTGCACACACAATTAGTACAGAAAAGGTGGATGCTTTTTCTCCCTTAACATTTGCAAAATTCCTTTAAAAGCTCTCAGGTTAAGGACATGCAGTGTATATGGAAATTTAGGACCAAAACCCTATTAACTGGAACATGATGATGCAGAAACTCTTTCCTGGTTCCAGATGACCTGCAGTTCAAAAACGGGGAGCCTGATGTGGCCTGAGGAGGTTATTCCAAGTGACTCTTAAAAGCTGTTTTCAACCAAGAGATTTAAGGCTCATCAGTAAGCCTGAGTTTTACAGACAGCACATGGCATTCAAAGCTCAACTGGTGAGGACTCTGTAGTGAAGAACTGAGATTCCTCCCCATGAAAGAGATGCAAACGACTCCTATAATTAACGTATTAGCAATTCTATTAAGTCATCTGTACCTAACAATAACACTTGCAAGAAACATAAATAGTTACAACACAGCTTTTTCCTAAGGAGTCGGGTGTTCTGGAGTCAGTGGATTCTTGACATTGCAACACCCTTGTTCATAGCTGGGGTAAAGGCTGGTGAGCAATGAAGTGTTCAGAATCCCACCCCATCCCGTCTGTGGAGCTTGGCAGACACACTGCACTGAGCCCTGCCAAGATCAAACGCCATGCCAGCACTTCCAGCACAATACCAGAAAGGAATCTGAGATCACTGTTACAAACTTTTTAATTTTTAACCCCTATTGGTCAAGGCCAGAAAAGCACATGTGGTACAGTGTAGGTAATCTCAGCCCACAGGTAAATATAAAGCAAGGTGGAGATTGAAAATTATAATTTAGCAGCAGTGCTGCACAAGTCATAATGTAAAATGAGCTGCTACACATTTGGAAAGACTCAGCACCATTTGGCTCATTATATCTGAAAGATACACCCTGCTCTAAGAAAAGGAGGCATTCAACAGTGTGACAGACTTACAAAAGACTCACTGCAAGTCACTGGGGGTAAACTTTTCCTCTGGGCTTTTTTGCTTTCATTTCAAGGCTCCTTTACAGGATGTGAAGATGGGCTTTACACACACACCAGCACCTATTGACATGGCATTTCAGCACGTCTTTTAATAAAAGCACACCAGAAAGATTGATGTAAGACACCATGTCAGTGGAACAGCATATCCTTTGCTAGAAGGCTGCTTCTCTCTAATTATGGTAATCCAGGCCATCCCCTCCCCCAGTGCTGTGTTGTTTGTATTTATTCTCCTTGAAGGAAAGAAGAGATAAAGCAGAACAGCAGCTTTCTCCAGCCATTATCAGCTCCTTCCTGCACTGGATTTCAGCTAGGGGCAAGGAGAGATTTAGAAGCCTTTTCCGTCTCCAGAACTTAGCAGCCTAATTTAACATTGCAATTCCTGCTGGGATCGTTGTGTGCAACAAGAAACAAGATACAGTGGATACACACACCTCCAGGTTATGTATCAGGAGATGCAATTTCAGCATAAGCTGCCAAGCCCACCCAAAGTAGGTTTACTTTGGCTGTCTCGAGTTCAAAAGCAGCCAGTCCACAGCATCAGAAGCTTCAGTTCAGTCTCTACACTCCTGCTCACACTTCCAGGTACTTCACCTCATGGCCAGTCTGCATCTGTCACTGGTACCCTCACCTGCTCCTCAAAACTAGCAATGGTAAACGTGAATTAAGAGACAAGCCAATAAAAAAATTCCTCATAGCCAAATTTGGCAGCTCAGTAACCTGCTAATGATATGAGCAACTTTCTGAGGAGTGAGACACAAAGTCAGGAACTGGTTTATCCCTATACCGAGCTGGAGAGATTAAAATGAAACACCGGTGCCTTCTGGCCCTCCTTCTGAGCCCTGTCAAAGCTACCAGTGGAAGTGTTTGAACACAGAAGGGAGTGTAGTTATGGCAGCCCCAATGCTGCTCCCGAGGCACAACCAGGATCCCTGTTCTCAGAAATGCCACCGCGGAGCCACAGCTCAGCTCCAGCGCTGGAGGAAGTGGGGGAGAGTGCAGATAAGGGCAACTGTTGCCCTCAGAGTGCGGCAGGTGAAACATCAACCCGGCAGAAAAGGGAACGGGCTCTAATCTGCGATCTGAGCCACGTCACCTTCCCTTGGCTGAAGGCACTCGTGGAGTTGGGAACACACCTGCAACACGTGCGCTCCAGTCATGGCAACGCCCCTGCCCCAGCACAGGCTGTGCCACACAAACAGGGTTACAGAATTACCCAGGTGGGCTCTTTATTCCCATTTCTGAATTTTTACTCAGCTAAAGTCATGCATTTTTAAAGGAGCTATAAAATGATTAATTAGCTCAAGATGTTTAACTAAAAAAAGAACAATCCAGAAGACAATGAATTCCAGCTAAATGTAGCTTCTTGCAGTTGGTGAGCCCTTTTTATAGCACTGTATATACTGTATTCATCTCTGGCAGCAATCACAAAACACGGAACAGAGGAGTTGAAAGCCTCAGGATTCTGCATGCGTAATTAGATGAGACACTTCCTTCATGAGGGTAATGTGAAACAGAAGTAACAAAGCAAAACAAGAACAATCTCCTTTGTGCTGCACACAGATTACATCACGATTCATGTGAATTCCTTGCACATTATTCCTTTTGCATCCTGCACTGATCAAGCATTTTTCCTTTAAAAAAAAAAGGCTCCGGACAGTTTCACGAGGGGTTAAAGCTTAAAAAGGGAGGGGGGGAAAATCCTGGTTGAAGAATGCAGCGGTGCAAATGAAACTGAAAGCCTCGGCACATGCACATGGCCATAACAGCTAAAAAATAAGCCATCAGCTGGATTAAAAACTTAAAACTCGTAGTTTGAGGATTTTAACAAATATGTTCAATGTTTCTACTCAGCTGAAAGAAAATCAATTGCAAAATGCACATTGAAAGCACACAGTGAGTTTTGGTGATTTAGGGATACTGAAGGCTGTAACTCTTATTTAAAAAAAAAAAAAAGAAGAAGAAAAAAAAAAAAAGACAAATGTTCCAGGAATACTATGCCGTTCTACAATTCCTTTTGAAGTTAAAAAAAAAAAAAAAAAAAAAAAAAAAAAAAGGGAAAAGAAAAAGAAAAAAAAAAATCCGCAACAAAAATAGCCCTGGTTCTCTTCAAGTCACTTCTGAAAATAGCCTGGACTATTAAAATGAAAGCCCCCAAAAAGAAAGAACGGCAAGCCCACGCCCGGCGGAGAGCGGAAGCGGGGGGAGGCAGCGGCAGCCGCCGCCGCTGCCGCTCCCGGGGGCCCGCGCGGCGCGCGCAGCCCGCGCACAGCCAATGGCGGCGCGGCCGGCGCAGGGCGGCCTTTGAACCCCGCGCCGCTTCCCGCGGCGCCCGAGCAGTGCGGCACAAAGAACAGCCATTTTGTGACAGCGCCGGCCGCCGCAGCCCTCCCGAGCCGCCCGCGCCTGCCCCGCCGCTGCCCCGGCACCAACGGGGTGCCCTCTGCTCCCAGCGCCAGACACGGAGGGCACGTTGTGCTGAACGCCATCATTTCCCTCCTCTCCCCCCCTCCGCCAAACGCTGGCTCGTGTGTACCGACATCTCCATAAAATGGCTGCCACGTCAGGCGAGCGTGTTGTGTTGTGCAAAGCCCTTCGCTGGGAGGTGGCTGCTGAGCAAAACCACGCCATTTCAGACCTCAGAGCTCCAGCTCTGCATAGAAAATGGCCTGGGAGCCAACCCACCGCAACCTTTTTTTCCCCCAAAAAAAGATGTTTTAATGCAGGGAAGCCCAGAGCAGGGTACAGACACAAGGGCTTGTCCAGCCCTGCAGGGTCTGCGGCTCAAACCATTCCCACGCCAGGTATTTCAGAGGTGGGAGAGCAACTGCAACAGATACAGGCCAAAGGAAAAAAAAACAAGGTATCCCATGCCTGTTACTTGCTATCCCTGCAAAACTCACTCCTAGCTTCATGGGGGCCCCAGCCTGCCTCTGGCCTCTGCACTTCCCACGAGGGCCGTATCTTCACAGCACCTGCCTTTCAGACACGCAGCACAGAAGATGCTAGAAAATACACCGGATTGTGTTCCATTATGCAAGTCCCAAGCACACGTGGGGGTCAGCTGGAGCTGCAGCAGACCCAGAGAAACTTTTACCCCAGTTGGGGAAAGTTACATGAAATCACTCAGCTCCAACTTTGATTTACTGTCAAAGCACAAAGGACAAGTGTTGCTGGGCACCTGGAAAGGCAGGAGCACAACCCTCAGCTTACAAACTGTAAAGAGTTAACACCATCTGTCTCCCAAAGAATCATCATCTGCTTTGGGACAATTCTCAAGCATTCTGTTTATTCAGCACAGGCCTTTGTATTTCCTTAGTGCTGGAAAGGTGGGAGTCAGTCCTCAGTTAGCACAGTACAGTGGCATGCAAGAACTGTATTTTCTTCCACTCGTAACACCCTTCTCCAGCCCAGGTGAATGGCACTGGCCATATCCACCTCTTCCAGCACCCAGAGCTCCCACCAGGACTGTGGAACTTCCATGGTCAGGTACTCCACAGATGCCAAGCTGATCTCAGCAGCACGTGAAGTGCAGACACTGGTGCATTTCTGGGTTACAGTACAGCAAAGTGGTGGCTTTACTTCCTAGAAATCATTTCCCCTACTTCAGGTCAACCTCAGGAAGTAAAGCCCATTTTATGACATTGAGCTGACTCACAAATAAGCTCAACAGGGTTCACTTGCAAATATCCTGTGCTCGATTGTTCCCACACTTGAGGTGTGCTGGTGTTACACACAGCAGGTTTATGTTGAGAAAAAAAAAATATGTGAAGGGGGAGAAGGGTAACCTCACACAACAGGTGTTAAATGTAAATGGATCAATTATGATAAATAAGCTTTCAATGAAAACCCCAAAAGCACATGAGACACTATGCAAATCTCATACCCCTAAGGACAAAAACCCCCTGTGGGACTCCTGCTACACAGCTCAAATTTTAGCTCCTATTCCTTTCCAACACTGATAAAATACCTTCAATTTCCTCAACAAATTATGCCTATTGCTGCTCTTGTTGATAATCTCCACTTAAAAAAAGCATAAAAATTTATACAAACTGAATAATAATTTTTATGAATGGTGACTTTTTACACAATATTTTGTGTGCAGCATTTACAGTAAAGAAAGCACAATTTGAAAATCTGATGTGTTTTTAAACTGCATATTAGAAAAGCTCTGTGTGCTACATGTAATGCTTCAACAATCCCTGAGGCTAATTTAGATAATAATAATTTCAAATTAAACAAACTTACCCATATCCATTTTAGAATTTAAAATCTGACTGCAATTTTATACACCCAGAACACCATCCAAGTTTATGCTAGAAGGTTACAGTAATTTGATAATATATATCTATATATATTCCCACACTATTTCAAGTTCGTGTGCTTAAGGAAGGTTAAATACTGGACATCAAGAATACTATTCAAACACCTGAACATCACATAGAGCACATGTGATACAACACACAGTTCAGAGTTCTTTTTTATTAATGTTGGTTAAAAATGCAGAAAGACAACACCAGAGAACCAAGATTCAATTGAAATTAACAAAATGCAAAACTCAATAATATTTACAAACTAGAAAACAAAAATGCATGTAGTTTAATTTCCAATTTTTGGAAGAGCCGACCCTTTAAATACAAAATGAACGATTTAGTAATTGTACTTCTGTATTCCCAGCAAATAAACATTTTCAGTATTTCATACTTTTCCCACATCAAGGTTAAGTTTATAAAAATCTGTAAAGAATCTCATTACTCGACAAAAGTAAATTAAAATACTCTGAGCAAAAATACATTAAACAAAACCAGCAAAGCATTCGGTGCCTCTTGTTAACAGTCCCAGTGTATATTTTATAATACAAAATGCCATCACCAGCAGGACAAAGTCTGCTTAAATTGCATAAAAATATTCTAAAATACCTCAACAGAATCAAAGTTCTACAAGCTCAAATAAAATTTGAAGTAAGAGGTATCTGACAAACAGGCACTTTCCAGTTTATATTTTAAAATAAGCTTTTTTTCATTCATGTAACTTTTTCTTGTGCCTATTTACTATAATTTACTACTACACCAGGCTTCTGTATGGCCCTCAGTTAAAGTTTAGACTTCTGAGATTCTTCAAAGAAAAATTTGCCTTGTATGTAAAATGGTGCAATGCAGCAATGGCTAAACCGACAAGGTCATTTTTCACAGCACAAAAAACCTAAAAACTGAAATTCAAAAGCTGGAAAAACATCATACAGGGGCAAGGGCTGCCCTGAATAAAGGTACAGTACCTTTTGCCTAGGACATGGGCCCTTAAGTCACAACACAACTTTCAGAAATTGCTACCAAAAAAAAACAGGGTGTGGCATGCTAACAATCTCAAGGTCATTTCTTAAAAAGGAAGCAAAATCAGTAAAATGTTTTCTATTAAGCACTGACAGTAACCCAAGGCTGTCAAAGTAAACAGGGTATTCACAGGTTTTACAAAAAAAAAAAAAAAGAAAGTTGATAGGTCATACCTCGATGCATTGCTGTGGACTGAACCCTCCTCTCCTTGGCTTTTGTCCTTATTTCTCATCATCTTTTTATTCTTAAATATTAAAAGGGGGTCAGGGGTGTCTGTTTGCTTTGAAGTCCTGTGCCCAGGTATTTACTGTCAAAAGTTGAAAGAAAGGTAAGGTCCCAGTTCGTTTCACTGGCTTTCATTATCAGGAACAAAGTCCTGACGCTGCAATGATATTGTTATAACAATACACAACACTGATCAACACGGCAAACCGGAGATTTAAAACAAATAATCATTTTTACAAGAAAAATCCGAGAATAAACGCAGGAGAGGAGCATCCTGCAAACTTTCCCAAAGTAACACTGGATGCAAATAATCTCTGTATCTTATTGCGTCATCCCAATACAGCACAAATCGGTCGAAAATCAAAGTACTCAAAACGGCAAAAATCTAAAAATTATTATTATTAATTGCTCACCTACCTGATCCATGCACCGCCGCCAGGACCAAGTCGATATTAGTTTCGGGTAGTGGAAAAACATCAGATCCAAAATATTTAGAATTATACCGATAAAATACAAATTTCAGAAAATGAAAAAAAAATATATATTCTAATCCCAAAAATATGCTGCCGATAAAGCAAAAGAAGCGGTAATTAGTACAAAAATGTCCGGGGGAAAAAGCTCATTAGGAGAGCGCACAAAAATGGAGGTACGCCATGGCTTCTAAGCTGGAAAAACAACGACCTGGGCTCTCTCCACGGCTTCTTCTTTCCAGCAAGGCACGAAAAGGGAGCCCTCAAAAGCTGCTTTTCTGCCCGAAAAAGGTCCGCTCGGCCCCCGATTAGTGCCTAGGAGAGGCAAGGGGCTGTGGGGGCCCCCTGAGGCTGCCCGAAAGTTAGGGAAAGTTGCGTAAAGTGTTGGGGAAGGCACGGAGCTGAGCGCGCTCTCTCTAAGGCACAGCCGCCATCTAGAGCTCCTTCCCAGCTCTGAGCTCTGCCTTTGATTGACACTCTCTACATTTACCCCACAACTCAGGTGATGTACCATAGACCCACCCCTTCATTTCTACCAAAAAAAGAGAGCCTCCACCTAAAGGGTGCCTGCTACCCCACAGCCCTGGCTCCTTCCAACTACCCCAGCTCAAGGGGCACCTTAACCCCATGTGGCTCAGGCACCCTTTGGAAGCCAGAAAGAAATGGAATTTGTGCCTTTTGTTTTAAAGATTTGCTAAATATTTCAGTGCCTGGGCTAAAATTACTTCCTCCCTGGACAGGAAGTGGTGCTGTTACAAGCCATTTTGAAGGCATGGAAGTGGAGCTCACAGCCATGCAGGCAGCAATAGCCCACCCTGGGGGTCACCCCACCCAAGGGGCAGCTTCCCCCCAGTTTGGTGGCAGAATCCCCAGACAACAGCTCTCCCCTCTGCCCCCCAGTGCTGGCACTGGCAGGGGGGAACAGCAGCACCATCTGCTCCCAAGCCAAGCCCACAGAGCCGAGATTGCCCTCCAGCTCCACAGCGCCTCCCTAGTGGTTTTCCCCAACAACTCAAATCCAACACCACACCATTTCCATCAGCTACGCCAAGGCACTACGGTCAAGTCAGTCCAACACCATCCAAGTGCTTCTTTCTAACGCATTTTCTTAACCCATTCATGGTCATTAACAGATTTTAGCACAATAAATTAATTTTAAAGCCGCACAATAGCCAAGCTGCAGAACTGCAAATCAATCAATGAACATCTCCAACACAACATCCTCGAATTGTCAGGATGTATCACCAAGGGAATGGAGGTGATCCAAGCATCCATCACCGCTTGATTCTGACTACCAGTTGTCTTCCACGAGCAAAACCAAGTCCTTAAAGCACAAGGACATCTTGCAAATTCGTAACCATCACAACAAGACAGAGCCATCAGCCACTGGGGGACCGCTGGGGGACAAAGGGGTAATGGGCTAGTTTGGGGTTCTACGGGAACATCCACAGCACAGCACCCCAACAGCCCAAAACCATTGGCTTTGACCAGTAAAACCAACATAGTCCCCTTTAACTCCTCCATACACAACTGCCATTCATCTCCTACAACCATTTATCCTCTTTCCAAAAGGGGTTTCATAAGGAACTCTCCAATGCCACAAGCCATTAAAAAAATTCTATTTCACCAATTATTCACAGAAGACTCCTTGCACCTCGACTGCAAGAACGAAAAAACCACAACGCAAGACCATTCCAAGCATTTTTGGGTAACACTAAAGAAATCCACTCATTTGAATGAGAAACCCTTCAGGTTAGTCTCAGTATCCAACTCCACCATAAAAACACATGGCAAAACCAAACTGGAGCAAACGTGTACCACCAAAATGGCTGGATGGAACAGGTATGAGCAACTCATCATGGCAAAAATGGGTATTTCCAAAAAAGTCTGAGCAAGGCAAATGGTTAAACACAGACAATGAATGGGATTTTTTTTGGGCTTTCAAACATAATATTAAGGTTATCTCAACACCAGGTTTATCATCTTGGCCCTCCAGCACAAAACAAAGGCAACTTTGAGTTTCAGGTGAAACACATGGAGAAGAAATGGCTACAGTTAAATTATTATATCCACTAAAAACCTGCAAGGAAATCATGACTTCAAACATCAGAACCATTTCAAAATTCATTTGCAAAGGTTAACATGTTATCTGTAGCAATATCAAAAATAACTCAGTTTTTTCTCACCAAACACATGGTACAGCATCGCGACACTAAGGCTACATGCAAGAGCAGTGAAGCAGATTGGACACTTGCACAGAACAATTTTAAGACCAAAGAGACTGTTCAGGAAGTCTGTAGTCCAGGAATCTGTTCAAAAGTTTCTGTACCCACACATAACCAAAGAACATACCTAAAAAAGTTACACAAAACATACAAGTACTCCTTTATTGTTGTATTTTCTCAGCCTTCAACTGGTATCAATTCCATCTTAAAATAACTTCACAAAGTTCAGCAGCAGTGCCCTGACAATAGGCCAAGTACTCAAAACCCCTCATATTAAGCACCTGAATGAACAAGCCAGCAAATAAAAATTCATTGGAAGTCATGGCAAAGTGAACATAATTTGCAAATGAAAACCACATTTGAAATCAAGTATAGCACAAAATTTTACCTTGCCTTCAGTACTTAACTAAAGTATTTCTCAGTTTAATAGCAACCAAAAATGTAACCCACTTCAGTATCAACACAATTAAAAAAAAAAAAAAATCAGCCAGAAAGGACAAACAAGTGTGAAATAAACCAAAACCTTTTATTTAAAGTCACTTAAAAAATTACATTTTCTTGAAATGGGGAGCAACAGATCTTTTAGCAAATCAATTTGCCTGTTATGCATACACAACCCAAAAGGAAAACGTTGCCACCCAGTCCTCAAACAGATCCATCATTGGATTGTCATTCATTAATTCAAATGCAAAGTCCATTTTGATAGGATGATCACAACCCAGATCTTCTCTGGTTTAAGAACATGAGAGTCCACGTTTTAACATCCTTTTCTTGGACAGACATCCCAGCACTCATGCATTAGTCCATTTCCTCAACCTCTCAATCCCCAGTGGAACTGCCATCTTGGTGTCTCATTCGTAGACTCCTTTTGACACTCTTCGTCTGAATGGATTCTTTATGAAAAATTAGAAGAAAAATGCTGTTGGAATACACATCATAGCTTTGAACGAAGACATTCAACTACATTACCCTGAAGATAATTTAAACATGTAACTGAAGCTTCATTCCATGTTACACAGTCCGTAATATCTACTTTTATCAGAAGCAATGTCAAATAATCAATTCAAGAATCAAAAATATGAAGTTTAACCAGAACTATAAAAAAGGGAGAAATTATTAGAAGTCCAAGAAACCTTATAGGATCCATGAATTCCATTTGAAATTTCTTCCCAGTGTTAAACCACTGGAGAAATCTGTGGTGGGAAATCTGAGAAATTGCTCTTGCAACCATTTTCATTGCACTGGCCCATTTCCTGAAGCTGACATTGCTTAGAACACCAAGGTTCTTAAAACAAGCCAAAATTTGTAAGTACTATTCATGCTCCTTTCTTCCAAGACATAGATCCATCAAAACCAATGAAAACTGGTTTTTTACAGACAGATGGTGACTGGAGACAAGAAATTCCACCATCTTAACCCAGTTTTCCAGCTCACAAAAGATGTACAGTGCAACAGCAAACACACTTACAAGCAAATGGAATGACTGGTTTAGTGATTAGGGAGGGACACATCAGAAATCAAATGAAAATGGTCACAAGTCCCACTGGCTGCCTTTAGCAAGACTCCTGATCCATATTCCAACTGTACTCATCGTGAAACGGCAACCAAGCCCACAGGTGAATGACAAACCAAACTGAGCAAACAGCATCCACATGGATAAATACAAACCCAATGCTCCCATCTTTCTATCTTCCTCCAAGAAATATAAGTTCAATTGACTTCAAGAAAAAACCCTACTCCTCTTCATATGCAAAACTGAAGTACAGGAACTTACTAAGTGTTAAGAACATCATTTTTAAACCAATGTTGACTCTAGGGCTGACGTGCAAAAAGGGTTTTAAAATGTCTTCATGATTTTAAGTATCCACACTCCAACGTCAATTTATTCTTTTGAACATATATAGGTTTAACCTCGTTTTAGTCTAAAAGCCAACTTCACCACCACTCTGCTCCCTGATAATCCTGGGCAGATTCTGACAAGGGATGCAGAAATTACCCACAGCCCAACAAAAACCAGTGGGGCCATCTAGTGGTCTCTGCCTTGGCATCCCAGTTTGCCCAATCTCATCCCAAAATAACCAGTTACCCCAAAGCAAAGAGCACTGGAAGCAGTGCAACAGGCCCCAGTCTGACTTTCACAACTACCCATGTGTCCTGTTTTATGTTGTTCTATAGAATTCCCTGTTTTAAACACAATGGGAAAAGTACAGCACAAAGAAGTGGAATATGGGATCTGGTAATTCACTTTGCACTGTGAAACGTGTAGCTGCAAGAGTATTCAACCCCAGAACATGCATGTTTTCAGAAATGGAACTTTCAAGTTTAAAGAAATGTTTTGTTTCAAACATTCAACTCATCCTCAGTTAAGGCAAGGTATTAAATATCTTAAAAAGTATTTTTCCCTCACACTAAGCTGGTTTTGGGGTTGCTTTGGGTATGTTTTTTTTTCCCCAGTTCCCACTAAATTAATTTCAAATCCATTTACGCATCTGAAAATTAATTAAAATTTTGAACATTTTTTCATGTTAATGCCTTGACCAAGGTATCAAAACATGAATAATCACCACAAAGTTGTCCATTATTGTCACAATCAAAGACTCAAAAGTACTAACATGCGTACAGTGAAAACCCCATAAATAAAACCATTAAAATAGTGTTTAGCTATTTTTCACTAAGCCTAATGTATAGAAATTCAATTACTGGCATCAATTTTCCCCACCTCTAAAAGAGATAATTTAGTTACATATTAGTCACCCTTGAAAGGCTCTTTCCAGTTGGGTCAGCCCTCTGCCTTAGACAATCACAGGACTTGCCAAAAGCAATTTCAGGGCAAATTCCCCTACTAAGCTCACCTACGCTGGATTGGACCAAGAACTTTGCAAGTAACCCCATGACGTTCATCTTAAACTCTTCTCTAAACCTTGTAAAATAATTAGCAGTAAACAGAACTGATGAGGTATTATAATTTAAGAACACATTCTTGTTCTCTAAGTTATTCATACATCAAAAAGATGCCGTAGGAATGGCCAGAACATTAATAGAAGCCTCTACAATTGTGAAATCTACATTTGCTTTTAAAGATACCACAGCATTTGTTTACTTATGAATTAAGGCACATTTTACTAACAAATTTCAATAATGTTACAAAAACATACTCCTCCAAAAAGACATATGCAGCAATCCTACACTTGAGGTAGATACCAAAAAACCCTTTTTATTCCCTAGATGATATGAGTCTTTCATTCCTTCTTGTAAAATGAATTAGGCATCCACCCATTTTTTAAGCTTCTCTTATCTACTAGTTACTGGTTTGGTTTCCAAGCAGTGTATTTTGGTCAGGATAAATCAGGGACCTGGGTAGTTATGTAATATTGACAAAGTTTCCTTCAAACCACTGGTAACATGTTGACACTCCATGCCATCCATTCCCAACCTGACTAAAGGTTCAAGGCAACAATTACAAAACATCAGAGTTTGTACAAAGTTTTCTCTTCAGCTTTTTTGCAATGATCTGTTGCTCTCTTAAAAGATCACAGCAATAAAACACACCCCTTATGGCCAACCCTATGGCTTCAGCCATTTCAGGTCCATTGTAACCCTGCATTCCTCAAGCATGAGACTGAAGGCCAACACGTACAACACCCATGCATAAGACACCAATACATTTACAAACTTTTCCAGAATGAAATCTGAGGCCTAGACTTTTAACCAAGGTGACCTACTTGGGAAAGGGAGTTCACTCCAACAGAGGGAGCTGAATGGACAGAATGAGGTTCTGAGCAAACCACACCTCAAGTCCTACACTTCAAAGTTCATTAAAGTAAGATTTTATTCTCAAACACTCATCCTTGGTAACTTCTACATTGGAGGAAAGAATAGAGGGGTCCTTTAATGACAGCTAAATTCATTATGTTATTCTGTAGTCTTTAGCAGGAACTAAGTGCTCTGGACGGCCCTAAATCTGCTTTTACCACCATTAGATGTGCCTTAAGTACAGCAGTAAAAGCACAACTCATGTAGGTTTGGGTATTCTTAGCTAAGGAAGGCTATTTGCCAGGTTTGTCAGATTTCAAGTTTAATTCCAGATAAGATGTGACTTTATTCACAAATGCAGTCTTTTGTGGATATTATTTTTAAATAATAAATTTTACTGCATTAAGCAAAGTATGCCAACTTTAATAAAAGTCCTGGTGTTTTCAAGTATTTTCTCTCTTCTCTTAGGAAAAAAAAAAAAAAATCCGTGCTTCAACTAAACACCATGTTAACCAGAAGGCAATACCAGATCTTTCAAGATCCACCAACTGGAATGCTTTCAAAACTGCTTTTTGAAGCAATTTCTTTTGCAGACAACTGTTTCAATTAAGTCACTTAAGGGTTTCGCATTCACCTCTTCCTTTAGGTAAGCATCGTAAAGCAAAAAAGGATGAAGAATTACTCTGTAACTGAAAAGCCAAGTTCTACTGGAGAAGCCAGACCTGACAATAGCTGATTTACAACCCAATGAAAAAACAAACACGCACGTAGAAAGATGGAGGAATCACATGAAGAGTAATATTAAAATGAAACATGAGTCACATGTTTAGAGATTCTAGAAGGTCACTGGGGCTAGGGAAGGCATCAGTGGAGAGCACAGGAGGTTGTGAGGAATAGCTAGAGAAGAAACACATCAAGAAATATGGTGTTCTACACATCTGCAGTGGGAAAAATAGCTTAAGACTTCTGAAAGAACAAAGTAATAAAACTTACAGACCACAGTAGCAGATTAAATACTTATCAAAACTGAGCTCATGTACACACATTAAAAACTTAGTTCCTCAACGTCCATGAACTCTTTCACTACTTCTTTTTCTACTTCTTTTGCTTCAGGACTGAAAACTCAGGTGGTAAAATTGGTCCAAAATGAAATGGACCCAGAAGCAGCACGAGGCCAGACTAACACAGCCAAGCAGGGTTTGTATCTTACCCCCACATACTCCTTTTCCCTTTCAGAAGAGTTCTACATTAGTCTCGACACTATGGAGTGGGTGAGAAGCACAGGACTTTGCAGTACAAAACCAGCTTCTCTCCCAGCACCTGAGGCAGTGCAGAAGGCAGTGGCTGCTGGAGGGCTCTGCTAACAAACACAGCCACAGGACAGCTAGAATTCACTGTCATCTATCCACTAAAATGAGTGGATTTGCATCTTGGAACAACATTTTCCCAAGCTATCTGAAGGCTAAGGAAGGCCTTGCACAATCAGGTAGCATGTCAGATTAAAAGAAGTGGCTCCAAGAAACTGTCTCTTAAAGAAAAGCATATATTCCAAAGCACAGTGCTACAGGAATAGAGCTTCCCACAAAAAAAAGTTAATCCATGTACACAAAATGCAATGGATGCCCTAATTAAAAATGCAGAATCAAGGAGTCTGAATTTTAAGCAGACAGGAAGACAAAAAGACTTGTGTCTTTCCACAGGCAACTACCAAGAAAAGTCACAAAATGTACCAGAGACAACAAAAGGTCAAGATCAAATTCCTTTCAGTTAAGGAAATGGGAAAAAATTCTGTCCCTATATTTATCCAGTATAGAACTGAATTAATTTATCTACTCAAGCCTGCCAATTCTGTGTTTTGACTATATGAGGAATGATTTCAAGTCTATCAGCTAGCAGTTCAATTTAAAAAAAATACAGGAAATTGTACTGGCATTTATCATTTTGTGCAAAGCCAGGGCTTTATGAATGAAGAACAGAAACAGAACAATTGTACAACAGGAGACAGTAACTGTCTGCTCAAAGGCTCTCACTGATTCTGACAGAAACATAAGGACAGCACAAGATGCTTGTAAGGCAAGTTCTTTCTGCTATACTTTCCACACCATTTGTTATCCAAATTGTGTGTAGCACCTCTCTAGAGACAGACATCTGCATACCAAAAACCCTTCTGAAGAAACAAAACTACGATATAGAAGTTCTCAGTGAAATCTGGAATCAGAGCACTGAAGCCCCCAGAACTACAATCAGATCTGAAAGCTGTTCAGCAGCCAGACAGGGAGAGAGCACTGTCCAAATATTGCTCATTTCCTAAGAGCCCAGCAGGAATGATCCTGGGGTCCTTCTAAGCTTTTCTGAAACACACATGCACACGTGGCCGTACACTAATGAACTTCAGAATGTATTCAGCCAGAACCTTCAGCCACTTAAATATTACAGCCATGTGTGATGCTGGGCTCTTTTGAAAGCTAAAAAGTAAATGTTATTAGGAATAACAACTTACCAGTGCTTCAACCAGGAGCAGCTATTTTGCTTACAGTGAGTAAATCAATTCATCAACACATCTGTAGGGAAAACGGAATATTAAAACACTTGAATTAAAATAAATTAAAAAATAAAAGAGATCTAGACCTTAAGGTCTACAAGACCAAAAATTAGTTTTTATTACAAAAGCTCTCATATGAAAAACAAAAAAACCCAAGCATTCCCAGGTCACAGCATGTGCTGCAAAAGTTATTTTTATTAAAAAGATTAAAGTACCACTAATGAACCTGTTATGAAAGAACCTGCAAACAACCCAAGAAATTCAGACCCAGTCCAGCACACAAATCCATTAAGAAACAAAAACAAAAAAATATATTCTTTGAAATCTTCGGAAGATGAATCAGGCATCAAGCGGAAGCATGCTTAAGCAAACTGACTTGCCCTTTACAATGGAAAATAAAATGCTCTTTTTATTGAGAGAAGGTATCAACTGGATGCAGGGCAATTATGTAACACATTTATGTGGAACAAATTATCTACTCTGTATCTCAAAGTTACTCATGTATGGGCAAGGTCCAAGGGTGAAAATTTGACCTTGAAAATGCCTACTGGCAATCTGTAAAGGTAGCAAGATTAAGACCTAAAACTCTAAACAACTCATGAACTCCCTTTTTACTGTAAATTTCAACTACATGAAATGAGCCATGCAATTTTATCCTCCTGATATGTACAAGCAAACCACCTCTCTTGTGATCTCTCACAATCTACTTATATTGAAATACAGCCTCAAATACATAAAAATTAATGAACCTATTCAGTGACAGCATACTGTGCAATCCTCTAAACTCTTCCATTTGATAGCTACTCAGATGTGTAGAAAGACACACTGGATGAACAGGGTTGTAATTTCTTTGTTGATGTAATTTACCTGAAACTAGTATTACAGAAAAAGCCTTTAAAAAAGAGAAATTACAAAAAAAATATATAGCAGTAGACTGGCACAAGCATGTAGAATATCCTAACAAATGTGAAATTTAGAGGATTAAAAATATAATGATATTTTAAAATGTATTTGAATGTGCACAAGCAGCTGCTATTAAATGGAAGTACAGAACTTGCCCATCCACCATTTTAGAAAAAACATAACATGGCTGCTGGACTCTGATCATCCATGAGGCATCCACCAGTCATCCAAAATATGAGAAATGAACCTAGTAAACAGAGTTACTTAAGCCCTTTGAATCATTTCACTCAAAAAAGGTGACTTAGAAACTACAATCTAATATATGAAGACAGGTAAAGTTAATGATTGGAAGATTCTCAATTTACAGCTCTCAGCCTTTTTTAATAATTTACGGCACAGCTACACATCCATCATTGCTTTCAAGTTGTTTCTTGTTTTCTTTAGTTTTAAAGCAAGCACACAGCTATGGTAGTTTGACAGAAACTTTAATGAGGGTATTTAATATAGCTGTCACCACAAAGCATCTTCCTCTAATGACAGTGCTACCATGACTCCACCAGAGTTGTGTTCTTCCGACCTCAGCACACTTGTGCAAAAGAAATCTTACATTTGTCAGAGTGGTATCATGGAGCAGTAGTGACACTTCTCTTCTTGGAAGTGAGTGGATGAACCAAACAATGAGTTTTGTAAAAAAAGCACCAAGATGTTGATAATGTATTGCATTTCATTCACATGAGTTATATTTCCATTATTATAGAATATATACCACTGTATTTTGAGTTTTTAACATCCAAAATTCACTCCCAAACTACAGAATAAATCACCAAAGATACAGGCTTATGCCACGAGCCAGAAACCAGAGCTTGGAAATACAAGTCTTGGCTGAGAAAAATTAACCTTTCATGTTAACAGCTATATTTCCTGTATTTAATGTCAAAAACTTAATTAGACTACTTGTCGTAATTGTTGTAGCCCAGGTGATTGAAAAAAAAAATCCCTGTTTATTTTTAAATAGGGATTTAAAAATAAATATAAATTTACTCTTTTTAGGTAGTCTAATAGCTGTGGCTTATTTTTGTTTTAAAATTACAGACACTTGAGGTACCGTACAGCCTATACTACACAAAACATGCCCTACATCATAGGTCCCTGGTTCCTTCACCCCAAGACTGGCACTAACCATCACACAGCACATCTCCTTTTACAGCAAGAGGTGAGGTCAGATACCCAAAAGCTATCACCTGATACCACATTTTCTCTTGTGAGTATTTGTTATTTAATTAACAAAGTATTTTGGCAAAGATGATGTGTACCACACCAACATTCTTCCACGTACACTGTCAATGCTACAAAAATCAGTTCAATGCGAATACTTAATACTGGCTTGTATCCCCACGGAGGAACAGCTTCGTCTACTGAAAAGGTTAGGACTCAACCTGAGATTCTCCTGCCCTCCTTGATCCTCATGAGCACACTTGTAGGGCAGCCATGAACTTGGGACTTCCCTCAAATCCCAGCAGCATCTAAACCACTGAGGTCTACTTAACTTAGAAATGAAGCCACCATTTGCTACATGAAAATGAATCGTTCTTTCAAGAAAAGGCAGCTCCAAAAGCTCACAAAAGGGGCAATGAAAGCTGCTTTTATTGCAATGTCTATTCAGCACAATCAGTATCAGGACAATACTGGAAAGATGCAAGACCATTAAGATCAAAGTGCTCAATTTCATATTTATGATAAAATACTCAGGTCGGCCAAGATCTGCTTTTGACCACTGTGGTTTTTAATTTTTGGTTTTTTGGGTTTTTTTTAAGAGCAGGTCAGTTCGAGATTGCAGATTCAGATATTTCAGAATTTAGTATTAGGAATATAAGCCAAGTCTGACAGTTTCAGTCCCACCACTATTATCAGACTTTTGTGTGACTCAGGCTGGTCTTGCCTTCATCGTAATAGATTGTGCAGTATCTGTGATTTTTGACCCTCTACACTGAAAACTCATGTTGGATTTTAGACATGCCCTCTCGTTCTTAAGGTATGAGATAATTTCTAACACAAATTTCTAGTTCTCACACTTCCCATCAGACAGTTACACGATGAAGTTGCAGGAGCATACTAATATATCACCTTGCTCGTTAGCTGTGTTTGCTGCAGGACATCCATGATGGTGGCACATGTCCAATATCTATAAATATTATTTGAACTCCACCTTGCACATCAGCAGTGACTCATTGCAGATAAAGGTTTATTACAACCTGAAGAGACATTTTTGTAAAGCTTATAAAAAACTGTGTACAATTTCTTTTGTATGAACAGGCTGAAGGCTTCATTCAAGCCAAAAAGAACAGCTGCGCTCAGGTGGGGTTCACAATTGTATTTTTTAGTTACCATGATGAATTATGTAATTTTAAAAAGCACATCATCAAGAGTATTTTTGAGAATCCCAATACATGTGTCTTCATGAAGACGCCTCATGCTTTGAGGTCCTGAGTATGCACTGAAGTACATGAGCACGGGAAGCTGCAAAAAGGAACCAGTTAAGACAGGCAAACAGGATCTCCAACTTTTAATTACAGAGTGATAAAAGCCTGACTCAAAGGCAGCATGTTACTCTGATCCTAAATGCAGAATCTTAAGCGTAAAAACAAATAATAAACATTAAAAAGCTCCTTTATTTATACTGCAAGGAGGAGAGCAAGATACCTCATAAAAACTGGGTGCTGCTTTACGCTTTAAGAGTAAAATCTACACCAAAAAGAGAATTTTTAAGTTTATTGGATAAACAATTTCTTGAAAAGGAAAAGCTTATGAGTGCCCCTTGCTCATGAACCAAGACCTTGAAATAAGAAAAAGCATTTCTGAAGTTTGATTAGACAATGTCCTTAGGAGATGTCAATCCTTTGGTTTTACCATATGTCAACATGATCATGGCGGATTGTTAAAAAGTTGTATTTGTGAGTGACCATAAAAGTCTTCGAAGATGCAGGAGACATTAACATTGCTGTAGTATGAACACACTAACAGCTTCCAAATACACTAAGCTCGAAAGAAAATAAATTCAACAAGGTAAAACACTGAAGCTTAAATGTTTAATGTTTATTTGGAAAAAAAAATTTCCAGGGTAATTAAAAAACAAAATCACAAAACAAACAAAAACCCACAACACAGTGTAACATACCTGGCACGCACAGTACAGAATTTTGCCCAAGGTCTTTTGCCCAACCAGTCATCTGAATCTTTGGAAGAACAATATCCAGTAAAAGCCTTTAAAGGAAAAAAACAACAAAACCAGGTTTGTCTGAAAACACGGTACAGGCAGCTCTTTAAGTCCTAACATTTTTGACTGACAAACTTTCTGAAAACACATATGAAGGCGTCTTTAAATAAATACAAGTTTTCCCGATAGTACAAAACCAATATTCTATCGTTGTTAAGCATTAGCCTCCGGCTCCCCAAAAACAAGGAACAGGCCCCAAAGATCACCTTCTCTATGAATCCCTGAAGTCTCAGGTTACTATTTCACATACAAATTCTACAACATCCCCAAACATTAATGCTACAAACTCATTAAGTACAAAATCTAAACCATTTGCAAAGTTTAATGCAGGTTTTGACTGCTGAAACGGGACATACAGAAGTTCCGTTTAAATGCAAATACTGTCCTTTTCCACCAAATACAATGCATACATATCTGTATGCATAAATTATAAAAATAAAAAATCCACTTATTAAGTAGCCTTAGTAAACTAAAATTTATACCCAAGCAACACACAAATATGACATTATTTGAAGACAATCTACCTGTAACTGCAAAGAAAAGCTTCTCAGAAGTCCAGACAATTTATAAAATCTGTCCCCTCCATATAAAAGAGGTATATTTTTCCTTCCCATCTGCACAGTACCAAAAAGGCAAATTCCAGTTTCAAAAAATAACAAGGAAATGAACATATTAACACAAGGTACAACCACTCTTACCTAAGAAATATACGGCATGAACGAATCCTCTGGAAGCCAGTCAGGAAATAAGGTTTTGTTCACGAAATTCTGCCTGAAAAAACAAAGTATGGAAAATTTCAGTATTTTGCCTAAGAAAAGCAAAACAAGTCATATGCTTGAAATTTATTGATCTTTAGGTAATTATTAAGTTGGGAAAAACTTACGATAGTAGTAACTGTATCTTTAGAACTGAACTCTAAAAATAAAAGTACGGGTGGCTGTACATTCTTGGCTGAAGAAAAACCCACTGGAGATGAGTGACTGACATACAACATACATGATCTGTGTTTTTCATGAATAACTGCAGTCCACTTTTCTGTCTCCCATTACTTAAATTTTGAAAGACTTAAAGCTCAAATGACAATTTAAGACTTTTTTTAACTGAGTAATTTATCACACAATATCCCTCAACCCCTTTTACTTTTTTTTCCACATTAAAGTCTTTAGTAGTAGGCTATGCAAAATTAAATAAAACCTCTAGTGATAGCAAAGTTATTTTAAAATGGCTTCTGTCATCAGCTTCTCTGAATTTTAAGTCCTAAGTTACTTCATCTCCCAAAAAAATCTTTTTTTGCCCTTCATAATACAGTTTTAAAGCCTTCAGCTTCTTTAACCTTTAATCATATCTCAAATTATGCTCTTTAACACAAGGAACACCATATTTGCACCACCTCTAGCCAACTTTTCTTGCCTTTCGTGAAAAGCCATAACATTTTTTTTACAGCAGTTAAATTTTTCACCACCACTACTTCATACTCCAGAAGTGTGGAATCATTCCGTAAATACACCATTTTAAAAAACATTTTAATGCTAGATTAAAAAGATATATAAATTCAAATTCCTACACCTTAAATAAAAAAAAACCACCGCAGAACCATTAAATAAAACATGTTGCGAATTCAAGCAACTTATTTTCTGGACCATTACCTGCTATTTTACTTTCAGCTGCTGAAAGACAGCAGTCAAAGCTATTTAAAAAATTATCGTTTAATATACTTAAGAAAAGAGAAATCCAGCAGACACCCACCTAAAGCTAGAACTTTCTTTAGGGCAAAGTGTGTATGCCAGAACCTGTTCTACACTGCAGAACTGTTGCTGGGGTTATAAAACCACCATAATCCAAATCCAAAATAAAGATAGCGAACACTTTGCATGAAGGTGACGGAAGTCCAATGGTTGCTGAAACTTGTATTTCTATTTCCAAAAAAAGGCTAACTTCAATTGTTGCAGTGACAGATTCATATTTGCAGAAGAAGTACCGAAAAATGTAGATTTACCTCCAACTGCAGTATTTAAAACCTGCACAGAGTTTTATAACCTTGCACAAGCGTACACCATTAAAATCCAACAAATATGGCTATACACAACCTCCAATTAAAACTGAAGTTCTTAGGATTTACCTCTTGCTCTGCCACAGAGGCTTTTTATGCATTTAAAATTACAATTTTACCCTTAAATTGGTAATTGCTGAATGCGAGCCTACCCAAAACAAACATCAGACATTACATTTAAACTTGCATTTTTAGAAAGTCTTGCAATAGGTGTTGTACAACTTCTAAATTCTCAGAACACTGAAACGACGATTAAAATGTTTTGTAAAGAGTAACTGTGAGGTCTCTGAAAAACCTATAAACTGAATACGAAAAACAAACCTGACACCCAATAAATGTTTTTAAAAGCTTTCCATGTCAGACACAAACTCATCCGTTTCCTTATCGTGTAATTCGTATGTAAGTAACTCTCTTTTCTTTTTGTAGTGTCGTCTAAATCACGACTGTAGTATTTTGCCAACTTTAAACTGTCGACTTGGCATGACTGAGCTTTGTTTTTCTCAAGCTTTTAAGTTTCTATATTGCCGTTTTAATTGCAAAATCAAATTTGCACGTAATTCCTAAGAGTTTTCCTTTAAACTTCTGCACCTGAATTGCTGTTTCTCCAGTGAAGTCAATTTCTCTCTATTGTTTCATAAAGTACCGATCTGTCGCATCCGCAGCCTGCTTCTCTCTTACTGGTTTACAAAGAGTTAAAAGCCAACACCCCACAAAAAAACCACTCCAAGTTTTATTTTTAAGAGAAAAGGACATGGCGTCTTTGTTCTTAGAAACTACGAAAACATATCCCCATCCGAGCAGCGACGGGCAACAAACGCTCTTTACACAGACACGGGGCTAAACATTTCAGTGATGATGTCGTACAGCCTTCACCTCTCCCCCCTCCCTCCACTGCTGCATTGGAGTTCCAGGCTGGTTTGCAGATACCCCCCCTTGCACGCTGCGCTGGGGGGAACCGGTCTGCAGCCACCCCTGTGCTCGGTGCTGCCAAAACCCACCGCTGCTCCCCCCGGTGCTGCAGCGGGGACAGGGCGTGTGGAGCCCCCCGAGTGCTGCAGGACAAGGAGGGGAGCGCCCGCAGCCACCGAGGGTCACCGGGGCTCCCCTTGTCCCGACGCTCCCCCTCAGCCCTCAGCCCAGCCTCGGGCACGGGCGGGGGTCCCCGAGGGTCCCCGCAGGTCCCCTCAGCGAGCGGCGGGGGGGAGGGGGGGCAGGGAGAGGCAGCGCCCCCTCCCCCTCCCGGCTCCAAGGACATTTTGTTTTTCCTCCCAAGGACAAAGGACAATGAGGAGCCCGGAGACTCCGGCACTTACCCGGCGAAGAGCAGCCCGCTGGCAGGCACCCGGGACCCCGAGGACGGGGCGCTGCTCCCGGCTCACCCTGCCCGCGGTCAAGGGCGGCCCCGCGCCCGCCCGGCGAGGGAGCGGCGCGGGCAGCGCTCCGCAGCCCGGCGCCATTACTGCCCGACCGTCGGCAGCCCCGTTCGGCAGCCCGGCTCGCCGCCTTCCGGAGCCCCGGAGCCCACAGAGCGCCGGGCCCGATTTGGCGCCCGGGAGCGGCACCCAGGGCGCTCGCCGGGTGTCCCCGGTGCGAGCGGCGGGAAGAGCGCCGGGAGACGGGCGGGAGCTGCGGCTGCTCCCCGGCCATCTTGTGCCGTGTGTGTGAGGGAGCCTCCGCCGTCTCCTCTCAACTCCTTGCTCCCCTCCCCCCGCACAACATGGCCGCCCGGTCGCTCCTCACTGCGGCGGGGACGGGGCGGCACCGCGCGCGCGCCCCGCCCCTCCGCGCCCCGCCCCTCCCGGCCCTCGGCTGCGCGCGCGCCCCGCGCCGCTCCCCATTGGCCTCTCCCCGCCCCGGGCCCCGCGCGCTCTGCCGCCGCGGCCTCCCATTGGCTCGCGCTCCCCGCCTCAGCCGCTCCCCATTGGCTCCCGCCGCCTCCTCGCGCGCCGGCCGCAGCAGCCGCCCCTCAGGGGGAGGCGGGAGCGAGAGCGGGAGCGGCTGCCGCCCCCTCCAGCCCCACCTGGCCGGGCCGTCCTACCTGTGCTGCCCGGCGCAGCCATGACCCCGCTCCAGAGACCTCCTCATGCACTGCCTGTCTGCACTGACACACAGCGGGGTCCAGTCCCGGAGTTGGCTGCTGGCGCCCCGCACCTCACGGCCCCGTTTGCCGCCATTCCACAGGCATCACCTCTGTTATCATCCCTTGACAGGCGCCGGGCAGGGGCAGCTCACCCGCCGGGCTCCCCACGGAGAGTGGGGCCAGGAACCTCTATTCTGATCGGATACACACCGCTGTGTTGCGCACCCTCAGCTCCAGAGCCCGGCTGGAGCACAGAGCCAGCACAACCCCGTCACCTGCTCGTCTGCCACATCAATCCCTCCTTACCGCCGCTCAGAAACAGCACAGACACCCAAATAAAACTAGACATCCTGCTTTTTTTAGCCAACACCATAGAAACCGTTTGGTGTGCCAACCTCACCAGGACACTGTCTCCTGTTTTGATTACAGCCATGGAAACTATTTCAGGTATCAGCAAGATGGAAGGGCATCCCTCTCATTCCTGGTCTCTGCTGTGAATGCTGTCCCCAGCCCCAGTTATGGTGTTCCTCTGTGAGAGCACACTCAGCAAATATGACAGAATTACATACTTCAGCAGTCACTTTGAATTATATGCACACCTTTCACCTTTCATTTGCCCAGGTGACTCCATTAAAAGCAGAAAGAAATTGCCTAGGTCCTCCTTTTTCATAGTAATGAACCTGCGTAGTTATGACAGAATTAAACTAACAGTACTTCAGATTATTATGGAAGGCCTCAGGATCCAGTCTGGCACTTGAAATCACGCAGTTGGACTTTGGCAGCTCTCTCCTGAGCTGAGTCCTGGAAAAGCCACAAGGAAGTGGCCAGCTGAAAAGAATCAATCCCTATGGTTTTGAGCCAAGAGATGTATTTCCTTTCAAAATACAGAGAAAAGCTGACCTTGTGTGTATGATAGCAGGAGATATCTACTGCTTGTAGACAGTGGGATGAGGTGTTACCATCTTCAGAGAAGGGATGGTGGTGACCCACATAAAGGTGCCACAGCTTGGGAGCCTCCAGTCAAGGAATCAGTGGTGGCACAAAAGAGCTGATGGAGCTTCTCACTGAAGAAAGGCAAAAGACATTTTTTTTCCTCTCACAAGAATTATTGAAGTTCTGGTCTACGGAGACTACAGATAGCAGAAAGCCTGTTCTGCAACTTCAGTCCCATTCAGATTCCTGCAAAGGCCAATCCTCTTGCTCTCAGTAGAACTGCTCACATGTAACTGTACATAAAGGTGCTTACATGGACAGAACCCAGATGCTGTCCTCCTTGGAAAACCACCAGCAGTGAAAAAAGGGGGAAAGATGAGGCAGGATCTAGATGAAAGGAGGGTGCAGCAACAGCACTTCTACTTATGACAGCATTTTCAGCTGTCCCTGCATGGTAAAACTTCACAGCAAGGACCAAGATTAGAAATTCCGTGTACAATTTCCAGCCTTTCTATTGTTTCTTCCCAGAACACAAGTACGTTTCTAAAAAAATATATGTGTGATCACTTGCAATAACCACATGAAAGGGAGAAAAGCGATCAAGCATTCTAGACATAGTTGTGCTTTGTAAGAGTAGTGTGATTCCAGCCAGGAGAGTTTAAGACTGTAACTGAACAAGACCTAACTTGTGTTCATGCTGTTACCTGATTTTCTCTAACTATACCAGACCATCTAGTGTAATAGACTGTTCCTCTTTTAAAAAGTTACCTTTGTACATTTATAGACAAATGTTTTTGGAAGTCCCTTACTCTATTGCTGCTACATGTAACCAAAAAACTACTCGAAGTTTAATATACTCATTAAATGTATACAGTGCTGCTATTCTGCTTCCTGGGCACCAAGACCTGAAGCAGCTCCAAAAAAACCTCACACCATGACATCCTCTGTTCCTTGGCCCCAAGCAAGTTGTATGGAGGTGAGCACATGTACAGAGCTCTCTGCAGAGCTGTGCCTTCTCTCACACAGCTTTGCTGCTCCTTACCAGGATCAGTCTGTTTGTGTTCTTCTCCGTAATGAAACAGTGGAACAAAATTCTCATTCCTACTGCCTCTGCAGTTACCCCTTTTTTTCCTTCTAAATTCAGCATTTCTACACTGCAGTTTCCTCTATAAAGTTCATTCCATCTCTTTCAGATGACACACTTTTTTCCTTTGTCTATCATTAGACTACATATTTCTGCCATGTTTTATGAACCACACTTCTGATAATAATGGGCCAAGTTAATGTTTCCATTACTAATTTGAGAACTATTTTCTGAGATTGTGTCTGTGGCTGGAATTCCAGATGGAGGCACAGAACCTGACTTTCTGGTACTCCATTTTCTTCTAGAACCTTTCTTCCTTCCCCCAGCCCCATGTTATTATCCCTTAGGGACAACATAAAAACGCACACTGTGATCCCACAGGCCAGTGTCCCTTCCCCACCTGCCCTCTGTACCAGAGGACACAAAGCTTGGTGAGGCAGTCGATTCTTTGTAATACAGTGTAGCCCACAGATCTTTGGAGACACAAAAAGGAAAATATTGGACAAAGTGGTTATGTATTGTATGTGCCTTCTGAAGTAGAAAACAGGAGTCTGAACAAGACTGAGAGATGTGCACTGTCACCAAACCTTTCTTCAACCAAAACTCTCACTTTTCAGAAGAAATCAATGCCAATTTCCTAGGCCCTAAGCCAAACAGAATAGTTTGTATTACTTGAACAGAGAATATGCAAACAAGATATCAAATGCCCTTTGAGCACAGCGAGCTGTTTCAGGGAGGCTTTTAACTTCCTGTAAACTGGGTGATTATAGAAGCTGTCACTTTGTTCTGAATCAAGCCGGGGTTCTATTTTCAGGTTTTATATGTAACCTGTAACATGTTGGTCAAACAAACAATCTGCTTTTTTTCCCCCTTCTGTTTCCTTCCTCAGTAATTCACTATTACATTCACAGTAACTGCTCAGGTAGATACAAATTCACCTTCTAAGCACGGAACCCCATTCCCTGTGTGACTAGTGAAGATGGTTATGGAGTATTGATCCCAGCTAAAGCTTCTCGCTACTGTCACAAGACAAGCAATAAACCCAGCAGCAGCAAGGATAAAACTCAATTCTAGCAATGAACTCGTGCTGTTCATTCTGCTCCAAGTCTGGAACTGGAATTGAAATCCAGACTTTTGCTCCAGCCGGTAATGAATAATTGCAAACACATCTACACACACAGAGAGAACTTTTACATATGCCCTTTTTGTTCCTAGGATTTAACACCGAAAACTGAGATTATGTTAATATGGGGGGTTTGCTGGCACTTTTACGGGGCTCATGTTCAGAATGATGAACCTTGTGAGCAGCAAGAAAAAGATTTATTACCATGAATAATTAGAAACAAATTCTTATCAGTGTCATAAACATATGGTAAAGAAAAAAATCTTTCAGTCTAAGCCAAACCCCAGTGTTTTTTCAATTTATTCAAAATGAAGCAATTTTAACCAAGATTCAGCTCTTTATATTCCTGCTTTCAAAGAAAAATAAATTGTTAATAAAAAGTATAAAGACAAAATAGAAGTCAGAAATGGATTCAACATATTTTGTGGGATTTAATGGTTTCTCCTAAGCAAATTTTTAACTTCTTGGTCACAATGCATCAAAGAATCAGTACTGTTACTGTACATGTGATCTTGTGGCCTGAGCCCAAATTTTAGATCTAAGGTCACACCTCACTGTTTCAGTTTTGCATGAGTTCCTGTATACAATAAAGCAAATAACAGACCAGCAACCGTTGTCTAGTGAGATGATTAATTATTATGCTTTATATTAACTTCACTGGGGAATATACATGCATTTTTCTTGGGAAATCAAATGCACTTTTCTTAAGGAGGTTTGAAACTTGAAGTTCTTCATTATTATTACAGATCATCTTCAAACTATCCCTTGTTGCCATCTTAACTGGATGTAAGAAATAGAGACCATCTCAGTCAAGGTATTTATGCTGTATTTGGTCAATGTCTAACACACAGCTATTGCCTTAAATGGCAGCCTTAGAGGTATAAGAAAAGTCAAAAAGATACAGTAGTCCTTATTTTGATGAAATCTTATGCGAGTTTAAAACTCCAGACTATTTCAAACTTGAATAATGTGGGTGATTGGGTAATATATGTTTAATTGCTTCTTAAACCACTGGAGCTTGGAACAACAAATCTGTTACTTTACCCCCTTTTTTAGACCCTGCTTCTTGTATGCAATGATCTGTTTTTTCAAGGTCACCTTTTAGGTAACAAACTACTCTGCTTGGCTTGGAAAACTTTTTTAAGAGGACTTGGACATGGTAGAAAAAAATATTGACTATTTTGCCTGTCCCTGCTTTAGACACTAGAATTTACAAAAGTGTTAACAAGGTATCATGTGTCTCCTTAGATGAAAAATAATGATGCAACTTTGCCTATTGCTGAGATCACCTTTGAGAGCAAGTGAGAAACTAAAGTGCACCTTCCCAGGGACTGTACTGTCAGAAGTACAGCACACCAAGGCAGGTGCTGTGACCTGCCTTATACACTCAAACTGCTCTGCGCTGATGAAGTTCCCTGCTTGGAAACTTGCAGGACTGGAACCATTACAAGGATTAGACATTGTGGTAGGGTTTGGTAGGAGCTGCAAGCAGTGTTTTTTGTTACCATTCTGGCTGTAAATACAGTCTGCAGAGTAATGGGAGTGTTTTGTGGTCATTGTTTTTTCGAGAGTCTGCTAAAAAAAAAGCAATGGCACGATTAAGGGAGCCTTACCCAATCTTACGTTTCAAAATATATACTGTTCTCCCATTTTCCAGTACGTTATGGAATTATTACATAAAGAGTCAGAACATTTTACAACTTCTAAGCCACATCTTCAGAATATTTGGATTTTAAATGTAGCTACAAAATTTTATTTTTAGAAGATATAGACAATGAATAATAATTTTTTATAAGTTCAGATAATTTGAAATTCTAGCATGATTACTTCCTTGTGCACATTTAAAGCTCATTTTCCAAAGGCATTTACCTGCCCATCCTTGAAACTTATTTGCTGCAAACATAAGCCAGTAAAGCTTGATTGCTTAAGTGCTTTAGGAATACAATCAGAAAAGGGAAAATAGGCTTAGCACAAATATGTGTTTACACGTCAAAATCAAGGACCAAAAAAAAAAAAAATCCCAACTAAAAGCTCTAATTTTTATTTTTACTAAATTTCTATTTGAGTTCTAGTGGAGACTTTAGAAAGTTTAGATGATGAGTATAACAACAACTATATGTTCTTGGTAAATCTCCTTGGAGTTTTGAAGGCAAAGGGTTTCATACCAGCCTTGCAAACATGAGGTATTTCACTCACATTGAACAAGATAAATTACAGCTACTCTAGAATGAAAAGAAAAACAGCCCAGGCCTCCAAAAGCACAAGTATAGAACTGGGATTTTTATTTCAAGCAAGTTTCAAGCCTGTTTCCATAATGATCTTCATTCTTGTCTCCCGTGTGCAGGTAGCACCGTAGGGCATTTATTGATTGCTATATAAAAGTTGACAAAATGATGCATTATTCAGTAAATTGCCACATGCAGGGAAAAGAAATGGTACCTTTTTTTTCTGAAATCTTACAAGCATATACTTATTTTATAGACAGTCTGACAAAGCACTGAATCATCCTGTTGTAACGCACCGTATATATAAAAGACCCCTTATGTTAGCAGCTCAAAACAAACTTCTTCATATTTGTCAATACTTGCTAGATGTGGAGTCCAATCAATTTTTGCTGTAGTGATGCACTGACACACTTGGATTAGAACGTCACCTGAACAGAAAAAGCTCCTGTGTCAGGCTGATGTTTCCCCTGAGTTTTTATATTTTCTTCCTACAGTCAATTCATTATAAACAGGCTCCTGCTAGAGCTTTACCCAACTCAGAGAGCTCAGTAGCCCAGGGACTAGAGCAGCTCTGGGCACATCAGGCACCTAAACTCAGGAACTACCGGCTTTAACTGTTGCAGACAAGAGATTTTCACACTGAAACAAATACTCCCCCTCTCTCTGATCAAGCCGTTAAGAGTGACAATATTGTCTCAGCTTAAAACCATTCACAGTACACTTTTATTTTAACAGTCAAAGTTTTGTATTAGGTGATGAGCTGTGAGAAAACATAAGCAGCCCTAGAAAATACTGTTGGTACAGTCCTGTCACAAAATTAGGTCAATGGCTTTTTGTGCAATTAAACCAGCAGAGGAAACACAAGACGTCCTGGCTGAGACACACACAGTGCTTGATCACCACCTGAAAAATCTGACTGCCACCTTCACTGCCATTTCACCCAGAGGAAGATCCCAAAAAGGGATCTTGTGTGCCCAAAACAAGACTTATTTTCTTCAAGATTTAACCATGCATCTAACAAGAATCTATCACCTCTCTGGACAAAAGTATCTTAAGTCTAGAAACATTTACTTTAATGACAAAAACGGAGATTTTGATCTCTTCTTGTTACTCCAAACACATGGAACATAAGTTATGTGCCTGTGCCTTTAATTCAGGGCTGAGTAATTACATTTAGGCCCATGGAATCACTCCAGGTTTTTCTTGGTGTCTAAACCAAACGTTGTCCTAAGGACTTGGAAGCATTTGAAGTGAATTTAGGGATGAACATATATGTCGGAACATATATGTCAGTACTTGGAAAATGCAACTGAAATGAACTATTCCAGTCTGTAGAAGGGAAAGAGAACCTGAAGCAGAGATCTAAATTTCAAGAGTAAGAGCTTTGCACATACAGTATAATTGCATCACCATTCCTTGTATTTTCCCCAACATTTCTTTTTTTTCATATTTTTATTAATAATTGCAAAAGAAATAAACTGTACTAGGTACTTCACCTCTTATTTCTCTCCTTCCATACAACTTAAAAACTTTTCCATAAAACAGAATATTGACTATGAAGAAACCAAATGTTAGACATAAGTAGAAGCAAATAGGTTTAAAAAAATGCTTTTAATTGAGAAACTATCTCAGATTTTCTTGTAGTGAGCCCCACATGCTACTGGTATTAAACAGTACATTTGAATAAACCGATCTAGTGTATAAGACAAAGGAAACCATACAGCACTTTGGGGGAAAAAATGTGTGGGGAGAATAAGTTCATATGTGTAGGAGCTAAAGGCAAATGCTTGAATAATTTACAATCATAACATGAATGAAAATGAAACACTGTGACTTTAATAACTGGCTTTTTTTTTTCTCCCCTCAAACTCCAATTATTAGGCTATTGTGCTCCAGGCTAGCATATCAGGTGCTGATAATGAGCATTCAGGCATAGGACTTTTGCTGCACAAACGAAAACTGTTCTGCTCAAAAGATTAATAAAGGATTATCTTCTTGTATATATATATATATATATACACACACACACACTGAACAGAATGAAAATTGGAACCAAAATTGGAATGTTTAAGTCTAGTCAAGTGTTGTTAATAATATGGAATTAAGTTTAGGAGAAAACATAACCTAATTAAGAGGTTCCAAAAGGCACATTAGTATATGCTGGAGAAGTAATTTTCATATATAGAAACTATTTTATGCTTTAGATCATAATTTTTAAATGCACAGTCTTAGACAAACAAACCAAGGATGTGCATTAATGTCACACTAGAGCCCTCTTCACTACCTCTATTGGCAGTGATCTGTGCAGTGCACCCAGGTTATGTTTGAACTGCAGATGGAATGTAACCTTAGCAGAGTAAAAAAGGGAAATCAAAAAAATAATGGTCTTGAGGTGGCAAAGAGGCTTTTCTGTAATGAAGGAATCACTGTCTCAGAGAAATCTCTGCAGGGGACAAGCTTGAAAAGGAACCTTTAGTCCCAGAGCCAGGAGATCAAAGGCCTTGCAAAAAACAGCACATAACGTGGAGGAGTCTTAAATATGACTAATACTCTTTGCAAACCTAGTTGGGATTTGAATACCGTGGCTGCAAGCGTTCAAGTCTTTTGTGAGCAGCTGAAATAACGATGGCTGCGTTCCTGGGAGTCAGCAGCCCCACACCCAAGTGTGCTGCACTGCTGCAGCATTCCCAATCCCCTGCCATATTCCAGCAGAGGCTGCGACATTTCCGAACTAAGCATTATGGACTGGTCAGCTGGCAACGAGATGCTGATTGTTGGGTCACCAAGGAAAGTGAACACAGACCCTTTGCACTTATTTTGTAGTTCTTCCCTTAACAGATGCACTGATTTATCTCTATAACATGCAGTCTCCTCTAAAGTGCAGAACATCTAGAAGAGAAATTTGTTGAAACTGAACATCAGATCAAAAGCTCCAGGCCTCTAACAGCACGATTTCATGAGCTCTGCCTCCTTAAGAAGCCAGGAAAAAAATACAGCTACATGAAATATAAATGAGCAGCTTTTCCTGACTCTGAAACCAGAAAATAATTACATGAAACCAAAATCAAATGCAGCGCTATCACTTGTATTCCCAAATGCCAGCATTAATTCTTCCTCTTCCAGCTCGCAGAGACTTGTTAAACAAATGAGCCTTAT
The DNA here is from genome assembly GCA_036630365.1 of Acanthiza pusilla. Lineage (NCBI taxonomy): Eukaryota > Metazoa > Chordata > Aves > Passeriformes > Acanthizidae > Acanthiza > Acanthiza pusilla. The sequence goes on along the minus strand of JAXCHO010000004.1, from coordinate 14,542,709 downwards.
AATGCATTTTGCAAGTGAAAGGTCCCGGAGTGGTAAAAAGTCAACTCCCATACCGAAGGCCCTTAACAAAAATGCTGCAGGAGTTCTGCACGGAAGAGGATCAGACTGAGCTCCCTCCTGCCACAATCCCTATTTTCTCCTTTGATCAAAAGAGCAGTTCTGCAGCACTAGCAATAGTCTGGGCTTTTAGATCAAAACTAGTATCTCAATACCTGGAAGTCACGTCAGCTCGTGTAAATCCCAAAGGGCAGGTTTTGTGTGTGCACAGACCAGGCAGACCTTTTTTATAGCAGAAAAAAATCCTTTATTTAAAACACACCTGGCATACTACATTTTCCCTGCACACCTGGGCTGTCATCCTGGTTATCCTCTGTATGCCCTTCATGGCATTTTTGGAACCATGTTACATCTCTAAGATTTTTTTTGTCTCCTGGAGAGACACCTGATTTTTCTTGCACACTGTGATCCCCTCAGGAGAACTTTTCCCTTTTTCCCTGTTTTTCCCTGCTTGTCATTACATTTTCCCCTCTAGTTTAAAAAAAAAAATAAAAGCCTTTGGACTGAAGGAGAGTGAAAGCATGATGAATAAGCCTCTTGCTTCAAACCAAGGAGAAAACCCTTAAAATCCAAACTGCATGAACACAACATGTCTCCTCCCGCTGCACTAATGCCGCCTCACGAAATGGCGCCTGCCTCTGCAGACAGCTGCCTCCAAACGCCCACGGCTCCTCGGGAAAACAGAAGTGCAACTTCTTGTCTTTCTATTTTTCTTTTTTTTTCCTTAAAGCTTTAATTTTTCTCTCTTTACATTCAGCCCGAGAGCCCTCCGCAAAGCCGAAACCTGAGGGGGAGCGTTCTCCTTTCCCCTCCGCCTTTGGAGCCCCCCCGGGCCTGCTCCCCACGCGGCCGTGGCTGTGTGGGGCTGTGGGCTCCAGCCCCTGCAAACTGTAAATAAATGTGGCGATTCAGCCGCTATCGCCGCGATCTTGCCTTTCCAGAATTTTCTCCCTCCGCTTCCCAAATATAAAAGGACTTTTTGTGCTGAACACGGAGCGGGAGCGGTGACGGGCTCGGCGCCGGGCGCCATGTGGTATTTGGTTTCTCTACAGTACATGTTTTTATAATGAAGGGGGAAGGGAAGGAAGGGAGCTGCTCCTACCAGCATGCCAATAATCTGTTGTAAAGGGCTGGAGCGCTCAGAGCCAATTAGTGCTCTGTTTAACCATTTAATTGCTGAAACAAAGCCAGTCCCGGGCATGAAATCCGCGGGATTCAGGACCGAAAAGACTGTGTGGGCTCCCAGGGCATCGAGTTCGTACAGATTTTTTTACAGATGCATTTTTCTACACTGTAATAATAAATACTTTGGATAGACAAACTGGCCACTGGAACTCCCTTAGATCACAGCATGTAAAGGGACCGCAGCTCTATCCAGAACACGTACACTACACAGTTTTAAGAGAAGCTGGATGTGTTTGAGGATCAGTGCCAGCCTGTGGTGGAACCATAAAAGCCACCCCAGGAGCTGCATTTCCCATAGGGGTATCAGGTAGGGACAAGTCCGTGCCACAGGAACAGCAAATCCACGGCAGGGTGGGAAGGGTCAGAGTGCTGCTCTGCCAAAGAAAGGATGTGCAATGCTGCTGTGGGTGGCAAAACACCATAAAGCTCTACAAAAGCAATGGCAGAGTCTGTTTCCCTCTAAATGTGACGTCTCCATCATCCAGACATCACTACCCGGCACCAATCTTGTTTTTTCAACCCTTTAACCACATCGGAACAAGACAAAAAAATAGGGTTTTTTTAATATTCTGAAGTTTAATTTATCATAAACCTTTAAAGCCTGAGGCAGGCCAGCTCGTGGCTTGTTGTGTGCCACTGAACAAGCCAGGCAAGAAGGCACACAGGGAATTCTCAGCTTCGATCTTTTTCTCTGGGGGCAAGCCTGAGCATGGCCAGAAAGCACAGACAGACAAATTAGTCCTCCTGCACAGCAACAGTAACCTGGTCCCGCTTGACCCAGCGGGTCAGTAAACCTATTTCTGTCCTCCTTTTTTTATCCCATGACGCACCAGCAAATATTGGATCAGACTCCCAGGGATGCCAGGAGAACCAGCAGAGTCTGTACAGCTCAGTGAAGTGCCCAGGGTGCCAAAAGCAGGCTCTGCACCCCAGCTCAGCAGCCCTGGCAGAGTTTATTTGCTTGGGAGGGGCTGAACCAGCACTGCAGGTCTGCTCCCAGCCTAGGCAAGCTCTGCAGTGCACATGAAAGGTGTATTCGAACATCACTGCCCTCCCTAAAAGATAAAGTCAAATTTCCCTACTCGCCATGGAGAAAGTCCAGTGCCTGTGAAAGTTAGGGGCTGCCCCGCCTGAAGGGCTGTAGCAAGGCTGACACTGTAACACATCTTACATTTAAACTCCTGGAAAGATTCTAACTAAGTTAATGTATAACCTTACATTCAAATTTAAAACACTAGGGACCAGGGGGGAAGGAAACATATGGGTAAGAAACTAGCAGATTATTTAGGCATGTGAGCTGTCAGAGCACAGGCAATACAAGAGCTCTCTTGTTCCTGCTGCCTCCCACAGCTGCATTCACTAAATATATCCTGGGCTGAGAGCTGCATTTCTCCACCCCTTCCTCAGCCCAATCGCTTTTGCACAAAAACCACCCAGGTCCCTTGGGACAGGCAGTGAGGCAGCAGCGATGCCCTAGTTACAGACAGCATGAAGGACACAAGTGACTAATCATGTCTGCAACAGGGTGAAATTGTTACATCCACACCCTTTTTGGAGAGGGAGTCTATGCAGCTGATCCATATTTAATTTAAACCCAGGGTGGTTTGTTCTCTGTAAGGATACACCCCCTTTGTGTGACACAATCAGTTACTAGAAGTTATTCCTATCAGATTATTTTCAGTAGATTATGGGGGGGGGGGGGGGAAGCGGAAGGACCAGCTATAGAAAAAAACAATAGAATTCACTGAATTCACTGCCTGGCAGATGTGGAGGAGAGCAATGGTCTTGGGGACTGGCTGTCCCCCACAAAGTTTTATCCACTTCTACCTTCCATCAAGCCTCTGTGCTGTATTGTCTGATCTTACATACATGGGAAAGAGGCGTGGGGAAGAGATATGACTGAATTTCCTTAGGACTGAGGTGCTCCCCCCATGACCTCCATTCTGCTCCTCACATTTCTCCCATCCTCACTTTGCATCCTTTACTCACAAGGACACATTCTTTGGCCCAGACAGCAGAGCCTTGGTCCCAACCGCAGCCTTGAGACACTGCTGCAGTCACAGCAACAGAGGGAAGAGCTGCCCATTGTGATATAACGAATTATATAGTGGATTAAATCGTGGCAGAAAAATAAAGTCATCTTGGTGTCTTTCCTCACTTCCAAGCTGTGAGCCAGCAGGGATTTTGACCCTCCTGGTCTCTGCTTCTTCCTTTCCTCACAGCTCCCTATTTCTTCAACACCTCCAGCTCCACTAGCAGCAAAGCAAATTTGACAGAATCTGGTCAATTTTTTCAAGCTTTCTCATTTAAAGAAGTCAGTGGGAGCAGACTATCTTGCAATCAAACCTCACAGGAGGGAGAATTAAATATCTCATGCATGACCTTAATCCGTAGGATTTTGCAGATAGTTTCTCTTGTAATCTCAGTACCCGGAGCTTATTACACATTCAGAACATATCTGTAGCCCTGGAACATTTAGCTACAAAAGGAACTCAAATTCATTTTGATATAATTATGCAGTCACACCAGTCACATGCTTGCTATGGAATAAATATAAATACTGGGCTTTTGGGAATAACTGGCAGACTTAGAGTGTAAAAAAAGAAAAAACCCAACCCAAGAATGATACCGTCTATTATATATGGAAAAAAGATCAGGTTTAGAAGTCAAATTGCAGTCGAGGAAAATGGCACAATTATGTATGAAGAGACTTTTTTTTTTTTCCAATCTGCAAACCATAAAAGAAAGAACTGAAACTCCAGCGTCCCCATAAAGTTCATTTTCTAAACTAGGAATATAATTTAAGGCATTTAAAAACCTTTGAAATCAGATAATTCATTCAAAAAAATGGCCACAGGTCCCTAAGCTTAAATCGCTGAAAGCTAGAAAAGTTAAAAAACTGTGCTCTGGGTTTTGTGTCTTTCTAGCACATTTTTTCTTCCTCTGCTTTTCTTGCCTTCCTGAAACAAAATGACCTCAAAGACTGTTCTAATTTTGTCGTTGGAAATTGCCTCTCTTAATTAGAGACTTTGCTGTTCAAGAGCCACACCCCGCTGCACTGGTCGTGCTGGAAACCAGCCTCTCTCACTGGGGACCGACTTTGGGGGGGCTGCCTGCTCTGATTTTCTAAGGTCTTCAAGATCCTATGGATTTTGGAGCACATGTGGAAAGATGTAGTCCCATCTCTGTGCTTTTAAGAAGGGAATACAAAACGTAAAACCAGATGTTAAACCTGAGCCCCAGAGAAGCCACAGGAGAGCGAGTTACCTTCAACAACACTGCAGTTCTAAAAGCAAACAAAGGCACAAGGCGCTGGGATGGAAGGTTTCGTTCCTCAAACAAGGCAGTGACTCACCCACATTCCAAACTGCGCAAACAAGGGAGGCAAACCCTCCTCCTGGCACTTAGGATCCTCCGCATTTTCCTGTGTGGAGCAAATCCCAAGCAAAGGCGGCTGTGGTGGTGTGTTACAGCAGACACAGCACAGAACAGATGTATTTTGGGAAGGGACCCTCTTTTGCGCACCTCTCTGTTTTTATGTGCCTTCTTGAAAAATAAAGAGTTCCCAAGTACTGCTTTTCACCTCTGAAAACACACTGAAAAGGAAGAGGGCTGCTACTAACAACCAGTTTTCAAGAGTCAAACCCATATTTTCTTAGATACCACATTTTTTGTAATGCTAAGAGGCAGTAGTTTACGTTAAAAAACCCAAACAAACAAACAAACAAAAATCAATCCAAGGACAGCTAAAACAAGTCAAAAAGTTCTCTGAGCAGAGAGCCGAGCAGTGTGTAGTGTGGATAAGGTGCTGTTTCTAATCAAGTTACCCATATGGGAAAATTTGACCTAGGGATGCGGAAACTCACCCTCCTAAACGTCTTCTCAGTCATTCCCATCAGACAAGGCACAGTTCAGTGATGGAGGACAGGCATGTTCCAGGTGACGGATGGCATGTAGCCAAGCCACTACACATGCCCTGCTCCACCCTTCCTGCATGGCTCCCCTGGAGGTGGGGAACAGTCCCCAGATGGTCGGGGCATCAACTGAGCTGCTGGGTGGTAGCAACAGAGCCCTCAGCAGCAGGATGAGGAGGAGGTGGTGGAACGGCAGGGTGTGAGGAAACAGCACCAAAAAGGAGCCCAGAAACTGCAGGAAACCAACATCTCTAAACTGTAAACCTCAGAGAGGTTGTGGTTAGGAGACACACGTGTCAGGGTGACAGGGCTGCAGGGCAGGCTATGCCTGTGCCCAGGAGAGATGCCTCAAAGCCACGATCCACGTGGAGCTCCCCAGGGAATGGGGCTGGGGATGTGGTCCCCTGTGGAGCTGTGCCAGGGCTCTGCTGGGTGAGGTTTGTTCATCTGTGAAATGCAGGATGCCGGAACGCCAGCACAAAATTCCCCTCTGGCTTCATACTCCATGAAGCAGAACTAAGGCTGATGCTCAGCGTGTTCAACTTCATACCAAAATTTTCAATTCTCAGGTTTCCAGTGGTAGGCAGACACCCCAAAATGACATGTTCATTCATTTCTGATGGGGAGCAACTCCTGAGGGGCCCTGGAGCTGCTGCAGAAGGAATGTGGCAGCATTACGTAAATGGGGGGGGGACAGGGGGATGGGGGACATGGAGGGTGGGACACTTGTTTGTGTGACAATTACCACTGTAGGCTTGGCTGCTGATGTTGGGAGAGACCTTGGCACCATGGGCTGCCAGCAGGAACACAGAACTCTTGTTGATGACAGTATCAAGCCTCACACAGATTAAATAAGCTATCCTGGAGCTGCAGCCATACTCCAGACATCATGGAAATGCCTGTTGCACTAACGCTGCTGCCACACTTGAAGCTAAGCCCCAGCAAGCAGGGACAGCACACAGACCTGCTCCTCCTGCTGCTGCAGATTCTGCTGGCGGCATTTGAAATATTTTAGGCATTTCAGACAACTCTCCTGTCAGGACCCCAGAGCTTACATTAAAAAAAAAAAAAATCTGCTTATCAAGTTGCAGAACAACAGCGATCCATCTGGTTTATTAGATGGAAAGAACAAGAGCGGGGGAGGATTTTGCTGACAGTATTTCAGCCTTGATTAAGTGACTGTTATGATCAGTGCAACAGCAAACAAACATCACGAGCTCATTACAATATATTTCCTTGTGCAAAGGAAGAGAAACCGTCACAAGAGATGGACTCCACGCATCTTATATTACTCCTGAGCATTTTGTCTGGCTCGTGCTGTTTGGAAAGCCCAGCTCTGCCAGGCTGCTTGAGAAAAGCAGCATTTGTCCCCAGCTTTCGGCATGGAAACACAACTCCAATCCCTTCTCGGGAACAAAGGTGCTTCCCAGGAGCCTGGCGTGCCGCCGGCATGCCGAGCGCGTAGCCAAGCAACGGCAGCCGGATTGGAGCCTGCGCCTCACCCGCGATGCTCCAGCCTCCACAAACAATTCTTGCCACGTAGACAGGACCGCGCAGGGTAATGGAAAATTACTGCAGGCTTTTTCTTAAAGGGCGAGAACCTCCGCTGGCGGAGAGAGTTGATCCGCATCCCGCTTCGCAGCGCGCCCCAGGGTCGGGCTGTGGTTCTTGCGGGGAGGCTGCAGTGCGTCACCGTGCGCCGGGGCATTAATACAATGAACTAAAATTTGCATGCTATTCCAGCCGGCTGCGGGCTTCAGGAGTGGGAAGCAGCGAGGGAAGCAGGGAGTAGAGCTGAACGAGCGCGGCTGCCCTTCTCGAGCTGCTCTCGACGCGGCTCTAGCATGGCAACCTTAGCGCGGCGCAGTTCGTGCGGGCTGCGAGCTGGTGCCAAAATAACCCTCCTGCGCTTGGCAGGCAAAGTGTTTTAACAACTGCCTGGCACATTCCTGCCTGCAAGGCTGCAGGAATTAAAAAAAAATACCTAAAGAAAGAGCAAACTTTGCCAGTGGTTAAACTGCTACCAGGGCAACAGCAATTTAAAAAAATTATGGCCATGTTTTCCTCCAGTTTCTGGTGTAGAAGAGAATTTAGTTATTAAGACAGCATTGTGCTTACTTAGCTTTTAATACCAAGCCAAAAAGCCACACAAATCGCTACAGGAGCACCAAACAGCCTGTTCAAGCCACTGCACCTCTGAAAATCAGAGATATGCAGACTTACTGGTTGGGCAGGGCAGGATCTGCCCCCGGGGCACACAGGAGCTGCCCAGCAAGAGGGCACAGCACCAGACGGAGCTTCCCAGTCTTCAAAAGTAGCTCCTCTATCCCGTACAATTTTCAGTTCATCTCCTGCAGGAGCAGACCACACTGCCTGTTCTTTGGGGCACCTATGGGGAGCTGTGTCCAGCCTGCAGCAAAAAGAGCAAGGCAGACCTGCTCCTCTTGTTTTTACCTTTCTGCTCACTGCATGCAGCTCCTGGTGGCCCTGGTGTGGCTCAGGGATCACAGATGTTGTGTGCCAGACTTGTTCTAGTCAGGTCCTGCAGCAACAGCCCTTTTGTTCTTCCCTATCTTCATGTATTAACTTGCCTGTTTTTTCTCAGATAAGCACTGGTTAAAGCCTCAGCCCAAATCTTTTCACTTTGTTGTAGCCAGCAAATGAAAACAAAGCCCCTGCACCCAAGTTAGGGGACTACTTTGTAATAGAAACTTCCTCTCCCTTAAATAGAAACCTTTGTTGTGAAGCTGTTTTCATTGCAAGCTGCACAGAGAAGGACATTATGCTTAATGGAGGTTGACCTCATTTTGTAGTCCTCGGTATTAAACCTTATAAGGGGAAAATGTAATTAGAAATGGTGAGTTCATGACAAAGGTACACAGTACTTGTTGCTGTTTCCTTCTTACCTAAGGATTCATTTAATATGGCTAGGAAAGAGTAACTTGAAACAGCTTTTGGCAGATAAGTGAACTCAAGTAAAATGCAAAGATCTGGTTTCCAAGAAGTCTTTTACAAGCTGCACAGAGAAATGAAATGCAACCCTCCAGCAGCACACAAGGCTTCCTGCAGAGCCTCCCTGGAATAGCTGCAAACCTGCGTTCCGGTGAAAGCTAATCTTGGTCCGAGGCTGGGGTTACATGAAGACATCTGGAGGTACAGAGGAACCAAACCTGAACTGGTGGTCAGGCATGGACCTGCCCCTGTGGCAGCCTCTGCTTGGCTGCAGGGAGTCGAGGGAATTCTCTACTGCATTTCCAAGGCTGTGCTCCGAGACAAAGAAAGCAAAAGGGTTTCATCTCAGTCAACACAGAAAGGGAGGGAATGCAAAGATGCCCGGGCTTTGTTAGCTTTGCTAATGCAACCTGGGTTTCCACACAGTGGACACTGTTGTCACAGGGGAATGGGTAAACACAGCACTGGCCACCACTAAATAAACACATTTTCCACAGAAAGGGAGGGCAAGGCAGTGAGGGATGTGCTGCGCCGTGCCGGGGCCCTTGCTGAGCACAGCACAGTGTTGGGGCTTTTAACCTTAACATGCTTTGGGTTTAAAACGTATCTGCTTTTCAAGTAACCCCTACGCTTTTCCAAACTATGGAAGTTCGCTTGAAATACGCATTTTGAATTCATTTTTCCAGCTCTTGTGATAGCCCCACTGCTCTCCCACCTCCTGAGCATCCCAGTGCTCAGAGTCCTGCTGGCAAAGTGTTACCTCCCTGCTGAAACACTCATTATGTAAAAAGAACAATTTCTTTTTAAAAGGCCCAGGCTCCCTTAAATTTCCCTTTATTTCCCTTAAATTTTGTGGTTTGAACGACCGTTTCTGCTTCAGCAGCCCTGAGAACTTCCTGATTTTTGCACAGTAGTTCCCTCTACAAACAGCTGACTGCTTTAAACTCAGTTTTGGACTTGGGTTTCTTGAAAAATCAGATAAATGGTGGTGGCTGAAGCAGCTGAAGCACTTTCACATGGTGTTAAACAGCAACTTTTGTGGCACCAGCTCTCCTGGGTCTGTGCTGTGTGGAGCAGGGCGGTTGCTGCCCACACCTGCAGTGGATTTACTCTGCACTGTGGTTTGTGGCACAGTGTGCATTCCAACAGGAAAAAAAAAAAAGGCAGTTCAGCGAGAGAAAAGAGAAAGACAGCTCCTCCAAGAACATCACCAGAAACTCCCTGAAGCCCGCATCTTAAAGCACCCAGCCTTTGTTCCTCCTCTCTGGGGACAGATTTCTACTCCACACGAGCAAAAGGGATCACAGTCAGGAAAAATGTGTGAGGAAGCCAAGAGTGGGACCTCAGCAGCCTGGGACAGTCCTGGATGCGTGGGCTGTGGCTTCTCCTTGGGGACAGAAGAACACAGCATAGACAAGACACCTTTGCCCTTGCACCCTACTCGGCCTCCACCCTCAGCAAGGCCAGGGCTGTTCTGGCTTAGCTAGTTTTTCCTCTCTCCTTTTATAGATTTAAATCACACCCAACAATTCCCACCACACCTCAAACAATTAACCCCATCCCATGGCAGCGCTGGCTGGGGAAGCCCTGGACAATGCCCTGGGACTCCCATAAAGCTGAGAGCAATTTTGCCACCCATTCAGTGTGAAGAAGGTTGGGCTTTTTGCGTTTATTTTTGGAGCAGTAAGTTATTTCCAAAGACTCTTTCTGACAGGTTTAGCCCCATATGAGCTGCCAAGTGAGCTCCTCCAGCTCTGTGGGCACCATTAGCAGGGCTGCCCTGTGCTGAAGTGGTGTCAGCACTTCCATTACAGCACCCTTCCCCTGCTCCAGCCCCCTTATAAGTGGGACATAAAAATCCAGTTCTGGCAGAAACACTCGAGCTAACAAGGAAAACAGCCACCACTTTAACCTGATCCTTGCTAAACTTATCTGGCTGGGCGGAGAAAGCAAGAATTTAAAATACATTTTCTCCCTCCCACGCCTAAATCATGAATTTTAAAATCCAGCTGTATTGCACTCAAATTACTCATGGGGATTTTTTTTTTAGGTTGGGTTTTTTTATCGTAACTTATCCGTGGTAAATGGAGAAGTGATCCTTTCCCTCCTCCGCCTCTTCCGCAAGCCAAACACTTGATTAAAAGTTTCCATTGTCAGTCCTACTAATGAAGGCCACAGTTAATAGTCATTTTAATTGGGCACAAATCCATTGTAGTGTTAAGGAAAGAGACGGATGTCGTTCTCACCACCCTTGGGGACACACAGCCACCCAGGGTGCTGGGGCAGGAATTAATTTAGCTGACAACTCACCAGGAGCTTCCAGCCAGCTCAGCCTTGGCTGAAACCACCCGCCAGGAGAGTGGTGTCACTGCTGGGTTGGGACACAGCAGATGGGGCAGGAGGGAAGCAGGAGTGCCCATGGAATGTTTTTTAATAGCTTCTGTTCAAGGAGAAAGCAGCCCCTTCTCTTGTGGAGACACTTGATATTGAGTGGCCGTGCTGTCAGCCAGACTGATGCATTCATCCAGGCTTAAACTCCATCTTTTTCCTTTTTCCTTGATTTTTCAGCTGGATCATTTCCCTGAGCACAGGAGCCAGCACACACAGAGTGGAGAGAGGGGACGGAGGAGTGCAAGATGCATCCAGCCAGCAGCACCAACAACTCGGGGAAGTTTGTCTCTCCAAATCCAGCACACAGCATGTGCACCATGAAATCAGCAGGGGAAGAGAAAGAGCCCATGGCCTTCCCTGCATTGCCTTAATGCCAGGGTGAATGACCATCCCAGGGTATGTTAGAGGAACTGCAGGAAGATGAACGGTAAGAGGGAGCCTATCAGCTCTTTCACTCTTACAAAGAAATTTCCCCACTTGTGGTTTCAGTATTTAAACATTTTCTAAGCCCAGCATGTATTCCTTTGTAACCCCTGGGAAAAGCAAAGCCTGGAAACAGCTCAGGCTCCGGGTGACAGGAGCTTGTTCCGGCATAATGACATCTGCCACTCCAGGCTTGCTGAGGATGTTTAGGAGATGCAGAAGGTGGAGGTTCTGTGGAGTCAGGTGAGACAGTAGCCAGCTCAGCCCAGCCCAGCCATCCTGTGTTCCTATGGGAATGCTGTGCTGCACGTTCTGCCGCTTTAAGCTCCAATGCCACATCCAACCACCCCTGAATGACGTGTTTTAGAACTGAAGAGAAGTTTCTATGTGTCTCCTGAAAACTCCTTCTCCCACTTGACCCCAGACAGTCAGGGTAGGAAGCCTGTGAGTGTGGCCATCTGCCATCCCACTCGGCAGCTGCCTTTCAGCCTGCTCATTAGTGTGCATGTCATCACATCACACACTCTCTGCTCGCTGTGGGGAGCGGATTTTTATTCTTTTTTTTTTTTTTTTTTTGCAGTGGAGTCTAGTAATACAGGACACAGATTTACAGGAAATGAGGCTTTACTTCCTGCTCATGGAGAATCATGTCCCAGTTGTCTGATTAATTCTGGAGGAATATGCTAACGGGTGCACATTCCATTGTGGGACACACATAATGCCAAGCTAGCACCCCTGAGAACATTTCAAGGGGGGGAATTGGTATTTTGGCTGCTGTGCTTCATCTCAAACCCTCAGCAGGCTGGGTCAAACATCAGCACCCCAGTCTTACCCTGCTGTCAGCATGGCTGTGCTGGTGAATGCCAGCACCACAGCTTATCCTCTTCCATCCAGGAGCTGCAGTTTTCCCTGTGCCACCCACTGCAGTGCAGTGGGGCATTTGGCATAGCTCTGCTATGACTCGAACCTGGCTAAAATTCCAGCTCCCCAGGGAAGAATGACACATTATCCCAGGTAAACAAAAACTCTTTCACGGGGAAATGAATGTCAATACCAAAGGTAGGTGAGTGGTTAATGTAGTGCTCATAGGGCACTGGGTATCCCTGGGGACTTTGATTTCACCTCTGATGCTGTGGTTTGGCTCAGCACTGGAATTTATTCCCATTAAATATGTACCTAATGAGACCACTGACCTCCTGGGAGAGTTGCATCAGTTTTCATCCCAGTTGTTCCGGCTTCTGTTAGAACTTCCATTAAAGAAGTTCATATGTGGCCCACTGGTCCCATTTGCTTCTCCCTGGGTCTGGGATTGCTCCAGCCCCTAAACCTTTACCTGCTGTTGCCTGGGGAGATTTGCACAGCAGGTCCACAGCTTGGTCCTGTTCTCACTGTGAAATGCTGAGGTCCCCTGTGTGCCTTGTGGAAATGACTATGAAATACAGAGAGATTAAATCAGTCCTGAAATGCCATCTCTCTGCCACAAACTTTGTACCCAAAGCTGAGAGGTGAATATGGCTCTCCTATGCTGAGAAACAAAACAAACCCTGTGGTTTTTCCCATCTGTTTATGAGATTGAAACATAAGTCATGGCTTTAAGGTATGTATTGTAGGCTTTCTTCTTTAAACACATAAATATTCTATCAGTGAATATTCTATTTCAGCAGACAGGCATGAGCTCACCCCAAAGGCTGTTGCAATTGCAAGTTGTTGCAGTTTTGAATTAAGCAGTCATTCAGATTGTGCAATTTCCCAGTGTTTCAGAATATCCCAACAGAGAAAAAACAACAAAAACTGAAAAATGTTGTGTTTTCTTAATCAAATCGATACCAGTAGACTTAAATGCCTCCTGTTCTGAACCAAGGATAAGGATTTTTTTCAAGGATTTTCCCCTTGAAAAGGAGAAGAAAGAAGATCTGCTTGTCCAGCACCAACCACAACAGGGCACAAACATCTGGTGTATAGGGAGAGGTCAGAACTGAAACGCAGCCAAAACCAACACAGAGTGTGAAAAGGAAATACATCTTTGCCATGTACTGCTTTGTTCACAGCAGTAAATTGGAAATGAGACTTTCCTATTGCCAAGAAAAAAAAAAGACCAAGGAAAATAAAGTAATGAAAGGGCTGTTAAAATCTGCCTTACTTAGTGTGTTAACAGCTAGGATAATTGAACTGCATCAGATATTCAAATGAAATATTCAGGATGAAATCAAGCAAAAAATATGAGAGAAAATACAACTAAGCTCCCACAGATCCATTTGGAGATCCCAGAGGACAGAGGTAGCAGAGACTTATTTTACCACCCAGGAAGAGCAGCATGGCGTTCTTAAATCTGGGGTCTGCTGCATCAAACTTAATCTACTTTAACAACCCTAAATCAAACCCTAATCCACCTTAACGCCCTGCCGGTTGTACATAGCACTGCCCTTACCAGCGAGTGGAGCTAAATCCAGCCACACTCACGCCCATTCCCAGCAAAGCACAGCTGAGGGCCCCCATGGAGCACATGGACGATAAAAGGGACACCTCAGAGCCCCTTCCAGCACCCAGAGGGGGCTCACAAGAAAGACGGGATGCTGAAAGAACCTTTCAGCACGGCCTGTTGGGATAGGACAGGGGGGATTGGTTTTAAACTGTAGGAAGGTCGGTTTAGATTAGATATAAGGAAGGGTTTTTTATAACGAGGGCTGAGAAATGGCACAGGTTGGCCAGAGAGATGGTGGATGCCTTTTAAACTAACTCTATTAGTTATTTCACTACTATATTAAAATCTAGTTAATAACAGAAATGAAAACATTGGTTATATACCTCTATCTTTATAACAAGGTTACTTCTATATAAAAAGAATAAAACCATACACACAATAAATATTTGCAAAAAGCCAACACTGTAATATGTATTTATCACAATTCCCCATCCCTGGACACTTCAAACGCCAGGCTGGATGGGGTTTTGAGCACCCTGCTCTAGCGGAAGGGGTCCCAGCCCGTGAAAGGTTCCTTCCAAGATAAACCATTCCGATTGTGTGATTCGGGGCAGGGGCAGCTCGGCCGGAGCCGCGGAGCCGCGGGAGTGCGACATTCCCGGCGGGAAGCGCCTGGCAGCGGCTGGGAGCGGCCGGGAGCGGCCGGGAGCGGCTGGGAGCGGCCGGGAGCGGCTGCTGCTGCCCCCGCGCGGCGGAGCGGCCGGGCCGGGCACCGCGACACGGAACGGGAACGGGAACGGGAATGGGAACAGCGCTGTCCCTCCGGCACCGGCAGCACCCAGCCCCGGGCCGGGCCGGGCACCGGGACACGGAACGGGAAGGGAACAGCGCTGCTCCCTCCGGGACCGGCAGCACCCAGCCCCGGGCCGCAGTGCGGGGCTGAGCCTGCCTGGAGCTGTGGCTGTAAGCTCTAGGTGCACGGAGCTCAACGGCATAAGGACAGATATCTATAGTCTGTCTGTCTGTCTATCTATCTATCTATCTATCTATCTATCTATCTATCTATCTATCTATCTATCCATCCATCCATCCATCCATCCATCCATCTATCTATCTATCTATCTATCTATCTATCTATCTATCTATCTATCTATCTGCCTGTCTGTCTATCTCTCTCTCTCTCTCTCTATCTATCTAATCTATCTGTCTGTCTATCTATCTGTCTGTCTGTCTATCATCTATCTTCTACCTCCCTGACCTCCAGAACAGGATGCCAGTGGTCCCTTCCCTTCCCTTCCCTTCCCTTCCCTTCCCTTCCCTTCCCTTCCCTTCCCTTCCCTTCCCTTCCCTTCCCTTCCCTTCCCTTCCCTTCCCTTCCCTTCCCTTCCCTTCCCTTCCCTTCCCTTCCCTTCCCTTCCCTTCCCTTCCCTTCCCTTCCCTTCCCTTCCCTTCCCTTCCCTTCCCTTCCCTTCCCTTCCCTTCCCTTCCCTTCCCTTCCCTTCCCTTCCCTTCCCTTCCCTTCCCTTCCCTTCCCTTCCCTTCCCTTCCCTTCCCTTCCCTTCCCTTCCCTTCCCTTCCCTTCCCTTCCCTTCCCTTCCCTTCCCTTCCCTTCCCTTCCCTTCCCTTCCCTTCCCTTCCCTTCCCTTCCCTTCCCTTCCCTTCCCTTCCCTTCCCTTCCCTTCCCTTCCCTTCCCTTCCCTTTAAAAAAATGTATTTACATCAAAAGGGCAACAATACTTTCATCTGATCTAATTTTTTTAAATAGGAAATTCAGTATCAGTGTGGCTGTGTCTTGCACAGCTTTTAGTGTTCCGTAAGCTTCTTGAAATATGGGAGAGTTTCCCACCTGTAGATCCCTAAGGGATGTGACAATGCCAAACTCCTACAAAAGCTGTTGCGTTTAAGTATGTGTTATTTCTTCTTGGCCCAAACGAATGCACACCCCACATGGAAGCTCATTTTACTATTAGATTTATAGAGCATCACCAGATATATAACCCCAAATCACTGCGGTTAAACAGCCTGTGAAATTCCTGCAAACATGTGAGAGAACACATGAGGACAAAATGGTGAGCACAGCTTTTCCCTGGCATTTTTAATGCCTGCAGCAAGCGTTGGATCCCCAGCAGTCAGTGCAGAGAGCTCCCTCTCCTGCTGAAAATCCTCTTTAGCCCCTGTCCACCTGTGGGAGATGTTCCATTACCCAGCATTTATGGGGATCAGGCCCATGGCAATGTGAGATGCCATAAACAGAAACCTTTAAATGGATATAGATACACAGCACTGATAATTTTGTTCATCTCCTGTATTATTTACACAAGAAAAGGTCATTTTTTGATTTTTTCCCTACTGCAGCAAGATTATTCCTGTCAACAGAAATCATCCAGTGTGCTAACAATTCATCTGGGAGCCTGTCACTTCACTAAAAAAGCCAAAATGCCCTGGAATAATCATATTGTCTGCTGCAAGGGCTCAGTAATCTGACAGTTTTAGGCAGGTGAGACACTCCTGTCTGCAGGCAGGTGACCCCGTGCAGTGCCGAGGCACCAGGTTTGCTCTGCAAACTGCAGCTGACACAGGAAGGATTTTCCAGGAGCATCCACGTCCAATCTCATCCAGAGTTCGCACTGTGTACAAATGTCTCCTATAAATAGGGTAAATGCTTGAAATAGGTAGCAGAGCGAGTGGGATTTCAGAGCAGCTGGAGAAATAATTGAGCCTGCATAGAATGGCTGTGTTATACCAGGCTGCACCAGCAATTTTGACTGGCTATTTATACTCCTCCGAGGACTTTGCTATTTCCCACTTTTTTTCTTTTCATTTGACCTGATTCGTAATGAATAGTCCTGGTTTTGTAAAATGGAAGGTGTTGACGTATGGAACATTTTAAAAAGCTCTTTTTTCTAAGTGTCAGAAACCTCTCCAGCTTGCCAAAATGTGACCATGGGTAAAAATCCTCCTCGATAAAGAGGAGGAGTTCCAGAACAGCAAATTGGGGGTAGCAACAGAGCTGACTGTAACACACGGTTTTCACTTCCTAGGGACTTAAAAAGTAAAAAAGGAGTTAGTGACAGTAACTGAATCAGGCTGGAAGGAAAATTGGTTGATTTTTGGTGTGAATCAGCAATCCAAAAAGAGGATGCTCCAGGGCAGGGCTGGCAGCAGCCCTCTGCCTCCAGGATGCAGCTCAACCCTCCGGGCTGTCTCTGCTGCAATGTACAACAAAACACAAATATTTGGGAGCTCTCTGGCAGGCCTGAATGCTCGGGGTGTGCAAACAAGGAGGGTCCTGTTGCTGTAGTGCAGAATGAGATGCAATCCCCCAGATCCCACCATGGCTTCTACCCCCGCTCATCTGAACCTCATCCAAAAAATCCAAAGCTCTCAGCTCCCTCAAGGCCTCTGCTGCACTGCTCCGTGACCATAACTAGCTTGCCCTCTGGGTAAATCCGTGCTGTAGGAAGTGTTTTCCATGGATTTAACAGACGGGTGAGCTGAGACAGGGGACGAAGTGTCATTTGGGGCAGAAGTGGAAGGGGAGGTTTGTCGTCCCACTCCTCCTCCATCGTGACCACCCTCTCCATCTGTTGACACTTCAGCACACGATGCCAATTCCAGTGTGACTCCGATTAGTCTGCAGAGTGCTGCATGTTGTTGTTGTGGTTTGATATTTGGAGAGCTCCGTGAAGATATTTAATTAGACAAAATTAATTCCTTTGAGAACAACCTTCTGGCATCACTTTGGAAAGTGCTAGGAAGCTCCTGTTGTTCTGACACTTGTTAAAAATTGGCATTAGCTATTTCCTAATTTATTTTTGAAAGGACAATCAAGCCACATTGCTCCCCAGGTCAAATGGGAGCTGTGACTTGCCTGCCAGCAGTGCTATGAGAACATGAGGTGCCAGACCTCCTCACCAGAAGTTATTTCCCACAGCTGTTGTCATCCTGAAAGGTTTCCCTTCTGCCTGAGCTGTCAAGTCCTTTGGCCTCTTTGCTCCTGTCTCTTTTTTGCCACCTTCACAATGACTGTGGGGTCTGATGAGACAAGACAGGCATGGTGGGAAGGGGGAGCATCAGTGGTGACCTTGCTGGCCAGCTCTGCAAGGTGACATCCCTTACAGCCACCCAGTGGGGAGTGGGAGCTGAATGGGTGCCCCTCTGCCTGCCTTCTCCTGCAGCACACAGGGGTACTGGAATTTCTTGTGGGACCATCTGCTGCTAATTCTGCAAACCTCCTACACAGAAGGGCGCAGAAGGGCAAAGGTTTAATACGATTAAACATCTGAAGTTTCAGAGGTCTGTGGCTGTACCTGGTTTGGAGCGAGGAAGGAAATGGCAAAGGCTGGAACCACACCCACTTAAACCTGGGACAATCCCTGTAAACCTCTTCCCTTTCACACTGCACCCATGGGACTCTGGTTTCTTGGGCCCAGTGGCATCATGGAAGAGCCCTTTGGGTCAGTGGTTGGCAGAAGTGCCACGTGAAACTGCATATCCTCCTACCAGAGACCACTTCTTGGATATCCATTTTCTGTCCCAGCTTTCAGTCCCCTCCTCTTCTCCCTCCAGGCTTCCACATGGGTTCTCAGTACCTTGTCCATCAACCTCTGTGCAAAATGAAATTCTCATTTTGAGTGTTTGCTGTGGGTCTGTGTGCTCACACTGGGACAGAACATTCCATGGCTGCCTTGTAAGAAGCGAAGGGTTGCAGCAGCACCAAAAGGGATGAGGTTTAGCCCTCTCCTGGCATAGCCTGAGCAATGCAGCAGCATAAAGGGATGCACAGCATGATGTCCATTTTAGTCCCTCTCCTCATTTCCTTTAAATTGCCTCCTCAAAAAATCCACTCATATCACGCTATAAAGGAAGAAGGAATCTATACTTAAACACTTAATTAGGGGATGTGTGCAGAGTGCTCTGCAAATGGGATGGTACCCGAGTGTGCTGCACATTTGCCATTTAAATATAGCTGTATACACACCCTTGGCCTCCTGAATGTCTGAAACCAGCCTAGCAGGTGATCACAAGCCTTTCTATAATTGAAATGAACTTAATCCTGACAAAAACGTAGCAGCAGCTGCTGTGAAAGCCATGGCTGCTCTCCCAGTATTTCTTACATTCCCCTGATCTGTATATTAAAGCGAGACTGATTGCCGTGCTGCAGAATCCTGCCACAGAGTGTCTCTTACAAGAGAGCTGCTGTGGTTTAGATTTAAGGGCTTTGTTGTATTTTTCATAAGAATGCTTTTCTGTGATGATTGTCACACAAGGATCTGAGCTGCTTAGATATTAATTACTTAGGGCCTGCAACAATACTGTAAAGTAAAAGGTAAATACAGATATTGCCTCTTTCTCACACACAGACTATAGTGATATACATGGGTGTTGCCTGTGCGGTGGGATGAAGCAGAGCTAGTTTTGGAGGTAAAGTGAGCTGCCAGCCCAGAGGATGTGTGCAGGATGCTGAGAGGAGACAGCAGCCAGCTGGAACATATGAGAAATGACTGTAGCTGCCCTCCTAATTTAACCTTCATGCCACAAATCTCTGCCTGAATCCCAATGTGCTGTGGAGGAGCGGGACAAGGAACAGCTCTTTCTGTAATTCCTGACTTTTCACCATTGTTGATTTTTCTCTGTCCGCCTTGGTTTGAGTCCTTCCTCCTCTCGTGTCCCTGGATCTCCGTGGGCTTTGCCGAGTGGGACATTTGCTGGCATTTATGCAGCACCAGCAAAGAGCAACCACCAAGCAACTTCTCTGGCAAGGAGGAATGTCACGACCTCAAAGCTGAGCAATCCCACCAGCAAAAACCCAGGGAAAGCGCGGCTCAGCAAGCGTGCAAGACGGATTGTGCAGAGCAACACTGAGCTCCCGCCACTGCAGTAGTGAAGGGGTCACAGCTCCTGAAAAATCCTCTGAGCAGGAGTACAGCCACCAGAGTGAAGGTGCCTCACCTGGGAAAGCACTTTGGGAGCAATTTGCCGGTGGGTTCCAGGGCTCGCCGGTCCCTGCAGAGCTGGACCTGGGCTGCCCATCTGTTGTGCTGTCGCTGCTTTATGGCTTCGACTCCCAGCTTGGAAAACATTAACTCAATCTTATTCAAACTGTTCCTTCGCCCCGAGCTAGCCAAGGCACACGCTGCCGATCGCAGTGTGACATCCCAGGCTGTTTGAAGGGCACGACAGAAGATGGTGCTGCCGAGCCAACATATTTTAACAAGAAA
This sequence comes from Acanthiza pusilla, assembly GCA_036630365.1. NCBI lineage: Eukaryota > Metazoa > Chordata > Aves > Passeriformes > Acanthizidae > Acanthiza > Acanthiza pusilla. Next base: position 14,523,144 of record JAXCHO010000004.1, on the reverse strand, counting down.
ACTTCCTGGAGCTGCTGGGTTTTTTTGACAGCTCCTGTTCCAAAATAATCTTTGTTTAAACTAAAGAGTTGTCAAGGAGATAAGTTTAAGTAGCACATGAGCTACTGAGAAACATCCCACAGCCAGATCAGGAGCAGATGTGGTGAAATATTGATGGACCAGGATCCCTAATTACATCTCCTACTGAGGAGCTGGCTTGAAATCCGGAGCTTTCCTGCTTTGTATGCGGCAGCATTGGGATAAAGCGATGGGATCCCTTGCAGAGCTACATGGGCAATTGGGTTGGGATGTCTGCGGCTAATGAACAGGCGTCAGCCTTGTGGGAGCTAATGAAATGTTCAGTACAAAACGTGTCACCTCCAGGTACCGTCTGTGCCTCACTCCTGGAGTTTAATCCTCTTCCCTGCCGCTGCCTGGGCAGCTGCGCTCCCTGTTTACTGGATCTTCTCCGTGTAAAACAACAGGGGCAGCAGAAAGAACAAAAAGCACCTTTGATCATCAAACTGGGCGAAATGTTGTGAAGCTCTCAGGCTGTGAGCTTTTTTTTTTTTTTTTTTTTTTAATATTAGGACTCATGTTACCCAAAAAAGGCAAATAGTTCCCATCCATAGTGCTGGCTACGTATTTTTAATAAAGAAACTTTAGCTCAAACTGAGAACGGGTGTAGGAAACTGGTTGATATTTCACATCCAGGGTATACTTATGCTCCACAGTTCACCTGCCTGGGAATTCCAGTGGTTTGGTGGAAAGAAACATCCTAAATTCAGATGTCTTCTCTAAATCCAATTTACTTGGCAGCTGTAATAAATTGGTTGTAAAAGAAGGGGCTGTCTCACAATATTTAATTTCTAATTCACATTAAATTAATTTCTGCAAATGCAACTGAGCACAGGGTGCTGAGCATCTAATGCACAGTGGGACCATGTTCTGCCTTGTCCCTTCTAGCAACCCCAGACTTGTTGAAAGGGAGAGCACACACACATGTACCCTGCAGCCCTCCCCAAACATTGTCACTGCTCCTGCAGCAGGATGAGGGATATGCTGCTGCTGCCTTCTGCTACACGGATAAATCCTAAAGCAACAGCGGTTCTCCCAAACCAGGGAAGGGGCTCATCTGATTGTCCATGACCTGAAGCTGTCTGGGCATGCAGGGGGTGGTGGATCACTGCAGGAGCCCAAGCCAAATCATGCTTTTTTCCTGCCTCAAGCAGTTTTTCCTTTCCAGGCAGTGGATGCAGCATGGAGCAGTGGGAGAAGTTCGAGTAGACATAACAGAAAGAGAGAGAAGTGAATGTCTCGGGCTCCTGGGAAGCAACTGGAAGATTAAGAATCATTTCCATTCAGTGCTAAAACAAAGATTCAAGGCAGTTAAAAAAGGTTCCTAGTGAAGAAATATAAAGATGAAGAGCAGTGAAATCCTCATGCATCTTTCTTCAATAAATGCTTATATGCTGTTCTCCTACATCTTCTACCAATCTAAACTCTGGCACTCTGAATATAGAATGGTCTGGAATTGCCTCAGTTTCCCCATTGTGTCTCCAGAACACCATTAATGGGATGATCACAGGTTTTTATTTATTATTCTGTCCCAGCGTTCCTGAACAGTACAAGAATGGGTGTATGCAGATCAAACACAGAGACACCAGGCTTGGGGACTGTCCCTTGAGCCTGTAATCCAAAACCACTTAACAGGAACCTACATTTGTTAAACGAGACCATCAGTCTTCAGCTATTCCTAGAAAAGCTGAAAGGAGAGGAAAAGGCAGTGAATCTTTCAAAACATGACAGCGTTAGAGGCCATCTTTTCCTAAAGCTCCTGTGTTCCTCTCACTGTTTTCTGTGCAGCAGGTCATTATGAATTGCTAATTATCAGAGCAGGCCAGGCGGGTCCGTCGCTGACCTGCTGTGTAAGCTGGGCAAAAAAATGGGTCTGTCCCCTCTGCATTGACTCTGTGTAAAATATGAGCTCTGAAGAGGCTTGAAGCTTAATATAGGTCTTGTTAAGTGTTCATAAAGGATAGTGAAACCCTTAGATTAAGAGGTACACCAGAGGAGAATGATAGGGTTATAAAATCTGTTTCTGCACATAACTCATATTTATATAGGGCCTTTCAATCTAACAGATCCCAAAGCTTTTCTTCAGCATAACACCCTGATATACTGTGTTCCCTTCACCTACCAGTTCAAGGCAACCTCCTCTGAAGTGAAATGTGGCAGCTGTTTAAAAGCCCCGAGCAGTAGTAAGTTTAATAATAGGAAGGCATTTATATGGTCTTACAAACTTCAAAGAGTTAATTCTCTGCCCCTTCAGGAGGCAGACAAGGTTTATTATTCCCATTTCACAAAGGCAATATAACAAGAGTGGACAAGAGTGAAGAAAATCTGCACTCCCACAGATTTATAAAGCAAAATTCTGTGCATGAGCCTGAAGTGCTTTTAATCCCACATAGAGAAAACATATCAACATATCTTATTTTAAAAAATCCTTTTCTAAAATAATGATGTGGAGAGAGCTCTGATCTGGATTCTAACACCTGCCACTTCTGGTGAAAAAAAAACCCTCTTCAAGCACGTGTTGACATAGAAACATCATGGTCCACAAATGCTTCTGTGGCATGAAACAAATTGGGCGCTCAAAATATACTGCCAAGAATCAGACAATCTGTTTTAAGAGGTCCCAAGAGTTACTAAAGCCCTCTTGAAATACAGCGGGAGAGAAAGCTGCAGCAGCCCCAATCCCGGAGGCAGGCTGACGTTGTTCTTCCACCACACGCGGCTCCACGGTTCTTCCCAGCTGGCCTGCACCACATGGCAATGGTGCTTCCAACGAGGAGGAAAAATTCCTTCTGTTATCCCCAGAGGTTCTGTAAGATGGTCCTGAAGTTGGGAAAAGAAAATTATGAAATTGCTTGGATTTAACCATTTATTCACCGGGAACTGGAGTCCTGTCCATATCACTGGTCTCATTTTGTTTCTTGACTGCACCCTGATGCAAGATGAAGTAGGGGCTTAAAAGGAACATCTGATCCCTGAGCTCCCAAACACCTCTTCACTTGGTAGCACAGAATTCTCCAGCTTTTATCCCTCCTACTGTTTCCCTATTGCAACTTCCACTCTTTTTTGCAGACCAAACTGAGAAACACCCTCTTTTAGACTCCATTGATCCCTCAAAATCTGCTTATCTCCCCCCAGACTGTGTCACAGTTCCTGCAGCCTCCTGCAGCCATGGGCAGCTTTCAGCTGGGGCAGCAAAGCTGTTTTCAGCCACGCTGCCCAAGCTCCCAACAGATGGATCTGGAATATTTCCCATCCAAAAAGCCAATCCCCTTGAGTCACTCCTACAACCTGAGCGATGCTCGGGGCTGGCGGAGGGTGAGCTGTGGTCTGTGAGTCTGGCAGGATCTAGGACAGGGAGCTGGGAGAGATGAACTGACCCATGCCGAGCATCATCAATTCTCCAGCAAAGTGATTTCCATCACAGGAGCACATTTGCCACACGAATCACATCCCATTCATCACTGCAAGTGTCTGGATGTAGCTCTGCCAGCCAGGGCTTGGCCTCTCTCTCCAAAAAGCCCCTGATGTGCTGTACAGCAGCTTCACTGGGCAGGCTGTGGATCAGTGCTCCCGCCTGACTCATTGCCCCCTTCCTCACTTCTCAGGAGCTGCTCCCTTTCATCCCTCTGCCTCCACAGTCCCTGGAAAAACCTGTGCCTCCACTGTCCCAGTGCAGCTTCTGCTGGGGAACGTGGCCAGGATAGATAGATAGATAGATAGATAGATAGATAGATAGATAGATAGATAGATAGATAGACAGAGAGATAGAAGGAAGGAAGGAAGGAAGGAAGGAAGGAAGGAAGGAAGGAAGGAAGGAAGGAAGGAAGGAAGGAAGGAAGGAAGGAAGGAAGGAAGGAAGGAAGGAAGGAAGGAAGGAAGGAAGGAAGGAAGGAAGGAAGGAAGGAAGGAAGGAAGGAAGGAAGGAAGGAAGGAAGGAAGGAAGGAAGGAAGGAAGGATTTAGCACTGTTTGCACCATGCTTCAGGCAGCTCCTGTGCCCTCCATCACCTCCCTGGAGCCGTGCAGCTGAGGAAGCTGCTCTGAGAACGACACATTATGAAAAGCTGCTGCAGGGCCCTGCCAAACCACCTGGCTTGAATTCACAGCCTGAGGCTAACACTGCTTTAGGCACATGAATGAGGATGTAGAGGTCTGGTGCTCATACATAAAGTGTGGGCCTTTCTGACACTGTGGAACTCAAACCCAAGCACAAAATCATTTCCTACTGCTGTGACACTGAGCTCACAGCACAGAGCTTCTCACCTTCACCACGATGCAAGTCAATCTAGAAGATGGCCCAGGGGAGAAATGTCCTTGACATATTTGATGCCTTATGAGACAATGCAGGTGTCGTGGAGGAGATCCTGTGACTTTGCTTCCTTGGCACCCTCCATGCAGGAACCTGAACATGCCTCTGGCTCTGTAGGGCATCCAGCCACGTTCAGCCAGTGCTCCAGCCCTGGAGAGGAAGCAGCCCAGCTCTGCTGGTGGCCTTGGTGGTGACAGCAGCTCCACACGGTTCTGTGCTCTCCCTGCTCCGTGTGCTCTGAGATGCCCCAGCTCCGCAGGCAGCGCTGGCTTTGCTCTCAGCCCTGAGGAATGAGGGTTATGAAATGTGCTCTGCTGTGTCTGGCTGACAACGTCAGTTGATTTCTCAGGCTGGCAGGGAGATTTGCAAGCTTAAGATGGCTTACAGGTCCTTATTTACAGCTCACAAGATGAAGCCCAGACCTAGACACCCATATATTTGTGCTCAGAGGTTGAGCAAGTAAAGGAAATGTTTAAATGTCTCTCCCTCCTCTTGATTGCCTGCCAGGGAGATGACTATCCATCACAGGTACGAGTGTGAGGATGGGCTGCCTGCCTCTCCTCTGATGGCTCTGGGGAATCCCTGAATCCACATCTCGTGGGTGAGGCACTGTCCTTCTCATGGAGAAAGGCATGGCACAGCCCTTGATGGCTGAAATGAAGGGACAGAGCAAAGCTTCGGTCATTGTGGCCACAATTTATGGGATGAGACAGTGGAGCAAAGGCCTGGGGATGCTCCCAGTCTTCAACTGGTGTTAACTCAGCAGAACTGCCCCCACCTGAGAAGCAGGATTTTTCCATTAAATAAATCCTGCCGCTCTTTCTTTCTTTTTTCCCCCTTCCCTCTTCAACTCTGAAAGAATCCCATTTAATCTGTAGGGAGCTTTTCCTGAACAAAAATCCCCACCAGGCTTGACCCTGACCTTTGCAAATGGAAATATGATGTAGTGAGAATTGAGAGCTGAGAGTCAACTGGCATCTTTGCTTTTGCTGCTGAAATAGAGCAGGTCGTTTCACATTTCTATTATGAGCCTCAGATAATGGGGAAGAAAATTAGGTAATTCCATTTTTTGGATTAGTTGGTTTTCTTGTCAGCTGGGAGATGGGATCTGATGTATGTGGAGAATGACTGGAGGCACAGGATGAACAGAACAGCTGGTCACAGATATTGTTTGGGATTCTATTTCTGCATGACCTGCTCCAGAGATATCAAAAGAGATTGTGGCTGTCTCCCCTGACATTCATACCTGTTTTCCAATGCTGACTTCAAAGCAGTTGCTCTGCGTTTGCCCACATTTGAACGAGTTGAGAATCTGGACCATTGTTTAAAGACAGTCTTGAAACTTACCTAAGCTTTGTAATGATTGAAAATAAGTAATGTATGGAGACATGAAAATTAAAGTGCATCAGGGAACCCATAGGCAACAGCAAGATGTGCAGGATGGGGAGCCTTGCCAGAGCTGACAGGTATTTGTTTGTGGGGAGAATTAGAAGCTCTAGTTCAAAGTCTGAAAATTGCCCCGTGAAAGCAGGACCTCTTCATCACAGAGACTGAATTCTACACACAGGCACATGTGAAGAGTTTAAAATCAAGAGCAGTGTTAGCAAAAAAACCAGGAAAAATCCCCCCGAAGATCACTGCATGAAACATCAATAAGCACAGTGAGAAACAACAGGATACCAGGCAATCTTTAATCTGAGAAAAAAGGGCACAAACCCAATGTCTAAGAAAGCAAAGCCTGATTAAATTTAACAATATGTATTTTAAAACAACAAAAAAGCAATATGTGTGATTAATGAAGCAAAGTGTTTGATTTTTCCATCTCATGGGGTCTTCAATTCTGGACGTTCTGGAAGAGATGCTTTAGTGGTACTGTAGCAAGCTCAGCCAAGGATTGAAAGGAGCAGATTTGATGTTCTCATTCTTCTTTCTGATCTTAAAAATCTCTGAGCCTGTTTGGATTTGGTAAAGCACTTGATAACATATCATAAAATTTAGCTCTTTGGATGATCTGAATGCAATAATCCATGGACCAAATCACAGCTGAGTGGCTGCAGACAAAGAGGAATACTAAAGAGGGAGTGATTCTGTTACAGAATTATGTTTATTAGAGCATCACAGAGATCAGGTCTTTGGTCTCTAGTGACACTTTTATTGATGACTCTAAGAAAGGATTAAACAAAAGCATGACAGGCATTCACACAGTGACATGAAGTTGAAAGGGATCACAAACGCCAGGGTAAGCTGAAAGATAATGCAAGAGAATCTGCATAGACTTGAAACTCGGGGCAAAAATACCCCAGTGCAGTGAATCTGAGACCTGGGCAGATTGAAAGTTTCATCTCTGCGGATGCCTATGGGCTCTAAAGGTGCTCATTAGGATCATGCCATGGGGTGAAAAGCCTAAAAAATGCAGTGTGTGGGGAGATGCTCCATCTGAAGCCCATCTGATGTGATAGAGTGAGGCAGAAGGAAAACAACAGAGAGTCCTTTAGCACTTCTGGCAGGCAGGTCATTTAATAAACATGTCTACCAAGAATCTTCTCTAATAAAACTCGATGTATCATTTCTGTTCACCGAGCTGGTGTCATGTCTGCAAACTGCACACGGCTTTGTCTCCTCGATGCATTAATTTCCATCCAAATGCCCAGGCAGAGCCTCTATTAGCAACCCCTGTTGACAAGAGTGGATTATTCAGGGAAGCGTAACTAACTCTCTCTTATTTCCCTGAAATCTACACTCCTCTGCCGGCAGACGAAAATTTAGAAGTGATAAAACCTACCTCCTTTCCTTTGGTTCAGGTGTTTGGGGTTGCATTTAAGGAGGGATTCTGGAGATTCCAAACCAGGTTTAGGCCTTGGAATCTGCCACAACAGGGTGAGTTTCCTTAACCCATCTCCCAGCACCTCTTGGTTGGAAGAGGAAGGGGCTAGGACAGGGAGAGGACTCCTAGGGACAGTCTCAGCTGCAAATGAATCATTGATCTGAAAGCCCTGGGGAAACGGGGCAAGTCTAGCGTGTTAGAGCAGCTCTTCTGTGCAAGTTTCCCTGCCATGCTGTGGCATCCCTCCCTGCAGGAAACTCTGCCAGCAGCCAGGGAAGGATATTCCGAAGGAGCAGCAGGATGGAGCAGTGCAGCCAGGGAACTGGGAGCAGAGAACCTGGTGCCAGATTGCACCAAGTGCTAAAGGATTTGGAGAAGGTGGGAGCAGAGGAATGATGTTTGCCTGTAGGTTCACCCCACGTGCCTGGCATTAACTAAAGCCCACTCGCCTGGGGAGCTGCTGCCTGCATGATTTCGGTGTTCTGTTGTGGTTGCACTGTTTTAGAACCTTTCTGTTCTTTCTCACAGAGAACATAGATAGGCTGCATTCTTTTACTTTCTTAATCCCTGTGTTTGGTATTAGGTGTCATTTAGTTATGACCAATGGTTTTAGGAGGTGGATTCTTTGCTGACCAATAGTTGCTAGAATATGAATGGATATAAAAGACCTTTCTTGTAAATAAACTTCCCTTTTTGCCATTTTGGGTTCGTCTGCCTGAATTCTCTCAGCCAGCCTCTGCACCCTCGGGGACTTTGAAGCCACATTCTGTGACCTACAGGCCCTCCCCACTTTGCCACTGCCTGAAGGTGATACGAATCCGTCTGCAGAACCTCCCGTGCCATCACTCCATGCTCCCCTGGCTGCACTGCTGCCCAGCGTGGCTTTATCTCTCTGTGAAATAAAGGTCATTTCGGTGTTGTGCAGGTAGCGAAGGCTTTGAAGAGAGGCTTTGAAGTACACTATAGAAGTAGACATTATTACCCACTGCCCAGGGATTTGGAGAATGTTTAGTCTGATTAAAAAGGCTTTGCATTCTGCTGGCAGGAAGCATGACATAAAGTGGAAAATTTTTCTGAGCTGAATTCAAATGAGTTGATTTTTCTATCAGCCCTTCTCCTAGAGAATGGGTACGCTGTTCCCTGCGCTGGGTGAGGCTTCATGCTCTAACAATGTTCACTCTACCAGTAAGGATTTGAATTTAGGACTGAAATTTTAAGGGGCTTGATTTGAAATTAAGTTTATGGTATGCTGGAAGACAGTAAGTACATCTGGCTCAGGAGAAGGGCTCGTGGGGTTTTTGGTGCTCAGGACTGAGATTTGGCACGGACAGGAGTTGGAGTAGGGACTAAATTAGCAAATCTTCATAGCTAGAACCCCAGCGCATCCTTAGGGAGGATTGTATGTTATGTTTGGCTCCAAATCAGACTCCAACTTCATAAACATCACATTCTTTCACAGGTGTTTGGGTTGGGGAAAGAAAATTTGGAGGAACAGGATAGGCTTGTGGACTAGACATCTTTCATCTGAACTGCAGTAAACCTATTAGCATCCCACAGGTGAGGAAGGGTTTGTGGCACTCTGCTGATAACAGCACTGACAGCAGATGTTTAGTGCCAGGCAAATTCTCACAGCCAACCTCATTTGAAGTGCTGCTTCCAGAAATCATCAGCTGTATTTGGGGTGATGCTGAAAATATTTTAAATGGTGTTTCAGGAAGAAAAAACAAGAGATGGGTAGAAGCTGCAGCTCACAAAGGCTGGCTTAAGTGACAATTTGTGTGGTAGGAAGTGACATTTATTTAGTTGGTTTGAAGGGAAACAAATATATTTTACACCCACTCCTCTTGTGTCAAAATTTAGTTGAAAAAAACAGGTTTGCTACTTGAGAACAATCAAGACATTTTCCTTTTTTTGCTTTGCTTTTTAAATGGAGTGGAAAGTAGGTGTGAGGTTTTCTCACAATGATGAGACACCTGAATCTTCTGAGCAGCTCGATTCCCACCCCAGGTGTCTTTCTGATATTTGAATTAAATAGATGATAACAAGCAACAGTGAATTTTTAGCAATTTAAGAAATAATCCTTCCTTTCCTGATTGCTTATCTTTTATCTTTAGGCATCAAATCTAGTAAGGTCATAATCCTACTATTTCTCCCCTCATCCATAGAGACCCTCCAGCCATACAAAGATAAGTCTTCATGATGCTAAAGTAAAACCAGAAAAATCCTTCTCTGGAAATCACGACAAAAACAACCAAACAAAAATTCAAACAAACCACAGGGTTCAGCCCTTTTAGAAAGCAACAAACCGCAGTGAGAGCTCACAGATTTCTTGCTGTCAGCACACCTTTTGGGATGCCTTCCCCCTGATATCCATTTTGCCATGAAACAGTCTTAGGTCTGGTTCACATCGGGGATTTGGAATCCTGGCTGCAGATGTTAACAGATGTTTCCCTGCTTTCCCCAGAGAGTGGGTGCCACTTGCTCATCTATAATCCCCTGTGAGCTGATCCCTGTAACAAGATGCCACAAGGATTTAATCTCACAGCTTCCAGGGGAGCTGCTTCACACAGAGAATTATTCCAGGCAACTCAAGATCACTGTCATTCCAGGGAGAAGGCTGGTGCTGGGCTGACAGTTACAGGCAGTGCTCGGTTAAACCAGAATTACAGTCTGCTGCTGCTTCGAGGGGGATGTGAAACTGCCAGGAGGCAATTTGCCTCATCCCTGCTCCCTGCTCTGCTGCTCTTGGGGCTCCTGGGAGCTGCAAACAGGTATTTGGTCAGGCTGTGGCTCCCAACACCTCGCTGTTCAGTAGCCCTTTGGGGTGGTTCATGATTTACGGAGGAGCACCCAGGAGCAGCAGCCCCAAATCACAGGTGTGGGACAGGAGAGTGCATCACCTCCCCAGAGGCACTGCCGGGGTGGGTGTTGCATGGACAGGAGAGTGATGGGGCTCCTCTGGGCCCTGTGGCTGTTCTGGGGCTCCATCTGGGGGTCCATCTCCAGAGGGATGGCTGCTGGGGAGGGCTGGACACACATCCCGAGCTGCTTTCACAGCAGCAATGACCACAGCGTGTTAGAGCAGCATCCTGCAAGGGCTCAGGTGGATTCTCTGCTTCTTCTGCCTGTGCAGGACTTCTGAGACATGGGTCGGTAGGTACTGATGGATGAGAAACACTATCACAGCACAGATATTTCCCCTTTGAGCTGGTCTGACTTATTTTCCTGCAATGACAAAATAAGTGCCATGTCTGACAACGCTTCAGCTGGACCAGGAGATAGTGTGGAGGTTAAATCCAATTCTGTTTATTTCATATCCCGGTCACTTGCAATTCTGGATGGAGTTCTGCTACTTGGCAATCATTTTAACATCATCAATAAACCTCTAAAGCCATCTGAGGCTGCAAGATTAGCCACTACCACCCTGATGAGTTTATTTCATGCAGCAGAGATGAAGAAAACCAGTCTAAGGACATCGTTTGCAAATTATCTTTTTAAAAAAAAAAAAAAAAAAAAAAAGGCTTGAATTATTTGTCAGCTTCCTTCAGGTTGCACTTCAGCAGGCCAGCCAGGACAGACTGCATGAATAGGCAGTGAAGCAGTGGGAGGCAAAGTCATAATCGGCTTTTGTGTTCTTTGATTATTGTTATCCAAACTAAACAAAGATTTGTGGTTTACTGCTGTCCTTCCTTTCCCTGTTTTTTTTCAGATTAACTGCTGCACTGCAACGTTGTGTGTATTAGCGATATTGTAGAACCTGCTCAAGAGATAATCTCTGCACCCCAGCTTAATGACTGCACCAACCTCGTTTAAAAGGAATCTGCTGCTTATCACAGACTTAAATTACAAGCCTTTTGCAGCAGTAACACTGGCTTTTAATGACTGCAAAAAGCCATAAATGGTTTAGAGAGTTATAGGAATAACAGGCTAATGTAATGTGCTAACTAGGAATGTGCAAAGACTTGTTCAAGTATATCTGAAGCTCCTGCTTGCTCTACATCACTGGTCTTTAATTAGCAATAGGACATCTTTCCAGCCCTTGGCCCACTCGTGATAGACGAGGCTTTGCAGTTTTCCTGCACTGCTGGTTGAGGTTATCTATCGATAGTCACTGGAAGAATGATTAAATCTTGCAATTACCCTGTGCTCTCTTGTCTGACATCCAAGCTCAAACACCCTCTGATGGAGAGGTGATTGCTCCTTGAATTTCTATCTCTGCTAGTAGTCTGGCTTTTTGGTTTTGAGATGTCAGAGGTGTGCTCATGGAGCACTGATATCTTACCAGTTCCATTCTATTTCCTTCCTTGCTGGACCCTGATCTTTTCCAGAAGGTGTATTACTTCTGCAGCAAATCCTTGGGAATGTAGTTTGCCTCATTTTGTACACATTTCATTTCTCTCACAGAAACACTTATTTATTCCTGCAAACCCAGCCTGCCTAAATCTGACGACTGAGCCAGTTTCAACTCCTTTGCTTATTTCTTCTCTGCACAATTTCTTGCAAATTTTTCCCTATTCTGAGAGCTAAAAATACATCTGGGTGCTGCCTGGAGGCCATCAGAGAGCACAAAGGAAGGGGCAGCCCGAGCTTCATATGCATTGCTAAGCAGCGCATGAAGAGCCTTCCCCACAAACAGGGTTGCTCCTGGAACAGGCATCCATAAATACAGAAATCTGCCATTCCCAGAAGCAATCGCATGCAGAAACACACTCGCTCCTTCTATTTAGCCAGCACAGACTCTTCTACAGAAAGTGCAATTGCTACTGAGAGCTCCAACTTGTAATGACACGGAACAGGTGTAAAAGGGAAGAAAACTCAGCAGGGAGAAAAGCTACACCAAGTCCCTTCTCCTCCAGGAGTGTGTGTCAGGAATGGAATACAAGCTTTATCAGAAGGGAGACCAAATACTTTCTGCATTTTTCAGTGACTGAATTTCCTCTCGACTTCTCAAAGTTGTGTTCTTCTAGCAAAGCTCTCGGGAGTGCTGGCTTTCACAGCCGCCACTGCTAAGGGGGAGATGAAACCAAGATGTAGCTTCCTTGTTATCCAAGTGGGACTCTTTGTCCTATATACATGGAAAACACGACTAACTAGGTAAAATCTAAACCCCACAAATCAGTTCAGATCCCCAAAAAATGACTGTTCAGATAAAAGGTTTATTATAGAAGGGTTGGTAAACTCCCCTCGCTCTCGTTTATTACTGCTGTGTTCAGGACAAACCACATGATGTCATTGAAGAACAGAGTTGCGAAATCCCACATTCCAGACCAGGACCCAGGAATGATTCCCAAATTAGGCAAATGACATGTGAAATATCAGTAAAGCATCTGAGGAGAAAAAAAAAACAAACTACAAAAAAGCCAAACCAAAGCAAACCAAAAAATCCTGAAGCCACTTGAAACAAATTACGCTCTCCAACACTGTTGCGTTAATGGCTCTTCACCTTGGTTATATTCACTCAAACTGCAGGAGGTGGTTCTTGTTTTGGAATTCCTTTACCCGTCTTCCCTCATGGTATGGGGAAGCACTGCTCTGCCAGAGGGATCTGCCAGAGGCCGGGCAGCAGCTGGCAAACATCTCAGAACAGGCAGGGCCAGCAACAGGGTCAGTGTTTACAAATAACAGCTCATGTGAGCAGCACTCACACCAGTGTTTGGGAAATAGCCCGCACCACCGATCTGACCTCCTGCCCAGATGGAATTTTTACTGATTTATTTATTTTATTTTTTCTGAACAGAAATAAACTGAGGCCCCATGTTGGAAACTGGGAAACTGCACAAAAGTCAGCAGTGAAATAAAGCCGGAACAATGCCCGATTCAGACGGTCTGGGGGGCCTTCTGCACAGCGTCCACGTCAAAATTTCCTCATCCCAAAGAACTTCCTGCAAAACACACAGGATGCTTTTATTACCGAGTGGGTGGCATTTGATACAGCATCCCAATTGGTCAGGGGGATGAAGAACCAGGCACTATTTCACTGCCACCTCTCCAGTGGGACACTGCCTGCAGGAATACACCTCTGTCATCTCCTGCACACCTTAGTCACCCATTCCTACAGATTATACCCTGCCGTGCCAGCCCTGAAGTATAGAGTTTAATAGGATAGAAATCAGCTCTTTCATCTTTCCCTTGTCTCATGTGATTTCGGTGCCAATGTGCCCCTCTCCCCACATACAATTATTTAGCAGCAATAAAGCTCTTGCTAATAATGAACACAGAAAGCAAAAGTAAGTTGTTTTTCTCACTATCGTGGCACAGGCACTTTGCTCCCTCATTTACTCCTCACCTCGAACACTGTGTGCAGTTTTGGGTGTTACAATATAAGAAGGATATAAAGCTATTAGTGTTCAAAGGAGGGCTATGGAGATGGTGGAGGATCTAGGGGAGGGTGGTTGGTCACTGGAACAGGGCAGTGGTCACAGCACCGAGCCTGACAGTTCAAGCAGTGTTTGGACAATGCTCTCAGGCACAGGGTGGGATTTTGGGGGCTGTCCTCTGCACAGCCAGGAGTTGGATGATCCTTGATTCCCTTCCAGCACAGGATGTTGTATGACTCCTATAATTCTATGATTTATGCTGTCTGGCTTGGCTGATGGCACCACTCACATTGCTGGGCACACTGCTCAGTGCTAGGTTTGCAGAACCATGGCTGTGGTTTCCATCCATCTTACATTTTTAAAGATGTGAAACATCTGTAAACACATTAACCTGGAAGCAGAGCCCTGGTGACCAGCGGAAAGGCAAACAGACATAAATCTGATGTAGGAATTGTTCATGTAGCAGCTGGGCCGTGCTGACCCAGCAGCTCGCGAGGTCTGCGCCCTGTTTGATGGCAGTGTGAACTCTGATTGTTTTGCAGCCCGGTCGATGCTGTGTGTTGTAGTTAAAAGTGGCCACAGAATGACAGAGAATTTTGTGGAGGGGACCCACTATGATCATCGAAATCCAACTCCTGGCTCTGCAGAGGACACCCCAACCATCCCACCCTGTGCTGTCCAAATGATGCTTCAACTCTGTCAGGCTCAGTGCTGTGACCACTTCTCTGGGGAGCCTGTTCCAGTGCCCAGCCACCCTCTGGGTGGAAAACCTTTTCCTAATATCCCCCCTAACCCTCCCCTGCCCCAGCTCCAGCCGTCCCCTGGCTCCTGTCGCTGGTCACAGACAGCACAGATCGGAGCTGCCCTCCCGAGGAGGCTGCAGCCCGCGGGGAGCTCTGCCCTCCCTCTCCTCTCCTCCAGGCTCAACAACCAAGTGCCCTCAGCCCTTCCTCGTAGGGCCCCTCCAGTCCCTGCCCCACCTTCGCAGCACGCTCTGGACCCTCTCTGATGAGAGCTGGTCATGCTGAGCGAGGCAGCGGCAGGGCCCGAGGAACCCGGCGGGAGCTCCGGGAGCGGAGGCTGCAGAGGCCCCAGGCCCGGCTGTGCCCAAGCTGTGCCCGGCCCCGGCTGTGCCCGGCCCCGGCTGTGCCCCAGCCCCGGCTGTGCCCGGCCCCGGCTGCGCCCTGTGCCCGGCTGTGCCCGGCCCCGGCTGTGCCCATCCCCGGCTGTGCCCGGCTGTGCCCGGCCCCGGCTGTGCCCATCCCCGGCTGTGCCCGGCTGTGCCCGGCCCCAGCTGTGCCCATCCCCGGCTGTGCCCGGCCAAGCTGTGCCCGGCCCCGGCTGTGCCCATCCCCGGCTGTGCCCGGCCAAGCTGTGCCCGGCCCCGGCTGTGCCCGGCCCCGGCTGTGCCCATCCCTGGCTGTGCCCTGTGCCCGGCTGTGCCCATCCCCGGCTGTGCCCGGCCAAGCTGTGCCCGGCCCCGGCTGTGCCCCGGCGGCGGCGGCGGCGGCGGAGGCGGTGCCTCTCGGGGGGGCGGGGGCCGGGCCGGGCCGGCCGGCGCTGCCTTCCGGGGCTCGGCTCGGCGCGGCCGGAGCCGGAGCAGCCGGAGCGGGCACGATGCGTCCCGCCGCCGCCCCGCTGCCGCTGCTCGCGGCCTCGCTGCTGCTGCCGCTGCTGCTGCCCGCCGCGCCCGCCGCCCGCGGCAGCCTGGAGCCGCCGCCGGGCAATGGCAGCCGCCCGCCCGCCGCGCCGGGCCCCGGCAACCACAGCGGGGCCCGCCTCAGCCCCGTGCCCGCGATGCTCCGCGACCTCTCCGCGCTCAAAGCCGCCGTCATCGGGGCCTGCGCGCTCACGGCCGCGCTCATCGCCTGCCTCCTGCTCCGCGTCTTCAGGTGGGGAGCGCCCGCGGCCCGCGGCCCGGCGGGGCAGGGGGACACCCGGATCGGGGGCACCGGCCCGGGGCCAGAGGGGGGGAGCCCCTCCTGTTTTATTATTTTATTATTTATATCTATAGTATATGTCTTACGTATAATAATATATTACATAATAATAGCGTGACCTGCCCGCAAATGGTGCGTTCAAAGCCCGGCCTCAAGCCCGGCGTGTGTGGCTGGCGCAGCGGCCCCGGGGAGCCGTGCGGGGCTGCCGGCCTGGCGCACCCGCGCCTTGCTCCGCTCCTGCAGGAAACCAGGGCACCGCCTGGCCTCCGAGTGGGATATTCCAGCGTGGGCTACACCCGCTGCGAGTGGGCGCTGGGGGCTGGAGTGGGCGAAACCTGTGAAACTCGATGGGAACATCTGGAGATGTGCCGGGCTGATGGCAGTGCAGGTGGTGGGTCGCTGGGACGGAGCCATGGGGTGCCCATCCATGGGGATACACAAAGCACAGCCGGAGATCCAGGCCCAGATGGCGAAGTGTCACATCCCTGCTGGGCAGGGGCCGCCGCAGAGAGCCGGGAGATGGGAACAGCTGGCGGGAGGAGGCGAAGCCATGGCTCAGGTGACACGAGCAGTTGAACAAGTGGAGTTGGCACATTCTTCCTTGTTCTGTCTTCAGGCAGCGTGCCTGAATGCTCTGCTTCTCCTGCTCTGAGCTAATTCCGTGTAGGAAGGGCAGCGCTCACAATGGTAGTATTCTGAAGTGTGGTCTATAAACTGAAATGATCGGGGCTGGTACTTTCTGAAGAAATTGACATTTAACTGTGTTCTACTTAAGTGTTTGCAGCAGCTGGCAAAGGTAATGCAAATAAATGTGCTCATAAAATGAGGTGATTTGGGAGAGCCCAATAAAGTATTGAAGAAGTTGGTTTTTTAAAAATCAATATATCCACTTTGCAGCTGTACAAAGTTGTCATGGGCAAACAGCAGAATTGGTAGAGGTTATATGAGCTAGAACTAGGAAGTTCATAACTAAGGCTTTTCATTCTGCACTAAGTTTCTGCTCCTAGTTCTGTGTGATCCTGGAGAGTTTATTTCCTGTGCCACAGTTTCTCCTGGGTATAAAGCAAGATTTTGTGTCAACAAGACCTGGCGTAAGGCTTAATGTTAGTAGCCAAAGAAGGCAAACTGATAACCTTTAAAGACCTTCCCTGTACCATTATCAGCGAAAATGTGTCCAGGTTAAAGTAATCTTGGGAAAGATGAACTAATTCTCCCGTGCCAAAGTCATCATTATACAACTGATCAGAGTTAATGGAGCATTAAAGATATGTTAAAATAAACATCTTCTGAGATGTCATGTATATCTTTGGTAGAACCTGCAGGGGAAGTGGAAAATGAAGCTATTGGCTTCTGAGTATATTTCTTTATCTGAGAGAGCATTTGTTTGTAAACAGTTATCCCAGTTGCAAACGAGGCAAGAATACCAACAGGTATGTTTGTACAGTGTCACACTTGTAGCTGACAACACAGATCCGAGGAGATTCTGTTGCAGAAGAGATAAGGGATTTACCCTCAATAAATGTAAAGCTTTTCTCCATCAGAATAAGAGCTTTGTTCACACTTAGTCAAAAACATTGCGATTTTTTTTCTGAAGAGTCATGGATTCCTATTAAAGAGATTTTGCTGAAATCCAATCTTTGATTAAACCTTCGCTGTGAAATTGTTCTGGGTTGCTGGAAATAAATTATCCTTTTATATATGGGTTGTAGAGATGAAATAAACCAATGAGTGGCCAGATCCTCTTGTCACAGGCATTGGATTAATTTTTTATACATTTTATTTTTTATATACATCTCATTTGCACATATTTTTCTCTTTATATTATTTTCCTTTTTTGTTTGAGCAGTTTTTTCTCCAGCTTTCAGCTCTGTTCTTAAGACAACACTCAAGACAGAGATTCATCTTCATTCCTTTTGGGAATGTTATGCTCTGAATTCATCTGATGGTTCTGTGGTTCAGAATGTGGTATCACCCAAAGTGGTCTGAATTTCCTTTCTCTCTGTGGCTGCTGGGGTCTGTGAATGCCAGCCAAGACTTTGCTATTTGTTTGCATGTGGCAAGGTTTAATTTGCTGTAGTATTTATTTATTTATTCCTTTTACATGCTCAGTTCTGGGTTTGCTTTCTTTCCTATACCCATGGGCTCTGCACACTCCCTGCCCAAAACCATTTCCACAACAAACCAAATTCCATGTTATTCTCAATGAAATAGTTGGGTAGTTTGCATTACCAAGAAACACAGTGTCTTGGAACAGATTGTGTGTGGCTAAATTCACCCTTTGATCTGTGTTTTGAATTTTGCCTTTTTTAGCTCCATGTTCTGCCCTGTTCTGGTGCAGCTTGGTTCATTCCATTGCAATGCAATCCTTGGGATCAGCTCACAGGAAACACAATTTTTCAGATGTGGCCAATGGTACTGGTAGACCATGTGCCTTCTAGGGAAACTGGATATGTTAGTTTTGCTCCAGTGGGCCAGCTGAGAGCAACCCAAAGCTTTAGTTGCAGAAACCTCTGTTCTATAAGTGTTTGCTTCATGTCTTGACCTGTCCTTGAACAAAGAGAATCCAGGCTGGAAAGGCTGCTGTATATCTAGATTTTTAGAGAGAAGCTATCTGCTTATTTTGTGTCTCGTTGCTTTGTTAGTTTGCTTCTTGTTCAATTTTGATTTTTTCCTCAAATACCACTTTAAGCTTGGTTTTCCAGTAATAGCAAAACTGGTATAAATGACTGAGATTGAGAGGTTCAAGCATATGATCATAGGATACAAGACCCTTTGTTCTATGAGCTGGACAAATGCTCCAGGCCATCCAAGGCTTAACCCCAGAGAGTTTTACTGATTTAAAATTAATTGTATTTTAACCAGTTAGAGTACTCCAGCAAAGACAAGACTTCTGCCAGGAACAGAAGAGAAAAAACTCAGATTAGGTTACATTCAATGGAGAAGAAAACCCGTAATCAACCAAATATCCAACCCCAAAAGTTATATTCATGACCTATGTTAAAAGCCATGGACAGGCAGCAGCATTGATTGTGGAATCATAGAATCACAGCTGGGATTGGAAGGGACCTCAAAGATCACCTCATTTCAACCTCCCTACTGTAGGCAGGGACACCTTCCACTACCCCAGGCTGCTCCAAGCCCGTCCAGCCTGGCCTTGGACACTTCCAGGGATGGGGCAGCCACAGCTTTTCTCGTGCCTGTGCCAGAGTCTCACCACCCTCACAGTAAAGAATTTCTTCCTAATATCTAATTTAAACCTGCTGTCTTTTAGTTGGAAGTCATTCCCCTTTGTCCTGTCACTACATGTCCCATCTCCAGAAAACACATGAGGACTTGGCTTAGGGCTTCAATTTGGTCTGTACAGCTCCATCCAGAGAGCAGAGATACCCAGACAGATCAACAGTAATGAAGTGTTGCTGGTCTAATTCATCAGCTGGTAGGAAGCCTGGAGTTTCCTGAGGTTTATAGTTCCATATTTTTTTTTTTTAAACTGCTGAGGGAGTCCATTAACAGGAAATAAACTGGTCCTAATTCCATTCCGGATATAACTGCAGCTCTGGGAGGGACTGGCCTAATCAGACTTCCAGTAAGCACCCTACTAAGAAGGGATAAGGGTTTTTTTGAGGTTTTTTTTTTTGCAGGGGATGGTCCCCTCCCTCTACATCTCCTAGCAGGAGGTAAGAAATGCAGAGACCTCTGTCTCTGAGTCAGGAAAAGAATTATCTTTGAATGTCAGGGTTGTGTACAAAAATAGATTAGAGGCGTAAATAATACAATGAACCAGTGAGTTGATTCGAGTACTTTCCCCACCACATGATGCCTCAGAAAGGAGGATGGAGTGCTGCATATGACTGGTGCTTGATCAAAATAGCCCCCGGTCAAAATACAGACACAAAGTCAGCGTTCTGCTCTCTGGGTGCTGTGGTCTGGAGAGGGATGTATGTGTGATTTTGGATGGACGAGGCAGACGCCGGTGTGGTGCGCGGTGCTTCAGCTCTGGGTCTGCAGTGAAAGGTTAATATCCCTGCCTCCAGTTAACTTGGGTTTTCTTTTCACCTCGTAATTCTGGGCAAGACCTGTAGCATCCCCTCCTAATTACAGAAGGTGGCTGAATCAGCGGAAGCAACAGGATTTTTTTAAGTGGAAGATGGTTTTCTGTGCTAAACTGCCCAGCACCACTTTTACCCTGGCTAAACCACTTGGGGAGTGCATTGTCAGAATGCAAGGGCCAGACTCTGACCACAGCTTCCAACATGCTGCTTGTTTGCTTTTGAAAAAACCACACAAAATGAATGTGTCTGGAAAGAGATCCTCTGTTTTTCCATGAGGTTTAATGTGTCCCCATCCTATCCTGGAGGTCTCCAAAGTTCATGAAACATTTGTGTTCTGTAGTTCCTGCCCTGTGCTGCTCCACTGATTCTGCTGCTGGGTCCCAGCCACTGCATAAAGTGCTTTACCTTTTTGTGCTGTTGTTGCTGATGGTTACAGGGATCCCACTGAGGTTCAGGAGTTTTAGTGTGGAACAGTTTCCTGACAGGCAGCCTTATTCTATGTGCATGTAGGGAAACTCAAAACTTTCCTTCAAAGTTAGCTCAGGTAATTCTCCTGGTATTTACGAAGCCTAGGGGAGTTGTGCAAATGACCAAATGTGAGAAAACAGACCACTGGAAAGCAGATTAATGACAAATTAGCAGGATAATCTGGAGTGGAATGGATTGAGAAAGGGGTGGCAAGGAAAGACCTTTTTGCCTTATCAATGGCAAACAGCTGGTTTGTTGCAGCTTAGCCAAAAACCAGCAGCAACATGAGCCTCCTCCCTATCCTAGGTGAGCACCATCATTAAGTGAAGTTGTGAGGATTAATAGATCACTGTGCAGCAAGTTCTGCACCAGGTTCTCTTAAAGTATAGCCCAAATAGACTAATTAATGGCTAGAGGCAAAAGGATTCTGGTTTCCCATTTCTAAAAATATCTGTTCTGCAGTAATTTCTTCAACCACTCCATTAATAACTGTTTTAAGATGAACTGTGTGGAATAAGTTATGTTTTCTAATGGAGGAAATGAGGGAGGATGGGTCTTAGTAAAGTGGGCCTGATATTTGGGTAGGATCTTAAATGGAACCCATGGAAACCCCTGGTAGGCTGTGAGTGCTAAGTGGTGAGGCTGTGCTTGGTTAGTTCTCACAGGTAGGCACAGGTTAGTCTTGGTCTGTGTTTAGGTTTCTCAGCATGAGCAAATATTTATTGTAAAAACAATGCATTACTTGAAAGAGGAGATTTCCCTGCATCACTTTGCTGCTAGGTTTTAGCAGGGAAGCAGAGGAGCAGAGAAGTGGTTTCAAAAGGATTTTCAAGTGTTTGTGTTAAGAGTGCTACTGTACTGGATATATAAAATTGCTTGTTTCAACAACAGCAGTAAAAGAACAAACCACCCTGTGCTCTGTGTGACACAGCAGCACAGATCACTCTAAAGATTACATCAGGAGGTGACTTTCTCCTCAACTTCTGATGCAACCTTAGCCTTTAGAGCAGGGAGGAAATACAAACTGCTTCATCCCAAGGGCTGGGACCTGTTTGTACAGCCTTGGACTACTGCCCAAAAGCAGTGCTTGGCAGAGGCACTGAGATTTCCACATCAGAGCTGGTCACCGATTTAAATTTCCTTAACTTTAAGCTTGGAAGGGACCGCTGTGGTGGAGATACACACTCAGGGCTGGAGTCTCAGTCTCTGCAGTGCTCACACCTCAGTTCCTGTGGCTGTGTAACTCTTTTAAAGACATTTTGAGGCAAAAGCTGTGCTGTTGAATCCAGCACACCTCACATGACGTGCCAGGGCAAGGCTTCTTGATGGTGAAAGTGCCCTCGTGACGTGCTGACTGCTCAGAGCACTAGCTGTGATTACCAGAAATTAGGGCTGCTTGCTTGTGCCTGCACCAACTCCCTTCCCATGCTTGGCAGGTGCCAGTTTTGTTTTCTAAAAGGTGAAGGGGAAAGTTCTGCAGTTTGTTAACCAAAACCATCCACTTTTCTCCCTGAAGGCTGGCTGTACACATCAACACCTTCTTGAATGTATAATCACAAAAGTGCATTCATGCATGAGCAGTGTGACCTTCCTAGTATGCATGAAAACTGTAGGTGAAATAAAGAAAAGGACCCACGCAATTCAAGCTAGAGGCAGAGAATTAAGTTGAAAAGCCACACACCAAGTGTTTGTTAATTGAAAGTGTTAGAAAATAGATCTCTCAAAACCGTGGGATGTGCAGGTGTGTAAGCACCTCTGTTTCAAAAGGAAGGTAAGGCTGGCATCTGTGGGAGGAGAGGTGATAGGTACAGTTAGCTTTGAACGGTGGTTGATTATTTTTCATGGCACCTGCACAGCATGGAGCCTGGAACTGCTCAGATGAGACTCAGAGTTGTTGCTGTGGGAGTCCTGAGCTCAGCCTCCCTGCAAGGAAACAGAGCAGGCTATTTGTACCCAGACATCATCACCTCCTTGCTCCTAATCCTGCCTAGAACATTCCTGGGGCTCAGCAGGGCTTAACCTGTGCTTTCTCATCTAAACATGTTTGCTAAACCAGTGGCTGCTTCAGCTGATTAAGCCCATGTCTCACTTATTGAGTGTGGCAGCAGGAGGACGTGGTGGCTGCGGCGTTCGTGTGCCTGCCCTGGGTGCCAGAGCATCTCTGGTTTGTTGGCAGTGGAGCTGACGTTGATCTGGATTGCAGCTGACGAGAAACTGCTCCACAGACAGGCACAAAGAGTGGCCTTGGAAAGGCAGCAGGAGGGGATGGAGGCTGCTTTTGCAGCGTCCCTGTTGAGGGGTCTGAATCAGTTAGAGTTTGTGGGAACAGCTTCAGACTCTCCAAGGAATACTGTATAAAGACAATCTTTCCCACCTCTGTGTTCCAGGTCTGGCAAGAGGATTAAGAAGACCAGGAAGTACGACATAATCACCACCCCGGCCGAGCGCGTAGAAATGGCTCCTCTGAACGAAGAAGATGACGAGGACGAAGACTCCACAGTGTTTGATGTGAAATACAGGTACTGCTGCCATCCGTCTGGCTAGCCCTGCTCGCTGAGCTCTTGTTAGTGCAGACAGCTCTTTTATTTCTCTGCTGGGCTGACTTGGCAGGGCTGAGGCAGTCGCAATCTCCCTCTTTGCCCGAGCATTATCCCTGTCGTTCACAGCCCCTCATGTGTTCCCAGCACGGCTCTGTCCTCCCCTGCCCCTGCAGTAACCCTGTCACTGCCCCCAGGCTGTCTGCCCTCCTCTTTCCCCCTGCAGAGCAGCACAACGGGATACACGTGTCCCAAATAGCTGACAGGGTTTGACAGACTGAACTTCCCCTCTTGGGCAGCTGCTGGCAGTCATTCCTGTGTGATCACATTGGATGGAGGGCTGTGGATCAAGGGTCGTGGATCCAGGGCTGCTTTCCCAGGCACTGCTGTTGCTGTGAGCCTGGAAGGGAAATGATAGTGAATCTCTACAGCATTTGTACCAGAGTGCTCCCTTGTTGGTTTATGACACAGAGAGGACTGTGGTCCCTCACTGATGCTGTTAGCAGTTATGCCTTAGCAACAAACTTTCCTTAAATATGTTTGTCTTTTTGAGATGGAAGTGGTGTGACAACCCAAAACTTCTGGTGCCTATTCTGGGCCTGAAGATTTATGGCAACAACTCAGCACATAGAGATGCTGCTTGTTGATTTATGGCATCAGGGTATCTGCATCTCTTATTTTTATTTGCATCAAGCCATCCACACTGTTTGAGTTGTGTTCTCATCCAAATAAGGCCTACTCTAAAATCTGTCCTACTTCGGCTGAAATAAGCTCTCCTAATTATAAAAATGCAGATCTTGACAACTTCTAACTGGAGATTTTACAGACTTTACTCATGTTGCCCATCTCCTAACTTTGGAAAAGGGGGAACACCACATCTGCACTGAGCACATGTGTGCCAGCATCTGAACCACACACCACCGTATGCTCCACTTGTTGTTTCCAAAATCACTGCATTAGTTCTCTGTAAAAACCAAGAAATAGTTGGGAGCCGTGAAACAATGAAGGGTGTGAGTCAGGCCTTTATGTGCAAACAATTAGTTCTTGATTTAGAAGACTCCTGTCAGTCCTTACCTGACTTATGCTGTTCCCTGTAGCTGCCCTGTGTTTGCTCTAATAATTTCAGCTTGTGCTGAATTTCAGCACAATAATTTCAGTTTGTACTTTGGGATCGAGATTTGTTAAACCGACAGTGCAGAGATCTGACTTGCCATGGCCTGTTTAATCAGCCCACACCTCCTGCCCTTTTCCTTTTAACTCCATACTTTCTCTGTGAACTTTTGGAAATGGGATCAGAGGGTTTTTTTCCCAAAGAGTGAGAACAGAAGAATCTCAATCACGGCAGTGCTTCAGGATAAGATGTCTAATAGTAAAATACTGGGTGAACAAAGAGAACTTGCTGGAAACCATTTTTCTTTTGAAAGCTGTGTTTGTATTTCCCTGGAGCTTCCCTGGAGCAGGCACTGTGCAGTTGCTTTCACTGAAGGTATCAGCTCATCCTGGGCTCCTGTTCTTGGCCAACTAGTCCTATTTTCAGCTGTGGGAATTCCTTCTTTCTGCCACAGTGCAACAGCTATTAAATTCCTCATTTTCTGCAGTCCTGGCTGTTTCAGGCATACTTTTGTTTAGCTCAAACAGAGCTACTCAGTTTAGAGGGGGAGATCATCTTACAGCCCCTTAGCAGTGCTGATTTTGGGAAAGCTTCTTTGAGGATACATTTGCTGTAGAAGGTATCGAGCTCTCTGGTTCCTTTGTGTGACTTGGAGAGTATATCCCAAACAGTTCATAAGTCCTGACTCCAGTAAAGAGACTTCTTTGCAGATTTGAGTTGCTGAGTTTGACCATTGACAACACCATTAAACCATCAGGTGGTTCTTCATAGGTGCTTATGTTCAGATGGGAAGAGAGGGATAGAGCTGCAGAAAGGGCAGGTCAGATTTGGCCACAGTGAGTCTGGGAACAAACTTTTAGCAGGTCTTTTGTTGGGGTAGCTGCCCCAGTCCTCCCCTAGCCCCCAAAGTGGCATTCGTGGTGTGGGGAGGCTCTGGGCTGTTTTGTTTGAGATCCTCTCCTGTCACTGACAAATCTGTGCTGGCACTTGCATCTGTGTTTGGGGGAGTAATTGAGATTCTGTACTCTCTCCCTGTGTAATGCAAACAGCTCTCTAATTAAAAGGCAGTTGGTGTGGAGCAGCAACAGGGGAGAAGCGACATTTACCTCTCCAATTGTTCTCGTGCAGTTAATTTTCTTTGCTTTAATGCTTTGTCCTTGTGTGGATTTGTTTCCAGTCTTACATGAGGCATCAAAGAACAGCAGACAGTGTAAATTGGGCTGCTGGATGAAGGTCGTTGCTATTTTTTCCTTATTTTTTTCAGGAGGCTTTAAGGTTTTAGGCTCCCGGTAGATCCCCCCCTTGGCTTCCCTTGGGCAGTGAAGCAACAAGGAATAGCCACCTTCCCTCCAGCAAGGCAGGCTAATGAGACCACTTCAAAATCTTACCCAAACACAGCCCTTTCTGTGGATGCAAAGTCACCCACTGGTGCCTCTGTTGAATTTGTGCCGGCTCAGATCCCCTCTTTGCAACCTCATTCCAGGAGCAGGGAAACAGCTCTGTCAATGGCCTCTCTAAGCCTGCAGGCACAATTTCTGTGTGACAAGAGGTGGAAAGTATAAACCAAAGATTGTCACAGAGTTTAAGGTGCCAGGTCGCTTGGACATTGGCACCTCCTTAAAAAGCTTAATGGAAATCACTGTCTTTAATATGTATGTTTCTGTATATATTTGCTCTGGTTTTGAGAGAGACATTTGGATAAAAAGTTCAGGAATTGTTCTGAAATTATTACAGAGCTACACAAAGAACCGAGCAATGGAAAGAGTGTTTTTTTCTTTATCACCAATTCAGTCTGTGCTGAAGGCCAAAAAGCATCCCTGTCCAGTTGATTCCTGGACCATATGAGCTGTATTGGTCATCATTTCCCAAATGTCAGATGTCCTTTCAAGTTTTATGATGGGATTACACTTTCTGGACATCTTCAAAAATGAGTTAGTGGAAAGCTAAATCCCATCCTTCAAATGTGCTCTTTCTCATCCCACAAATAGATCTTGATTTGAAGATTTCCCTCTCCTCTTCGCACCTTTAGCACTTTCTTTCAGCAAGGCAAGGGAAATTTGCACAAGTTCTGTGATCTCCGTGATGGAGCTAAGCCATTGATTCATCAGACATTTGGCACTGAGTGATACTCGAGGAGAGAGCAGTGAGGTAAAGTAGGTTAGAGGCAAACACCCCCACCAAACTGGTGTCCATCCCCCACCACAGAGCACTCTGTTTCGTGTAATAAGAGAAAAGAGATTAAAACAGCTGCGAAAAGAACCAGTTTCTGAAAAGGTAAATAAAATTGTTAGCTTGTTAAGCTTATTAACTCTAGCGTAGCTCATTGGGGGATTTCTTGTCAGCTTCAATAGGAAGCTGAAAACAAGTTCTGAATAAATTCTGTGGCGCCTTGCACATGAAAGGCTTTGAAAGCACTTCAGTAATCTGGGATATCAGCAGTGACTCCTCTCCCTGCTGACTTGCAGCTGTTGGAGGCAGCGAGTTCTGCTCTTGCTTCGCTTGCTGAGCCCAGCTGGGGGAATTTCACAACTGTCCGGGGCGATATGTGCCATGTGACAGCCCAGAGCTGGGGAAAGAATTTGGAATTTAAATGCCAGTCCTGATGTCAGGCTCCTAAATAAATACTGATAGAAAGTTTTTCTTGGGGCAGATTGAAGCCTCTGTCCTTCCTGTCGGCTCAGTGAAATTCCTCAGTTTGTTTTCCCTATGGATTGTCATTTTTCCCTCTAACAGCAGCAGCACCAGCAGAATGGAGAAGCAGTTTAGGAATGCATCTTCCAAAGTGCTCTTGAAAGGAGAAAGATTTATGTGTAAGGAGCAGTGGCAGGCTGAGGGAAGAGGACAGGAATATTTATTCAACCCTTACGAGTCTAAAGGGCTTTTGAGAGCTTGCAGGATGTTTCAGAGGCAAGAAGCACCACATGTAAGGGCTGGACTCTGGATTCATCCCTTTTTCAGGCACTGATAGCATTGAACTGTATAGAAACATCTTCAGCACAGTTGCAGGGCTCAGCCTTTGATGTACTTGAGTCTTGGGAGTCTCTGTAAAATATGGGTTACACTATTGGTGCCTTCTCTAGGACTACATCCTTTCCAGATCCTGACTGCATGTGCAGCTCTGAATGGAGCATGGAATTGTTCTGTTTGTTACTGCGAGGGGTTCACTCTCAAGGGAGCAGCTCTAATGGATTTTTTTTCCAGTGAAAGCTGCAGGCAATTCTGGATGATGCCAGGTGAATTGTGCTGGGGTTTATAGCAGCTCACTTTTTTTTCCCCAGCAGGCAGCAGTGACAAGTTGTGTATAAATGGAGGGGTATCATTTATCCTCATCTGAAGGCGATGCAAATCACCAACACAGGCAGCAGCTCACTATAAATACAACAAATTGCCAAAGCTTTGGTGCTGCTGTTAAGGATTTCCCATAGGACCACAGCAGGGGAGGAAAGAGGTAGTCAAAAAGCAATTTTTGTTGGGTTTTGAAGACCAGTCCTTTCCTGACGCTGCTGTAACTGTTGTTGTGGAGCACGCCCTGTTCTCCTGGCTCCTGCAGCCCTATGGGACGGCTCTCACCTCCTTCCTGGAATGTAACAAGTTCCTGTTCAGATTTTTTTTGAGCCCTGAAGCAGTTAAGGCAGTAGAGTGTCAGGAGGAGCATCCATAGGAAGGAGGATGGTCCATGAGTGTTCATGGGTAAGAGCTGCACTGGTGTGAAAGAGCTGTGAGGTGCAGAATGTGGTTTTGTGTCCTGTGCTCGTTCCCGTCTCTGCTTTGCACAGTGACTGCCACAGGATCTTCCAGCATCTGGGCTTGGTCTCGTCTAACTCTGCTTTTGTCTTCCCTTGGTATCTCTTCTCCTGGCATGGCACTAGCATCCCATCAGTGCCACCAGATACATCTACTGCTGGAGGGGACTGATGGGAATCCTAGTGAATGATGCTGCTTTTTCCTTTGTGGCCATTGGGATTTTTTTTCTCCACTTGGCACGTGGGTTCTCATCTCTGCCTGTGAGCTGTTGTAATTGCAAATCTACAGCTGTACTAATTCTCCCTGCTTTCCAGGTAAAGCAGCTCCGTGGAGCGTCGGTGCCCTGCAAGATGTCATTCTACTGTCGAGGGACCTGCTGAACCCATAACTGTGAAAGGGGAGGCTTTCATCTCTGCAGCGTTACAACCAAACCAAGCCTCACCTCCTCGAGGTGCTGTTTGTACAGCAGGCTGTGGATCTTCTGACTAAAACAGCACCATTTGGTTCCCTGGTGTCCCGACTGCTGCGTTGGAATGACCAGAGTTCCTCTTTGCAATCTCAGCTCTCTTGCTTTAGGAGGGTTGCAGTGTCACCAAAGCATGACAAGGTGCAGCTCCTTACAGTGTAAATAAGTTTTGCAGGAGGAGGAAGACAAGGAAGATTAAACTGAGCTGCCCCAAGGACTTATTTTCTAAAATCCTAAATCAACACTTCAGTCACTGTTAAACTTTGGTCATTGTTAAACAGATTATGTGTTTAAAAAAAAATCAAGAAGTATTTTTGGGCCTTACAGAGGTGACTTAGGACTTAAGATGGTAAAAATGTAAGCCATGCTGAAATGCCACACGATGTTTGGTGTACGGTTTTGGGTGGGAAGGGGTTGGGAGGTTGACTCATGTAGGAAATTTTCTTGACTTGCTACTGATTTTTTTTTTAAAACAACAATTGCACTAAGTTTTCATGATGACACTCTCATTGTCCCAAGGAGCTCTGATCAGGCCAACTTCAGTAAGTGAGACCACAGGGAAATAGGAAGAATCAGGCATGCTCTAAACTACAACAATCGTGGATTAAAGAAGATATATTTTTGTAATTTTCTGCCCTTCCACTGGTAGTAAAACCAGTGTTTTGTACTGTCCTGTGCTGACTGTAACTTGTCTACAATTCATCTATATTACCTTTTTCTAAGCAAAGTAAGTCCTCATGTGGAGTGATTGGATTGCAGAGAGAACATGTCTTATTTTTCATGGAAGCTTCATGTAAGTGATCTTCCTCTCTATCAAACTGGAAGTTTTCCCTTACTACCTGCTTGACAAAGCTCATTTAACTCAAGGACGCATTTTTAACTGTTGCTCCCTGCTGTGCTTTGTGCTGCAGAGGTCAGAGCTGTGGGATGACACTTGTGGGAATTCGATTGCTGCATCTGGAAGGGTCGGCTTTGGGAGACCACAGGCATCCAGGCACTCCAGGCCAGCGGTGGAAAGGGCAAACCTAACTGGGTTAGTTTCTTCACTTTGTGGTTTTCCTTTAGAGTAACCACAGATGCAGTTCAGACTTTACTGTTTACTACTCTCCTTAACACCCTCTATTTTGGGTTTTTAAGCTGGCTGGAACCTTGCTTTTCTTGGGGAACGCATCTTTTCCAGTTGTTTTAGGATTGTCCCAATGTTTGCTTGACCCTCTCCCAGCCTTGCAATTGCAATCCCTCAAGGAGACTGCAGTTTCTGGCAAAGCACCAGCCTTGCAGCAGGCTGCCACTTTTGGGATTTTTATCTTTTTTTTTTAAAGCCCTGTTGAGATTTGAGGCTTGTTGAGAACACCAAACTGCTTTGTCACGATACCACGACCTGGACCAGTTCTGTGTGGCTCCCCTTGGCCCTTCAGTCAGTAAAAGGAGGTGAAGGGGAATTCTTTTTCCTTTCCAGCAGCCTTGTGCATTCATCCCAGCAGCTGCCATACCACAGCTTGCTTTCCCCAGCCGTGACTCAGCAAAGGCTTTGCAGACAGCCAACTCAGCCTGGATGGAAAAATCCCAAAGCAGACTCTTGTGTTTATATTAGTCATCAAGGCAATATAAAATGTTCTGCTATTTTCATTCATGGAAGAGTTTGAGTCATTCTGTGCCACTGTTACCAAGCAATATTTGACATGTCAGATGGGCTGGGCAGGTTGTTCTGGCTGGTGGGAACCACGGGGAGCAGAGAGCAGAACGATGCCGCAGGTTGAGGTAAGGTCTGGAGCTCTTCCCTGCCTCGGTTAAACAGATTTCAGGCTCTAGGCTGGATGCTTCAGAAGGAAATACTGTGTTTCTTCAGGACTGCAGGATTTTGCAGGCTGGGAGTTGAACTTCTTGGGCAGACCAAGCCCTTTTGAAGTCAGAGAAGTGGCGATGCTGAGAGGAGAGATGGAGGTTAAAAGCTGCTGTTGGCATTTGTGGAAGGAGGGGACAGGGTGAGGTGGCTGTCCTGTCTGTGCAGGCACCACGGCAACATGTTCATGTCCATTCTCCTGCCACACTCATTAAACTGAGCATCAGGCACTCCGAGAGTGGGGGACAAGGAATGAAACCATCTCTGCACAAAAGGCAAGACCAGGTTATGTAGGAGAGAGATGAGAAGAAAAGATCCACGAAGGGCACTTCTCCCTTCTCAGGGCAAGTCGGTTCTTGAAATCAGCTTTTCCAACAACTTCAGGTCACTTGCTGAGTCAGGTTGGGAAAGGCCATCTGCTCCCCTTGCTTATAGCTAAAAAATAAAAAATTCCACTATTTCACAGCATGGCCACATCTCAATGGTGGGCAGGGACCAGGTGTTTCAGATGTTGAAGATGGAGGTGCTCAACGGCCGCTGGGATTTCCTGGCTTCTCGGGGAAGTCCCAAACTGTGTGCCATAAGCTACAAAGTGCTTATAGGGAAGCAGCAGCTGCTTGGTGGAAATAAAAGGTCAACCTGACCAGTTGCTCACAGTCATGAAAATATTCGGAATGCTCCGTCTGATACTCAGTTGCTGTTGCAAATGTGAGGCAATGTTTACCTCTACAAAACTTGCTGTATGTGATTTTAAATGTCTGGTTAAATATTCTATAGCTATATTTAGTTAAGATTTTAAGAGCACTTGACGTGACTCATCTAATAGTATATATATATGAATATTTTTTTAATAGTGGAAATCAGTTTAAAACATAGTTTTAATAATTTGAACTGTTTGGTTCAGGTAGTTCTAGGAGTTCATCAGAGAAGAAATAGCCATTAACCACTACATGAGTTTTTTACCTTAATGTTCTGTGTATCTTACACTGCAGATTTAATCTGATTGTGACTGTAATGTGTCTTAGTATCTGCTGCTATTTTGTGTTGCGTAGTCAAACTTGCTTTGTTCAAGAGCATTTTTAAAGGCATATTTTCTTGTTACAGAAAATGAAAACAGAAATGTTATTACAGCTGTCTGCCTGTAGATCACTCACTGCTTACAGAATCCACCGACTCCTAGCAGAGGCAGAGTGAGTCAGAGGCTTTTCCCTTTGTGCATGTGGAGGGAAAACCCTGCACAGAATTGCAGATCCTTTACTCCAGCCACAGCCCTGTCACCAGAGATGACACTTGAGAAACCAGAAGTCAGTGTGCCATGCTTACCTGCAGAACTAAGTACACAGATAGCTTTGTATTTGCATTTTCCCCCTTTTGCTCCCTGGAAGTTGCAGAGATGACTGCAAACACTTGTTTAGCACACTAACTTTGTGATACCCTGAAGTTTATCTGAAGGCCAAACTTAATTGCAGGAGTCTACAGGCACTAATGAAGCTTGAACACACAGACACTAATTAATTCAAACACGTTCATAACTCTTCCCTCTAATTCCATGCACATGGTATAATCTCTGCAGGGTGGTGGGCTGTGGTTTTTGTTGAAGGTTTTTCCTTGTTAGATGAGTTTCTGATGCTGCAGTTTGTGTGTGAGGAGGTATCAGGACCGTGTGTTCAGTTTTGTGCAATTGCTTTGAACTTTTTTTTAAAAAAATAATTTGTCATTGTGACCAAAGCTTCTTTTTAAGGAAAAATTGGTTGCATTTGAATGGACTTCATGTGTTTCAGTAGAAACTGCCATCATTAAACATGTTCTTGAAATCCCTGTGCTATGTGTTATGTTTAAGGCAGGAATGGGAAAGGGCTGTTGCTTTTTGGAGAGTGAGAGCATTGTTAGAGAGCTGCAAGTCCTTTTATCGCGTGATTGAACTAGAGCCTGGCAAGTGGGAAAACTGCTTTTAGCAGCATGGCAGAGGAATATGTTTAATCACACAAAGTTCCCATCAACCATCAAGACAGCTGGGCTTACTTCTGGGATGAAAAGGCAAAATCTCTGCAATAGGGAAGGGATCTCAGTGCCCTTGGCTACCACCGTATTTGGTACCTGAGCCCACAAACTGCAGCTCTGTTGTCCCAGACCCCGAGCACCCCTGAGCCAAGTCCTGTGCCCTCCCAGGTCCCACCACAGCTGTTCAGCAGTTTCCTTCCCCTCAATCTTGATGAAGTTCCCCATCTCTGAAGCAATTTTGCCTTGTGGCTTTCAGGGCATGGCAAAATGCTGAAGTGCTGGAGATAAGGGTCAGGGCAGTCTGAGGCTGTTTGTTCCACACTTTCAGCAGTTCTCAGAGGACTCTTTTCCCCCTGCATTATGGAGAGCAGACATTCCTGGGCTCTGGAGCAGCTACAGGACAGACTGGTTCAGCATCCTGTGCATGGATCAGCTCTGCTTCTCTCCTCAGCCATGCACCACATGATTTTTCTGCTTTGATGTCTTCTCCTCTTCAGGAGCAGTCTGAGTAATTCAGTGCTGCAGACAAGAGGCAGCTGCTGTCCCCCCTCTACCTTTTAAATTATGTCCTGCCAGCAAAGTAAAGCTCAATCTAATTCAAAATACCCAACAAAATGCTGTCAGCCTTGAGCCAGCTGTTGAACAACAAAGCTGGTTTGTGTAGGAAGCTGTAAAACCCCTCAAGGCAAGCCCCAGCCTCGCTGGCTAAGCAGGACAGGCTGCTCTCAGCACAGGCTGCAGGAGTGAGGATGTCACAGAACAAAAGGCAGAGCCTGCAATCGCTGGTGCACTTACCTTTCTGATGAGGTCTCAAGTGGAAGATGAGGAAATGACCAAAAATCTGGTGTAAATTATTACCTGAGTAAGAGCTGAAGAGCTGAGTTTGATGAAGGTGATTGCAGCTGAGGCTGCATGAGGAAAGGACAAGGCTCAGCTTAACCCTTTCTGAATTTTGACATGGGGAAGCCCAAAGCCGTAACTTTCTCAGGCAAGTCTTCATACATTTTTTTTCTAAATGGATCCCATTAAAGGGTTATTTCTCAATATCTAGGAGAGTTCTGCATGGGCCAGAGTACAGCACAGCTTCCCCTCTCCCGTGGGTGGCTGTTTCCACCCTCGTACAAGCTGCTGCTCTTATCAGCAAGTCTGTGCACAAGTGTGAGGTTAAGTGAACAGAGCTAATTCACATTTATAGTCCTGGAAAAGGGAGGGGGGGTTTGTCCTCCTTGTGTCTCAGTGTCAGTGATCTCTGGATGCCTTGATACTGATAACTGCAAAATTGTCAGCGATGTGTGGCAAATGCTCTCAGAGACGGGAGCTGAACACGGAGATGATTGGAATCATGCCTGACAACGAGCTCTGTTAAGAGTATGAAACAGGAATAGCTCTAATTGCTTAAGACTGAGTAGTCTGTAACTAGGCTGCACAGAACACTGAGGATAGTTAATCTCCCCATCAGCTGGCAATTGCAATTTTGAAGAGGCCAGAAACTCTTCTAGCTCTGGTTTCAAACAGACGCCCACTCCAGGCTGGCTCGCTTCTCCTGTGACCATTTGCTCACAGCATGTTAGATGAGCCAAATATATTTCAAAACAGTACTTCTAATTCATGGGAAACAACTCTTCATCTCAAGGAAGCAGCATGGAAGGCGTGGCCATTGCTTTTAAAGCTAAGAAGCAAAGGGTGTTAAAAATCCAGATGCGGTTTTTGATGGCTTCAGAGGCATAAAGCTGTTTTCTTAGGATTTTCTCTCCCCTGATGGTGGTATCTCCAGACATCTTGTTCACTCACTTCCCTCCACCTGGGGGACCAGCGGCACAGGGGAGCCCAGGTCCGTGGGGAGAGCCCACTTAGGCTGCACATGGGCAAGGAAGGAGAAGGCAGGTCCTGAGGAGCTCGAGCAGCTGCTTCAAAGCTTCAACCAGCACGTTTAATCTCTGTATTGGAAGATGTAACAATCCTAATTGCCAGCCTTCAAAGACTGCCAGCCCTGGCTTCAGAGCACGCTCCTGGCTCTTGCTTGTCACTGCCCCGTCCATCCCTCCCAGAGATGGAGGGAACCACTGATCTGAGTGGGAAACAAGAACCCCAATTCCCCTGCCAGGGTTTCAGCTCTGTCGTGGGCAGATGGGGACCTGTTGGTGTGAAGGATGAGGAGGAATAAGGATTACATGACCTACCTGCACCACCACAGCCAGGGTGATTTATTTCGAGGCTTTTCTGTGAAGGATAACACAACATCTGCTTAAAGCTCGTCCTGACTCCTCTGGCCTTCTTGCAGTGGCACTTCCTAGATTATTTAATTCCATGTACAAGTTATTATTCTGGCCTAGCAACAGTCTAGCACCAGATACCTGTCCAGGACCTTTGAAATGACTGTGGCACAATTCCCTCTTACATACAGGTTGGAAAGAGACTCTCTCTGGGCTCTGGGATCACAGAAACCAACCTCCCCTCCAGACTCGCTGGCCCTGCTCACAGTGAATCCTCAGCTGTGAGTTTCAGATGTGCATTTCTTACCAGGGAATAACTCTGTTAAAGGGACCTGGGTTGATGTGGCTGATCCTCATCGGTTCTGATGCCAGCCCAGAATAACCACTGTGCTGCTGCTGAGCAAAAATAAACTCTTGGTCATCAACTCCTTGAAGCATCACTTCCAAATCCTTTCCGTTCCCCAGCTGTTACTTCTCCACGGATTTCCAGGCTGTCTGTGCCTCGATACAAACATATTTATCTGAAGAGCAGCTCTTCTTAACAGACACACTTCTCTCCCTCTGCCCTCAATTCATAAAGGTTTAAGCTCAGGTCAAGAACATTTGACATTTCCCCACTTCATTTTTGCCTGGCTGTCAGCGGAGTTGTCTCAGTAGCGCCTTTTGGACGTATCTGAAATTACCTGGTTCTCTCAGCTCCCTGCATAAGGACTCCTACAGCACAGATCCCATTGAGATGATTCTCAGGGAAACAGGAGAAATTGCCTAAATAGACTGGGGTTTTTCCTGTTTACCTGTGTGTCACAGTTTTTTTTTTTTGGGTCAGACCAGTTCCTCTTGCTGATGGTGCAGCAATGCTTTTAGAGCTCAGCAGTGAAGGCAGTGGTCCCTGCCCTTCTTCCCCTCCTGCCCCTTTTGCCATCAGCTTCCTGTGATATTTCCACCCCCAAATTCCGAATTTCCTGACTCCCATCCCCAACTGCTGTGCAGTACAGATTAACAACGCCCTTGTGGATAAAGCTATGGCAAAGAAGAAATAAATCTGTTTATTTTGGACTAACGAGGCAAAGCATTGCTGCAACAACCTACTGATGAGTTTGGGTCTGGCTAGAAAGGCAGGTGCTATCCAGAACAGTGCTGAGATCTCAGGAATTGCCATTTCCCATGTCTGACTCAATGAGCAAATGCACATGCCCATGGAAATGGATGATCTTAGGGGTCCCTTTCAATCCAAACCTCTCTGTGATTTTGTGATTCAAGGCTCCAGTCTGAGCTCCTGTAGTTAAGAGGCAGAATATTTAGGCACTCAGCATTCCTGAAGCTTGCTAAGCTTAAATGAAAAATAGTCCTGCCCAGGATGCTTACAGACAGGGCAAGGCTCTTGCTGAAGAATTTCTATTTAATGAGCTGTTCAAATGAAGGACTTACGCTGTCCCTCTGCCTATACATAATATTTTTAAAATCACATATTTGCAGTGCATTGTTCACTGCTGTTCAAGGAAACAAATGATTTGCTTTTAACATAATCACTATCAGAAATAAGTTATTCAGCGTTTACTGTTTGGAAGTTAAAAAGGGAATGGGAATTTCTCTTTAGTTCCCTCCTCTTTTTTATAATAGATATACAAGCTGCAGGGCACACTTTTATGCTCCTGTAGCCAAGATTTTGTAGAATTGACTAATAATCTATTTTGCATATTTATAAACACTTTATTATTTATTAATGGTGCATTTCAGGAGTAAATTTATAATCCTGCCATGTGATCTCAGCCTTTTAGAGAAAAATGGTTGCTCGTGTCAAAGAGCTGGAAATTAGAGCTGGCATAACAAAGAAATGAGTGAGAATATCTCATTAGTGTGAGAGCAAACAGGCAGGAGGCTCTGCGAGGATGAATACACGCACACGAGGTGCACGCACGGAGATGTCAAACGCAGAACACAGCACTCAAGATGTATCAATTGCTGCTCTGTTTGCTCTAAACCCACAAGAACACAGCACAACCCTTCAGTCTTGTAAAAGCATCGGCTCAATGCACTCAGTGCTCGCTCTCCAAGCTGACATTACTGCCCTTGGCCACTCTGCCTCCAGTTATTTTAAGCTTCAGGATTTTGAGGAGAATCCTGATATCCACCTTGTGGGTTCAAGCCTGAGGATCAGAGACAGGTGACCCATCACCTCCCTGCTGCTGGAAGGCACAGATCCCTCACCCATTTCCAGTCTCAAATCTGGATATCCCAGGCGTCCCCTCTCCATCCTGAGTGTTATCAAACCACTCAGAGAGGGTTGTCAGGAGCAAACAAGCACGAGTACAAGTGTGGTTTCTGATACCACCATTACTTCACTTAAAACACCTTCTGTGTACTCAGAACAAATCCTCTGAGCTACTTTTTCTACCTTGCCTATCTGCAGGAAACCCCTGGAGATCTCTCTGGTGAGGTGCGGAGCTCTGCAGGTCTCCACAGCTAACGAAACACCTCCCAACCACCGTGAAATGATCGCTCCACTTGTACCCTTTATCATTTTCTGGCCTTGACCCTTCCTCCCTCCCATCTCACCAAGGGACCAAACACCTGCCAAGTGTTTGGTCAGCCAGAGCTGCTCCTCCCATCCTGGTCACTATCCATGGGACACAGGTGCAGGAGGAACCCTGATGGAGGAGGTGTGGGAACTGGGGTTGTTTAGCCTGGAGAAAAGGAGACTCAGAGGCGACCTTATCACTCTCTACAACTTCTTGAAAGGTGGTTGTAGTGAGGTGGGGGTTGGTCTCTTTATCCAGGCATCAGCTGGCAGAACAAGAGGACACAGTCTTAAGTTGGGCCAAGGAAAATGTAAGTTGGATATTAGAAAAAAGTTTTTTACAGAAAGAGTGATAAAATATTGGAATGGTATGCCCGGGGAGGTGGTGGAATCACCATCCCTGGACGTGTTTAAAAGGAGATTGGATGTGGCACTCAGTGCCATGGTTTAGTTTAGTTGAGGGTTGGGACATGGGTTGGACTCGATGATCTTGAAGGTCTCTTCCAACCTGGTGATTCTGTGATTCTGTGATTCTGTGATTCTGTGCAAGGCTGCTGACCCAAAACAGAGCTGGCAGCTCTGTGTAAAGAAAAAGCATCGGGTGGATGTGTCTTAGTTATTCAGGTTCACCAAATCACATCCTTTAAAGTGCAAGGATACTGAGGCTGCCCCAGTGCCAGCACCATGGCAGTGCTTCCCTTGGGACACCAGGGGAGAACATGACATTTTTGGCACCTGTGTGTCCCGAACTTCACAATACAAAACCCTCCAACGGCTTCAGTGGTGTTCTGTGCATTTCTTACCCCTGGAAGATGCTTTCTGCTGGCTCCTTCCAGCCCTAAAATGAGTGACACTTCTTTCCCCCGAGCCAGGGCAGAGTTATTCAGCCATTTCACTGTGGCTGGGCTCAGAATCGCTGCACGGCTGGCTGGCTTTCCATCAGGCTGGGCTTGCAGCTTGTGCCAACCTGGGCAGCCCAAGCCACCAGGAGAGACCTCTCAGAGCTCCATCCCTTCACCAGGGCTCCCCAAGCCAGCCAGGGCACCACGACCCTGCACAGAGGGCAGCAGAACCTGAGGCTCCCACAAACTCGGGTCAAAAGCCTGGGAACCACATCTGTCTCTTTTCGCTCCAAAGCTGCAAGCAGGGAGTGTGCAGCGAGGTCTCTCTTGCTCAGGGAGAGGTGATTAACGAGTCTGGCTCACAAAAGCTTGGAAGGAGAACTGAGGAGACCTGCCAGGCTCTTCATCAGCAGAACAGGCAGCCGGGCACGAGGTGGGTCTGCTCCCATCACGGGAGCTGCTGTGCAGTTTGCCCTGCTCTGGAGGCATCAAGGTGCTGCCACTGCTCCGGGGCAAAAGCCTCGGAAAGGTGGCGTTTCCTCTGCTCGTTTTATTTTATTTTTCTGAAAGGAACTGGGAGCGTTTGGAGCTTTCTTTGATGGGGTTTTCAGAGGAAGCAGAGCAAACGGGCTGTGCTTCGCCTTCTGACGGGGAGCAGGTGGGGAAGAACAGAAGTGGAGGGGAGAAGGTGAATGGAGCCACAGTTTGGCAGCAGATCCGAGTGTAGCAACATGTCATTAATGTCATATAATTGTTCCCTGCACCTCGGATAATGTGAAAAGCATTAGCAGTAATAGCAGCTTCGTTACGTTCCTATTTTGATGTGCTGTCTGAAAAGGTGAAATCTGAGGAAGGACATGAGGAACACAGAATTTTGGGCTCCCTTTGGCATTTTGTTTTTGTGCGGAGCCTAAAAATACTCCATTGAAGCCTATTAAGGGCTAATAAAAATGTGTGCAAACAAAGGAAACCTTTATGCAGCTCACAAATATCAAGTGTTCAGCAGGTGTGGGGTTAGTCAGTGGCTTTGGTGCTGCACTGAGCTTTGTACCCATGTCTGTGACCCTCCCAAAAAACATGAGCTGCCAGGTCAGAGCCCTTGTTAGGAGCTCCCTTTATTCACAGAACTAGTTCTGCTGGCTTGGGAGCCTTGCTGGGATGGAGGTAGAAGGTGCAGGGGACACAGCCTGGGGAAGGAATCTGCTCCTGCTGTTGTGGAGGTCAGCTCAGCCCTGGTGACACGTGTTTAACGTGGCCAATACATTAAATCATCTGGCTCAGTGGCTCCAGCTCTCTCCCCATCACACTCTGCTGGCTGGCTCTCGTCACTGGGGTGTCTGGAAATGTGGTGTGGCACCTTCAAGCACCCAGGGAATGTCACAGCTTGGTGTCATTCAGCCTGCATTAGGCTTCGGTGCGGCACATAGTGACCACGAGTGAGGGAAGGAGGAAGGGCTCCTGCCAAAAATGCAGCAGGTTCAGCTGTGGCTCTGCTGAGGCAACACAAAGGTGGATTTCCTGTGCTGCCAGCTCCCAGGCAACAAGCCCTAATTTTGTTCTCAGCACATGGACATGTTGTTTCGGTTTTTTGACTCTGCCCACCCGGCAGTAAAAAGCCAGAAGGATGGATCCTGCTCCAGCTGCCACCAACACAAATGTGGAGCTTCCCTCATTCCTTGCAACAATTCAGTGCCTCATGTGTACAAAATAAACCGATTTTCCCTTCACCACAGTGCACAGAGGGAGACACGCCTAGGAGAGGTCTCAGCAACAGTGGGGATGGTGGCAGGGAGGTGCACAGAAGATATTCAGGTGAGATGCTGGAGTTTGTCACACCTCAGCCCTGGTCCTGCCCGGGCAGCCTGCAATGTTCACCCTGTCACAGGGCATTTGCCATCCCTGCTGCCAGCAGATTTCCTGACACATGCTGGGGAGCAGGGACCCGCCGAGAAGGAAGAGCTCAGAGCAGGAGCAGCCCGGGGCGATGGGAGGTGAGAAAATCCTCTTGCACATAAGGCAAGAGGCCAAGCTGAGATTTCACAGTTTGCTGAGACATGGTCTATGCAATGACCTACATTCGTGTGTGATATATGGGATGCAAACACACACAGGACACGGTGGAGGAGCTGGGGCAGGGCTGGAGTGGTGTGAGGATCCCGGGAAGGCTCTGGGAGGCTGCGCTGGACCCTCAGTGTTGGGGTCAGTGCTGCACCAAGTCCTGAATCAAGCCAGAGTGCCTGACCCATTTTCCACCAGCTGATAACAGGATAAACCAGTGGCAGATATGGCTCTCCCTGGGCAGCCTCTGAAAGCTGGAAAAGAAGAGAAGCATCCACGGTGATTTGTCCAATGCACCTCAGTCTTGAAATAAACAGTTCAGGAGAGAATTTGGGCTATTTCTGTTCCCCCAGCTGTTCAGGCCATGCTGTGTCCCTCATGCCAGGCTATCCAGGGTTTGGAGACATTCCCAGGGCGAGCATCATTGTCCTTTCAGATGTTATTGTGTCCCTGAAAGGCCACCAAGCCCAGCTAGGTGACCTGGGTGGCTGCTATGAGCTATCACATGCCTTCCACAGGACATGCAGGCACCAGGAATGATGGGTTTTTTCCATGCCTTGTCTCCAGAGCATACAAGGATGCTGCTTCTTCTTTTTCCCCCCTTTTCTCATGCCATTCCTCCTCTTCCAGATTTCTTTTTTGTCTTTTCTTTCATCTTTAGCTTGTGAAATGAATTGCTAATAATAATCTAGGACCATTTTAAATATCCTCCCAGACTTAGGGAACATAGCAGGCATACGAGAGCTTTTCCTTTCTCCCTGTGCACAAAATCCAGCCGGTCTGACTCATATTTTCTAGGTGTCCTAGGTGTTGAGGTGATGTGATGGATGGAGTGGCGACAAGGTCTGAAAGGATCAGTGAAAGTGGCACTTTTGCAAAAGCCAGATGAAGCAAACAAAGAATTCCCTTATGCACAAAAAAAGCACCTGACAGGTTTTTTTTCCTCACTTATGTGAAGAACGAAGAAACCTGGAGTGAAAAAATTGCCTCCAGTGAAGACAACAGCAGAAGTGCTGCCAGTGGCAACCAAGGCAGGACATTTTTGGGGGCACAAAGTTATCCAAGGGCTGGAGCAAATCTCCCACAGAAACAGGCTGAGAGAGCTGGGGTCGTTCAGCCTGGAGAGAAGAAGGCTCTGTGGAGACCTCATTGTCCCTAACAGGGACTTCCCGTAACAGGGGCTTCTAAAAAAGAGGGAGAACAACTTTTTACAGAAGCAGATAGTGGCAAGATGAAGGTGAGTGGTTTTAAACTTAAAGAGGGGTGATATAAATTAGGTATTAGGAACAAATTCTTTATTATGAGGGTGCTGAGGCTGTGGCACAGGGTTTTCCCATCCCTGGAAGTGTTCAAGGTCAGGCTGGATGGAGCTCTGAGCAGCCTGGTGTAGTGGGAGGTGTCCCTGCCCATGATGGGGGCAGGGGGGTTGGAATGAAATGATCTTTAAGGTCCTTCCCAACCCAAACCATTCTGTGATTCTGTGATCCCACAATCATTGCTGGAGCTGCTGCCTGCCCAGAGCTCTGCCAGGGGTGCCGTGTGTGGCTGTGTCCTCTGCTCCTGCCAGCCCCATCTGACACACTAGAAGGACAGCAGGAATGCTAAAATTCCTTTTGCTGTCCATCCTTCTCCTGCAGGGTGCAGGTACAGCAGCCAAGTGTGCAGGACACGCATGGTGTGGGCAGCATCTGCCTGGGCACGGCTGTGACTGCCCTCCTTGGACACCCAGGGCACCCATGTGTGTGTTCCAGATCCAACCTGGGGCTGGAAAGCACCAACATTGGCAAAAAGGGCTTGTTTGGAGCTGGGAATGTAGGTCGTGGTGAGGAAGAGCAACCTACATTTCCGAGGTTTGAAACTGCAGAATAAAGAAGGTCACAGTCATTGAGGCCCACGATGTCCTGCTGCTGTCCCTGCCGTGGGGGAAACCATTCTGCAAGGTCCAGAATGGGATGGAGATGGAGTTTTAGGGGAAACTGAGGTGCACTGGGCTGGTTGGGAAGAATTACAGTTTGTAAGAATTGCAGTTTGTGCTGACAGGGCTGTGAGCACCCTGGAGCAGCCGTGGGGTGAGGAACCAAAGGTGTTGGTGGGAGCTGTCCATCTCATCCCTTCAGCAACAACCAGGGCTCACTACTATGGGAAAAGTTAAAAGTCTTGCCCTAGGCCAAGCTGAGTGTCTTTATCACAGCAAAGAAGTGAAGCAGGGTCTCCCCCCAGAGAGCATGAAATGCTGAGTGCTGCTCCTCTCTCTGAATTTTCCTTCCCACCTATTTCTTCCAGGCCCATGGTCTGCCCTGCTGCTGCTTCTGCCACTCCTCAGGCTCTCAAGCATCCAAAAGTCAAAACACTGGCTTGAAAGGGTTTGAAAAGATCCCAAATTAGGCTTGTTTGTTTATTCATTAATGCCTTATTGTGTTTTATATAATGCTGTCTCCTAATTAATTTGAGCATCTCAGTGGACAGCTATTTGCACACTCCTCTGCACACCCTGCAAGGCCTTCTAGTTTGGGGTTTGGAAGTGAAAAATGAGCATGGACTCGGGCTCAGGAGCTGGAGCCACAGAAAAAAGCACTCTTTGAAGGTATGTGAGGTTCAGAGGAGGATCAGAGTCTTCTGAAGAGGTGTGCTCAGGTTGTAAGGGCATCACATGAGAGCCAGAGCTATCCTGCCTGCTCCAAATGCATCCTCCTGGGGTGTGTTTGATGCTGGAGAGCCGGAGCTCGCTGGATTCCAGGCTGTGTGGAGGTCAGGAGCCAGGGCACAAACACTTTTCTGGCAGGTTTGGGCAATTAGCAGCCTTTTTTGAGTCCCCAGCAGCATGTGCTGCTACCTCTGTGAAACCTGTGTAGTCTTAGCAGGCTTTTCAGCATTTGCAATTGCCAAAGCCTTAGCAGGGGATCAAGTGTTACATCCCCTGTTCACCTGCCTTGACGTTAACTGAGGAATTATTAGTATAATAAACATTTAACTTGTTTTTTAAGCCTTTGGTGCAGAACATTTTGTAGAATTTGACTGCAAATCCCAACCCTGTGGCTCTTGTCAAAATACTAAATACTGAATTCTCTGCTTGCCTCCCTTCTGACATCATTAATGATAATAATCATCCCCCACAGCTGCTAATCCTCTTTGCAAAACGCTCTGCCGAGAGCCGAGCTGAGTCTCTTCTGCCCTGCATATTCTGCAGTCATTTGTATCAATTGGATATGACCATGGAAACGACCGGGTGGGACTTCAGACTGATGGGAATGGCCATGGAAGGTGGGGACAGCAGAGATGGGCACACACTGCTCAGGGATGGCTTAGCCAGGCAGTGATTTGGTGGCCGTGGAGTGGCTGCTGTCCTTCAGTGTGGGGACAGCACAGCCTGATCTTCATGTGAGGAAAATCACAGCAGAAGGCACTTACCAAAGGAAGGATTCCCCCTGAATCCTGTCTCAAAGTTTCAGATATCCTAAATCGCTTTTATTTTTAACACGGGCAAAAATCGGGTCCGGTCTCTGTGTTGGAAACACACCCAAGCAAACGGAACCTGCAGGTGATTAGCCTGACCCCCTGCCTGAGAAACCCATTTATTTTTTACATCTATCTCCTCTTGATGTACGGGTGTTACGTCTCAGCTCATTTCACGTTCCCCTCTAAAATCACCCCTGAGTGATGGGTCCCGTCAGACTAACACCCAAGTGGTGATTGCAGTTTCTCTGGGACAGCCTTTGCCTCACATTCATCAAGCACCAGCTATGGTGCAAATTCAGCCTCGCGAGAGCATGGCAAGACCTCAGATACTCCCTTGTATAACAGTGACAGGGAGCTTTTATTTAAAGTTCTCCAGCAATCTGTCTCCAAGAGCTTTAACAAGGTGGGCCACTGTTTCTCTCTCCCTTTGGAAAATCAAGAGCTGCAGCAAATACACTAAATTATGTCTTCAAGTTCAAACATTTGAAGGGCTGCCTGGCACCACCAGGGAAATAATTCCCATTAAACACACTGCTGATGAGATTTTCAATTCTGTGTGCCTGAAGTTTTCCATGGGAGTGACATGATTTTTGCAGATGTTCTTGACTGAGAAAAAACAAGGTGACCCAACCTGCAAATTCCAGGCTTATTTATCCAATCTGTGAGCTGTCTTGTGGATCCCACAGCTCCACAGAGAAGGAGAGGAGCACCAGGGTGTGTTGGATGCAAACTGTGATGCCAGTGGGGCTTTTCTCCAACATGTGGGTGGATGTTGGACAGGCTGGAACCTTTTTAGTAATTCCAAATTCCCCCTCCCTTATGTGCATTTGTGTCACTTTCTTTTCTGTGAAATGTGTTGCTTTTGTCTCCGTTCCCCAAAAAGGCAAATGCTGAGGCACTGCAGTGGAAATTCTCTCCTTCCTGGGTGGGTGGGATGGGATTAAAGAGGCAGAGGGATGGAGCACATGGATTTTCCTGCTCACATGTCGCCTGCCTCCTGCAACAAGTCTGTGCCCTAAAAAAGAGTAAATTTGTGCCCCGTCTCAAAGTTTTGAACTACCCACTCTCTCAGCTTTATGACTATCGAGGTGTCCAAAGGGAAATAGCTTTTCCTTGTGGTCTGTAGAATATTCTCAGTCTGAGTCCTTCAGCACAGCCTTTCCCAATTTCTCCCCCCCCGGTTTATCACAGCCCTGAGATAAAGTCTACAAGGCTCATTCTTTCCTTTTTTTATTTCTTTATGAAATGCCTCGTGGTCCTTTTACCAGCACACTGTGAAACCTAATCATAAATAATTGAAACTACAGCTGTCAAAATAAACGGCTGAAGTCCATTTTGGCAATGCTGTGAAATCTTATCCTACCAGGCTTTGCGGGGGCAGTTGGACTTTTGTGTGCTGGCAGCCGGAGCCTGGCAGTGCCCTGTAATCAGCAATGAGTTTCCCAGTCATTAGTCCAAATTAGAGCTGCTCTGATGACAAGTCGATGGCAACTCCAAAGGCTGAGCAAGGTGCAGGCTGACCCTCCTCGCAAGCAGAGCAGAATGGTTTGTTTTGTCCCAATTTCTGCACAGAGGAAGGGCACAAAGCACTTGCGTAAGGCTGTGCTCAGATGGGCTGGCAGCCGGCGGGGCTGGGGCCAGCAGGGAGCACGTGGCTTGGGTCAGAGAAGCAGGAATT
Organism: Acanthiza pusilla; assembly: GCA_036630365.1. Lineage (NCBI taxonomy): Eukaryota > Metazoa > Chordata > Aves > Passeriformes > Acanthizidae > Acanthiza > Acanthiza pusilla. Next base: position 14,478,711 of record JAXCHO010000004.1, on the reverse strand, counting down.
TCACAGGAGCCAGCAAATCCTGGGCTCTGGAGAGGCTGGAACCTCCACGTGTTCTGCAGAAATGGTCCCCCAGTGCCCTTTCTTTGGGCTTCGTTTCAGATCCACCTTTTCCTCGTCTCCTCCCTCCAAAACAAAGCTAGGGAGACATTTTTCCTGCAAGGAAATCCATGTTGGTTTGGACAGATCCCGTGGTGTAATGTGTGCAGCAGCGTTGGTGAGCATCCAACTCAGAGACCACAGGGCAGGGTGGGGCAGAACTTTCCATTTGGGTCTTGCTTAAAGCTGCTGTGGGAGGCTCTGGCTCTCAGGATCTCTGCTCCCACCAGCACAGCAGCAAGAATAGACTCTTTACATCTCCTGAACCTCAGGTTTCTCTCGCAGCCATCAGGCTTAGCCCAAGGAGATTTTCCTACCTGGCTTCTAATAGTGAAGGAGGTGAAGCTAAGATATGGGTGAGAGTGGGATGTGAGCTCCAGGGAAAAGCTGAGCTTTGCAGGAATGGGTGAAAGGGGTGCTGTGAGCTTGCACTGCTTTTTTGTCACAAGGCATGTGATTTGTGGGCTGTTTGAAGTCACAGCTCTTGAACCTGAGATTATTTGGGATGCTCAGCTTTCATTAATACAGCAAAAGCTGTGAGTTTCTAGCCCTCATGTTTATGGGGGAAAAACTTGAAAAGGGACCCTGAGAAACAGAAAAAACATGGCAAAATTAAAAATAGATGGCATAGAGGAAGATTCCCACAGGTATTACTCAAAAAGAGTTCCCTGCCATTGCCTTGCTCCCCGATCTGTTTTGGGTCACTCAGACCAAGCCACCCCAACCCTGCAATGCCCCAAATGCTGTGTACCAAACTACAGAGCACCTCCATCCCTGAATGCCCAGCTCTGTTTTTAAATGCCTGGATTTAGCTGTGGAGATGGCAACACCCCCTCCATGCCTCTGTTTTCCTTCTCTGCGGAGGGAGGATAATAGCGTTGGCTCATTGTCACAAATCACATTGAGCCCTTCCTCTGAGGTGGGAGGGGATGTTTCTCAAAGAACCTCAGGCATTTTGGAAGCTAAGTCCTGGTGAAAATCAGTTTGCAATTAGTCTTAGATGATTTTTGAAATTATTATTTTTCTGCTGGAGGGTGAGGTCTCATCCCTTACACGGAGTTATTGCTTTCACTCAGAAATGGGAGATTTTGCTTGCAAAGGTTTTTTTCTCCAGGTCCTACCCAGGTGAACAAGCTCTTCTCCAGGTCCTGGAGACCTGAGGCTGGACACACATTTTATGGGTCCAGTGCCCTCATGGGAGTGACCTATGGGCACTGCTGATGCTGCTGCCTTCTCAGCTTTCCAAATCACTGCTGCTCTTGGATTTCTCTCCCTCCGCGGATCTGGCTGAGCCCTTTGAGTGGCTTTTAAATGCCACCTCCCCTGGGACTTGTTAAAGTGCTTTATCAGTGCCCATCTTCCTCTGCAGGGATGACCTTTAACTCATCCCTGCTGTTGCTACCTGACTCAGATCACCTTGGAAAAAAGGTTGCCATGGCGATTTCATATTCAGCTCAGCCAAAAAAACCCAGCTTCTGTATCTTATTAAATGCTGCCTTTTGAGGACCCTACACATGGAGAGCCAAGGCCAGGGGCTGCCTGCATTCACTACAGCCAGGAGTTTGGTCACCAGGAGTTTCCCTGCCAGCCAGCCTGGCTGTTCCTTACCCCTTTGCCAAGCCAAATGGGTTGTTTTGGGTTGGTTGTTGGTTTTTTTTTTTTTCCCATGTTAGGTTACCAACTGGGGGTTTGAAGCCATTAGTATTACTATGAAAACACTCCTCTGCAAAATGTCAATCTGCCTTTTCAAGGGGATTTTTCACTGCTCTAATCTAAACCGCGCTGTCAAATGTCAGGAACGGATGTTTAATGAGGATCAGTTGGAAGCCTTAATTGGATGGGTATTCAATGGGCTTCCTTTTTTTTGGTTGTTGTTTTATCCTTGGGATGCTGTTTTCACAGAGATCCTCGTTAAATTTTAGAAGCTAATCTCCATTTAAACTACAGGCTCAGGGAGCTGTGGTCCTCGGGGGCTGCTGAGAGCCACTGCTGCTGTGGGCTTTCATTGAATTCTGGAAGGCAGGGAGAAAACCCATCCAGAATGCTTCTGTGGGAGCAGCGAGGACCATCTGGGGGCATAGGCAGCTCTCTTCTTGCAAAAAAACTAACACACATGGAGAAAACAGTCTAAAGGCATCAAAGTCATGGGAGAGATGGAGAAAGAGCCCAGGAGAGTTGTGGTGGTTGGCCCAGGGTTCCCCTCTCCACTGAAAATGTGAACAAGGACATGTCCACTGTGTTCATCTCCAGATGGACTGGGCACCCCAGAAGCAGGCAGCCAACCCCTGATCCTTTCCAAGGCCAAGAACAACCCCAAACCCTCATAATCCATTAAATCCAGCCAAAGATGATGCCTGCATGCCCTGCAGCCGCCTCTCCGGGCCTCATTAAGTCCCTTCCATCCTGTTCCAGTCTTTCCCTGCTGTCACCTCTGTCAGAGGCAACAGGTGCTGCACAAAATGATTTTAGCGTGCCTGTCACCGAGCACAAAATGCATCATGCTCTGCCATCTCAGAAACCACAGCTGAAACCCCTCTGAGCCATCCAAAAACCATCCCAGCCCACATCCAGCATCCTCCTCATCCCACCTCCTGGCGTGTGATCCTGCTCCCAATCCTCTGGCATGCACCGTGTTTCTGGCAGACAGATGTACCTGACAGCCACTTGGCAGACCCCCACAGCACTGGGGGAGCCCCCCTGCACTTTATTGTCTGTGCAGCACGTGCTTCCTGACAGGAAAACCTCTCCCAAAGGGTTTATTTCTCCGTGTGAACTCAGCGTCCCCAACTCCTTTACACGAACGATTGTTCTTTGATTTTCTTTCCCCCCCCACAAAACAATTTATAACAGATGATTGTTAAAACATCCTGCTTTCCTCTCGCCGTGCTTTTATTGCGTTTTTAATTAAAACCTCAGGAAGACCATAAAAGAAACATCACAGATGCAAGTGTTTCCATGCCCTGTTTCACATTAAACACCCATAAATACCCACACACCCCTCCAGCACCCCCCTGCCCCTTTTGGCCTGTGGCACACTCGGGGGTCCACGTTTTTAGCAGACCCTTTGGCTTGGAGCTGGCTCCTATTCCAACACACATGCAACACCTTCCCTCCATCCCTAATTGCCTCTCACTTAACACATGCAATTACCAAAATTACTTCTTCCAAAAATAAACCACAGAATGTTCAGAGCTGCCTGGCTTCTCAGATGGTTTTCAGCCAAGAAATTTGTGCCCTCCCGCTCTCTCCTGGGAAGCCCAGGAGGAGGCTGGCATGCTTGTAAATCTGCCCCTTCCATAAAATCCCGAGAAAAGGCGCTGTGAAACCCCTGCTCGAGGCAGGTGAGACGCACAGGTTACAAATCACAGCGCCTGCCCGGTCATTTCTAGCCATTTGTTATGGTGTCTTAAGTCAGCAACCTCAACAACTCCCCTGGTCTCCAGCCAGGAATAAAAGTGCTGAAGGAAATCAGGCCACGGTAATTTCCCCAAACCCCAGAGCTAACATGCATGGCAATTAATTAATTTAGTGGAGAGAGGGTTTTTTTCTACTATGAACTCTCCCAGGGGCTGCCACAATAGCCCATCTCCTTGGCGGTCATCCCATGGCTTTAATCATGTGTCCCACACAATTCTGCGGGAAAATTCAGCAGAAATGTTTCCAGCGTGGTGCCTGAAATTCAGCCTCTGAGGCCCATCTTTCAGAGCAGAAATGTGACCTGGAGAAGTGGATGAAATCGTGGTGCTGCTGGCCTGCAAGTGCCTTTTGATTTCAGCGAGGTCAGGACAAGTCCCACCAAACGCCGACTGCTTGATGTAAGAAACAGCACAGCATGCTAGGGCTTGGAGTCTTTGGGGGCTAATTATTTGTTTTAAAAGAAAACAAAACATCCAAGTCTGGGGCTTGTGGTTAATAAAGAGCTTGTAGGAGCAAAGTTCATTTTCCCTGGAGTTGTTTTAGTCATGGAAGAACTTCAAGAGTTCTCTCTCCAGCTTCCTTGAATTTGTCATTGAAAGTTGCCTGAATTATGCCTGCAAACATCTTTAAATCTGATCACAGATGGAGCATAAATGCCATGTTATTGAAGTTGAAGGACACAGCTTACTTTCTGGGGAATAATACATTGGAGGAAGCTGATACAGAATCGCTAGGATGATTCTTGTTTTGTTTTCTTTTAACCATGTTTCCTTCAAAGCTTCCATCCACAGCACAATACTCACCCACCCCCGTAACTAATTCATTATTTTACAGCAAGTAAAATCAAACAGGAGACAAATGATTGTTGTTTAGTGCCATTAGTTTCAATGGCTTTGCACAATATTTGAGTCATTGGCTCTCGTCTTGCTTTGGAGGAATCCCAAATCTGGATGAATCTACGCGCATTATAAACCATCCATGGGGCCAGGCCAGGCCTGCCTAGCAGATGGAGGTCCATATGCTTTGGCTCTGCACCCATATGGAACACTAATATGCAGTCCAGGAATAGAGCATGCCTCTTCTCCTCTTCCTAGCAATCTCCCATCCAAAGTCATTTCCAGACACAAGCCGAGTTAGGCAAGTTCATCTGGAAGCGCTGCAGCAAGACACTACAAGACTGATGGTCCAAGCATAATATTTTCCTTGCTCTGCGGTTCCTGCAGAAGCCTGAATTGCAACATTTTCTAGAAAGCAGCGTGTCAGGCTTTCCAGAGCGCTGGTTAAAAACCTCATTATGCTGCTATAATGTGCTTTAACCTTTGCTGCCCGGGTCGTGCGAGAACACCGAGTGCTCCATCGGCCCTCGCCGGAGCAGCTTCTCCAGGCAACCAAGCCAGCAAATAGCTGAGGCTATTTCGCAATGCCTGGGAGGTTTTGTTTGCTGGAGGCACAGGATTAGTGTCAGATGGCCTGCCACCATCTCAGCACAGGGGGACTTAACTTTTATTGCTGGCAGCGTTCCTCCGGCAGCGCTGCTGGTTTGCTCTGGCCGGGCACTTGGAGAGGGGACAATGCTCCTGGCTGCTTTTTCTGTTCAAGGACAGTATTTTTCCTAATCCATGCGCAAACTCGGTGCTTTTCTCGTGGATAAAACACAAGAGATACAGCTCACTTTTGTTTTGAGCATGTCAGCAGTAAATTCAGCGCCTGCACTGTGCAGCCTTCAAGGAGTTCGGAATCTTCTTTAGGATGGCATGTCCCCAGCCATCCCTGCTGTGCATCTTCCTCCTGCCTGTGCCTTCTTTCGGGGGTTAGAGATGGCTGAAGACTCCTTCACTAACCAAGCAGGAGATATTTCCATCCATGCCATTTCTTCATGCACAAAGTCTGAGCTCATGCACAAAGTCATCAGAGCAGGAATGGCCAGCGAGTGCTGATCCTGGTTCTTGTAGGGCTCTGGTAGATTGGCTTGCAGATGCTGTGAAGCAGCCAAATCATCTGCCTTCAGCTGGGCTGTGAAGGGAAGCAGCCTGTGATGGCTTTGCTCGTGCCTTGGGTTAGATTTGATGAACAGGAGTTCATCAGACAGGAGTTATTCCAGCTGGAAAAGGAGCTTATTGCTGAATGCCCTAATGTTGCTAATATTGGGAGAGAACTCCATCCTCTTAGGTGGATGATTATTTTATTTGGTTATCATTCAGGCCTTTCTCGGTAATTTCTTTGCATACATGGGTGATGTGCAACCACCTGGGAGGCAGAAATGAGACATGGAGTCCATTCCCTGCTGCTGGTGGCCTCTCCAGCCTGGAGCTTGAGCTGGGAGTGGTGTGGTACCCACGCTGAGGAGATGACCCAGTGTGGAACTTGGACATGTGCTGGAGTGGCAGAGGAGATTTGCCAGCTCGTAGGTGCTTGGTTGTTTTCATAGAGGAAAAATATGATGAAGTGATAGTGAAGAAGAAGAAGGCTAGAAAGCGTTTGATGTGGTTAAAAGGGGGACCCCAAAATGAAATTCTGCTCTCTGGTGCTGTGGGTGATAGAGTAACATTTAGAAATGAAAATACGTCCTAATAAACCATTCATAAATGTGAGAAAACTAAAAATGAAAGCAACCAAAACACCAAAAGAGCTGAAAAATACATGGTTTAACAAAACATTACGTTGGAGACCATGGTTATGTGCCTGGTTTTACCTCCTGACGTTGAGGGGCACTCTGGAGGAAACCAAACCACTTCCCTGCTGTCCCCTGTGGGTGGCTCAAAGCTTTAAGCTTTAATCTCCATAGTTTCAAGCCTCTCTAGCATGAAATTGGACTGTTTAAATTTTGAAAAGGAGTGGTGGATAAAAAACCAATATCTATGTCATGATTTGTAGATGATGCAACCTTTTTGTGACTATTTTGCACAAAATTAAAAATGAATTTGTATCGGGATCAGCTGAAATAATTTGTACCATTTAAGTGGGACTGACTGAAGTGCTCAGTGTTAGTCCCAAGAAGTAACAAAAATGCAATGTAAAAATGCAAACAACTTTCATTACACCTTGAATACGAAATATTGTGTCTTCCTGGTTTGCAAGACCGGTGTCTCAAAAAAAAAAAAAAAAAAAAAAAAAAAAAAAAAAAAAAAAAAAATCCAGTTTTTTCACAGGACTAAAAAACCTCCTCAGGCAGCTTGAAAAGAAATTAAAAGGTAATTTGAATCACAGTGACTATTTGCACTTTGCTCACTAATTATCTGGGCTGTGACTGAAGCAGAGGGTTGGTTATTGACCTGCTGATGGGGAGTTTGGGGGAAGGTGACTGTCCCTCCTCCATTCCTCCCCTGTGGGGCTGGCAGGGAAATGGTCTGGCAACCCTGGCTGGGGAGTGTGGGGAGCAGCTGGGGTCCTGTGCCACAGTGCAGAGGAGCAGCTGCCACTCAGATCACCCCAGTCAGCTTTCAACAGGGCAGTGCAGGTATTAATTAGACAGGATCTTGGCAGTGGGGCCTGTGGACTCTGCAGTTTGACCAGAGAGATGTGCTCAATGCCAGGGCCAGATGTGTGCAGGATCTCCCCCAGGAGAGCAACAGCCATGCCACTGCATATATTTATATTTATATATGTATATATATTTATATTTATATTTATATTTATATTTATATCTATATCTATATCTATATCTATATCTATATCTATATATCTATATATTTATATTTAAATATATATCTATATCTAATCTATATCTAAATCTATATCTAATCTTTATCTACATCTATATAGCTATATATCTCTATATCTATATATATCTATCTAGCTATCTATCTCTATATAGCTATATATATAGCTATAGATAGATACATAGATATAGATATAAATAGATATAGAGATATATAGAGATATAGATATGGATATAGATCTATATCTAGATCTAGATCTAGATATGGATCTAGATATAGATATAGATATAGATATAGATATATAGATATAGATATAGATATATAGATATAGATATAGATATAGATATAGATATAGATATAGATATAGATACAGACATAGATATGCCAAAGCTGTGTCAGACTCCAAGGCTGGGATGTAACTGAGCAAACCATGGCTAAAATGAAAAGCCATTCAGACAGCTTGGCTTCTCACTGTGGCGTGGGGAACAGGTGACACACAGCCCTTATCCCGAAGCAGCTGTACACGGGAAATGCCCCAGGGGCGCACAGTGAGGAGAGCACTGTGTTTAGCCAGAAGCAGCTGTTGGAGCACTGCCCCCCAAAGCCACACTGGGAAACAGCCCCAAACTCCGGGCTTAGCCAGCTGGAGATTCAAGACTCTATTTTGCAAGTTTAAGTTGCTTCTTACCATCCAGATGGTTAGGCACAAATGTACATAACCCATGGGAGGCAGATCCCCATCCCAGAGCCACCAGCAGCACCAGTATGGACTGGGCTCACTGCTGGAGGGAGTGGTGGGATGGAGGAGGGAAGAGCAGGGGGAGCTGCTGCTGCCATTTAGGGCTGCACATTCACGGTGCAACAGTGCACCTGCATCTCTGCCTAAGTAGCATCAATACTCTCTTTTGTTTCACTCTTGATGACAGAAGAGCCTTAATTGGGCATGAAGAAATCCATCAAGCAGCAGCTTGGTGCAGCCGCCGGGTCCCCACAGCATCTGGCAGCTGCCGTGCTGCTCCATGGCTGGCGGCTGCCCCAAAATAGCCCAAATATCATCCACCCACCCCAGGCACGGCTGCAGGAGGCGAATGTGAATCTCTGCTCCTGCTGCTCATGGGCAGCATAAGGGCCTTATGGCTCGCTGGGGCTTAGTGGAGCCAGGTCCCAGTTATTTGCTGGTAACTGAGATGATAAATTATGTTTCCAACCTGAGGAGCTGCTCAGAGAGCCAGACCAGAGGGCTTGACACAACCCACTAAAGCAAGGGGACATTTCTAGTTGTTTTTGTGCATATAAACACAGCAGAGATCAGCCTGCATGGCAGCAAGGTGAAATGGGAGCTCAGCCAGGGGTTTCAATAGCTGCAGGGTCTTGCTCATGGTTTAATGCATTTTTACAACAGGGGTGAACAGGACCCATTCTGGGAATAGAAACATCCCCAGCAATTTCATCCCCCTGAATAATTTGCTTATAACTTGCCTGTGCTTTGATGCAGCAGCTGCTTCAAGGGCACAAGAAAAAAACCCTTCCTCCCATCCCCTTTTCACCCCCAAGCACACCCCTGCTGTGCTGCTGCAGTTTCAGCTCAATGATCTCTGCAGGCACAGCATCCTGATGGCTCTGGATGCCTCCCTGACATCCACTCAAGGTGGGCAAACAAGCCCAGCCTTCCCCTGCCCTTCACCAGCAAAGGCTCTCCCCATTTAATCCCATGGCCTTTCATGGTCCTGCCTCCCCTCTCGCCCTCCTAGTCAATGAAAATATATACAGAATAAAAATAAAACCCCTACACATTTATTTAATTTCCTCTATTTTTATTGAAAAAGAAGGTTTGCTAACAGCAATCAGTACCATGGCCCAGGCCCCTCGATACAACAGTTGGCTTTAGCAGCCCCTGCAGCTCCACCCCTGCCCTGCCCCTCCTCCGTGCTGGGGACAAACCTGGGAATTATCCGGCTTTAAGAACCACTCCTGAATCACAGGAAGCTCCTTGGGATTGCTGATTACTTCTATCCTGCAGTTTTACTCTGTCTCTTTCTGTCTCAGCTTAAGCTGAGGTTCACAGCCAGGTTTAGCTTTATCGTGAAACTGAAGTAAAAAAAATACAAAAAAAAAAAAGGCACCAAGTTTAAAAAAAAAAAGAAGACATGAAAGAAATAATTTTCTGGTGCTGGAAAGAAACATCCCCTCAGTGGCAGATTAGCCCACATTTATCCACTATAATGTTGCTTATACCTTAATCTTAGCCATCTTCATCTGACACTAATTAGCAGGCTGGAGGCTCCTATGGGTACAGTAGCTTCTACGGCCCAAAACATGAAAGTGAGCTCTTCCTTTTACCACTTGAAGCACTCAGCTTTTAAAGAGACAATGTCAAGTATTTCAGCCCCAAACTGTACACTTTTTAACTTAAAAAACACAGCAGCAGGAGGAGGCCCAAAGGTGGTGATACCCAGCCATGGCAGCAGTGAAGTGCACGCCTGAGGTCTGCCTGTGCAGTGTTATTTACTCTTCCATAAATTAAACCTAAACAGCCCTCGCTGAACCCTGGATTCACCTGCATTCTGCCACTGAGTGCTAATTAGGAGATGAACAGAACAGGCTACAGAGGCAGAAAATGAAACAGAATCATCAGATCAATCTAGTTGCTTCCCTCAAAACCCCCAAAAATCAGAGAAAAGCAAATGTGGTTATAAAAAATTCTTTGTATTTTGGGTTCTGTCTGGGAAAAAAAAAAAAAAGGAAAAGATTATTTCTATGATGTTCATCACTAGGCAAGTATCCCATCAAGATCCATCTGACATCCTATTTAACTGTTGAGAGATAATTAGGGCTTGAAAGGACTGACAGAGCGGGACTCCAGGAATTCAGCGCTGTGTGCTGGTTCTTCAGGGAGAAACTGAAAATAAATTATTTAGACTTGAAAAAGTCCCTTGAAGTCCTGTGGTCTTTCTGCTTGGCTGGGTCCAGGCCTACCACCCATATTCTGGCAGCTATTTTTGGAAGGGGAGAGAAGGCAGGCTGCTTAGCAGGTAGCAGTTGGGAATTTGAGGAATTGGAGCTGATCTATTCATGGTTTTCACAAGCCCTGACAGATGCTGAGTGTCTTTGTGGCACAGTGAGACACTCAACACTAACGGTGCTGGTTTGTGGCAGCAAACCCTCTTCCTGCCACCTTCCAGCAGCCCTGCTCCTTCCCACATTGCTCCTTAGAAAAGAAAGGGAAACAAATGTAAAATAAAGGGTGAGCAGCCCCCTCACCATCCCCCTGGCTCAACGCCGATGCTCTCATGCTCTGGAGGCCCTCACGTGTGTGAGTGTCACTGGGATCAGCTCAGCTCTGCTCCCTGCCACCTCCTGGAGATCCAGGAGGCTTCTCCCTCACTGCTCCGCAGGCTGTTCCCAGCCAGGCACTCCGTGTTCGGATGGACCTGGGCGGTGGTCCCTGAACAGGACCTCGCTCCTGCTCGGTGCCACGGGCAGCCCTGGGCTGTGAGAGCCGCCAACAAACCTTCCCTGCCCACCCCACCCCTGCCCCTTCCCTCCCCGCCACGAGCACGGGGCCAAGGACGCGCCTCGCTGCCCTTGGCCGAACAAACTAACTACCAACCTCGGACCAGTCACGACAAACGGCTCACGTTTACCCATCACCTAACATACCCTCAAAAACCAAGGCCACCTTCACACCTTTTGGATGTAAGGTGAACACCCTTCGAGTCCAGCAAGCCCTGCGGCAAGGGGGTCTTGCCCAGGCCAGTCTTGCCAGATGCTCCTGCATCTCTCCTGCCCCTCCCTTGGTGAACACTGAACAGTTATAATACTCAGGTCAATATATATAGGTACCACGTAGATATATTTGCGTCGCTGTCCTGCGCGTTAACAAAGACAACCAACCCCACCAGGCACCACTCGTCCTTTCCGCCCCCTCCCCTTCCTCCCGTGGCTGTGCAGGAACGTGGCCGGGGACCACCCTACGTGGCCCCATCGCACTCCCCCACAGTCAGCTTCAAGGCTCCTTGCTGGTGCAGCGTCTTTAAGGCTTTGAACTCCAAGGGCATGGTGTGCGGGCTGGCCTGCGAGGTGTAGCCGTACTTGAGGCTGTCGTAGTAGTGGTACTTGACTGGGTTCTGGTTCTGGTCCAGGGGAAAGGGCCAGAAGCCGTAGAGATAGATCTGGTTGCAGAAGCGGGTGGCCAGGGTGTACATGAGGAGGCCGGTGGTGGGTCGCTTGATGTGCACCTTGTTGGTCAGCCAGTACCTGCAAAGGGACAGCAGAGCCTGTTAGTCACCCTGCACACCGAGCTCGTGTCCCACACGCTTCCTCTCGCCAGCCTCTGGCTGAGGTGTATTGCTGATTCAAAGTGAGAGGTTTCTGACTAACAGAGTTCTCCAAGCCAAGAAAAAGCCTCTCTAGGGACTGCATCCTCCTGCTCTCTGTCTGCTCGTTACATCACACTTGTTGCCATGGCACTGAAGCATCTCATGCCTCGACAATCCTTTATGAAAAACAAATTGCTTGCAACAATGGCCTTTGGTACTTCAGCCTACAATTATCTTCCAATCAACCCTGGAGATCAATACCACAGACCAAACCATCCACATGTCAAGTAGACTCCAACAGCCCCTCGAAGCACAGTCAAACACATGCTGATGACTTTCATTGATGAATGAAGATTTTTACTCTGACAGCAAACACGACAGGGCTGGAAAAACATTTGCCTTGGAACAAAGGGTCACCAGGCTGAAAGAGCTAAAATGCACTGCTGAGTTCCCATTACACCCAGCGATGGCTGCTGTGATCCTGGACCAAGATCCATCAGCACACTCGGCAGCATGAGTCCATCAGACACACAATATGGCACATTGCAATACAAAATGTGAGATATGGAGGTCAGCTGTGCTCGCTGCTGGGAAGCACGTTAGTTTTTATGAGGGATGGCAAAAAGAACAGGGGAAGGATGCAGTGATGCAACAGCAGAAACGGTATCAGCCATGGTATTCTGAGCTGCTGATAAAAGTTATTGCAGCACCAACACCCTGTAAGATGCTTCCAGCACCCAGTATTTATTGCAAAGGCAACTTATCTGGTTCACTCAGCAGAGAGTGCTCACACAGGGAGTGCTCAGAGGAGCAAAATGAGAAAGCAAAAGGTTTGGGGAGGTAGATGATGCCCCATCAGGTGCACTCCCTCCTCCCCCAGCATGTCTGATAGCAGCACTGCCCCAGAGCAGGCAGAGCTGGTGCGGGCAGCACACTGAGCTATACTGCAGCCTGTCTGAGCCCTTGGATTATTTTTAACAGATATTTCCAAGGGCCTGAGCTCAGGTGAGTGACTGGCAGCACCCGGGACAACAGGCAGAGCAGAGCACATGGCATTTCTGTGCTCTCACCAGACGTCTGGGATCCTGAGGCAGGTCCTGCTGTGGCAGTGGAGCCCCAGGAAGTGTCCTGCTCCTCATTTGCACTTTCTGCTGGGCTCCTGAGGGTCTGGTGCTCAGACAGCAGGAACCCCTGGGAGAGCTGAGCCTTAATCCTGCAAATTAGCTTTTCAAGAAAGCCATTAAAATTTAGCAACCAAGGCACAAAACGTGCTTGCTTGTTCTCAGCCAGATAAGAGAAGAAATTGACTTTTCTGGTGAATCAAATTCCTGAAGTAGAGTGACCACTGCAGAATGTGCAGGAAGGGCACAGGGACAGTTTTTTGGGGTTCCACATCCAGGGGTGTTCAAGCACATGGGGCTTTAGCAAAGGATGAAACGATGTTTTTGGGAAGGAGGTCTTTGCCTGGCTCATGCTGGCATCCAACATGAAAAAGGAGCAAGAAACTGGGGGAAAAGCAGAGCTCACTACAGTGCCACGGCAACCTGCTCCCACAGGTAGCCATAAAGCAGCCTCCTTGATGAGTTTATGGGTAAGCACATTAGACCCCCTGTGTGCAGAGGGAAATGGGAGATTATCACAACCATTTAACGCTGTGAATTAGGGTATCCTCATGCAGCAGGAAAGCCACCTGGGAAGAAGTGTCAAGCCATATTAACCAGCTGGTTTTGGGGGAGGACAACTGTCTGGGTTTGTCCTGCAGCTGCTTTAGCCTTAAAACTTTACTTTTTATCAATTCACAAGCTGGAGCACACAGAAAAATATTGGTGACCTTTTGCCCTCCCAAAATATTAACATTTGTGTTTTGTTGAGAGGCTGTAAAAGCTCTGTGAACGTCCAAGGACACTGACAGCATGATGAAGTGACTCTTGCACACAGGCACAGGACATTCATGTGACCACGTTTCATGCATATTAACAATGAGAAAAACGACTTGGGTCAGCCACTGAAGCACCGCAGACACACGCTGTCCTTTGCAATCCAGCAGACACAGAAAACCTTACCAAGACCAACAAGTGTGCACACCCTGCCACACAAAAGCAGCCCAGTGTATCCACCTCAGCACATGCAGCTAGTGAGCACTCACTTCGTAATACTGAGGCAGGGAACACTGACAATTCATTTTTTAATAATGAAAATTAAAACCTGGCTCTTTTGTCTGTATTTCCATCTGTTGGAGGCAGGCTATTGTGAAAACCTCACTCCTGCAGCATTATAAATTCTTGAAGCAGCTTTGAGGGGGGTGATGTACTCCAGGCTGTCCCAACCCCCCCACCCAGATGACATAACACAACACAAAATGCCCAATCCATAACACAGGCCACGCCACAGCTCCTGCAATTTGTTTCCTGGATAGTGAAGATGGGAAATCCTCTGGTGAGGTCTGGGAAATACTTTTTAATGACTGGTTTGTGGATGAGAGTGTCGGAGCTATGCAAGATCTTCCTCTTATCTCCCCCACCACTGTCCAGCTGAGACAGCAACCACAATCCTGGTGCAGCAGAGAACAGCTGGGGATGGAAATAAAACCTAATTAATTCTGTAAATCCAAATGAGGTTGTCTGGGCGCACATGGGATGCTGTGTCAACAGCGCACCTTTAATATGCGAGGTCCAGGATTTTAATTAGGAGGAAAGATAATCTCGAAGCAGGCAGTAATTATTTTTCGAATTGGCTACACCAATCACCATAACTATTAACTGCAACATTTTATGGAAAGAGACAGCAATTAAAAGAGAAGAGCAAAGAGCAGTCCTGAAACCCAATACCTCTGTTCTCAGAGCTGTTCTCCCAGCAAGGACCTCCTTCAGAAGCTGGTGCTGAGTCTGTAAATAAACCCTCAGGGGTGGATGCAGCTCCTGAGATAGTCGGGAACCTGAGCGGGATGTGCCTCAGAACTGGGACCATGATGCTGTCAGGGAAAAATTGCCTGAGACAGCTCTGGTTTCAGATCATGATAGTGACAGATGGGAAATGCCATCAGATCTTCAAGGCCATCTTTTGTAAGGAGGCAGCCTAGACACAAGCCCTAACACCTTCTTGAACTGAGATTTATGAAGAGCAGCTCAGAGAGTCTCATCCTACAGCTGGTGGGTGGCTCTGGTTGCTCCTCACCTCCTGATCATCAACTGGAGATGATTAGAAGTCTCCTAAGCAGAACTCCTGCCAGGTGCCTGACCATCAGGGCATGCCTCCTGTGAGGGGGCTGCTCTGCAGCCACAGGGAAACAAACTGCTGTATTGGGACCTAAAAATCCAGCAGGAATCCTTCAGGAGGCAACACTCTGGAACTGCCCCTAGGCAGCCACAGCTGCCACCCGAGCCAGGGAAGGTGGCATTCCCCATTGCACACCTGGAGCACATACCCCACTACACTGACAGTGCTCATCCTCCCCCAGCATCACTGAATTTGGGGAGCAGAGCCTGGCCTGGATTTGGGCTGGAATGTTGGGTGCAAAACTCCTCCCTGCAGGCAGAATTCAAGGACTGCTAGAGAGGGCAGGGTCCTGCTGTCTGCCTACCAACCACCTCCTGACATGCCTGAGAAAAACCTGAAACAACTCGTACCCTCCAGGTAAGGGTTAACCCACAGGATAAAATTAACAGAAAATCCATTGCCCTGATGAAATGAATAAAAGACTTAGGTCAATGAAGAAATCAAATTTCAGCAGCATCAGCTGCATTAATTCATGATACAAATCGGAATACTAGAAATAATGCAATTTCAGACTCTTTTAAAATAGCTAATTCATAAAAGTGTGATATAAACACAAGCTGTTGTGGAGGTGCTAGTCCTTGACTGGCAGCAGTGTATTATCAGTCTGCCACACACATCCTGCTCCCAGTAATACCCAGGAAAAACCAGACACAGATAACCAGAGCGAGTGCCCCGACTGAGGCTGGTGCAGGTGAGGACAGAACAGATCCCAGTGCTGGGTGGATGGAGATGAAGTGCTGGAGCCCAGAGAGCCACTGCTATCCCCCCCATTCATCTTCTTCCAGGCTTTTTCTGTCCAGGTATCAAGTCTTCTCTGTCACCTCCACCAAAAGAGCCAGGAGCCACGTACAGTGCTGGACAAGTAGGAATGGGCATGTCCCCTTCCAGATGCTCACACTGACTCCAAAAACTGGATCTAGTGTCAATCAGGCTTTATACACAGGCTGGGCAAAGCCCAAACACCAAACCCAGCCTCCTTGTCCAGACTGGATCCATACCATGTAGCCTGGCTCTGGTTTTGGTGACTTGGCACAAGCAAATCAACTCTGAGCCACACATAAATAACTCTCTTCTCCTCCAGGTCTTGAGTTCTGCAATGCCCTTTCAAATACACATGGTACTCAACATCCTCAAGTTAAAGCATTTCCAAACAGACAGAAAAACAAAATAATTGAGAATAACCTTATTTCTCTCACCTTTCCTTTCTATGCCCTTCGCTTCTTTTGATAAAGGCTAATCTTCCTGATTAACAGGAACAAATTAACTCTCTTGGGGCCCCAGTGCAGACACCACAGCTCGGGTTCAATGTGCCTCAAGTACAGAAGGGGGGAGGATAAAGGCTCACACAAGGATTTTTTTGCAGGATATCCACTGATCTAACCCACACATGGCTTTATGGGGTGTTCACAGCTCCCCCTCACATCCCACCCCAATCACACACTTGTGAATGGCTGTTTTCTTTCCCTACACCCTCTGGACATCATCTTCACTCACCTGAGTGCAGGACCACAATCCTTAAACCATTTGTTTAATGTTCAGGGGAAGGGCTTGAAGGCACAAGCCCCCAGGGCAGGTATTTCAGAGGAAACATGAAACACCGTAAGGGAGGAAGCATGAAGCAGCTGCTTTGGAAAACCCACAAGTGGGTGATGCTGGCCAGACACCGGCGGATACAGCAGAAGTGATTTCAAGAGAGGGTGAGGAAAGCTGAGCTGGGAGGGCTGGAAAAAGGAAAAGCAGGAGCTTAGGTTTGATGTATTGGAGAAAAGGCGAGGCTACAGAGGGATGCAAAAGAGTACAGTCAAAGCAACAGGTCAGGAGAATCATCTGCACACACGTCCTGTGTAGCTGCACATGGGGCAGAGGATGTTGGAATGGATGTGGCACAATGGGAACACAAGGCGAGGAGGGAGCAGGTGAGGGTTTCCACCATGAAGGTTTCCACCATGGCTGATGGACGGGAAAGGCATCGTGCTCTGAAAACTCCGCGAAGGCTCAGCCCCTGTTAGGGTGTGAGGACCCAGGCAGACATCCAAGGCGAAGATGAATGCACCTTGGGGCCTGTCAGGCTGCAGTTCTGAGTGCATGTGGCTCCCTGAACCCTGGGCAAGGTGATCGCTGTCCTAGAGAGCACACGCCAACTGACACAGCTATTTGGATGTTAAATCTAACGGGGCTCAAGCCAAAGAGCTGGAAGGTTTATTGATTTTTAATTCTGTTTTTCTTTCAAGAAGCCCTTAACAAAATCTTCTGGGATTGGAATTGGTTACTGTCAAGAGACCCTCGTGATGGACACAGTGAGAAATGCTAGAGCAGATTAGACAAAGTGAAACGTGTCCATGAATTCGCTGCAAGGGGTGACAGACAAACCTCCAACACAATTATTTTCCCTCTCTTCCTGCATTTCATGTTATTTCTCTCACAAAAGCTGCTTGGCAATAGGGATTACAAGGCTTTTTGGAGACACTAACAGACAACAAGGGGCTTGCTTGCTCCCCAGCCAGGTGAGGAGCACGGGGCTCTCCAGATGAATTGCTCAGGAGACATTTTATGGAATTGCTGTGCAGTGAGGCACGCACACACCCTGAAACACACAGCACTGTCCCCAGGAGCTGGCTCCCTGCCACCAAACTGCCTCTCTCTTCAGCCCAGGGGGCTGAAGGAGCTCTTCCATCAAGAATGCTGAAGATTCTCTCCCCTCCCAGTGTGAGCTGAACCGAGAGAGAGAAGAGCCTCCGTCCTATTGCACCGATTATCCGGAATCAACAACACAAAAAGCTATCAGCAAACATTTAAGGCACCCTCACAGCTAGAAAGGTGATGTCTCAAATGATGCTGTTAAGGACAACAAAACCAAATGCTTTTTACTTATCTCAGCAATGCACACTCTACAAATGCCCCAAAATGCACTGAAAATTATAGGAAAAACGCTCAATTGCCACTGAAATGTGTTTTGGTTTGAGGGAAAGCAGAGCAGGACAATAAATACTGTGGTTCAAGGAGGAGTCAAGGGCTCACAAATGTGTTTCGCTGGTAGTGGAGAAAGAAAAGGCAATGCTTTTGTGGCCAAATTGAAGTTGGCTGAGACGTCAGCCTTAGCAGAAAGTGCTATTCCTTGGGAAAAAAAAAAAAACAACAAAAAAAGGGGTGCCTTGGCTGAAAAACTTCCCCCATTTCTCATTTCTTTATGATTTCTGAATCAGGTCAGGGTAGATGATATAGGGGAGCTTTATCCAGAAAGGGAGAAGATGGGACACCTCTGCAGCATCAACCCACGGCAGCACAGAGGGATGTGCTGTGGGCTTCGTGGATTATTGATTCTCTGCCACACACCACATGCCACAAAATGTATTTGTTTCACAAATTTTAGATCTGTCAAACAAAAGTGTAGTGCTGTGAACCAGCACAGACCAGAGAGAGCTGGAGAGACAGGACATTGTTGGAGACCATATTCCTCATAAGCAAAAATACGGGATGGTCATAGGAATTGGACAGTGTCACAGAAAATGAGTAAGTAAACTCCTAGGGATTCTGGTCAGTTTGACCTGAGAAGGGACTCCTTCACCCCAAACCACATCGTATCAATTACCCTGAACAGATGGTCAAGACAACCCCATTGGTACCTGAGAGACATCCTACACAGCACCAAGAGCATCAGCCACCTCCCTCAGCCGTGTCCAGTTCATTCAGTTCTGCCTGAACCACTCTTAAATCCATCCATGTCCAAACCTGAGGAGGCTGCACCAAGGAAAGGGTTAACACTGACTCCAGCCTTGCCCCAGAACTGCACAGCCCTTTGCCCCCCAGCCCTGGGTGACCCCTCTGTGAGCTCCTGGGCCAGGCCACAACACACGGGGTCAGTGCTGAAGTGCTCCCATCAGTTCTGGCTTTCTGAAGGGGCTGCAGTTTTCATTAGATTAATTGCTAATCAGTAGGCATCCTTGTTTTCCTGTTGATAAGTGTGAGAGCAGGAGGGCAGGTCAGGCAGCAGCTCCCTTGGCTTAGAGGGCAATCCCTGACGAGGATTAGCACTGGTCTCTGTGGCTATAATTGAATTAGTGCTGCCCCAGTGCTGCCAGGAGCCACCTTCTCCACTGCCCCCAGCACAGTGAGCAGCCCAAAGGATGCAACTGAGGTCTGTATTTCCAACAAGGACCTTGGAGTCTGCCATCAGCATCAGCCACTGTCCAGCCACGTGCTGGTGCCTCATCCGTCCCCAACACCACCACTTCACTTTCTTGCTGCTCTGACTGGCTGCATCCCTCTGAGCCCCAGGAGGGATCCCCCAAACCCACATTCCTTGCATGGGACCCCAGTGAGGTCCATGGTTACACTAAAACATGAGCAAAAGGAAGACACTACTCCAAGCCATGGGGAAGAGAAGGTGCGTTGCTCCATGCACGAGACAGCACTGAACCCCTGGGCTTCTCCCCAAATTCCTGCACCTCCTCCAGCCAGGTAGGTCCTGCCAGCTACAGGTGGTGGCTCCAACACTGCTCTGCTGGAGCTGCACAGGGACAACCAGCGTGCCAGCCAGCCCAGCTGCGCCATAGGGCTGTGGCACAGGAAGGCCAGGAAGATGCTGTGAGTTGGAAGATTAGCTTCAGCAGCTGAGCTTGTGGAGGCATCCTCCTCTCCTCTGGGAAAGTGATGCCTAACCCTTGCCAGCTCCTCTGCAAAGCTTCCTATGGGAAGTTTCTGGCACTGGGAATGGTTGCCAGCACAGGATTAGCAGCCTGTTGATTTAAAGGGCTTATTACAGGAGCTTAATTCTATTTTGACAGATGAAAGTAAGTCAATTACAGCTAGAAATAGCTCCGAATTTGGGTTGTGGGATTTTTTCTCTTCCTGTCTTCCCTTTCTGCAAGTTGTGGTATCATTTCCTTCCCATTCTCTACCTCAAAGCCAGTGTTCTCTGTAGGATGCCTCTCTGGCCCAGGGAAGCCTCTAACACAGGCATTTGGGCCAGATGTGGTACTTGCTCATTACTGCTGCCTGTGAGGCACTGTGGCACCAGAGCCTCCACTCCTGCCAGCCCCACCAGGCTACTCTGGAGCACCTCCCTGGGCTTGGTCCTGCAGGAAATGTCCCCCAGCACTGACACACAACCTGAGGGACCCAGAGGTACCAAGGGACCAGCAAAGCTCAGGCTCACTGGTGTGGGGGAGAAGTGCTCAAGGAATATTAATGCCGAGACTTGGAAGTGGGAGCACCAGCTACACAAAATTCCCGTGCTGTGAGATTAACAGGGTCTAGTCATGATCAGAGGACAACTACTGCCATAAGTCATCTCCAGCAAAAGTCACTGTCTGCCTGAACTCCCTAAATGCCTAAGGAATCATGAGTAATCAATCTCTTTTCCTAGAGGAATAAAGAGCAAAGCAAGAGCCTACCCCATCCCCAAATCATTTACATGAAAGTTTCACTCCTGGAGCTCTCTTTCTTTTACAACCTCCTCATCCACACTACACCTATGTCTCCTGTACACCTGAAGATGCAAGCAGAGCAGAAAAAGCCCTTCCTTCCCTCCTAGTACACCCATTCACCACCACCCATCCCAGTTTATCTGATCAGCAGGACCAGACCACGTCACTCCTCTCCCAACCAGGCTGGCACAGGAGCTCCCTGACTTGAGGACCTGTGTGACTTGCACGTGTCCCTCAAGCACAAGGTGACAAATCTCACCGCTAGCTCAGTGCATATGTTTCTTCAAGGAAAGCCCTAACCACAGGCTGGGGAGTTACAGTGACATCCCTGGAAAGCACTGGAAGACTGAGGCTTGGGTATTGCTAAAAGCCCTCACACTCAACGAGCAGAGAGGGGAGCCCCTGCTCACAAGGTAGTCTCCAATTCTTATCTAGGGACCATCCACCACCCTGTCCTCAAGGTCTGCAGGAAGAAACAACTTCTTCCTCCAGCACAAACCCGTGGATTGCTCCCCAGCTCAGGAAATCCTGGCTGGGAGCACAGCAGAAAGGCTCTCACCCTCGGACAGCGTGCAGCAGGCGCAGCGAGGGGTAGGCAGTCCTGACGTTGATGTGGTGCTTGAGGATGAGCTCGTTGACCCACTCCACTCGCTCCTTGCCCCCCTTGGCCATGAAGGCTGGGATCCAGAGGATGCTGCCGTTGAGGCTGTGCAGGCGCTGCAGCAGCTTCTCCCTCCAGGTCTCGTTGACCAGGTCCTCAAAGGCGCGCTGGATCACTGAGGGGTTCATGGTCACCAGGTCTGTCTTCATGCCCACGTCCTGGGAGTACTCCTGCACAGGGGCCAGGTTGCACCTGTGAAAGGAAACATCCAACAATCCTGTTTAATGCACTGAGAGAGGCAGTGACAGGCACGAGGGCTGGTGACAACGTGCCCACTCACCCTCGCTTTTGGGAGGAAGAGGAGCGAGAATGACTCTGCAATACATTAGTGATGATGAGCCATCTCCATCTCAGGCTACCATTCCTCAGCATGATGCCAAGTGCATGTGTGTCCCTCTGGGACAATGCCAAAGTCAGCCATGACATTGTGGGTTTCTGGTTTCTGGTGGGTGGTTTGTAGGGAGAGGTGGCTCTTCTGGCACCACTCAAAAATAACATCAGCAACAAAGCTCCAGTCTTTGCTCCCATGGCAGATTTGAGACAAAGCAGCCTTTCCCACTCAAGGAAACCCCTTGCCTCTTAATTCCAGCCCTGCTGGAGTAACATTATCCCAAATGCCTTTTCTCCTCCTGGTGAGTCTCTGCAAATAGCAGACCTGGTGGCACCAGTGGCAATACTGACACCAGCAGGAGTGGATGCCAGGACATGGTCTCCACAGGGCCCGGCAGTCTGGAGGCTGTGACCCTCAGAAAACAGCTGTTTCTGTAGAGTTCATTGGTGTCCCCTCTCTGTACACAGGCTGTACATGTGGACACAGGCCACAAGCCATGAGCTCCTGTGTCACACCAGCGTGAGGGCTGAGGACCTGTGGGACAAACTGACAACAAACCACCCTTGTTACGCAGTGGTTTCCTACAGCTCCTTGAGGGGGGAATCTGTGTCTATGCCATGCACAGGGCAAATGGCACCAGGAACCAATAGGGGAATGCACAGAGGTGGCCCCCCCCAAATCGTAAAAACCAGAGGGTACGCATGTGTTTGCACCCTGAGTGCTCTGCTGAGGTGTTTAACAGTGAAGTTAGAGTATTCAACAAGCAGAAATTGCATCCTAACC
Source organism: Acanthiza pusilla (assembly GCA_036630365.1). Taxonomy (NCBI): domain Eukaryota; kingdom Metazoa; phylum Chordata; class Aves; order Passeriformes; family Acanthizidae; genus Acanthiza; species Acanthiza pusilla. The sequence goes on along the minus strand of JAXCHO010000004.1, from coordinate 14,456,743 downwards.
ATCTGCCTCAATAGTCAGCCATTATTTCTGCTTTCCCTGCTCTATAGAGGGGGACACAAAGGGAATGGTGGAAAGAAAATCCAGCTACTGGCATGGGGGCCCTTTGATGGACTCATCATGGGAGTGAATTCACTGAAAATAAACATTGGACCTGTATCCTGGACACAGACCCAATCACTGGTCCCTGCCAACCTGCTGAAAAGGCTGTCTGGATGGAGAATACCTTCTGCAGGAAGATGCAGGTTCCAGTAGTGGCTCAGACAACCTATGGTGGAAAGTGTGTCTGTGCCAGACCTGCACTACCACATGGCTAAGGAGAAGCTGCTCAAAATCCCCATCCTCACATCCAGAAAAGCTTTTCTCCTGCAATTTTGCTGCCTGACATGAATGCTCCTCACTAAACTCTGCCAGAACCACAATAAGCAGTTTTCCCCTCTGCTCACTTGGGTTCCAGTTAAGGATAATGCTCTATCCCCTGTGGACAGGCTGGAGCTGCCAGCAGCCAGGCAGCTGGAGCAGCAGGGTTTGAGAGGGGGACAGAGGTGACATTATCCTCATTCCCACGTCATGCCAGCACCGCCTCTGTGAGCTGCTGATGGATTGGGCTGTCCTCGTAATAGACTCACCAGAAAACAAATGTCTGCATGTACATAAATCATCTGTGGATTCCACAGCCTCTCAGCTAACAGGGGCACTGGGCTGGGAGGGCAGGAGCTCCTCCTCTCCACTTCAGACACCTCCAGCAGTGAATTTGGTGTGTCCTAGGGGGGCTCAGGATGTGCTGCTGCAGGTCCCTGGGGCAGTGCAGCTGCAGGGACAACAGCACTGGGGACAGAGGTGACACAGGGGAGTGTCAGACCTGGGCATGCACAAGTGTGGTGCCAGGGCATCGTGTGGTGCACCATTCTCTAGGGCAGAAGCGATTTGGGGAAGAACAGGGTTTGTGAGAGCCCACCAAGGGGTTTGTAAGATGTGGGAGGAGGGAGCGCTTTGGAGGGCTGATGGTGTGCCATGAGAAGAGATGAGGTGTACTTGCAAGAACTCTGGGGAGCACTTGGAGATAGGTGGAAGGGTTTGCAGCAGGAAATTTGCGTCAGTGAAAGTCTGTGTGTGCACGTGGGGCTGCAAGGCTGTGCTGCCCCAGGTAAGCAGGTTTCCAGCCCCTTGCACTGCTCCTAAGGCCCCTGAGGCCCCCACAGGGTGGTCCCCCACACAGGAAACAGTCCCCTACCTTATGACAAAGCTGTGAGCATCGATCTCGGGGCCGCAGCCGCTGCTGAGCAGGACCCCTGAGTTGCCCACGATGGCACAGGTGGGGAACTGCTTGCCCTTGAGGGGAGAGGTGCGGGGCAGCAGCTCGTACAGGTTCTGCGACACGTTCATGGTGCTGTCCCTGTCAAAGACGTAGTGGATGATGTCCCCCGGCTTCAGTGTCCCCTTCAGCACCGAAATGTCCTTCTCTGCATCCAGGAACTTCAAGATCTGTTTCCTGAGGACAGGGAAGAAAACAGCCCTATCAGGTGAGGTACAGAGATAACTGGGGTCAGACATAAGATGAGCTCTTGTCTCCTGGCTGCCCTCACTCTCTGGCCAGTCCATCTGACTGCTGCTCTCCAGGAACAGCTTACAAAACTATCTCTCCATCTCAAAGCCTGCTCCCTCTCCAGTCATCCTGCCCAGGGCAGACTACTGTAGTCAGCCCACCATTCAGTGTGAGTTCCTGGGTTTAACCTGGGAAGAAGGTCTCCTTCCCTCTGTAACCCATCACCTCCACACAAACTCCACTCGGCCTAAAAAGCAGGGGCTCAATTGCTCCTCCTTTTGTTGTTGCCAGGCCAGCTGGCTCACCTGGGGATTCACTTCCAAGCGATCGCTTACAGATATGAAGCCTAGCTCAGCAGGAGATAAGTCTTTTTATTTCTTCCTTGACTTCTTTAGATGATACACGGAGGCAATTTGCCAGCTTGCACTGTAGAGGACCGAATCTGTCTCTTGTCCTATAGGTAATTACCAGTACCTGATCTTCAAAGAGAGTGTCTGGTTGTGTCTCCATTTGGATGAGGCTGGTTTAATGTTGTGCTTAATGCTTTCATTACTTCTGTCAACAACAGCTGGAGACGAGGAGTCATTTATTACTACTTCAGCTCTAGAGAAAAGAAAGTCGGGGAGAGGGAGACAGAATCCGTTAGCATCCCAATGGCACTTCTAATCACCGTCTTCAGCTCTGGCTGCTGGAATTCAAACTTCATCAGAAAAGCAAAATTGTAGTTATTAGCTAAACAAGAACTGAAAGCCTGTTCGTATTCTGCTACACTCAGACAGACAGAAATCCTTAAATACCCACTCACTTCCATGAACACAGACTGACAGCCAGACACAGTTCCACAGAAAACACACTATTACACATCAAGCTGCAGGAAGGCTTGCACAAAAAAACACACAGTGACAGGCTGGCAGGCAGGCACTTGCAGACAAGACACCCTAAAGCCCCCAAAATTCACTCAGAAACTTCCTAGCCAAGGTTGCTGCCCTGTTGCCTCATGTTTGTACATGAGCATTCCAAAGCAGAGCCAGCTCAGCTCCTGGAGAAGATTAGAATCCTCATCAGACAGAAGCAACTCTCACTTCACCCAACAGAGAAATTAATTCGGCTGAGCTGCTGGGTGCTGTTTGTGAGACTGGGCTGTGAGCATCCTGTACTACAGAAGGCAGCCTGGCTCATTGGAAACTTTTTCCCTGCTTAGAATTGAGCACAAGGATTTCAGCATCCCTATCACCTGTTCCAGACCAAGAAATGAGCAGCAGCCAGATGCTGGAGATGATCCCTGGGACACCCCAGTGTTTAATCCCTGCTCTAAGAAGCAAATCAGCTCCAGCACTTCAGTGCCATTTAAATCAAACTGCATGAATTGGAGGAGCCTCCAAATACTTGGTTCCAGCCAGCTGCCCTCCTAAAAGAAAAGCCAAGCATCTCATCAAGAAGCTGCATGTGTATCTGCAGCCCTGAAAAAGCTTTCACACTTCAGAGCACTCTGAAAAATACACAGCCAAAGCACTTGCTATCAGCTAAACGGAATCTCCCTCTCCACTGCAAAGGGCTTTCTCCAGCTGGGAAATGTTTTGTAAATAAATGCATTCATATAAAGCATGTAAACCCCAAGGAGGGAGCAGAGTGAGAGATGGGGCAGAGGTGGTGGCCCAGGATCATGGACAAATGTCAAGCTCCCAGGAACACATCTCCAGCCCAGGGAAAGAGCTTCCCAGGACATGCTGTGGCTCACACTGTATAATGTTTCAAAAAGGCAAGGAAATGTGTTTATAAATGCTGGCTGCCAGTGTCCTGGTGTGTGTGTGTACAGTACCTCTCCAGAGGCTGCCAATCTGTTGGATTTGTTTGCTTCTTGCATTTTGCTGCATCACTCATGTCTTGGAAAGCTTACCTAGAAGGTGTCAAAAATCATAATGGAAGTAGGGTAAAGCAATTCTGGGAATAACTATGATTCTTTTTGTTTTTTCCATTTTCTGTGCTTTGATCACGGGCGGTGACATCATCACAGAATGATATCACTCTTTCTTGCATGGTGTCACTAAGCTTTTTTAATGTGTCACTTGGCAATGCTGGGCTGACAGGGAATCATTGCAAAAATAACACAGAGAGACACTGAATGGGGCTGGGATGCCAGAGAATGACTCTGCCACAGAGGGATGTTCCTGGAGTGCACTGCAATAAAACTGAATGGAGTTCTGATCTCAAACACAGTGTTTTCTCTTCTAATAGCACTTAAAACTATGGAAAATAGCAACTCTATCACTGACTTATTTTCACAATAAGTAACTCTTTCTCATTCTCTCAATCACTGCAACTTTCAGATCCTTGGTTATTTTCAAATGATTATTGCACTGAGCTGGAAGAAGGAGGGGGAGAAACGATTAAGAAAATGCAAAGCAGAAGTGAAAAGAAACAGATACATTTGCTAAATAAGAACAGCACTATCCAGCGAAGAGGAGAAGCAGATTAATAGCTGCCTTACAGCAAAAACAAATGAACACAAAATCTAATTTACAAACCTATTAGATTTGCTATGTAAGCTGTTCACAGCTGATCTGATTGTACCTCTGCCTCCAGAACTCCTGCAAGACAAAGGAAATGCATTATTTATAAATCCAGCTCCTTTTTGCCGAGCATTGTTCAACAGTCAAGAGATCCTGAAGGGCTTCGAGCAGAGACACTGCCCTGTCCCACCCCATCCAGAAGAGAGATGTCCTGATGCCTCTGAAGGGCTTTTCATCCATTGTCACTGCTGCCCTGCTGCGACCGTGAAATCATTCTAGCAAAAAACGCTCCGAGCCACCCCAATTAATAATACCTGTGTGACCTAACCAGCCATCAAAGACATCTGCTCTCACTGCCACAGCAGCCTGCACCCTACAGCTGCATTTAACACATCTCTACTTCTCTTTACAGTCAGCTGCTAGCAGGGCACAGAGAAGGTGTCCTCTAGCTCCAGACTGCCAAGGCACTTTCCCTGTCCTTTTCAGGTAGGGACTGAACTAAATGATCTGGACAGGATTCCCACCACTGTCTTCACCTGGGCCTTTAGTTGAGAACATCCATTATCTCTGTTTTATCCAGACTGAATAACCAGCCTCCTTGACTTGTGGAGACCTCATCCTCATAGTGCACCTTCTCCCAGCTCCCAGGACAGAGCCAGAGCTCCATTCCAGCCCACTCCAATCCTGTGAGTGCCTGCAAACCCCTTGTCCCCACCTTTGGTGTAACTTGGTGGAAGCTACAAGGCCAACTTACCACAGTCATTCCCATGCTGGAGCTGAAGAGACAGCAGTGTCACCTGAAGTGACAGCAGTGTCACTCCCACGGCCTGACACCACCATACAAGGACAGATGCCAGACCAGTCTGACCAAGACCTGTGGGAATGAACAGCCAAAGATTCCAGCACCCACATGAAGCTATATTGAAGATCTTGGACCAAGCTCCTTCAAAAAACCACACCATTCACACAAGCTGTGAATCCTCACTTAAAAGTAAATACATAAAAGTATTGGTCTGCACCTATTTGGCTGCAGAGTCCCTTCTTGCTTTAGCTTGCTCTTTTCAAAGGGGTCACAAAGAACAAGCCACCCACCTCGTGGTGCTCAAGGGAGCTGGGCTCCCAGTCACACACATTTTAACTGCCGTGTGCTCATTTGTTTTATTGTTCCCATTGCACAGATATCCCAATGAGCACACTCATAAAGAGAACCAAACTCTCTTCCAGCAGAAATATTGTTACCCAGAAATATATACCTTAATGAAAATGTATCTCAGGAGAATGTATTTCTACCAGTTCTGAAAAAAATCCCAAATGCATTAGACAGAAATGAAAAAGAAATAGCGTGTGTGAACGTGTTTGGTGCCATTAAAAAGGATTTTCAGACTTGTGGGATGCGACATAAATCCCCTCATTAGGCTGTTACAGCCCTCAGCACCACGTAACATCAAACCCTTGGAAATGCCACCATGGTTTTCCCTTTCCTCCCTCCTGCCAGAGACTATCCGTGGCCAAGCCACAGTGATTCCTGCTCCGGCGCTCTCTTTCCTTTGACAGACCTGAGAGCCTGCGAGCTGTTTCATTTTTTGGTGCATCAAGGGAACAGCAGGGCTGGCTCATTCCTGGAGCCTACTGGCATTTAACAAGCCTCCACATTAATGGGGTTCACGGCGGGGTGTGGGAGCAGACTGGATCAGTGTGCAAACCACGCACACGCTCAGAGACATCTCCTCTGAAGGAGCCTCCCAAATGGGATTCACACTCCTTCACACTTGCTGTAGGACAGACAAAGCTCAGAGGAAGAAATGTTTTTTTCCCTTGAATACGTGCTCATTTACAATCTCTGTGAAAGGAAAAAATGGAAATTAGGAAGTAGAAAAGACTACTCCCTAGGTGTTAGTTCCCACCTCATCCATGTTTTGTGGCTACAGCAGGAAGGATTCAGAGCATCACAACGTATTATTCAAATGCATTTATCCAGCCTGGATTTACATGCCCACAGCAACAGGTCTGTCTGTCTCCTCCTGGAACTGAGGCAGGTGCTGGGGCTGGAGATGCTGGACATGAGGAAGGCAAGTTGAGAGCACCTCTCCTGTGCTTAATATCTCCTGTGTGCAGCCTGGTGGGGAAGGGGACTGGCTGCCAGGTTCCCAGCTGAGACACCCCTCAAGGAGAGCGGCAGGGGTTGTTCTTTCCCTCTCAAACACTGTGAAAAGCAAAAATATTGCAATGCAAACAGCAGCATGAAGTGTTCTGCTACCAGAAATGAATACGGAGGGGGCAGCTTACTGGTGGAGGAGAGCAGGGCTCTGCAAACCATCTCCCATGGCACTGGGATCACTGCTCTGCTGGCCAGAGCATACACGATGTTCTCGTGGACACCTGAGATGCTGGCAAAGACACTGCTCCCTGTGCCAGCCTTGGTTTCCCTCTCCAAAGCAGGGATACTGCCCAAAGCTGGGACACGATACTCGGCTGAAGGTCTGAGCTAATTTAATGGATCTTAAAATGCTCAGAACTGTCAGTCTTTCGGTACTTGTGAGCCACACTACAGCTTCAGGACGTTTTCCCTACAATCTCCCTTTGTGCCGTGGAAGGCAGCGTGGGCTGTATGATGATGTCCAGCCATCCTGCTCAGCTCAGCCCACTGCCAGGTCCCAGACAGACAAATCAGCTCAAAATACCCCGAAGTGAGACAAGCACAGTATTTTCCAGTATTTTCCAAGGTCTGCCATGCTTCATTACCAAAACTGGCAAGCCAGTACCCCTGTATGCCTTCACTCCCCCAGCTGGGAAGAGGGAAACATTTCAATATGGAGGGTACTAATTAAGAAGCACATGTTAAAAAACAAACCAAAACAATCAGTCCATTTTATTATATGTTCCTGACCTGGAGTTTCAAATCTCTTTGCTTCAAAAGGCAAAGACCAACCTCGATTAAAATAGCACAGATAGCATTGATTTTGAAAAGCTTTCTAGTGCTACACTGTGTTTGGATTGAATTGCCTTATTAATCTAGTTGTTATCAGTTTGATTGTATAGCCAGCTCCACAAAGTACCAACCTGCTTCCTAATCCTATTATTTATAAAACGTTTTTCTTTGGGTTTCTGTTGGGATGTTTTCCAGTGATAAGTTGCATCTATATGTGCTAATGCCATCTTACTGACTTATGCCATCTTTTCTCATTTTTGCTGAGATTTTCAGGCTGCATTGCCACTATCTAAGATATTATATAGGTCAAAACATTCTGTGCTCAGATGTAAAGTGACACTGATTTATATATCAGAGGATATAAAACAAAAATTGTCTTATGGTTCAGATCCAAATGCTCTTGGATGAATAATTTCTGACAAATCAGGTATGCAAAGACTCTTCTATTCACCCACTGTGAATGGGCCTGTTTAGGGTTTTTGCTTCCCTTTTCATCGTTTCCCGCTTCTTAAATGCTTCTCTTAATTGTTGCTAGGTAAGTTCAGTCTCGCTTTGAGCCATTTTGATACGTGAAATCAAAGCTGCTTTGACTGAACAAGTAGGTCACAGAGCCTCATTGGGTGAGCAGATCTCTAAGAGCAGACTTCGTGTGTCCATGTTCCCAGGCTCACAAATTAGAAAATGTGTTTTCCATGGATATTTTACAATGCCCACCCCCAAGTCCTGCTTCCCCCGGCATGTGTGGCAGGCAATACACACAGGAAGCAGGCATGAGAAACATGAACTAACTGGAAATTTCAGCCATACCCAACCACCCATTTCACAGATCAGAGAATGATATGGGTCAAAAAGAACCTTAAAGATCATCTCATTCCAACCCTCCCGCATTTAACCACATTTGTGAAGCTCATTCCTGGTGGAACAAAACCTCTGCCTCTTCCTGACCTTGGGCAACCCAAGTCCTTCTCTTCTCCCTCCTCCACATAAAAGATAGATAATAGTCCATTGGGGATTATTAAGCAGAATTTATCCACCTGAATTCCTCAGGAAGAGAGTTCAGAGTGCCACAATTTTTACCTGAGGGGTTCAAAAGACTAACACCTACTAATTAGGTTTTCACAACCTGCTTTTATGTTAGGTATATTTTATGATCCTTGTTTTACAACTGGGACACTGGGGGTGAAGTGGCTGGGCCCTTAACACCAAAAAATGAGTTCCACAAGCCAGGAGCAGGCACTGTGAGCTTCCAGCAGACCTGTTCTCTTGAAAATGCTGCTCTTTACTTGCTGAGAGCAGGTATGGCTCTTGCTGGGTGAAAGGGCCCAGAGTACCACAGGAATTGATCTGCAAAGGTTTCACTGGCCCAAAAAGCAGAGGCAGCCAATAGTCTCCTGAGATGGCTGCAGACTGTGCACAGTAAGGCACTCTGTATCTATTTTAAAAAAATAATAAATCACCACCTATATTTACTTTGCTTTTTAAGGACCACTCTGATGCTGTCCTCAAGACCAGAACTGCTTTACAGATCTGCTCCTGCTGATGCTCACAGTGCTGTGAAATGTGAATCAGGACACAGGCTTCAACCCTCCCTTCCCCGTTCCTGAAATTCAGGGTTTGTGTTGAGAGCAGCAGTACAGCCAACGTGACTCCAGGGCTTTTCGGGAAAAATTGCCACATTTCCAAGTTGTCTGTGAAAAAGAAATAATTGGCTTACAAATGCCAACCTGTCCAGCCCTACCCTGCAGGGTGGACAAACAAAGGTGTCTCAGGAGTCCAAAATGAGAAGAAACTGAGCCCAGAATCCGAACCAGGATTCCTTGGAGATTTGTCCCAGCTTTCCATCAGCACATCAGGGTGTGGCTGAAAAGATGGAAAAAGGACACATTGATCAATAAGGCCCCTTGTGGGCTCCTCTCTAGACACTCCTGTGGTTACTGTGGCGTTTAGGTCAAAATCCACCCATATCCATCAAAAGGGATTAAGTGGGAAGACATTTCTAAAGCAGTTGTCTGCTAGGACAGAAGATCCTGCAATACATCTTGATGAGATGTTCGAAATTGCACTTCAATGTGTTTAAAAAATCTCACTTGATTATATTATCACAGCTTGGCAGCCCAAGTGTCAAAAACTTCCTAAACATCAGGTGCTTTTTTTAGTGTTCCGAGCTTAATTCTTTCTATCGAGTCATACAATTGCATTTGGGAAAGTGTGCTCATATTATGGCTTTCAGAAACACCACCTGGTCCAGCTGGGGTCCCAGCTCAATCACCTCAAGATGCTCTTGTTTTATCACTGCTTTAAAGACAAAACACTCACATAGTCACAGGGCTCAAGTGTCAGACACTTCCCCTCTCCACACCCTGTGTACCAGCAGGACCTTATTCCCTCCTTCATCTCAAGTCTTCCAGTAAAACTTTATTCCTGGCATCAGCTCTTTTTCTCTGGCGGTGTTCATGAAATAGCCAGCAAAGAAACAGACACTGAAGCAGGCAAAAAGGATCCAGTGAGAGGCTTGGGACTGGGCAGTGTGTGTGTGTATTTTGTGTATTTATTTTCTTTCTCTTTCCCTTCTGGAAGGGAGAAGGTAAAAACCCCAAGAGCCCAGGGAAGACCTAGAAAGTAGCTGAGCCAAAAGCCGCACTGCTTACAAAACATGTCTACACTATACCTTTATCCTGAGATAATTTTTTCTCCTAACAGAGCAGAGCTCTCAGGGAGCACAAAGAGCAGAGCATCAGTCTTGCAGCAGAACCTGTCACCCTGAGTGTCCGTGTCCCAGAAGCCAGAAATCCCAGTGGTTCCTGCAGCATCTTGGATGCCACATGCCTTGGGAAATGGTACAATATGAAACATTATCATATGGGGCTGTGGGCCCTTGGGCTCATCCTCCTACACCCCTCTTATCTCTTTTCCCAGTGCTCTGTGCAGCAACTGAAATACTGACGGTCTCATGTGGTTTCTTCTTTCACTGTTGATGCAGATGCTGAGGACCTCTCCTGGGCAGAGACATCCTCCTGGGGCAGTTCTTCTGTATGAGCATCCTCAAAATAACATCTGGTGCCTACTCAAAGACAGCTGGGAGCGCTTGGGTGAGAGCTACACCCCACAGCCAGCACCAGAGCCGTCCCAGGACCTTCACAGGGATGTGAATCCCAGATGACAATGTTGAGTTGCCAAATATTGAAAAGCCCACAGTGGTTTCCAAGCTTGACCACCTCTCTCCTCCCCTGCTCACAAAGCAATACCATGGAAATCCAGGCAGCAATACAAAGTTTAATTACGCACTGAGCAGCTGCTGGTTGCCTGTTGAGTATGTTTCAGGTGTCTGAAAAGTTTCAGGTGTCTGAAAATGTGCTGGGGATGCCTCACAACGATGCTTAACCTTCACAGGGGAAGCATGGCCCCTGTTGTAGCCTCTGGCTGAGAGCTGAGTGATATTCCTGAAGGTGATGGTAAAGCCTGGGCTGGAGATGCCAGGTCACAGAGTAAGAACCATCCTTGGGTTCAGACACATGGGTGACACCTGGAGCCCACTGCGATGCTGTCTGACTGAGGATGCCTTGGGAGAGTACTTCAAAACTGGGACAAAATGTGCTTTTCAAAGCAGCCCTGCCTGTGGAGAGCGCTGGATGGCAAAGGACAGTGTGCTCAGCATGAGCCTGGGGTGGGTTTTGTGCTTGTTTGGGCTTTTCCCAGGGAATTTCTGCATGCAATAACAAGGATTTGATTTGCAGAAGCAAGAAGTATTCAGCACTTCAGTCTCTCACCCCACCCCATCACTGCTCGGGCAGGTTTCAGCAGTGCCTTGCCCATCTCCCTGGACCAGCCCTTTCTCTTCCCAGTCAGAGCCAGTGCTGCTGCTGTTGATGAAGACACATCTCCCAAGGCCGCCACCACCACCAAGGCTGCTGCCAGCCAAGACAAGGATTTACAGAGGAAACGTGAAGAAAAAGGAGCCATAAAAATACTCCCTCTTTTTTTCCTTTTTTCTTTCTTTCTCTATTGCATTGCAAGGGACTAAGCAGCTGACACCAGCCTGCTCTGCAGTGGTGTTTGCTGAAGGACACCTGAAAGTCTGCACCTCCAGTGAATTTACTTTGCCAGGGAACTTCCTCGTTTCCTGAAGCAACTGGGGATGGAAGCCAGAGAAATGGCAAAATAATTATTGACTACTCTTGTACTTTGGGCTTATTTCTTGCTGCTGAGGATGACCCAGGCCCAGGGAAAACAAATGAGGGAGGCAATTAGAAGAAGTCTGGTTTGGAACAACTGATTTTTATAGCAACCATGCCTGTGGGTGTATTTAAATAGTTCTGTTCTCAGGGATGAAAAAGCAAAATACCTGTAGAATGACAGAATTATAGAATCATACAGATTAAAAATATCCTTTCAAGATCATTGAGTCCAACAGCCAACCCAACACTGCCAAGTCCAGCACGAAACCATGTTCTTAAGTGCCACATCTACACATCTTTTAAATACCTCCAGGGATCATGACTCCACCACTTCCCTGGGCAGCCTCTGCCAATGCTTGTCAGACCTCAGCAAAGAACTTTTTCCTACTATCCAATCCAAACCTCCTCTGGCGCAACTTGAGGTTATTTCCTCTTGTCTTATCATTCGGGCAGCCTGAAAGCCCAAGGAAAGATAAAGGTGCTCCTGTTAAACACTTTCCTGGAAGATCAAAAGCACATCTGCCATGTGAGACAAAACTGACCCCTTCAGTTCATCTGTGCCTGGAAAAGGCTGGGGATGCCTGGGAAGGGCTGGGAGGGCTGGTGGCAGTGGCAGGATGTGCTGTGTCACTGCTGGCCCTGGTCCCAGGGCTTTGCTGGCATTGCACGGAGGAGCAGGCACGGCACTGCTGAGGCTGAATCACTTAACTCACCGTTAGCTGCTCAACAAGCCTTCGCTAAATGAGCCAACACTCGCAACTCCTTGTTCTCTGCTGGGACAGAAAGGTTTCCTTGCCTTCCCGACTGGAATCGTGCACTTGCAGGGTTAGAGGTAGGAAAGAAAATGGAAACTTGAAGTCCTTCTGGGAACTGCTTTGCTGTCTTCATCACTCTGGTCTCATGAACTGGCCTGGCAACAGCAATACTTCATCCAAGAAGGGCTGGCTGGTGATTTGCATCCTCCCACCACAGCTCTCCTCAGCAGCAAGCTCAGAAATTTCCTCCTTGGGGGTATTGCAAGCTGCTGACAACCAGTACTGGACTGAGAAGTAACTTTCCAACAGATGAACCTGAAATCCCTTAGTTATGCTCCCAGCACTGGGTATTTTGTTCCACTGGCTTGCTTGGGGGTCTGTGCTTCCCAGCCCTCCCTGCATGTACCACTGCTCCTGACATTCCCTCACAGCTTAGCTTAAGGAAACATGCCGTGGACACTCATCTCCTTCAGCCTGCTCCAGGCAGGCACACAGGGGTTTCGAGATGTCTTTGTGGCAGCCTGCCCTGCCGCTGCACGGAGTTTTTCAGGGGGAGGAGGGCGAGCTCTGCAGCCAACCTGAAATTGGCTGCTGGAGTCAGAAGAGTTGCAATCAAAGCCTACCCTGCATATTTTCATACTCAAATCAGTGCTCCAATATTGCTTTTATTTTCCAGCCTGATGTGTCACAGAGCTTTTATTAGAGCCCTGCCATACCCAAGGAGTACAAAGGTCTCCTCTGGCTCCATTTACATGAATACTCACAGGGTGTCTGTGGGCTTCTGTCCTGCCGAGAGCTATTCCTCCTCCAGCCCAACCTGGATAATTGTTGGCTTGTGCACACCCACTGCGTGAGCACACAAAAGCAGTTGCTGGTAGAACACAGCACTTTCTCCAGCAAAACTTTCTGGTAGAGAGCAAGTCTTAGACTAACCCTCGGCTAGGCACAGTAAATCACAGCCTGGAAGATGTAAGCAGGACATTTATACCCCATGGACCAACCCTGACAAAGAGCGTTACAACTATAGCCCACTACAGACTGCTCATAGCAAGCGCAGCAGCCTCCATAAAGGACACAAAATCTCTCTTCCCGAACCTTTGAAAGGCAGGCGTTAGAAAAGGGCACATGAGGAAAAAGTGGCAATTTACTGACAAGCTCTCAGGCAGGCAGGCCAGCAATATCAGAGACTCCAATTCGTCACTTAGAGAGAGCAGAGTATAATTCCTCTTGTAATCGAGATGGAAAGGCATGTGGCCTGGCCTAGCAGGGAAAAGGTTGACTCATATTAAGACCAACCCATTACCAAGTGTCAAGTGTTCCCTAAGATGGCTCAGACTCTAATTCGAGAAGTCACCTGGTGGCAGCGGGTCACCAGCTCCCTCTACAGACAATCAGGACACAGCCGGACCCCTGCAGAACTGCCATAACAGGCGCAGAACAACAAAGAGAGTCCCCTCAAACCGGAGCAGAATTTTCCTCCTCATCACCGGCAATAATCATCCCACTCGATGCCGAGTCCTTTGTTCTTCTCTGCAGGGAGAGATCCGTTCTGCTCCCCTATCCTGGTGTGGATGAAGAAATGGCTGCGATGGCATCAGCGCTCCCCAAGACAGACGGCAGCGTGTCTTTTGTTTCCTTCCAGCGAAACAAAGAGCGGGAGCAGTGCATGGAAACACAGGCGCCACCGGGCTGCAGGAAAAGTTCAGCAGCCCGGAACCAGGTGGCTGTTCGGAAACAAAGTGCCAAGACCGCTCACAGCAGCAATACTGCACAGTACAGCACACGCCGAGCGTGTCCCTGCCCGCCGGCATCCCACCAGCATCCCACAGCTCCGCCGGGCATGCGACCCAAGCCACACATCCATAGGTGACACATCCGTACGGTGACAAGGATGTAGCAGGGGGAAAACTCAAGCACAGGGGTGGCTGCGGGGTGGGAGGAACGGGCTAAGCAACAGCGACGCAGCATCAGGAGCGAGAAACTGCTGAATTTTCATCCCTGCCCCAACACCTCTTTGTTTCAGCATCTCCTGGCTGTGGGAGGTGGGATAAGGATGTATTGAGTGAGATGGGACTGCTAAAGGTACAAACATCTTTCTCAGAAGCCACTGGCAGGCAGAGCAGCTCCAGCCGCTCTCGGCTCCTACCTCCTTTTACCTGCGATGCAGGGAACTTATTGTCCAGAGAAACAGCATGCGTTTGGGTTTTTTGTCCTTTTGCCAGTACTACTATACTCTCTCTTACTTTTTACCTAATGAACATTTCGTGTTTTCTTTCTGAAATTTCTCAGTATTTGTAGGTGAGAGAAATCTGTTTCCCCCCGCTCCCACCCATACGAGGTACGTTCTTCCAAAGACAATTCAAATCACAGGCAGGGGGCAGGGTATGTGTAAAAGTGGGCAAGCTGTTCGCTCCTCACAATAATTAGAGAGTGTTTCGATGCCAAGGAAAAAGAAGAAAAGAGTTGCACCTGCCTGTGTTTCCCAACCCCCTCAGCGCCACGAGCCTGCCAGGGCACAGCTGGACAGCTCCTTCCTTCCCTGCTGCACTGACCAAAGTGAGTGGTCTGTGCGGGTGTGAAGGAGGATGCTGAGCCACACAATCCAACAGCCAGATATTCCTGATGTCGGGGAAAGCTGCACAAATATACATTATCTCCCAAACCTCTCACAGACAGGAGCTGTTCCCTCCTGGACACTGAGAACTCCTGGAAAACTTTGGAAGGGTCTCTTCTCTACACTGTCGTGCACTTTTGCTGTCACACAGTTCCCTTTACCTACAGGACCTGTTAACAAAAAATGCCACTATGTGGCTCCCGAAGCTGAAAACCCTCTATCATTCTGCTGCACACCAGGCACTCTGCTTTTCCATGTCACCCCAGCAATACACTTCAGCCAGGTCAGAGCACTGTGTTCACCTTGTGCTCACCTCATTCCCAGCACCACGGCAGCACACAAGGGACGAAGTGCCCTTTGTGACAGGCTTCTGTGCAAGGTGACCAGTGTTTGACCCCTTGCTGTGTCTGGGATGCAGGAGCTCATCAAACCCAAAGCATTCCAGAGATGCAATAGGGAAAAGTGGGTGGGAGAGGACAAAGCGAGAGAAAGGGTCCGTTTACCCAACTTCATGATTAAGTAATCTATAATTAATACAGCAGGGTCCCACCTTTGCTCTGTTCATGCCCATATGGGAAGCACAGCTGATGTGGGCAGCGATCTGTGAAAGGTCTGGTGCCCACAGGTATCAGAGGGCATGGATGCAGGACCCTCCTTCACCCCCTGGGTGCAGGGAACTCCTCTCCTGTGCCAGTTCCCTCCTGCACTACCATCTCCGAATGCTGTGTGGAACAAGCCGCTCGCTGTTCCTACAGAACTCATCTGACCCTCTTGCCGTCTCTGCTGCTGCACCGCTTGGCAGTACTTCCTTGGAGGAACTACAGCAACAAACTCAGATGCCAGGGTTTGGAGATAAGCAGCCAGCAAACAGCCAATTTCCATACAATGTACAGAAAAGAGAGGAGAAAAAAGACACAATACTGGGAATCCCTAATGAACCAGGGTGAAAAACAGGACAAGTAAGTAACAAAACAGAAGAGATTTTCAATAAGGGCACAGCAAGTTCTAGTGGGTAGATCTCGCAGATAGGCGAGGAGAGAGAAGAACAGAAGCCAGAAAAGGAGATGGGAAGAAAGCAAGGGGATCAGAGGAGCCTGTCCAATGGGGAGGATGCATCAGAGGCTTTTAATTTCCTTTATTATTATATAGCTAGTGCCAGCTCATTGCAGAGCAACAATTCATCTACCCTGGTAACCTACAGTCTGGTGCTGGATGTTTCTGGACAAGGCTACTGACCTTTAAGCACTTCTTGCCTGTGGCACTCAAAATAATATAACAATGAAACAATAAACAAACATCACTGCATTTCATTTATCACTTCATCAAGGTGTTTGTTTTGGTGTAACACAGTGGACAAAGCCACCTGGTCTCAAACAGAAAGACCTTTGTGTCATTTGGGCGCCCCAAGTGCACACCTCATTACTAAAATTATTTGGTTTTCCACATTTCTGTAGCAAGTTCCTCAAGTTAATGCAAACCCTCCTCTCCGCATTTGTTCCTCTCATCCCTTAAGTTTCCAAGCAGACCTCAGAGATGGGGTTTATGGTGTGGGGAGGGTGTTACTCTGCAGACTGAGGGGCTGCTTTAGCCCCTGCCACAGATGGCACCTGCAGGTAAACACTGACCATGACAGTGATCAGTAGGGGATAGTCATGAAGCCCCTAATGCATCCCACAGGGACACATCAGGGGGTTAAGCTCTCCCACCCTGCTCCAACACCCCCACCCAAATGGTCCCTGCTCAACCTCTCCCATCCCACAGACTGGTCCCTTATCCACCTGCAGACCGGTCTGTTATCCACCACTCCCATCAGCTGGTGCCCTCTCCACCACACCCATCTGGACCACCAGTGGCACCTAAGCTCCCTGGGCTGCAACTTGCCCCAGCATCCCTGTCCAGCAGACCACTCACACCAATATCCTGCTTAGGAACCTGCTCCATCCGTCCCTCAGCACCTGAGCACTGCCCGCGCCAAAATCCCTCTCTCCAGAGCAGGATCTGCTCCAACATTTCTAATCAGACTGGTACCCACTCCAGCATTCCTACTCAGACCTGTATCTGATCGAGCACCCCTGGACTGGTACCTCAGCCTCTCTAAAAACACCAGTACCCATTTCTAATGGGAGCTGTCCCTGCTCGAGCATCCCTGCCCGGACCGGTACCTCAGTGTCTGTAAAGGGAGTGGTACCTGCTCCAGCATCGCTGCCCAGACTGGTACCTCAGTGTCTGTATAGGGAGTGGTACCTGCTCCAGCATCCCAAACCGGACCGGTACCTCAGTGTCTGTAATGGGAGCAGTACCTGCTCTGGCATCCCTATCCGGACAGGTATCTCAGCATCCCTAAAGGGACCGGTACCTCGGCGTCTCTAACGGGGTAGGTACCCGCACCCCTGCCCGGCCCGGCGTGGCCGCCCCCCGGCCCCGTGCCCCATCCTGCCCGGCGGCGGGGCGGTCCCGCCCGGGGCTGCCACCGGCTCCGCGGAGCTGCGCTGGAGCGCAGCGCGCTCCCTTCCCACTTGGGCACGGCAAAAACCGGGAGAGCCGGAGACAAAGAAACTGTCCGGGCGCCCGCCCCCTCCGCCGCCGCCGCTGCCTCCTCCCCGGTCCCCAGCACCGCTCCGCTCCGCGCCCCTTCCTCCGCGCGGGGACGGGGGATTTACCCGCTCTCCTCCTCGATCTCCGAGATATCGGCGAAGATGAGGAAACCGACGAGCAGCGTGAGCAGCGCCAGCGTCCAGCCCCGGCACGGCAGCGGCATGGCTCCGGGGCTGGGCCGGGCTGGGCCGCTCCGCGCCGCTCCGCGGGGTGCGGAGCCCGGCGCCGCGTCCCGGCTCGGCGCCGCCGCCGCCCGGCGGGGCCGCTCCGCCCCTCGGCGCCCCCGGCCCGCCCCGCCGGCGCGGGGAGGGTGCGGAGGGGACGGGCGGGGAGGGGAGGGGGCGTTCGGGGCGGGCTCGGCCCCGCCGCCTCCCGCCGCTAAAGTTTGCGGGGAGGCCCCGCGGCCCGCGCGTCCCTCAGCGCCCCTCAGCGCCCGGGCCCGGGGGGCAGCGCGGGGCGCCGGGAGCTGCCGCCTCCCCCGGAGCTGCGAGCCCCCTGGAGCCCCTCGGAGCCCCCTCGGAGCGCCCTGCCAGCCCCTGCCAGCCCCTGCCAGCCGGCCGCGCTCCTCGCCGCCGTGCCGCCTCCTCCCCTGCGCCCACCGCGCGGTGTGGCGGGGTCGGTCCTGGCCGGGGAGGGGGTGGGCACCGCGCAGGCGGGGCGGCTTCTCCCCGAAAGGACAAAAACTGGGATAACATCAGACCGCGGGAACTCCCGCGCGCGGTGCGGCGGCTGCACCTTCTCCTCCCTTGCGAGGGACGGGCAATAACAGAGCTTTTGGCAAGGAAAACACTCCGTTAAAAAAAAGAAAAAAGAAAAAAAAAAAAAAAAAGAAGAAAAAGCTGAATAACTCATCACACCCAGTTCTATTACTATCAATTGCTATTTTAGCAACAATGATCCCTTGCACTCCTATAAATACTGACCGTCATAACCACACTGGTCCTGCCACGACTCTAAAATCCCGTTGGAGTTTGAGCAGGAAGAATTTATCTAAGCACAAACCGTGCAAGGAAGGTGTTCTGCTTCTGAGGTGCTTGGCTGCATCTCAGCCACACTGCAACCCCTGCAAGCATCCTCCTGCAGGCTATAGGCACCCTTGGGTTTTGTTATGGAGAGAAAAAGCTGCAGTTTCTACACAGAAAGTGTGTGAAAGCTTGGAAAAACAAAGAAGTGCTGGCTGGACCAAAGAACAGCCAAAAACTCACCAAGAGGTGCTTCCCTATATCCCTGTTATCTGTTAGTCCAGTGACAGACCTGGAGAAGAGAGGTTGGCTGTGACAGGGTTTAGGCAAGGCCAGCCTGGCAGAGCATCACCAAACCCAAGCACAACTCTTTCAGACCAGAAAGTTGCTGAAAATCAGAATATCTGGTGATATATGCACTGCCGAGCTGGAGAGGGGCGCGATGGATTTATAATGCAGCAGAGAGAAGCAGCACAGATGTGTTGAGAGCGAGAGATACTAATTGCTTACATATTTAAAACAGCATCTTTAGTCTGAATGGGAGACACCATTAAGCAAAACAGAGCTATTAACTGGGGCCACTTGGAAAGCTGCCATTTTCCCTTCTGTGCACGGCTTTTTGCATCAATTCAGAAGTACAGTGTGATATACTGTCAATGTTGTGTGATTCCTGCCGAGGTGCCTTGCACCAGGATAAACCTGTCCATATGTACAGGGATGCCTAACGCCAGTGTTGTGTATGGGAAGGCACACTCAGCACAAGACTTTTCTCTTTATCTGGATTAAATGGTGGAAGGAGCATGTTATGGCCGATGTGTTTTCCTGGGGATTCTGAAACTCTTGTAGAAAGAGGAGGCAAACAAATCACCATTACGTTTATGGGTTAAAAATACAACACAGGTGAGTCTGGTGCAATTATACCATAGTATATATGGCAAATTTACACTCCAGTATACAGCTTTCATAATAGAGCATATTCAGGACCCTGGGGAGGAAGTGATTTTAGGTGGCGTAAGTAGCCCCGTAATTTACCTTCTGCATAAATCTGAGAAAAGCCTCATTTTCCTTCTGTTTTATTCATCTTGGACTCCTTTTGCCCAGCCTGTTCTGGAGTTTCACAGCCGTGTGACTGGCCTGAGGATGAGGAAACAGGCTTTGAGGTGACCTTGCTGGTGCAGGGACTGACATTGGGGTTTCCCGAGATGCAGCGGGGCAGAGCACCAGTCCCCTGTGATTCGGGAGCACCACACCGCAGCTGGCTTCTCCTCGTACGCATCCTCGAGAATACAGATGGAGATATCTGCTCCTGCATCTTTTTCAGCTCCATCCCAGGTGGTGTTTCAGCCTCTTTTGTCTGATCTTTGTGTTTCAGTTGCCAATCACAGTGGCGATGTGCAAGAACAGAGATCTCGATGGAGGCTGAGCAATATGTGGGGGATTGTTCAGTGTGTGGTGGGAGTTGGTTTGCCTGGACAAGGACTCTCAGGGACAGGGACATCCTGTCTGGTGAGATGCTTCTTCTGCTGAGGAGTAGCTTGTCTTAAAAGACATGCTGGGATTTGGCTCTGCTCCTGTGTAAGTCAATGGAAATGCTGCTCTTAACTGAAATGGAAAAAAAAATCCTCCTTGCAGGGCGAGCTGAGAGTTAAGCTTGATGCCCTTCACTGGAGAGTTTCATTGCTAGGGGCTCACACAAAGAGCTCTGTGAATCCTCTACTTGGTGTCATCTGTTGCTTTATTCCTCTGAAAGATGTAGGTCAAAGAAAAGGTCATTCTTCAGCTGATTGGGCTTCAGGCACGGTGACCAGGACCTTGAAGTGCAGCTGGTTTGAGGTGAGGAGGCAGCAAGCTGGATAGAAGATGCAGGAACAGTGCAGCTTGCTGAATTATTTTGTAATCAATTAACGAGGCTGTATAACACCACCAAGTGTGACTCTGCGACGAAAACCTCGAGATCTTGTTGCACTGCTGAGGGCTAAGTTCTGCACGGTCAGGAGTCTTACTGCAGTGATAAAAGGAAATTAATATAATAAGACTGACTACAGAGAGGACAGTTTACTCTGCATTCACTCCAAGTCCATCCTTTACAGCATCCTGGCCAGATTTGGGGGAGGAACAGATAATGCACTCTGATAATGCACCAGTTTCATGCATTGCTCATTATCCTGAAGAACTGCAGACTGCTTTGGAGGAATTGCCATAGTTCCTCAAGTGTTAGTCATCCTGCACATTCAATTCACCATGAATCTTTACATGATTCAGCTTAAACAGGTGCATAAATGTTGCAGGATTGGATCCATAAGCATCCACAGCCTCAATTTTATGTCTCATTTGTAAGATGGGTTGCAGGAAGATGAGAGAAAACTGTCGCAAATAGACTGTTGTGGTAAAGTAATATGTTCTAAAACAGAATAAAAGCTGATTATATCTTCTAGTTCCTAATAATTTGAGGAAGTAATTCTGTATCCAGAACATTTGCAGTAAATACAATAAGGTCTACTTAAAAAAAAATAAAATCTTAGCATAACAGCTAAAGTAACTGCACCAGAACAATATTGCATTTTCTGCTTTGTAAGGAGAAGAGAAAAGAAATGGCATTTTTACATTTTCTTTTGACCTTTGAGAAATATTAGGAATATGTAATAGCCGCACTCACCGGCAATAGCTCAGAGAATTCAGAGAATAAGAGTTAAACACCTGGGGACATTTACAAACAACTGGCAGAGAGGTGATGAATTCAAGATGTGGGCATGAAAGGCACAGATACACAGAGAGGGCAAAAATAATACATATTTAAAATGCTTTTAATCTATGTGAGAAGCATCATTGGGGTGGGTAGTGACTCCTGAAAAGGCAAAGGAGGGGCAGGGAGGATGACCCATGAGGTCCCTGCTACGCCGTGGCAAATGCTAAGACCTGGTGCAGCGAGAGGTCTCAGAGGACCTTTCCCCATCAAATCCGTAATGCTGTAAAGCACACATAACCTTTATCGTATCTGCCAGCCAAAATGAGCAAAGTTTACAGCCCGTTTTATACAGCTGAGCACTGCTGTGATGTGATGAACAGGCACGGGAGCAGGAGCCTGTGTTACCCAGGGTTGTCGTGTTCCATTGCCTCACTACTGACACCCAACCTGCCTCTCTGCTTTCCACAGCCAAACCCTCCCACGAAACAGAGGTGACTCCCAGGGGCGTGGAGTATCTTTTCCTCCCCAGTAGGTTCACTGGCAGGAAGGAAGGATGCTGATTCAGTAGGTTTGATGCCCTTTATCTTCTCCTGAATGCTCTTGCTGCTGTCTGTGCTGAGGAAGGGATTGGAGAGCACCACCCCAGCAGCTCTGCTCATGGATGGAGGATGCTGGTAATGACCCAGCAGCTTCCAGAGCCTCCACTCTCCTCACCTGGCTTTGTCTGCCCTTGGCTAAATGTTTTCCAGCTCGATCCTGAAAGTGGCTAGGTCCACTACTGAATGCATTCACCTGGCTCCCGGAGGAGCTCCCAGACGCTGGACAGGCTGTTTATCCCAGGTGGGGGAATATGAATAGGGTTGGTTTTTTTATCAGCAGAGAGCACTGAGATGCAGTCCAAGCAGAGGAATTTAGACCTGTCCTAAAGTCGTGAGTCTGAATTTTGCCCCATGACAGGGGCCCATAACTTTCTGTGGTCCATCCCCTATTGAGATGGGTAAAGAAGCATCCCTGCTCCTCATCTTCTAGACAGGAAAGGAGAGCCTTTACTTCCTTGGATAAAGAGCCAAAACCCTCCTGATTTCCCCTTTTCAAGGATTTTTGGAAGGAAGATGGACCAAGTCTGTCATCTTCTTTGTACCCAGAGTGGTGTAGCAGCAATAAGAAAGCTTTGTTGGTTCACAAGAAAAGGAGAAGAAAATTAAACTGTATTAATTTCAAGCTCTATTAGGATTTTAAGAAAGTAAAATCAATAGAAAAGGATGGACTCAGTAGGGAACGTGACCTTATTTTCCCAGTGTCTGAAGGGGAAGTGCACACAATAGAGAGATAAAAATACATCTATAAAACCAGATCAGTTTCTTTGATGTTGGAGAAAAGAAGTTAAAATGCTTATGTGAACTTGCATCACTTGACTGGCATTTAGGAGAAGTGTCTTAAAGATAAAAAGAGCAAAACTGAAAAACCCAACCCTAAATCCATAATAAAATCCCCAAACCCCACCCCATCCATTAGTCCTTTCTATTTCTTTCTCTCCTGCCCTAAATTGTAAAAATGGTCTGATCCATGCAATATTTCATCAAATATGACTCGCCATTGTCAGAGCAAAATGTTTGATAAAAAACAAGAATGATCTTCCTTTTCTTTTTGGTCAGATAAGCCGGTTTGGATTAATAAAAATGCCACATTCACAATGATATCGATAATTTGCATGTGAAAAGCCTTCCACCTGGTAATGAAAACAATTTTTCAGTTTTGCCACCACTAGTCAGGAGAGATAAGGTCTGCCATCCTCCCCCTTGCAATTAACCACAGACACACAAAAAAGGGAAAAGGGAGAAAAAAGGGAAAAGGCAGAATATGTGTGACAATTGCAAATTGCCTGTTACCTGAACCCGATGCCAAGGAATTGATATTTCCACCTGCAGCTGCACAGCTGGCTCTCTCCTACAGCCTGGCACTGTGTGCCTGCCAAGCTGGGCACCTCCAGGCTGGGAAGACAGAGCTGGGAATGTGTTTGTATTAAATTTGTGTGCTGTATTAATGGCATTTAGGGGTGAAAAGCCCACCCTAAATGAGTTTGCACCCTGCCTTTATGGTTAGCAAGCCACAGGGTGGCAGTGCTGTGTGTGCTCGGGTGTTTAAATACACACACATAACGGGGGGCCCCTTTTCTGGAGGGGTGTTTTGAACATGGGGATGTTTTGCTCATTCTGTGAAGCCACTGTGATGCCCACGGCAGAAGGCAGAAGAAAGGACTGAAAGATATTTCAGCTTTGAAGAGTGTGGAAAATTGCTGTATCTCCATGGACCTGCGCAGCCAAGGAGGTGTGAGTGCCCAAATGTCACTCCTGGGTTGGCATTCCAGACTATCCAAGCTGTCCCAGCCTTCCCTTCAAACATTTCCTTGCAGTGTTTGTCTTGCATGGTGACCAGAGGAACAAAGAAGCCTTTTGCTGATAGTCCTGAAACAGAAAAAACTCCTCCCTGTTCCCTGCTTCTACCCTAACCCACATGCTTCACCCTTTTTTCCCATCTCATAGAGAAATAATTAGCCCAGCAAGGTCGTGTTTTCAGTGACTCAGAAGATGTCCACATTCTTGGTGTGTATGAAGGATGCACATTTCCTGCACACAGCCAGCAATAATTTGAATTTAACAACACATCCCCCTGAGATAATTCCAAACTGATAACGTAATTCTCACTAATAATTGTGGATTTGAAGTGGCTGATAAACAGATATAGGGTTCAGATGCCAAACTGAGACCTCAGTGAGTTCTGAATTTTTGTCTTTTATCTCCGATTAAAGCTGTTAAGCTGTGGCATTTCTTTCAGGTCTGTTTCTGCAGCACCTCCAGCACGGTATTTCTGCATTTCATGGCCCTCGAAGCACAGGTCATATTTGACTCTGGTTTTGACCTGTTTCAGGCTGGCAGGTTTGATTAGTCTTGTCCTATACTTGACAGAAAACCAATTATTCTCTCCAGCCATGTTGAGGAGGAAAATCTACCTAGTTTGGATAAACAATCTTACATGTAGGATGAAGGAACAAGCTGTGTATGGGCACTGCAAGCTGTGGGAGGGGGTTTCTTGCAAAAATAATTTGAGATTTCAGATTGTTCCCACCTGTGAGAAGTCAGAGTGAAAAAGAGGGCTGGAGATGACAACACAGCAATAGATAAAGAAGGGGAAATCTTTATAAGCCTCCTTTGGGCCATCCCAGCACTGTTAACCACTCAAAAATCCATCACCTTAGTGACGAGCACACCTGAGAAAACCTGCAAGAAGGTTCTCTTGCTTTTTCCTGGCCTTCTTAGGGTGCTTTGGAAAATTTTGATTGAAATATTTGCAAAATGTGCAGGTTACAACAGCAATTAAAGCAACCAAAAAAAGAAAAGGAAAAAAAATTCACACGCACACATGGTCCTTTGCAAATGAGAACTTTTCTGCCAGGAAAACACGAGATCTGACAATATGTTCCATTTAGAAAAGATGACAAAACCTAAAAGGGTAACATTAAGAATTGAACTTTTTCTTCTCTCCACCTCTTGCTAACAGCTAAAAAACTGCTGTGCAAAAGGCCTTTAATGTGAAGCCTCATTTCAGCTCTAGAAAGTCACTTGATTTCTGTAACTACAGTGACTGTCGTTCTGCACCCCATCAATAATAAATGCTTTTTTTTTCTTCTCTTTTCTGCTAATATTTCTCATTCTTCATGTCCTTTGTGGTGGGCAGAGCTGCCAAGGGAATTGCTTAGGCTTTGGAATAAAGGGAATTTTGCAGGAGTAAAGTAGGGCGAAAGGTTTTCCCCTGAAGAGCTGTAGCCAGAAGGTGCAGGGAGAGCAGGGCCATGTTAGGTCCTCCTGGGAAGGAAGAATGGAATTTCTTGGCTAGAGCTCACCTCTTGGTGGCCAACACCAAGGAAAAATCACTTATATTGATCCACAAAACCCCTAAGGAATTGCAGACACCCCAATCACATTAGGAGCAGCCAGGACAGGATATTTTCATGACCATACCTCCCTTCTGGATTCCAAAATTGAATTTTTGAATACCTGATCCTGGCCGTGCAGCACCACACGCTCGAAAAGCCGTCTCTTTGGGAATCTGATTTGTCAGCTCAGCGAGCACGTTCCCTGGGAGGGAAAACTTTAGTGCAGCTCGTGCCAAAATGTGATTTTTACTCTGATCTGGGATCATTAGTGTCCTTTGTGTTGAGGAATATGAATGATCTGCTGCCAGATCACACCTAGCACAGAGCACCCGCAGGAGGGGGGTGCCTCTGACACTCCATTACAGGTTTAAGTGCTCTGTACAAACGTAGAAGGAGGAAGGAGAGAGAAAAAGAGCCAGTGCGGGGGAGAGAGACCACAGGCATGTAGCAGCCTCCCTGACCTAGTGATTTATTTATGGCAGTCCTAGAGGGGAAGAAGCCATGCAAAGATCATGAGCCTGCATGCTGCAGTAAGTGGTGGATATGTGCTGGCATATATTTAGCAAGGAAAAGTACAAGGCACAAAATCTACAGAGGATGGGGAAATGCTTCCACTCCTTGCAAGGTTTTTAATGATTCGAGTCAAGCAGAGGGAGAGGTTTATTTGGAGGAACACGAAAGATTTCCCTTGCTTCTTCTTATAAATAAATTACAGGGAGATTCCTGGGTTTGCTTCCTTGAAAGCCAGGGTGTTTCCTCTCCCAGCACACAGCTCACCTTGCATCACTCTTGGGCTGGCCAGCAACTCCAAGGGCCTCTGCAGGGAATTTTGGATGCTTATAGGTCTGCAAGAGAAAAGGCTCTGGGATGAGATGCCTGAGAGAGGGATTTCACTGTGAGCTGCTGTCCCCGGGGTAGGTGAACAACAAAAGGAGCATTGCAGGGAATAGGCCTCCAATACAGCACAAAAAAAGCAGAATCTGTGTCAGCTGAAACCAGTTGCAATGTTCATTGGCCTGACAAATACCTGCTCTGGCAGATGGGAAGGTTTCTAACGTGCAGGATCACACGAGGGGACTGCACAAAGGTTTATTCTGCACTCACTGATGCTGCCTGGTGCCGAGGCCCTGCAACCCTGGGGAAAAGCCCTTCACTGTGGCCACCATAAATAGAGGTTATCAGAGGTTCTCCTTCACACTGGAGTGAACCCTGATTCCAGCAGGATGGTGCAGTCAGCAGTGGGACTGGAGCAGCATAGCAGGGGCTGCACTGTGCGTGGGGAGAGCATGAGGTGTTTGGTGGCACTCATCAGACCCTGCACAACACAAAGTATTAAGCCCTAAATGAGAACACAGTGTCACTTTAGAGCTCTTGACTCTGTTGTCTGAATTAGACCTCATCGGAAACAGGATCTTAAATAAAACCCCTTTGGTTTCTGAATTTAGCTCCTGCTTCAGCTTTGGGGATTTCAGAACCATGGTGGCCTGAGCTCCTGGAGATCTGTGGGGACACAGAACACCAAGTGTCCCAGCTGCCTCTGCTGCTGTGTAAAGCTGAGGGTCTGACAACTTGAGGAAGGCTCAGAACCACCACTGGCTCAGAACTATCCTGAGCAGGACCAGGAGCTGGACTTTGATGATCCCTGTGGGTTCCTCCCAGCTCAGCATATTCTATGATTCCATCAGCATTGACTTGATTTGAGGAGCTGGATTTGATTACTCCAGGAGTGGACTTAACGCTTGGACTTGCATCTCAATCAAACTTGTCTGTCATTCATGGATTCTAGTGGAAAAAAATAATCTCCGTTTATATATGGGAATATAACAATCAATCAAACTTTATAGCTCCTGTTTCCGTTCTAGCAGCTTATAACCACATAATAAAAGCATATAATGAAAACATCATAAAAACACACAGTAAAAACACATTCACCATGCAAGTATTGCCATCTTAGCACATCCTGGATAGAAATGCTGGAGAGTTCTTGAGGCTTCTGGTAGGTACTAATAGCCTCCATAACACTACATCACACTCACCTTTCCCACTTCAGGAGTGCTATTTAAACAACAGTGGTTATGGAAGATGCACGTAAATGTTTGGATTCAGCAAATTAAGAACATGAAAGATCTCCAGAAGAGTTTTGCCTTCCTGGCTTTACAAAGTTAGTTAGAAAATTTTATGAGAAAAGCCTCTTCAGCTGCTTTTGTTGTATTATAGCTTTCACTGGAAAAGCTGCATGAGGTGGGTGTTGCATTAACACCTTTCTTCCCTGTGGTTTAAATTAAAGTTCATCTTCACAGGCAGTCCTCTGCTTCACTGAAGGATGCAAACAGCTTGTTCTGCCTCCCTGTTCTTGCTTCATTTGCCTGACACTTTTCCATAAATCCTTGCTCTAGCAGAGCATGCTTTGCTCACTGTGGAGCAACCAACACCCTGATCCTCCATCAGGGGGATGATTCTGTACCCTGATAAAAGATATTGGTCCCTGCTAACTCTGCTTTGCACCCAAACTGCTGTGATTCCTCTCAGCTAGCTCTCAGTGTGGCACTGAGATGCCAGTGGCAGGGCAGCAGCACTCTTGGAATTCTTTTCCCACCCCATGTAGCAGCGACTCCTTTATCTGGGGAAAGTTGCTGAGGTCAAAGCCTTGTGTGGCTGGACACTGAACTTGCCCACTTGTCCCCCCATGTATTTTCCAAATTTCTCACATAGTTATTTCAGTCAGTGAGTAAACCAGAAATTAGTCATCAATCCTATCAGTGGCTTTCTCCTCCACTTCAATAGTGCCAGAATAGTCACCTCTCACTTTAATAAGAGCCTCTTGAAATCTTCTCACTTTCAAAGACTTTCATTTCGGTTTGAAGCCAGCATTAGAGTGACACTGTGGACCTAATGGCTCAGCTACAGGTTGATTTTTGTATTTCTTTTTTTAAAGCCGCAGATGTTACCGTAATATCTGAGATGACTGAACCTGTTTATCTTAGAGATTAAAGGCAATATAGTTCCCAGTTTTTCCCAGCTGCTGATTTGTGTCTTAGGGAAGCACTTTGTACTCACATGGCTTTGCTTTTTTCTTCCATTACTTCCCTCTTCTTTGTTTGCTTGACACTTTCATGCAGAGAAAGGGGAGAAACCTAAACTGGGCAAATGTGATTTGATCACAGAGCTGGTGGGGAGCAGGTACAGTCAATCTCACTGCCATGAGCTCTCCTGTGTGCAATCAGCCGGAGCTTGTTTGGGGAGAGCCCCCTGAAACGATGCCGAGCAAAGATGCCAGTCTAGAGCCAGGGATACCTTTGCATGGACCCTGTATCCGGTGCAGTGTGTCAATATTCCCTGCTATGGTTTGCCGATGTGTTAAAGCTGGAGGTTGGTTTACCAAAATCTGCAGATTGATTCAGCCGCAGAGCAGAAATTCCTGACCCGAGTCCTTCGGTTCCTCTCATGAAACACAAAACCCCCATCAGAGGTTTATTTTTTTTTTCCCCAAGTTCTCAGCCTCTTCAGAGACACACTAAATTAACCTGAACTCCCTTGGCTTCCCTTAATCTTACAAAAACGCGAGATGCAAAGTAACTGCGTTACAGATGAAGGCAGCAAAGCTGCCCCCCCCTTACCCCAGCTCAGAAGTTGGTCCCTGGGATTTTAACTGTTCCTTTATCTACTGAAAAGGAATGTTGAAAAGTTTAATTGGCATGTAATGAGATAACTATAACAAGTTAATTAGTTCTCAATTAAATTGCGTTTACCATACGTTCTGAATATGTTGTTAGCAATTAACGACACCTAATGAACTTGCAATAGCGACTGAGTTTACAGCGATAAGGGAAATAATAATAATAATGCTCACACGTGGTTTCATAGAGCATTAGAAGCAACAAATGACTTAATAAGTATGTGGTTAAATCATCATATCTTGTGCAGCCACTGGAAGGGAAACATCCAGGAAATTTATTCTGGCACATCTAGCAGGGTCTGGGAGGAAACAATTGGCTTTCAGGATAGGTCATCTTGGGGAAAAAAATTCTCTGAGAGCTGTAGGAGAACTGCAGAGGAAAAGGGGAAGCAGAGCTGCAGGATGAGGTGACCCAGTTTAGATATAAGGAAACATGACAACAAGTCCAGGTTGGACAGGGCTTTGAGCAACCTGGTCTAGTGAAAGGTGTCCCTGACCATGGCAGGGGAGCTGGAATGAGATAATCTTTAAGGTCCTTTCCAACCCAAACCCTTCTGTGATACTGTGATGATTTTATGATGAAGAGAGAGCATAGCAAACAATTGGGATAAGGTGGAAACCCCTGTGGATGAGAGAAAAGGGTTAAATTCTTTTCCAAGATCACTTAAGCAGGTGAGTATACGGAGAGCAATTTGTCTCTGTGCTGCCAGTTAACCTCCCCTTAATGCTTTGTGCCATTAGAGTGTCACACTGAACAGGCATTAGAAGGAAAAAAACCTTACAAAGTAATTTACATTTTAATGAATTTTTAATTGAACCAAAATCTGTTGTTTCTGTTTAAAGATGCAGTGTTGACTTTGTGGTCTGTGCTGCTGAGAGCCAAGTGGGATCTTAATGTGATAAAAACAATGATAACGCTAAGCTTAATTAGTTTTGAAAGCATCCCTGGTAAAGTTGGGAATAAAAACGTTACCTTCCCACATGGAAATCACGCAGCCAGGCTAGGGAGAGTCTGGACCACATGGCCAGTGTGACTGCCGTGAAGCAAGAGCCAGGGCTGCTGCTTCTTGCTTGTGAGAAGCTCAGCCTATGGCCTGAGTTGGTTTAGAGACACAAACCTGACATGGTAACTTTAGCTCCATCTTCTCCTGCCATTAGATCCAGCTCTAATGACTGGCAGGACCTGCTGGGGTTTCTCTAATCACTTTCCCCTTCATAACAGGGTGTATCAAAATGCCAAAGCCTGGCAATCACCATTTCCATGGCTGGGACTTGGAGGCGTGGGCTCTCGTGCCCTTCACCATCCTGGAGCATGTCTCCAGCAAAATAAACATATCCTCCTCTCTGCATCCAGCCTGCCTAGAGCTTGGAGAAAAGAGAACTCACTGCACTCGGATTGAACAAAAAATGCTCTCTGGTGTTGAGGTGCGTGCACTTGCTTGCTCTCTGGAGTACCTGTAATCCTGATGCAGACATTATAAGGCATTTTGTTGTGTTTTTAGTGTCTTGTACAGGGTGATTTGCCAAGCTGACCGTGGTACACACATACCCAAGGAGCTCAGTGAAATGGCAGCACAAAGCAGCTTTTTAACACCAGTTGCACATCCTCTACTTTCATCTTTCCTCTGGCTGCATCTGCTCCTGGGAGGATTGCTCTGTTCATAACATGCTCACAGTTTCGCATAATTAAACCTGGGTTTTTATTAGTTATCATTTATTAGGTTATTGTTGATTCGGTTGTAGCATGAGCATAAGCTGAATACACCCCTCACCTCCACAGAGAGCCCGGGCATCTGACACTCTAACGAGCCCAAATAAAATCACAGCAATTGAAAACAAGCTATGGCAGCAGGTTTCAAAACCCGTTAAAATCACTTTGTGAGCTTTCTCTTCAATATCCTGCTGCTACCTACCAGGTCCTGCATTTTGCAGCAATTTGCTCCACTCTTGCTCTGTTATGACACTGAATTTATACTTCACAGGAGTCCCTAGCCTCAATGCTCAACTTTGACCTTTACATTATATACCATGTTATTTTTGGCTTTTAAAAGTAAGGGTTCCCTTGACCAATTTATTTCATACCTCCTCCTGCTACCCTGGGCAGTGATTTGGTTCCCTGTTAGCATGGGCTGGCAGTATATTCCTTTCTAAAGCGAGCAAGTTTGTCATTAAAAATGTCTTTGCATGCATAGTGGGTGCAGAACAGTTAAGACAGAGCCCTTGCACCTCATCACACTCCTCAAAGTCTCCTTATTTCCAGTTGGAAGCAAGGAACTTTTCACTGCTACATCAATTTTTTCAACTGCTGCTGCTTTCTCCTTCAGAGGCAATAAACTCCAAACTCACTTTCCCTACTTTGCTTCTGTATTTGAGCTGCTTCTCTCTGGAGCTGCTTCTCTCTGTCTGAACAGAGGGAGCCACAGCATTGCTCACACTGCCTTGGCTTGGGAAATTATTCCTGCCTGCCCTTCTGTGCTTTGGAACAGCAGGAGCTGTCAGCACAGGCTGCTGTTGCTGGGTGTGAGCAGCACAATGGTCCAGGAATAGCCCTTGGTCCTGACAGGGCACAATCCCAGAATAGCTGGGATGTTAGGAAGTTAGTAGAAGGGGAGAGAAGTCACTGATGATTTTGACTTTCAAGCAGGGACACCAGGACTCCCAAAGCCACACGTACTGAGAGAGGTGAGGAACTGAGCACAGGACTCAGCAGCTCTTGCCTTTGCACATCCCCGTGGGGATTCACCTGCCGGGGAGGTGATCAGGAGCCCTCTGGGCAGGTGGGGTGCTCATACATGGTACCCCCAAGAGCAGCTCTGGAAGGGGTCAGTGTTTCCAGTGCGTTGTGGTCTCTCTAAACTCTTTTTTTTTTCATCTTGGTCACTGAGCATGAGCAGTCCCAGAGCTGGAAGGCTGGGTGCAAACCCTGTTAGCAGGGCTGGGAAGCTCTCAGGGGAGAGAGAGAGATGGAGAAAAGGTCTTTTTACTTGTCTTTCTGCTGTGCTTGTACAGGAACCGTCACTCTCTAGCCCATAGGAACAAACTGTCTTGAAATCCAGGAAACAGCTGCTAAATGACAAGAGATGTCTTTGCATTTATACGGTGATCATTCTAGGAGTGTGTGAAATCGGCTCCTGCAGATAAGCTCCAAGTGTGGGAGGATGCCACATCGTTTTGCTTCTTCCTTCAGAGAG
Source organism: Acanthiza pusilla (assembly GCA_036630365.1). Taxonomy (NCBI): domain Eukaryota; kingdom Metazoa; phylum Chordata; class Aves; order Passeriformes; family Acanthizidae; genus Acanthiza; species Acanthiza pusilla. Next base: position 14,425,173 of record JAXCHO010000004.1, on the reverse strand, counting down.
GGTCTTTCAACAAGTTGTGCCCTCTCCTCTCCTCTCCTCTCCTCTCCTCTCCTCTCCTCTCCTCTCCTCTCCTCTCCTCTCCTCTCCTCTCCTCTCCTCTCCTCTCCTCTCCTCTCCTCTCCTCTCCTCTCCTCTCCTCTCCTCTCCTCTCCTCTCCTCTCCTCTCCTCTCCTCTCCTCTCCTCTCCTCTCCTCTCCTCTCCTCTCCTCTCCTCTCCTCTCCTCTCCTCTCCTCTCCTCTCCTCTCCTCTCCTCTCCTCTCTCTCCCTTGCTGTTGCTGTGGGAATTTAAATGTCAATTGAACCACTTTCGATTTTGCCCTGACAGTTGCAGGCACTTGGGGCCATCTGGAGATGCTGTGGCCCCAAGTGATGGACCAGGCCAAGGGACCAGTGTCTCCCTCTCGGATGAGCCTCAGTGTGTGCCTGGCAGGTCCTGGTGAGTGCCACAGCAGTGTCTCTGCTTTTGTGATAAGCTGAAAAATAAATTATATTAAAAAAAAAAAAAAAGGGCAAAAAAAGAAAGCAAAAGAAAAAGCTGTCTAATTGCCTTTTTGCATATTTAGGTGACTATGGCCCAGCTCTACAGAAAAGGCTTTTTGAAGTAAAGCATCTCTTCGAGATTATTTTTTTACCATAGCTTTATGTAAAATCTCTCTGCTTCTCCCCTACAGTTGAATCAGATCATTGATCTTAGGCACAAGCCTTGCCTCTCCCTTTTCACCTGCTCCTGCCTCTGTTCCACATAGCCTGGTAATGATTCTGAGATACAAAAGCTCACTGCCTTTTTCATAATGAGTCCACTTCTGTCACAAAGCCTAATTTTGGGTACCTGGATGGAAAATATTGTCCAGATCCCATTTATGAAAATGTCTTTACTTCTGAAAGAAGGATGATTTTGCAGTTCTGTTTAGGAAAAATGAGGACAACAAAGGTAATTTAGTGAAGGAGGGCCTAGAAAAGGTCTATTCCACATGCTGCAGGCCACAAAACACTTTCCATCTTCTTTATCTAACTTAATGTCCACAGGAAAGAATAAGCTCACAATGCACTCCCACCCTCAGCATGTCTGGGAGAGAAAGGCACCTGAAAGATGTGTTTATGTGAATGTTGCTGTGGTGCTTTAGGGTGTTGCCTCCTCCTCAGAAGGGCACAAGGAGCTGGACCTCAGTGGCACCCAGGCAGGCTCTCCATCCTTCTTCAAAGCCACCGTGGCCGTGTGTGAGAGACAGACCTGTTGCAGAAGAGGCTGAGGTGCTGAGCTTTGGCAAATAGGCAGCAAAACAGCCAAAGGCTGTAATTTCTTAAGCTGCTGCAGCAGGAATTCACCTGGCAATGCTCTGTAACCGAGGTCCGAGTGAGTGTGTGGCTGTACACCAGCAAGGCTTAGGTCAATTGTGATAATTTTGTTCCCCAGCTCTGTAATGTGGTTAGGCATAAAAACGCTGTCTTTCTAAGTGGATTGGCATAATTGACACAAGCAGACATCAAAAATTCCTAGGAGACTATGAGTATGATCTTCTTTGAATGCAAATAGTTCCTAGCAAAACAGCCCTGACTCTGGTTAGGCCTAATGCAAATTAATAAGCAAAATAAATTATATAATGGATGGAAGAACTTGAAAAAAACATTTCACCCAAGAAAGCAGAAGTGATTTTTCAATAGCACACTTTCCAGGTTTTCACCAGGCTTCAGCTGCTTTTTGAATAATGAAAGAGATGAACAAGTGAAATACATAACGCTTACACCACAATCCTAATTGAAACACATTATGGTCAAACAGGGCATGTTCTACAGAGGCGGAGATCAGTGTGATAAAACCAGGAACAAGATGGAATAGTGCTTCAGAAGTGTTTAAAAGCTCTTCCCATTCCACAGGAGTGGCTCACATTTGCAAAACATTTATTCAAGTCTCAGTTGAAAATAAATCCTTGAACGTAGCTATGCTACTGAGAGGTTGCAGAGTGGCAGTGGCCTCTTTAATCATTGTCCCATTCAAGCCCTAATCAGGGCAGCATATGCAGGAACGAGTGGTAGGAGCAGAGAATTCACCTCCTCAGCAGGGTGAGATTGTCTCTGTGTCTTCTTTCTAATTAGAAGCTCTATTCAAATGTTAATCAGCAACACCATGATTAAGGAGGATTAAAGAGAACACTTGGCCATCACTTCACTGATGTGGCTAAAGAGGTTTTTTTTCTTTCTTGCAACAAATAAGGGCATTCTGCTCCTGGTGAAAGTCAGCGTGGTTTGACTTCGAGGATGCCACCCCTACTCCAGGATGCTCCTGTGATGAAGGGCAGTTTTTACTTCCAAGACCTTCTGAGCCACACTGGTCCTTGGTAAACACTGCTGATGTGTGAAGAGTGATGAGGGACTCACCCACCACAGCTGAGAGGAATTTGGGAAGACAAAGATGGCCTGAGAGAAGGTCACAGGAATAATCTCTCTGCTCCTCTGACATTAGCTTTGAGCTCTCTCCTCGGTTATTCTGGTGCTGTAGTACCCTCCTTATCCCACCTTCTCTGCCAATATAGGCTCCTAAATGGTTCTGTTTGGATTTTTGTGCAGAGAAAAGAAGAAAAAATCACTGTCAGGGTAAGATGAAATCAGATGAATCTGAGACAAATGGGAGAAATCAGTGAAGGAATAGTCTTACAACTGATGGGAATGGACATAACCCTGCAATTAGAAGGGACAAAACCACTGAAGATTATACCAGGATGACTCCAGACCAGACAGAATAAAGATGGACCACAGGACCAGTGGGCACTTTTCCACCCAGAATTTCTCTGCCCTTCTCTTTTCAAAGGGAAAAGGTGCTACATGATTAGAGACTATGTCCTTTTCCAGCATCCTCTCCCGAGGTGCCTGCTTCACATGCCATGCCTTGCCCAGAGATGCCACATCATTCCCAATGCCTTCCCATGCCCATAATTAGGAGAAACAAAAAGCTCTCTTGTGTTTGTTTCTTCTGAGAAATAAGCTCAGCTGGCATAAAATGAAACCATTTGTCTAATGGTTTCATATTTGGAAAAAATCCCTTCAAAGAGACTGTGCTGGAACTGGCTATTCTTCCAAATACATAAAATGATTTAATTAAAGGTGACAATTCAAACAGAAATTTTAGTGCATGGTGACCTCATTGTAAGTCTGTATCTTGCCTTTACAAAAAGTTAGCAGGTGAGGCTGCCCTCCCAAATCAAATGTCATAACATAACCAAGGTCCCAACACAAAAACATTCCTTTGAATGCTGAGGCCAGGGGAAACTCCCTTCATTTGCATTTTTCAAGGGAAAAAAAAAAACAAACAACAAAAACAAGAAAGAAAAATTGAAATTGAAAGCAATCAGCTCATTTCTTGGTGGAGAATTTGGATGTTGCCTCCTGCATCCATGCATAATCCTCAGCACAGCATTCATTAAGCCCTGATGATTCATGACTGGCTTCTCCAGCTGAGACACAGGATGGGTTCAGCCCTGAATTGCCCTCACTGTCTGGAGGCATTTAACTCCAGGGGTGACAACACAGATTGCTGTGAGTATTTTGAGGCTGGCTCTGCTCTGCAAAGTTAAGTGTTGACTTCAGCTGTGTGTCTGACAATACCAAAACAGGCAAGCAGAAATTCAGTCCTGCACTATATATTACATATGATATATGATTGTTTGGGGCAAAAAAGCTAGCAGGGACTTTAATAATTCTTGGTATTGTAGAGGAAAGAAAAGTGGTGGCAACAATAGGCTTTGTGCTTGCAGAGTCCTTCCAGGCTGGATTCATTTTTAAAGTCAGCTAGAGGTTAGCTCAGAGTCGTCAGAGACTTCTGAAAATTAGAGGTTTTCAAAGCATCCAATTTCCATGCTGAGATGCTGTTTGCAGTCAATAGCCAGCCCAAATCTTCAAATGTCAGCTGTGCCTTCAGCACACCTTGATATCACCCGAATAGACATTCACATTGCAGGCACCACCACTGCAGGGGTGACTCCTTGAACTGGAATCCCATCCTACCTAATGGAGATGGGCTGTGACCTCGAGAGGCACATCCGTGCCTGATTTGAGGCACCCAGCATGGACAGCAATAGCAGAGGTCCTGTGGAACAGACAGCTACACAAACTCACAGTCTATTGACCCATGGCAGCGCCCACATCCCATCACTGTCACAGCTCACTGGGACCTGCACGGGGGAGATTAAGCACAGCCAAATCATCTTACCCACACGACAGCACAGCTGCGCAGGAAAACCTGGGGAGAGCTGGAATTGCGGCAAAGTGTGCCGGGGGGAAGGTGAGTAGGAAACAATTATTCGCTGTTCTTGCGGCAGAAGAACAAGGGATCATCGAGTGAGACTCTGAAATTGCAGAGTCAAGCAAATGAGCATTTTGCACACATAGTTAAACTGGAATATACTGCCACAGGATTACATGGGGGCCGAAAATATTCATGGCCGGGAAAACCTGTCAAGAGTCATTAAAAAGAAAGATTTAAACATTGCCTGAAGGAGTGCATACAGTACTACAGCCTGAAGGTGAAAGGACACAGAGAGATGTTTCCTATACAAAAAGCTTCTGCTGCTGTTCACTGTTACAGACAGAAACCAGAGCAAAGCTGATGTTTGATTCAGACGAGTACAGCCATTTCTTCTTATAAAGAAAAAAAAGTTCTGCTCATGGACTTGTCCTCTCTGGGGACGGTCAGGATCTCCAGATATCATTTTGACAAATTTTGGAAACTAATCAGATAATCAAATATGCCTTTGACTGATACTGGACAAGGAGCATCTTCCTGGCTGATGGCAATTAATCCAAGAGTTCCTCCATAGCCTAATGGATTACCAGGACACCTAAAGGTCATCTCCTACCAGCAGAGCACTCCCAGGATAGATGAGCAATGTCATCCATGTCCTGATGCAGCCAGGGTAGCAGCGCCTGCTTCTCCTCACCCTCAGGGTCCCTGTTCCTGTCCCTCTGTGGGAGCCAGCAGACTGAGAGGAGCCAGTCTCAGCCTCACAGCTGCCCAGGTCCCTGACATTTTACTGCTGTCACCGTGGCAGCATAATTCAGCACTCTGCAGAGCTGTCTGAGCCAGCTCGAGCCAGGCAGTGTCTGCACTGTTGGCACCTGAGCCACAGGCACATGGAGCTCCCTGGCACTTCCCACCATTATTTCTCCCCACAGGGCTACTTTGGTGTCTCTTGCACCTTTGCTTAATTTTAGTCTCCTGGTGATGAGGTCGAACATCCCTTTGCTCATTGCCTTTGGTGGTCCAGGGGGTACTTTCTGGCCACGTCCAGAGCCCACCCTTGGAGATGCTGTGTCTGCAGCTCAGGTGGGTCACGGTCTGGGGCAGCCTCAGGGCTCTCCTTTCGTTCACTGTGGGCAAGGGTGAGATGCTCTCCCTCAGGAGCTGACTCTTCTTCTCTGGCTCTCAATCTTCTCCAAGACTGAAATCACCTGCTGCCATTTGTCTTCAGACTCCCAGTAGCTAACCTGGCACTTTCCTTAGGAAAGAGACTGGGAAAAGTTGGATTTCCATATCTTTTCTCCATATCTAGTCTCCATATCTTTTACTTAAAACAAGGCTTTGCATCAAAGCCTTTCCAGTGTTGGACACTTTCATCTGGCAATAAAATTCACTTAAAGCATTTAAAATAAAAACATCACAGACTTACAAAGCACCGAGGTTTTCATCTGAAATCATTACATTCCCACATGCTTAGTAACGTATTCATATTTTCCTTGCTTGCTTCTTTCAACTAATAGTATCTCCAGAGGGGTTCTTCCAACATCACCTATTTCTTGGCTTGCAAAGCAATAAAAATCCTGATTGATGATCGCAGGCAGACGTGATGAAAGCATTCCAGTCAGAGGCACAGCACTGGTGCCTGAGTAATGGGTTTCCCACGCCCACAGGAGGCAGCACGTACCAAGTGATGAGATTGCTCTTCTGGCAGGCAAAATTCTCTTCCATCAGATCTACATAAATAGCCACAGGTTCACGTCACTGGGCCAAAGAAAGCAAACAGATAAACTCACAATACCTCCCTGTACCTGTCTTTCCTCTTGTTAACATCCAGGCGTGAGCAGTAGCCTGTTGCAGCAGGTCATTTGTTTTAAGATTGTATTTGGCTTGACAGGGAGTCTAGACAGAAGAGTACTCAGTTAATCTGTCAAATTCCCATTGCTCTTCCATGCATCGAGCAAATCTTGGATGAGCTGGTGCCTCGAAGGTGAAGCAGGGAGGCTGAGGCTTTACTGCAGAGCAGCCCAGAGGAAATGTCCTGGAAAATCTTGCTAGGGTTCTTCTGGAAGCAGGGGAGGGAGGAGCTCCTTTTGCTCTGGAGCAGAGCTGAGACTTTTCAGCGTGCCGTGACCACAAAACCTTACTCCAAATTGCGAGTTAAAGGACTGGCGAAGTTAAAGCTACTGTGAATGGATTGGTTGCTTTTTAGGGCAGGAACACTTTGATTTATATACAGTATAAAGGATATTTCTGTGTAAGGCACTGGGTCCTACCACAGCCCAAGCTGGGTCCCTTTGCTGCTTGCAAAAATCAACAGTAAGAGAAAACAGCGATTATTTGTAGTGACCTCCACGGTGCTGTAATTCTCACTGCCAGGCTGATCTTTGCCACCCTCCTCGTGTGTCATTTTTTGGAATGTGCAGGTGACCTCTGCCATGAAGGGCTCACCCCATGGCTGCTTTCTTTCAGAAACATCCATTGCCACAGTCCCAGACAGCTCTGACCAGCCAACACCAACCCTTTCGGGGGTCACCAGGGAATCTGGACCCCCATCCTGCATGCACGGATAAGATACAGGCAGCCCACCAGGGAGAGTAGTCCCACTTTAGTGTCAGGCTCCTAACACTGAATCTACAGTTCTTAAAGCAGCAATAATCAGCCACAGAGCCTTGGAAAGACAGGCAGGCCAGGCTCATTTTAGATAAGGGAACTGTGAAAAATGACAGCGTGACAGACAACTGCACGAGGGAGAACTCTTTACACAGTTAAGGCTTTATGGAGAAAATGCTCTGACTTCCCAGCAAGAGCTGCTCAGTCAGCTCCAGAGCTTCATCTGCTGGTGTTCTTCAGCTGACACCTTCCAGGTGGGATTCTTCTCCAAGGAAAAGGAGGCAGGGAGTGGAAGATATGAGAGATGTGGCGATTTTGGGGTAGTGAGCTCTGGAGGCCCTGGAAGTAAGGATGAACACGGCACTGTGAAATCTGATTAGGGTTTGTATTTTTCTTTGTTGGAAGATGCCAAGTGCACCTTCAGTGAGGTCAGGAACAGGGTGTTCATCTACAAACACCCATCTTCTGTCTTCCCACCCCATTTCTTCCCACTGTGCATAAAAATGCACAAAATTTTCTCAAAATTGCCAAAGCCTGTTTCTGAGGGACTGTATTAATTCCAAACCCCTGGAGGTTGGACAGGACAGGCTGCACTAGCTGTGTCCAGCTGTTCCAACTAAAAGGCAGCCTGCAAAAACTGCTGAGCACTGGGTGAGAAGCCCAGACCTCTGTCCTGCATGATCCTGGCCATCCCTTCTCCGTGTGGGATCCAGAGCTGGTGGGTTCTGCTGCGCCCCTCAGGGGATGTGAGCAAAAGAGACCATGGAGGCAGCTCCAGACAAAGATTTTTGGCTGTATCTCTGAACACTCCTCTGCCGATGAAATATTTATGATGACATGTTGCCTAGCAATGACCAGATTGCCCTGAATGGGCTGGAGATAAAATATACTATGGGATGTGGGAACCAGGGAGAGATTGTGAAGGGAGGGAGAAAAAAAAGAATCAAAATAAAACCAACTCCAAATGGGCACCGATTTTGCAGGGCTTGGAACATTTTACTAGTAAGAGATGAAAAATAGGTTTTGTTCAGTAAAGAATTGGATTGGTCAGACCGATTTCACCAGCTAGGTAGAAGCTTACAGGGATAAAAGCAGGCAGTCAGGAAGCACTTAGCTCTTATGTAGAAAAATGGTTTATTTTTGTCACTGCTTGGTGATGTGTGTCCAGACAGCACTGTCCTGCGGTGTTTTCTTTCCTCTCCTTGTCAATGTGCCAAAGCTAATTAAAGTGAGCTGGGTCTATCTGTGAAGTGGGATTTACTGAAACAAACTAATCAGGGAGGCAAAAATAGCATGTATTTTTGTCATTTGGAGGGAACTGGTTGGCTCGGAAAGAGGATTGATGGGAGAGCCGAGAGCTACCGGATGTCGTCTGTTTTGCCATCTGATTCTCCTCATTGTCCTGGTGTGAAGGCAGAGCACTCTCAGGTTATTTTTTTGTTTTTCACCTCGTAGATTTAACCCCATTTCCAGCAAGGTGGAGAGGCAACAGGTGAGCCAATTGCATTTCTGAAAAACAACCACTTAAAAAAAGCTGGTGGTGCATTTGCTTTTTGGTGGTTCTTGATATAAAGAGGGGAAAAAGAGAAAGAGAGGAGTTCTTTTCCTGTGAAAAGAGATCATCTTACAGCAGCATTTGTTTGCTGGAGCCCTTGCAAAGGCCAGCTGTTAATAGATGAGCTGCATGAGCCTTCTCATTCAATTTATCACCAGTCTTGCACAGAACGATTCTGTTTTGTTTCTGATTTCTATTTCTTTCCCTCTGCTTTTGCAAGGGCAGTCAATCCAACCTTCTCACATATCCAGAGCAGCCCTGACTGCTTTGCCATCCATTCCTGGCAGTCTTTATTCTTCCCATACCCCCGTGGGGAAGGGATGGTTGCTTGCTCCATTTTTCAGATTCACAGAGAAGTAGTGCTCAAAGCCAGACAGGAATTTTGCATCATCCAGGACATTTCATTGCTCACATCAGTTCTTTGTGCATGACTGATGTCAGCCTTCTTCACAGCATCCCATCCCACCAAGACATGGAAACGCCCTGGAGAGCTTGTTGCTTTTGTCAAACCTCCTGGAAAGCTGTTTAATTTCAAATCAATGCTTATCTAATTTGAAAAGTATTTAAAAAAAGGGCAAAGATGGAGAGTTTCAGGTGGGTGCTTGGCAGTGTGCCAGGGGAAAGGCTGGGCCCTCTGGCAGAATTTCCCTCTCAGAAGGGAGGTTATGGTGTGCTGAGGAGTGGTCTCCAGAGGGGTCAGAAGAGCCAACATGTGACTGGAAACACACCACAGAAAAAGCCCCAAATTCATGGGAGTGACTTCTCTGGCCAGACCAGGCAAAGCGCTGTTGGTGGGACAGTGTCTTCCTTGCCTGGGCTTTGGAACGTTCATGGGCTTTGGTTCCAGCAGGCTCCTTCAAGCATTTTGTCAACAGCTTGAATTTCTGCAGTGCTCTGGCTTAGCGGAAGCTTTTCCAGCTCTGTCATTTTGACATTTCTCCTTTGCTGGGTTTGCCAGGCAGAGGTGACACAACATGCTCTAGTCGAGCTCCCAGCACTGTCTCTGTGCAAAGCAACCCCTAGGCACCCGCCTGGGCTGCAGCAGTGTTTGCCAAACTTGCAGTTTTTTCCCTCAGCTTTTATCCAAAGCAGATGTTTAGCTGGGCCTTTGGGGATGTTCACTCCACTGCTTGCACTTGGGGAAAAAATTCCCTTTCTCCAAGGTGGGCAATCTTTGTGAATTCTATGAAGGCGTTGGGGGGCTTGTGCCATCCTCTCAAAGCAGATTTGGGGACAAGGTTACCTCACTCCCTCCCAGCTCTAAGAGTCAGCATGGGGAGACTAATTGCTGCCACCTTTAATGGATAAACCAAGGGCTGTTTAACCTTTGATGGCTGAGCGGATCTGGGAAATAAATGGAACAATCTTAAACACAACAAATTACGTGGTCAGGAAGATGCAGAATGTGGTGACAGGTCCATTGGGCTGCTGAAATTGAGGGGCGAGGGGCCAGAACGTGAGCCTCTCTCCTCCATCCAGATAAAAGGCTGTCCATCAGAATGGGAGTTCAGGGGTGGGGCGATCCCAGGTGGCCCCACCTGTGTCAGGAGCCAGGCTCATCAATTCCCACTGCTGGGCTGTCACCGGCGAGATATTCCCCTCGACACAGAATCAGATAATGCTGAGTCAAAACCACATCCCCTTCCCCATTGCTGTGGCTGTTATGAGCAGCTGGAAGTGTGAGATGCAGTGAGAAAGCACCAGCTCCCCTGGGTTCAGTGGCTGTTTTGGCCAGTGATTTGCTGGATGCCCTTGGAAAAGCCAATTAAGTTGTGTTGCCTTGGATTTCTCAGTTGTACAATCCAGAGCTGTACTCGAGCATAATTAACTCATGATCTGACCGCAGTTTTGGGCGTGTGGTTTGTAAGAGGGAGGCATGATGGTTTTAAAAAAAAAAAAATCAGGAATTGAAAGTATTAATAGATTTTTAGGGCCTGAAGCAATGACTGCGCTAATTTATTTATACAGCATTTGTTAACCAGACCGCAGAACTTCTTCCAGAAGTATCTTGCCTGTGAGTCCTGCCTGTGCATTTAAAGAGATGCTAACTCCTAGAGATCTCCAGTGACAGAGACTTCATCACATCTGCAGGGCTGCTGTCGAAAGCCTTATTTACCTGCCCCTGTAACACACAGCACATCGCCAGTCTGAGCACACCCAGGATCAGCTCCCACTGCGATGGGATTAAAGAGCCGTAAATGTGAGCAATCTCTAACCCAAGTGGAAGGCTGCAGATGCTGACTGAGTGAGCTCTTTGCATTCTGGTGGATAAGCTGAATAGATTAGGGTTTAAGCCACTCACAATAAAGAAGGTTTTCAAGGTCTTAGATCATTCTGGGAACTGTCTCCAATTTTCCCAGCATCGTTCTTTGAGTTTTAGGTGCCCAAACTGAAGAAAGAACCAAACTCATCTCACTGAGATTTCTTTTGGATGTAACATCTCTGCACTGCTTTTTATCTCCTTCCTTATTCATTCATGGTTCATATTTGTCCCTTTAGCTACAGCTTTGTGCTCAGAGCTCCTGTTTGAATGGTTTTCTGCTGTGATGCCCTATTTCTATTCCAACAGGGTTTTTGAACACTCTCAGAATATCTGTTTTACAACCTGAGCAATGTTTAGACATAAGGATAGGATGAATAACTTGATATTTTGATCTAAGATAACATAACAAGTGCCCCAAAGTCAGTCTGAGTTGGAGAGACGGAGTCAAATCCACAGCTGGAGTTGTTCAACCAAGACTTGAAAGGATACCCTGGATGGAGCCTGGAATTAAATTTCAAGGTGGGGTTTGCTGTTGGAGCACATCAAATCTGGCATTAAGCTTATGAAATGCGCTTTTTCCTTTTTCCTTCACTGTGGCTTTGAGCAAGAACCAGCTCAGGGAATTACAGGGGAAGCTCTGCAGACATTTATTCTGAACTTTTATTGCTGAAATGGGAATCTAAGGAGGATCCCTGACCTGAAAGAGTAAACCAAAATATAACCAGAGGCAGATGAGTTTGGGATACCCATAGAGGAGGGAAGATGGACAGGGAGAACTGAGTTTCATTGGCATGCATCTGTTGTTTGCTGGCTCCTTATTTAAATGCAAAGTATTTGCAAGTTGCTGTGGGACCACAAATGACCTCCTGCACATCCAATAAGGACCCATCTCAAGTGCATGGCTGTGGGGCCACAACAAAAGAAATTACCAAAAGTCTCTGAGTCTCTAGGCTTTAGAAATAAGCTAGAAATCAAATGTGTCCATTAAAAATTAATTAAAAAAACCCCGCTGCTTCAACGTGATAAAGAAATTATGGCTCCAAGGAGCATCCATCAACAAAGCTATTGTCCATGGAGGAAGACTGAAATCAGGAGAAAGAATGCAAGAAAGATGCAGAACAGTGGAAGAACAGATTGAGGGATGGAATGGTCTCTGGGAAAAAATTCCGTGAGAAGTAAAGAGTATTGGCAGGTTGAAAAAGGGGGTTTTGCTAAATAGAATGTAAATGGTAAGAAACTAAAATGACAGGACTTTCTTCAATTATTAAAAAAAAAAAAGAAAAAGAAAAAAGATATGACAGAGTGGTAGAGATGCTTGCAGAGAAATCTGGAGCTGAAAACTGCTTGCTTACATGAATGGCTAATGCAGATTAATAAATCCAAGTAAAGAATTCCATTTTCTTGTCAAGTGGATATGTCATGCTAAGTAGGATGGACAGTGAGGAAAGAGAGTGGGCAGAACAAAAACAAAAGAGAGCATACACTGAGTGAGAGGTGTCAGAAGGATAGACTAGAGACTACACCAAAGAAACAACAGATTTGAGTGTTTGCTTTTGAAGTGAATAAATGGGAGACTGCGGGAATAGAGATACAGAGACGAGAGTTGTCCAAACGAAACGATGGCTGAAAATCAGGAACTGTGAAAACAGTGAAAAGGGAAGCTGACAGGAATAGGGACAAAATCCTATTTGACAAACAGGGAAAGAAAGGCAGAGTGCTGGCAGAGGAGGAAGGGAGAGTTGTTGGCAAGGGAGAAAAGGAAGTTCCTCTGCAGAATCTTGTACTCAAAAATCGTGATCAAAGACATAATGAAATGTTTCGACCTCTGGGAAAGTCCCTGAGGAGCTTCATAACAGTTTCAGTTGCTGTGTTCAGATAAACAAACACCTTCTGGGAGGTTTTGTATTGTGTATTTGTATCAGCTGGGACAGAGCTGGATGGAGCAGGAGGCAGGGCTGTGATTTACTGTGTCATACATTAATAGTATCAAATTATGGCTCTGTGGTTATTGGGGTATATGGTGGAGTGTGTTTTACTCCTGGCAATAAATGTAGTGTTTGCCTTGGGATGTCAATCAATAAACTATCTGCCTTAATTGGTATCGATTTATTCATTCATTATTACACTGTACAATGGAAACCAACACTCCTGCGTTGTCACAGCCCCTGTAGCAATAGAGCTCTGGCCAAACCCATTTTGCACAGCCAAACTCAGGGTTTCAGATGGGGACAAGCCTCTGTGAAACTCTCAGTGACTCCAGCTCTCCCCTGGGACACCGAGGGGCTGCCCTCCATCACTTCTGATTGCTACGGACAAGGGACTCGTGTTCAGTTTTGTCTCTTCCATGACCTGCCGCTGAATGGGAAGAGAAAACCTCTCTCTCCTTTCTTACTGCCTCAATTCAGCAGTGGAGAACAAAGCTATCCCTGAGTGGAGGTGTGACCGTGGGTACCCTGTGGGTTCCGAGGCATGCTCGCAGCCTGCAGAGATGCTCAGCAGTGCAGAGATTTGCTTTGCTTAATAGCAGTGAGAAAAGCTCCTAATCCTGCCAAAGCAGCATTAAAACCTGCCCTGCACACGGGGCTGGGTGACAGGGGCAGTGCTGAGGGGCTCAAAAGGACACCTGGAGTCTGCTGTGCCATCTGTACAAGACGAGAGGGTTTCATGCTACTTTTGGCTCAGTGGGATGCTGCCACTGAACAATATCTCTTCTCTTTTACCTGGGAGGAGGCAAAACGCTCGAGTCAAAAGATTAGCTCTGGCACGGCTCAGAAGCTGCTCCAGAGGGGCAGAAGGGAGGCAGCAGTGCATCCAGCCTGGAGAGCAGGGGCTCAGGATGGGCTGAGGGCTGCTGGCTCCACTGACGTCTCACTGCCTTTTTAGTTAAAAAATAATGACTGAACAGCAGGAGCTGTGAAATCAGGGGAGAGGTAACAGGGACAATACCCTGCGTGATGACAGTGAAAGAAAAGGGGGCTGATGGCAGGGGGGGAAGGGGGAATGGCTTACCACTGTTTTAGTTTAAATCAATCAATCAATCAATCAATCAATCTGTTTTTTACTATTCCCATACTTTTATGGTCCCAGATACCAGGCAGTCACAGAACTTATGGCATGATACAGAAAGAGGAACCTCTTTTCCTGCCTCGCTGGTACCCTCAGTCACGGCTTTGTGCTTTGTTCTGGGGATGCCTCTGCCAGACAGGAGGAATGTACGTGCTGGCAATTAGAGTTAGCACAGGCAATTACACTTCTGGGGTTTCTCTTTTCGTCTCACCTCGTCTGAGCAAGTCAATTAATCTCCCTGCATCTCAGTTTCTCTGCCTGTAAAACAGATAATCATGTGGGCACCACCCAGTGTGGCTTAATCGAAGTGCTGGCATCTCCCCTGGCCGCAGAGGTACCACGGATTCTTTATGTGAAGCCAAGTGAAATGCTGCTTTCTGATGGGTCATTATCCCAGCCAAACCACCAGCAGCCTCTGCCCACCCCTGGGATTTGCAGGGTCACCTCCCAGGACCTCCCTCCTGCTGTGGCTCGGAGCCATGGGAGACCCTGCTAAAAATAGCAGAGCTGGCACTTCTGCTCTGGATGCTGCAGTTCATCCATTTTTCTCTTTTTAAGGAGCTGATTTTACTGACGTTTCTTTCGGGGGGGAAAAAAATGAGGAAAGGAGAGAAAGAAATGTTCAATTAGAAATGAAAATAATGGCCCCGCTAGGCAGTCACTGCTGGGTCAGGCAGGAGGGAGGTGAACTGCAAGGTTCTCGTGTTGGGAGAGAGGTTTTTGAGGTGTGAAAAAGGTGCTGGTGCCACAGGAGAAGAGCAAGGCCACCAAGGGAAACAGCCCCAGAGTGTGATAGAGCTTGCCCAGGGTTGGGCACCACAGATAGGAGCAATGTCCATCTCTCCTGGGAGGACAGACCACCCCAGACCACCAAACCTCTCCAGAGCTCCCCCATCCCCACTGTCATTCCTCACAGCACTACCGAGCATCACTCTGAGCCTCCCGTGCAATGAAAAGCGACCCAGTTCAGTACCAGGATGAAAATTTACCAATTAAATGACTTTTCTATTGAGGAAATTGCTGCAGAGATGTCGTATCTCTTCAGGAGGAGATGCCCATTAGTGCTAAATGTGCTGGTGGCCCTGGGAATGGAGACACTGCTCTGTTCGGAGCAGGATGGACAAGCTTAATCCGATTTCACTTACCCTACCAAACAGATAGTGGCTGTTAATTACTTTAGTCACTAATTCTCTGTATCACAGTATAACCCATGACCCAGAGGGGAAAAGTTTTGTATCCCATTATCATGTCCCTTGCATCAACTAATGACTCCAAAATAAACATGTTTAAGTTAATAGTAATTTCTGCGCTCTTTGTGACAAGTCTCTTTCCCAATATACTGTCTTTAAATGCTCCCTATTTTTATGCAGAAAGTGTGTTAAAGCTGGGAAAGCTTTTTATTGGGTGTTTTTGGTGTGCAATGAGTGCTTTTCTGGCATCAGTCCATCTTATGCCCACTTGGATTTTAAGGAGACACTAAGTGGCTCTGACATGAGTAGAGGAGGGTGAGCAAATGGAAGAAAGCATAATTGGAGTAGATGAACTTTTCAAGACTCAAAGCAGACTGTAAGAAGAACCACTCTAGAATTTGGAGAATCTCCACATTTCCCAACAACTCCAGGAAAAAGGCTGTAGGTCTGCAGCTAGTGGTGTGTACACAAATAAGATACGGGAGCTGTGTCAGGCTGGAGCCCTTCTCTGGAAAATCCTTTGTGCTCTCAGCAAACATCTCCTCCACACAATACATCAGCCATCCTCCCAAGATTTCAAATTCTTATTGGAAAGCCATAGATTTGTCTATGGAAATCAATTTCTTCTCATAATTAGTGGTTTAGGGGTGGGGAAACACTGGTTTACTATAAAATTATAATAAAAAATACCCGATTTCCCACCTCTTCTCATTTTCTCATCCAGCTCCTGTTAGTCTGTGCTCATCCATCCTAAAGCACAATAGGAGAGGGTCTTTTGGGGGGGGGGGGTTGGCTTTTTATAATGCAACCCTAAAAAAACATTTGGAAATCAGGCGCTGACGTGTCTGAAAGGGTGTGCTGAGCCTTCAGAACAATTTTTGTAACAGGCAGACAGGTGAAAGGGAGAAATCACAGGAGGATTCAAATGTCTCATAAAACGCAAGAACCAACCTGAGAGCTCACACGGTGCCGAAACAGATGGCTTTCTGAGAGGTAATCTGTTTTCTCAATTTGGTGCTCTGGAAGGCACATAAACATCTCCTAAGGAGAAGATGACTCCTTGTCTTTTGATAAAAGGCACCTGCCCTCCATGCAGCCACTACCCGAACAAGGACAAAGAGAGAGAAAACTGGAGGAAAAAAAATTATATAAAAGTCATGTTGCGCTTTTCAAGTCTTTGTAGGAAAAAGGCTGTAGAGAGGGTGAATATACCTAATTATTATCTGAGAAGCATTCACAGACAGGAGCTTTGGGGAAGCCTGTGGCAGGTTAAGAGAACACATCAGCAAGCGCACACAAATGAGAAGGTACCTGCTCAAAGAAAAACAATGCATAAAACATCCTGCTTATGCAAATGTATGATGATGACATTACCAGGCGCTGATTAGAAAATAAATCTGATTTGCTTAGGGCCCTTTTTATCAACAATCCACTGGTTTTTTAAAGGTGTCTGGTGGCTGTAACCTTGGCTCATTCCTCCATATTTGGCTGTCCCCTGAGGTGAGGTTCAGTGCTTTGGAAATTAGCAGAGGAGGGAAGGCTCCTGCTCGCAGGGTGTCCTGCAAGTGAGGCTCCAGGCACAGCTGATGAACAAGCCAGGGTGGTTTTTGTGCTTGCCACAGGGGAAATGGCTCTTCATGCGTCCTGTGATCTGTGTTCCTGCTCCTAGGGATGCTCACATGCACATCAATTCCTCTCCAGCCTCTCCCTGTGCATCTAGGCATGCAGCAGAGGGATAAACACTGAAACCACTTAGAGAGTATGCTGGCTAGAAGTTCACTTCTGGCCATGTTTGCAAAGGTTTGGAACTTTCCTGTTTCAATTGCAGGGGCAGAGACATCAGGAAAAGGCAGGAACGCTCCACCCACACCGGCGGCTGTGGTCCCCAACACCACAGAGCAGTGCTGTCCCCTTTGATGGCATTTATTGCTAGGAAGGTTTTTCTGATAAACACTGGCCATTAGCACATTCTGCAAGTGCCTTTGCTGAGCCCATCTCTTGCTGGCATCCATGACCTGCAGAGACTGGTTCCTAGCTCCTCAAATTGGCACTGGATCGCATTAACAGATGGCCTCGAGCACGCGCGTGCCAGCACTCATTATGCACCTCTTTTTTTCCTGTTTTTAAGAGCTGTCTATGGACTCTGTCCAAGTGTGTGGCAACATCTCTCACATCTGGGATCATGGTGATAGCTCCTTTCTCGTATAACAAAGGTGTGTCTCATCCGTGATGCGCTCCACAGTCCTCACTCACACTCGAAGGCAGAGGAACATCTGTCTGGCTGGAGCGAACAGCTGTGCGTTCCTTTCGGATGGCCTGGGGTGAGCTGCTGGCAGCCCACACCAAATGCAGCTGCTGGGATCCATCCAGTCCTCAGCACACTCCCAGCCTCGGTAGATCTTCCCAGACAAAGACAACCTCAAATGCTCCCTCAGCTGATATTCCTGTGGCAGCCACAGCACAGGGAAGACAGGGCACGGAGGAGGAATTTTCTGGCAGCAGGTTGCCCACAAAACCTAAGGAAAGGGCAATGGAGCTTGGAGTCTCCTTCCCTGGTGATGCTCAAAGCTATGTGGACACAATCCTGAGTAGGGTGCTCTCAGGGATCCTGCATGAGCAGGGAGGTTGGACCAGGTGACATCCAGGTCCTTTCCAGCCTCACCCATCCTGTGAATTTGTGATTTTACTGCTGGGGCTGCCCCCACTGCAGAGCTGGGCATGGAACTTCTCAGAGGTGGCAGCTAAAGGACACAGGCACCACAGCCACATCCTGATCCATCAAACATTGGTTTTGGAGCTTTCAGCTTAATTTGCATAACTTCAGGTCTGTGTTATTTACCTGATGGGGAAAGACTCATCCCTTTGTCTTCCTGAAGATCATCACGACTCTGCTGCCTCCCCTTTTCGTCAACCTCAATTTTTTTTTTCTTGGGAAAAAATATGTCATGCACTGATCTGTCAGTCACTTCTTCAGGGATATGGAATCTATAAAAAAGAAAAGCCTGGTTTTAAATGACATGTCACACTAAACTGCCTCATTACCTCCAAAGTGAGATGAAATGCATTCTCTCTACGTATTATTTTTTCTCCCTATTTCTCAGTATTATTCTTCATTCATGGGAATGGTGTTTAGCCTGGAAGATTATAGACTGGCCATAACCAAAGAAAAGGAGAGAAAGATTTACTCCAATCATGTCAAAGGGACCTCAGTGAGTATTAACTGATAAAGCATACACAGGTCTCAGCACCCCCTCACCGCCTGCCTGTGAATTTATCCGGCTTGATAAATGGGAGCAGTTTACAGAGCAGGCAGAAATTGATACGGGAGAGGTTTCTATCTGGAATGCTCTGTATAAATTACTGGATGCTTATCTGTGAGTAATTCCCTTGCATATGCTAACTGTCCAGACACTTACAGCCTATGGCAAAGACATTAGATAACCTTCGATTCACAATTGCCGGGGGCAATCTTCGAGCTAAATAAATAGTTCATCTCTTTCAGACCCAAATGATATATCTGTTTGCAAGCACCACAAGTAGTGGTCTAGAAATTGATACTTCAGCTATAATTTCTGAGCTGTCCTTCCTTTTTTTTGTTTTGTGCCTGCAATTTGTCTCTGCGCTTTACGTAATTTAGCAGCCTGCTACTCCTGCCGAGCCTATTTTATCCATCAGGTTTCTAATGTCCCCATCCAGGTGTCTGTCAGGTAGATGGACAGTTAAAAATATGATTTTTAATATTTCTCTTTCTTGCCATACAAGCTCTATTGAGGCCACAAACTACCCCAAGCATCTTCCTTTATTTGCCTGTTTGGCAATTTTGCCCACAGCTCTTCCGTGCTACAGACTTAATGTGCTGAGCTGAAAAGGAAATATTTTTCTACTGAGCTTTGCAGTCTTGAGATCAGAATTCATCTGAGGAAAAAGTGAGGCCAGGATGCAGGCAGAGTGAAAATCAAGCAGTCAGTGCAGAAAGACAAGAGTATTTTCAGTACTCAGACAGGTGAGTGACAAATATCATCCTTTTCTGATATAGCTCCCCCACCCCACCTTAATAGAGACATTGCATAGTGTTTGTTTGGCATCAGCCGAATTTATAGCTCTATTTTCCAGAAATAAAATCACTATCTCTCCCTGGAAGTCAAAGCAGATTTTTTTTCCCCCTAAAGGAATGGCATTGGCACTCTCAGCCCATCTTGCAGCCCAGTGCCAACCACGTGTGAATTAACCAGGAGGAGGAAGTTCACTGCACCAGGAAATAAATGGGAAATTATGAGAACCTTAAGACACTCTTCACCCAGCAATATTCTTTGCTCCAACTTCTGCTGCCTAACACGCTGTGCTGGTAAGTGCCATTCCCCTTGGCACTTTTTCATGACGCTGGCTCTGTCTGTGTGCTGGATTTGTGTATCTCAGCTCTGAAGAGGTGCTGATCCCATGCCTCACTCCTGGCATCGCCAGGGTGCCTGGCAGAAAGCTGTGCCCAGATCCTTCCTCAGGGGAATGCTTCTTTAATCAAGTGCTGTCAGACCTTCTCACCGGGTTTTTCTCCCCCATGATGGTCAAACATGGCATTTTTGCTCCTGAAAGATGTTGCCTGCAATCCTGCACGGCACGGCTGCTTCTCACAGCAGCGGCAGAGGGTCTGGAGCTCAGCCTGCACCTCTGGGGAAGGGAGCAGTGCTTCCCAACATGCAGCCAGGATCTGTGTGGATGCAAAGACAGAGCCTGTCTTGTGACAAGCTCCTTCCACTCTGTGTGTTTAACAGCTGTGACAGCCCCTCTCTGCTGGCCAGAGCCCCTGCGAGTGCTGTGAGCTGTGGCATCACCTCAGGCTTGGCTGCCCTCTCTCCCAAAGCCAAATTTAACCCATCCTTTTCTCAGTTTTCTGTGTGAAAGCAGCTCTCGGCAGCTGTCCAGACCTGCGAGGCACAGCTAAATATCTGCAGTCCATACCCCCAGCCAGAAACACCCCACCCCCAGAACGGGGCCATCCCAAGGTTTTATATGGAGGCAAAACAACTCTCTCATTTTCCATGGCATCCCTGATATTTTGCAAGCTTTTTTTGGCTGCCACTGCACACTGAGCTAATGACACTGGAGAGCTGTCAGAACTGAATCCAGCTATGCCCAGTCCAAGCTCAGCACGTGCAGAGATGGCTCAGATTGTCTCTCCCCATATCCATTCTGCTCAGTTACACTGATGCTCAGGTTTACCTATTTGCACAGATTTCTGAAATCCTTCTGAAGTTCCCCGCTGTTGTGATGGCATTTGGCTGCCCAGAAGACCTGAGCTCTTCCCCCTCTCTCCAGCTGTGCTGTGAGCACAGGCACAGCTGGAGGGATGCTCAGCTGGGATGGGCACTGGAGGAGCTCAGACTTCTTTGGGTCTCTTGCCCACCAATTCTTGTTCCTAAGAACCTGAAGGCGGATTTTACACCACGATTACTTTTTTTCATAAAAGCTGACATCATTGATTATTAAAGGCCAGTGAGAGGAAGAAATATCTTTGCATTTGTCTCTTTAGCTGAAATCTGGGAGCTGCTGCCCATCTGCCAGGGTAGTGCTGGCGATGAGCCCAAAGCCCAAACTCAGCAATCTACAACTCCTCTAGGTCTGGCCAGAGCAAATAACACCTCTTGCCACTGCTACATGCCTGTGATTTGGGTCAAATAAACCTTTTGCTGCATGCTTGCATCAGTTTGCACAGATTTCTGTAGACCCAGGGTCCAACAAGTGCTCTGTGCAGAAGGGAACTGGGCACGAGCTTCTTTCTCTAGCTCAGCAGAAACATTTACGTTTCCATCTCACAGGAGAGAAAATCTAGATGCTATTTTTTTCCTCCTCACGGCTTGTTGCAACAAGGACTCTCCCTACTACCTTTCCCAGAGGGGAGAAGAGTTGCCTTGGTTTCTAAATTTAGATTTAATGAGTGCAAAATGAATAAGGCAGCAGGGGAACCTAATCTGGTTAGCAGAGCAGCAGCAGAAAGCACAAGATTCTTGCGTGCAGAGTTGGGTTGTGATTTCCTGCGCTGAACGCACGGGAGCACAGGTTTTGTGGATAAACAGTTGGGTGTGAATTCTGCAGGTAGTCCTTACTGCTGGTGATGAGAGCAGAGCCGAATTTGGCCCTGGGCAAACACACCTTCCTGCTGATCTGCAAAATATCTAAAGGGGTAGGATGCCTTGGCTTTTGCAGCCGGGGTTTAGGATTTATGGAAAATGTTTCCTCCCAGGACCCAAACTTCACAACACCAAATTCCTTGGGTTGTTGTTGGGGAGTAGTTCCATGAGAAAAAAAAAAAAAAAAATTGCCACTATTGTAACCAAAGTAGCTTCACTGCCCAAAAGTACAAAGAAGAACGTGCACACAGAGATAAAATATTCACTTTCCACTGCAGGGCATTTAAAGGAAAAATTAGCACCTGGCACTTGTCAGAAATGGCAGAGGATGGCTCATGATGTTTAATGATCAAGGCACTTGCTTTGGTCTCATGTGAAAGCTGAAACTATCTCCAGAAACCATAAATTCTGCTAATCCTGTGCTGATGCTGCCACTTTCTGCAGTGTCCTGGGGCTTCCTTGCAGGTCTGTGGACCAGAGACACAAAAAGGACGCACAGATTGAATTCCAAAAGCATCTCTGCTCCCACAATTTCTAGTGAAGTCGTCTGAGGAGGCTGCAATGCTCCAATCCCTTCCTAATTAGATCAGCAGTCTCATCACCTCCTGAGAGGGCTTGGTATATCCTCTGGCTTATAAAGGAATTCTGTATCAAAACCAGAGATCTGGCAAATTGGAGCCTCCTCAAATACAGAAAGAAATGGAAAGACAGTAATGATCTTCCTCCATCACAAATTTGAATAATGACAGCTGGAGAAATAACACTTGTTGGTAAATAACCTGTGACCCTTTTTCATCCAAAGGGATCTTAGTAGCAAATTAATCAATGCTTTTCTCAAGATATAGGGGGCATTAATAACATGCTTGGTCAGTTTTCTCACTCGAATTTTAACTTTTTCAAGGCTGTGACCACACATTCCCAGAAGAAGAAACAGATAGTGTTATCTTTAATTTCTCACTAATTTACAATGGGCTTATTTTCAGGGGATGGAGCAGATATAATTTATTTTTATACACACTCTATTCCAGGGGATGAATGCAAACAGAGAGCACCATCAATTACTCAATCAAGCACAGAGGCAGCAAATCAGCTGGGTATGAGCAAACTGCTCGTATGTGCACGAGAGTCAATTATCCCCCTCTGTAAGATATTTCTGCAGTATATAAATTAATACAAAAGGATGGATTTGTGTTTCAGTGCTCCCACGGTGTCAAATAGGTGTTGCATGTTTATTTGTCTTTGTTGGGATGAGGTTCATTTGTACAAATGAGTGTGAAGATGAACCTTGGGTCTGCCTTGCAGCATTTGCAGGGTGAGCTGGCAGGACAAGGGAAGGGTACCTGGGAAAGAAGAATTGTTATTACTCCCATTTTTTGCATGAAAAGTGAAGGTCTAAGGAAAGTCTAAGAGTCTAAGAATTGTTATTACTCTCATTTTGTGGGTGAAGAGTGAAGGTCTAAGGAAACAAGGCCAAGTGGAAGCATGTAAGGGACTGAGAGGTGACACCTGTGACACCTCCAGTCACAGTGCATGTGTCCCCAAGAAGAGCTACACCTCAGAAACTCAGCGAGCAGCTGGGAAACTGCAGCTTTGTCCTCTCCAGCTCCAACAAAATGAATGGGATGAGAGATGCTCAGAGATAACAGGTGGACTGAGGTCACCAGGGAGCCAAACCCTCACATCTATAAACCCTGTGGGTGAGATCTGCGCAAGTCAAAATGAGCAAACATCGGTGAAGTGTTTGTGAAGATTTATATAAATGAGGCTTGAGTATTTTCCTTGGGGAAATTCCTGCCCTTTGCCATGAATCTTCATACAAATGATATTTTTGTGTGCAAGACCGATGTACAAAGGAAAACTCTCAGAAATATGCATTTGAGTGAGGTTTCACTACAAAGAAATCTTTGTGGTGTATAAAAGTTTCAGTCCCTCAGAGAATGAATTGAAGAAATACAATCTAGGTAATACATTTTGCAAACTGGAAAACAGCAACAAAAGGCTGGCATAGAGCCAGGTGCCATAGAAATGAACTTGAGGACTGAGATTCATCACAGACTGTGTTTGAATAAGGAACATAGTCACAAAAACCAAGCCTGTTCATTCATGAATAATACAGGACCACGGGACAGGTCTGAATTTGTCATGTAAATTATTTACTGTAGCTATGAAATGGCCACCTGTCTGGACTTGTTGGCACCATTTGGAACACAGCCCATTAAATGAAAAAAAGGAACAGATAAAGTTGATTAAGCTGGAGAGGAACTTCTTTGTGGAGTAACTCATTCCTGCCCTCATGCACTGCGGTGTGACTGGGGTTGGGACCTCCCTTGGCTGATCTCTCCTTGTTATTAAGCTGGGGAGCATCTCCAGGGACACTTCTCACTTTGTTTTGCTGGTGAGGTCAGTGATGAGTTTGTCCATGGGGCCCAAGTTTGGGACCAGGCCACCAAAGGGACCCCAAGGTACCCTAGACCCCAGAGCCAGCAGCAGGATGGTGCCAGGAGGCAGCGCCATGACCCACCCTCAGGGAGGAGTTTGGGTTTGGCTCAGTGAGATTGTGACACTGAATCTAGAGCAGTTATGAGCTCGGGGCAGGGATGTCTCCATTTGCAGAGGCACATCCTCTGTGGGATGGAGACCCATCTGCCAAAACTGATGAGACTGCAGGTCTTAGAAACACAGCCCCTTCATGCCCAGCATTTAAAGGCAGAATAAAATCTGCACTGTAAGAAGCCTAGAAGACATTTCTAAGGGTTCTGGGCACACCCTTGCCTCCCCCAGCCTGTTCCCCCCATCTCACCTCAGTCAGCTCCCCCATGGTGACATGCAGCTCCCAACCTGAGCTGGGAGACAGATGAGCTGCTCAGGATTTCAGAGAGGTCTTTTGTTTCTTGGGTTCCTTTTTTTTTTTTTTTTATTTTTATTTTTTATTTTTTAACCTGTCGCTTTATAAAGTGCTTCCAAAAACATCCCAGCAGATCAATAATGAACAAGAGTTACTTCAGAAAGCCACTCGGCGTACTTGTTTAAATAACCTCTTTTACTCCTCAATTGCCTTGTTTTTCTCAGGGTTGTCATAGAGAGGAAGGTATTGATGAGTTAGTGGCGTGCGAGGGAGCATGGATGAGAGCAAAGTCATTCACTCTGTTCTCAGAAGCATTTATTTTTGACCTGTTTGTCGAGTGTGTGCAGCTACAGCGTCCCTCTGCTCCTTCGTGTCAGTCTGGCCCCTGGGAAGAGCATCCTGCAGCAGAGGCAGGGCACACACAGGGTTAATGCTGCCCTGCCTGGGCCTGGAGGAGTGTCTGTCACCTTTAATGCACCTCAAGACAGCAGACACCTCGTAGCAGCCAAGTCAATAGGTTGTTTAGTTATACAGAGCTTCCAGAAGGCAAAACCTCATTTTCGCCTCTCCAAAGAAAGAAAAGGTCTTGGGTGTCTGTGCATTAGATCTCAAGAATGTCCCATCAAAACACAGGCTGCTGTAAAGGTTGTTGCCTTTCGAGAGAAATGTCTTCCTGAAATCAGCAAGGTCTCTGCTCTCTCCGGTGAGAAAGGAGATGAATGAAAGCAGGCAGTAGGTTCCAAGACTGCTTTCCCCAGAAATAACCCAAAACTCTTCTTCCTGGTGCATTGCAGCCTTGTTTGCACTTAACTAGGAAACTGGAAAAGAGCTAAAAGGGGAATGATGCCAGGCCAGGCTGTCTCTGAGTTTTAACCATCAAAAGGCTTCTTCAGCAGCAGCAGTAGCGTTGTGAAAAGTCCAAGGCAGAATGACTGATGTGGATCAAGAGCTCCCTACAAACTCCAGCCCTTCTGGAAGCTACACTCACTGTTGAACATTTTACTCTGGATATTTTTTCCTGTCCTTTGCTGAAATGCACAGTTTTATTTCCAACCCACACAGCACACTTGTCCTCTCCAGGTCTCACAGCTCCTCTGCTCACACTGGAAGGCAGCACCGCCGGCAGAAGAGTTTTGACTGCAGCAGTATATTAACTAAACATCCCAATTAACTGATTCACCCTTTTATTGGCTCACATCTCCACTATCACTGGGCCTGCTGTGCTCTAACAACGCTTTAAAATCCTAACTTGTTTTGCCTCTCCTGGCTTTTAAACACCCTTGCATTCCCATCTGCAGCTTTGTAGAGGGAGACACATGCAAAACCAAATAAACATGCTTCTTGCAGACTCCTTCTCCTGAACACAGCCCCCAAAAGGTGGCTCCCCTACATGTTTCTAAAGCTTTAACAAGCTGTGACCACATAAATACAGCTACAGGTAGCTGACACCAGTAATGGCAATAAGAGAGCAGGGAAAGGAGGAGTGGGAAAGGGAACAGCTCAAATAATGTTTTTCTGAAAGGTGATCCTAAATGTTATTAACCTGATTCTCCTCTGCCATCAAAATTACACCAAGGGATCTCCGGTTCAATGAGATTCAGACCATGAAAGACCAACAAAACCCTTTCTGTTAACAAGCCCATAAACTAATGGCACTTGAAAAACTCAGCACACCAGGCTTTATGACCCGCAGTGAAACAGATTAGAAGTAATACAAGGGCAAAGAGAGTGCCCTAAAACCTCATCTTTAGCTACAAAGAGTGTTCCTGGGCCCAGCAGGTTTTGGTTTGCAGCTCAGCACCCTCTTCTGCATCTCCAGAGGCATCTGTGGTCCAGCAGCACGCTTCCATGATATTGGAAAGAAATAAAATAAATCAAACACTGTTTTGTCATTTCAGCAAAGGCTGGGTTATGTTCTGGCTTCATCCGGAAATCGAGATGTTTCTCCAGCTGCTCTGCTCCTTTCCAGAGACGTTTGGAAGGTGTGTGGGTGTTAGCGCTGGATGAGTGCTGTTTTCAGTGGGGAATTCGTACATGTCCTGAATGGAGAAGATATTCTTTGTATACACCCGAGGCTTGCAGGAAAAGGTCTCCAGGATTTCAGGTGAAAGCATTCCTAATTAATCTAAGGGGAAGGGTGGCATTCAGCGTCCTCTAAGGGCTGCCACAAAAACATCATCACATCAATCATTCATATCATTGGCTCAGCAGTCCCTTCCTTCCTGGGTGCGGAGGGAGCGGTGGAGAGGTAAGTTTAATTCCAGAAACCAGCTCTAAGATGGAAAATCAGGATGAGGCTCCACTCCATTTCGAGCATTTCTTAGACTCCCAGACTTCTGCTTGCTGAATTTCTGCACTCATCTGCTGGCAGGAGCCTGAGGACCTCTCCTCATTTTGCACAGGCCACCCCACAGCCTTTTGGAGCACATTCACTCCTCGCTGCCATCCTGAGTCCACCCAAGAATAAGATAGAAATTTCCATCCCTTTTGCTCTCCCACCTCTCAGAAGAAATTTTCCTAACTCGCTGTATAATGAGACCATTTTTATTCCTTCTGGCCAACTCCTAAAGGTGAAAATGGGACCTCTGCTGAGCATCTGCTTCCCAGGCTCGAGGCTTTTAATGAAAACCTCAAAGTCCTTTATTTAAGGCCAGCGAGGTGACTAATGGACTAAACAGCCTGAGAGATGGAGCAATGGCTCTGCAGAAAAGCACTGTGGCAGCCAGCAAGGTCCTTGTGCTGAGCTGATGTTCACACAGCCCCACAGACCTCAGGCAGGGAGCAAACTCCCCCAGCTGCACTCTGTTCTCCTCCAGCAGCTTTTTCACACCTGCAAGGCCTGTAAAAACACCTTATTTCTACAGCTGCCCTTCAGCTTTGTGGGTTTCCACTCCTAAAATAAGGATTCTCCTCCGGAGAACTCTGCATTCTGAAAAACAGAGGCTGGAGCTCTTCAAAGGCAGTGGCTCAGCCCCTGAGCACGGTGCTCCCAGCCTGAGGATGAGCACAGCTTCTTCCCATCCCCTCCTGGCAGGGCCAGCGAGGGAAGATGCAAATTTGCGACAGAGCAGATACAAAGCCAATTTTAAAACCAATCCTGGCCTCCAGGTAATGGGAAAAAACCACACCATTAGCTTTGATTTTTAAATACATTAGTTATTCTCTCAAAGGCTGGATCAATGGAAAAAGGAAACTGAGCAATGGATAAAGCTTTAATTGCTTAGGATTCATCTTCACAGTGCCTGGCCAGAGGCTGCTCTAGGGTTTCCTCACAGCAACTGTGTCTGCTCCCTTGTCCCAGCTGACCATCAGGCCAGTCAGGGACTCGAAAGTATTTTTTGGTGGGGTCTGGATTGCCAAGAGGCATCTCTGAAAAGTTCCAGAAGGTTTATGTGCACTTGTGTTTTAAAACAGAACAAAACACTGAATTTCGGGATTTCCACAGAAGTGTGATGTTAAGCAGAAAATACTGCTTGAAGGCAATCAAAACATTTCATTTTGATAAAAGCCCAAATACTCCAATTTATTTTATATGCTGAGAGAATTCAAGCTACAGTTTCCCAAAGAAAACTCCAAATGCTCCAATTTCAACAAGATACTGCAAGCTCATCAGCTTTTGTTTGAATGAAACAACACTGAAATTGAGATATTCCCACAAGAAGTCATAATTTGGAGGAAATTACATTTTTTTTCCCTTATGGGGAATATTCTGATTGTCTGTATGTGGCAGTTTGGTTTTGCATTTTGCCTGCATAGCCAAAGGCATTTGTGTGGAAGGACAAATATTTGTCACGGGAGTGACAGGAAAACAGAAATGAGGGATAAACACCTAACTTTGCCCTGCCACGAACAACATCTGTCCCTCTTCTCTGGCAGGCTGAGCAAGGCTCTGCAGAGAAAGTGTGTGGTACAGAGTTCACAGTTTTAAGAGTGTGCTTTATCCTCCCAAAATTCCCCACTCTGGAGCACCGCACTGCTCTTTGTGGTCACACTCACGGCCCAGGGCTGCTGCCAGCGCTGGGAACACCACAACACCAAACCAAAACATCCTCCAAGCCCTCACAACTCCTCCCAGGGAAGGCTTCCAGCATCACAGCCTCCCTGGGCTGGGCACCAAGACTTACCCAAGGTCCTGGGACAGCAAGAAAGGGAAGAGCAGAGAAGGCTGGAGGAGGCAGCAAACTGATGCCATTGATGTGACCCATCCGTGAGTCCTTTCTAATTAAAACAGGGCTCACAGCACAGCCACACACGGCCCTCTTGCTAATTAGGGAGGGCTGAGCACTGACACATTAACCTCCCAGTCTCAAAACATTAACTCTACCAGGTGTAATATCTTCTAGGTGACATAAAGGTTAATAATCTGCATCCACAACAGCATTCAGCTCGGTAAATACCCAATTAACCGGGTTCTGTCAGAGGTAGCAGCAAAAATGGAAGGTCCAGGATGGCTGAAGGGAGGCCCTGAAATGCTGGGTGTGATGTTTGCTGAGAAATGGGTAGTCAATAGGTAACTCAAGTTAACCATTGAGAGACAGAATATGTGAATTCTAAAAGCTAGGAAAACAGAATTCCCTTAATCTTGTCAAGATAAGAGGGACAAGAATCTGTTTGAGGCCAGCACAGAAACCCTGAATCACCCACCAAGGACTGCCCATGCTCCAGAAAGGTGAAAAGTGCATTGTGATGAAGACTACAGATCTTCATCACAAGCAGACCCCCAAAGACCACCAGGACACACAGCGCATGTGTGGCACACATGATGATATTAATGATTTCTGAGAAATAATTTGTATAACCACTCCTATCCCAGGGAATGTGATGAACATTCATGAATGTTACCCATAATACTGTGTGTTGGAAGTGCCGGGGGTGTGTGTTTGGAGGAGCATCCCCCAGCCCTGGTGTGCCGAATAAAGCAAATAACCACTTCTTTGTCTCTGAAGTGTCTCTGGGCCTGTTTGGGGCAAATCAGTGCTGGTGTGGTCACCCTGTGGGGACAAGGACCTGCCAGGAAGGGCCAGCAGAGCAAGAGGAATGATGCCTTCTGTGGGAGCCTGCACAGACTCCAACACCACCAGGAGCTGGGCTGAGGGAGAGCAACCAAGTGAAATAAATAAAAGATTCTTCACTGTCAACATTTAACAAAACATTTTTTTCCCCCAGCCTTCCTCCCTCATTCCTCCTGAACTGTTCTCCAAAGCTCTGGTTGTTAGAAAGCGAATTCAAAGCAACACTGGTTGGATTCAACTTGTGTGCAATAAAATTGGATTTTTTTTGTTCTTCCTTTTTCTTTTTTTTTTGTTTTTCTGACTTTTAATCTTTGTTTGGCTCACTGCCTTTCAGAAGAGGGAACTGGAATAGGGAAGGATAAAAAATGGAACAAACAAGGGACAACTGAATATTCGACTCAGTTAGAACGCAATTGCCTCATTTAGCATCATTTTGTAGAAGCTCAGGAGAAAACGACCCTTTTCATACAGCAGATTTGAAACATTTAAAAATAATGGGTCAAAGAAGTGCTTACTTTTATTCTGACTGGTACAGCAGCTGGAACAAGTGGAACTTGTGGAACAGTGTGTGTCACTGAATCCTCTGGAATTTGTCACCCTCTGGGCCTGATGGAGATGGAGAAGCTTCTGCAAGGGCTCAAGGTGCATGGCAGAGCTCAGCCACTTCACTGTTGCTGTTGCTGTTGCTATTTCACCTAAAAGCTTTTTATTGTTTTTCCTCCACAGCTGAACTGACACAAGGAGTGTGAGACACATTCATCACCACCGACACACCCAGCATTTTCCTGCTCAAATCATGCTCCCTCTGAGCTCCTCCTCATTTCCGTGTCTTACAGCTGTTCAAGTTCATCCATTCTGCAAGAATCTAGGATGTCCTTGTTCTCTTTCCTCTCTGCATTAATTAAACTTCACCTTGCCCTTCCCCCAAAACCTGACTTTTCTGTCACAATCTCCACTGGTCCTCCC
This sequence comes from Acanthiza pusilla, assembly GCA_036630365.1. NCBI lineage: Eukaryota > Metazoa > Chordata > Aves > Passeriformes > Acanthizidae > Acanthiza > Acanthiza pusilla. The sequence goes on along the minus strand of JAXCHO010000004.1, from coordinate 14,395,309 downwards.
CTCTGAAGGCATTGCACATGCACAGAACACATTCACCCCCACTGTCATTTCTAGCAAATGTTCACCTTCAACATCAGAACCTCCAACCTGAACTCTCAACGCTGCTTTCAGCAAGACTGGAAACTTTCTGGGACAGTCAGAGCACCAGCCAACCTGGGAGAACCGAAGAGATCATCCAGTGAGACAGGAGAAGAATGAAAATAGTGTTTTTAATATAATTTACAGCAAACTTACAGTATGTATTTCACATCACATATTTCTAAACTGCTCATTTGGAAAATATAAGCTGCAAAAATACAGAACACAGTACTCAAAATATATCGAGCATGTGGCTTCTCTTTTTTCTTTTCTTTTTTTTTTTTTTTTAAAGTCAATTGTACAGTGAAACATTTCCAAACCAGGTTTTGGTTTATTTTGGAAGTGCTGCTAAACATCTGAAAAATTACCAGCAGTCAAACCAGCACAGTTCAAAGACCTTTCTGAGGACCACTCTCCCTTGGGCACTGCAAGAAAACAGTGACCCCCAGCCCAGGGCAGGGGCAGTGGCACATGGGCGCCTCCAGGTCCCACACACTGCTACAGACTATTTGTGGAGATGTTCTGTGCAGGAAAAACCTTCTCCACAATCCACAAATGCTGCTCTGCCCAGGTGACCGTGAAGGACAGCAATGGTATGAAGGACAAACACCACAGACTGGCCTGGTACAGGCAGGGAAATGCTCCTCCAGGGCTGGGGACTCTGCACAGAGCTCTGCAGGTGAGTTTGGAGCCACAGGTGTGACAAAGTGCCTGCAGGGTCTTGTTCTCCAACAAGACAATCGCTGTGGAAGCACCCTCCAGGCACTGATGGAAGGTTACACCCACACAGCAGCCAAAAACACTTGTCGGAGAAATCCTGAGTTTCTGAAGCCTGGAGAAACTCCCACCAACAACCCAGTTAAGAGATGCACCAGGATTTGGAGGACACGTGGCAGACCTGCCCCATGAAAATGTGTTGTTTTCTTTATTTACACCATGGAGAAAGAGAAGGATGGATAAGGGAATGGGTTAAGGGACAAAGCTCCTAATACTCTGATTAGCCACAACTCCAAGCCCCTCAGTCTCTGCCAGAGACAGAGAGGAGCAAGCTGGTTAAGAACAGAACTTCTTTCTCAATCTGAATTTTAAACTCTCGAGTTTGCTCATCTGTAGCTGCCCCTGAGGGCTGTCAGGGGTGGGATAACCAGGTTACACAGGCAGGGCATGTGCTGCTGGTCCCTCTGCAGCAGGAAAACAAGCAAAGAGACATCAGCCAAACTGGAACTTCGCTCTTTCTCCACCATGAATGAGGCACAGCCCTGGACTGGCTTTGGTTTGTCACTGCTGCTCACAAACCACACCAAGAGCTGCTCTCCTCCTGCCTGTGCGAACTGCCCCCACGCCCTCCCCTCTGATTTCAGATGGTGCTCGTGTCTCATCTGCGTGGGGCAAAAGGAATTTTAAAACAGCCTTACTGCAAACACGCCCCATCCAATGCCATTTATGCATTGCTCCAAATGCCTGGAACGTGATAAAAGTACATAACAGCAGGGAAAAAAAACATTTCTGCAGACTGCATTTGACTGGTATCAAAATCCTAACGAACACCACATTTATTGTACTTTATTTACACGGTATCACGTATAATATAATACAATACAGCGTTCCATTTGCAGTGGTAGGCACTATGGGTTTTTAAAAGGTCACAGCTCTTCCCCTGCTCCATCCCACTCCCTGCGGATGTGGTACCAAAGTGAACCAAGAGCTCCCTGTTGTGCGGTCCCAGCGCTGCTCCAGTTTCCCTCTGAACCTGCTCTGGGACGGCTCCTTCCCAAAATCAGGTGAGGGAAGCTGCTCTCATGTGCTAAGACCGAGACTCCTCGACTTTGGTGCTCACACACAACCAGCAGCCCTTAGCACTGGTCAGGGGCACTCGTGGGCAGCCTCCTCACCACGCTTTGCACCAAAAACACCGTGAAGGCAACGTGGGGCTGCAGCCAAGCCACAGACCCCTGGCACGGGGAAGAGGCCACCCATGATCACAGAGCACCGTTCGGTCCTGCTGCGGTAGGACTTTGGGAAAACGGCTGTGAGTCTCCAGGAGGGATCCTCCTCCTCCTCCTCCTCTGATCAGGCAGGAAGTGTCACGGGTGTGGAACAGGGGTCATTTCTTCCTTTCAAGTTCACAGTTAGAGTTGTGAGGCACCAAAATCATAGCACTGTTTGCACTGAGGGGTAAATGCACTGGTGTTTGTGCGATGCTGTACTGCAAGGGAAAATGGGTTTTGGGGGCTGGGGTATCCGAGGCAGGGAAAGATGCCTTCTGCTGTCCCACCAACAGGCAATGCAGTTGGGAAGAACCAAGATATGTTAGGCCATATGCAGCTCTCTTGATGCCCGAGAGGTGTCTGCTTCCGATCCAAGAGCTGTGCAAACTTCGCAAATAAAATTTACACCACCTGCTTCACCTCAATACCCATTTGGTTCTGTCTGGGTTCATACCCTTCTGGTGTTTGCTCTCAGTAATTACTCAAATGAGTGCTTTAAGTGGTAGAAACGCTGGGAGAGGATGAGAATTTCAAGCATCTGTGAGAGAATATTCCTGGAAAGTGGACTGTGAGTTGGGAGCCAGCACTTTGGCTGTCCTGGAGCACAGTGTGTCCAGTGGCACTCAGCCCACTGGCACTGAGCAAGGATCCTCTTACTCAATTCCTAATCCCGTATTTTTTAACTAAATATTTTTACTGGTGAGAAAATTCCAGCCTAGGGAACTCAGGGAGCAGAAATATGCCCTGTGAGTTTTATGTCCATCCAGAACAACCCCGTGTATGAATTACAAGAAAGCTTTTCCAAGTCCTCCAGACCACAGATGCTATGCAGAAAAGACCTTGCAAATACACTGGAGGCATCGTCTTGGTTTTCTCAGCAATTTGCAAGGAAGAAATAAAAGGAAAAATTCATTTATGAAGTTGCTATAAATTATTTGCCGAGCTGGAGCTGACAAGTTTCTTATTGCTTTCTGCCATATGCAGACACCAATGTTGTGTAGAACAAGTCCAGCACTACAAACTGTTCAAAGTATGACAAATCTTTTCCTTCCTAGGGTTGGACACCCTGCTCTGCCACACTTAATCTGAATAAAGTGGGGGAAACATCACAAACACATCCCATCCCAAAGACCCCATCCCTGGGGTCACTCCATTCATCAAACAAACACAGACTGAAGCAAAGCTCTGACAAGCGAAACAAAATAAACACTACAAACATCCTAAAGTCCTATTCTTGCAGCCATCTAAATGGATTGCTCTATCCACATGGCTTCTCCTGAATTCCCTGTGTCCTTTTGGGACCAAGAGATGCTCAGAGCCAAGCGGCTGTGGCAAGACTGAAGCTGAAAGCAAAGCAGTCCATGCTCACACTGCCACAGAAAACACCAGGCAGAGCTTCCTTCTGCTCCCCTGCACTCAGGGAACAGACAATGGCCAAAGATTTTACTTGGCATCACTAGTTAATAAAGAAGTACCTCATGTCTAAGAACTGCTGAAAGGCCATTTTTCAGCAAAGCAATTGTATTAAGACTCAGATTGGCTAGTAATGTCAATGGAATGATAGAAAACATCATTTGCAGCCTAGAAGTTACAGATTTAGGGTATATAAGCAGAACAAACGGTAATATTTTGAACATATGTAAAACTAAGTGAGACCTGCCAGCATCCCAGGAAAATTTAAATGCTGCTCAGGAACTCTGGATACCTTGTGTTCACTTGGTATAGCCCAGCTGTGCTTTGCCATGGGGGAAGGAAGAACTGCAGCTGCAGAAAGGAAGCTGATGGAAGAAACACCCACAAACCATGGGTCTGCTGGAGGCAGGAGCACAGAAATGTGGATAATCCTTTCAGGGACACCGAGTGGCTCAGTCACAATGTCCTTTCCTCCTTGGATCAATCTCAACCATCAGATAACCGTGGCTGAACCTGGCTCACGCCAAAGGTTCCCATCTTTATAAACTATGTTCCCACCAATCTTGGCTGCCAAAAACCAGGAGATTCCCAGCAGCAGTGTGGGATGGTGGCAGAGATGAACCCAGAGCCCCTAATGCAAATGGGAGCAGGTCAGTATTATTGCTTGCAATCAGAGGTGCTCTGCCCTGTGAGCTTTGCACATATTAATCAGACCTGGAGAGAGAACAACAACAAACTGCTCCTGTCTGCAAACACAGCTCACATGAAATTAGGGGGATAGATGAGCATGGCTGCACTTAAAGGCAGAGCAGGAATAATTCTGGAAACCCTTGTGAATAAAGGAACAAAGCTGTTATCACGTCAGGCCAGTGAAGCATTTGCATGTGTCTTTTATATTGACAATTCCCCACATCACCTGCCAAGAATAAACATCACACCAAGAATGCCCAAGTCTGAAGAAAACACCAAGCCCAACACACCCAGCAGAGACAAATTCTCACATGGCAGCAGCAGCCATGGCAGACTGGGGGGCTAAAGCTTCACAGTGCTGGTAGGCCTCAGGTTGTTGTGGGTTGGCTGTGGAGTGAAACTGCTGGCTGTAAGTCAGAGCTGCCTTTCTGTGCCCCAGGACCTCATTTACTGAGAAAAAAAACATGTCTCTGTCTGGACACAAAGGTGAACCTCAAGCACACTGCCTCCACTGCCATGTGATGAACATAAAACGCTGATGGGGATAGGAGGGGTTCCAAATCACATTCACTCCCTTAATTTTTTTTTTTTTCAAGTAAAAAGAAGTCAGTGCATCTCAGCCATTTGGAAATACTCCAGTCACTTTCCAAATGTCTGCAGAGCATCAGTTCAATTTGGAAGCATTCTGAAGCGTAGCTAACTCAGATAATGGAAGCTAATTCCTCTCTGCATCTCTCCCTTCTCACCTTCTGAGCAAGGTGAGACCCAACCAAGATTAACAGTAGCAACACTGAGGAGTTCAGTGCATCTCACAGGGGAATGGCAGAGGGAGGCCACTGTTAGCCGGACTGCCAAGAATGGAAGGTTTGTGATATTCAAGTGATAATTCAAGTGATGGACTTTTCGGTCCCACTCTACATCCAAGATGTGCTGGGCAAAGTCAGAAAAATGAATGATTTCTATATGTATTAAAAGAAGGTTCTGGAAATGCATCACCTTGTTAACAAGGATGCAAAGAAACAGATTCCAGTGTCATCTGCACCAATTTTAGATTGGGGTCCCCTTTGGATTCCACTGGGGCTATGCCCAAGTGGGGTCTGTGCGAGGGAAAGGAAACCCCAACCTGAAGTCATGCAAGGCAACTGGTCAATCCCAGAGAGACTGATTAATCTCAAGTAGTTTATTTTTCCAAACATCCCATTCCTTAGCAGACAGCCACAAGGGGAGCACAGTGCTTGGAAATGCCAGAATAACATTTCTGCTGAGGCCGAGGCCTCAACAAACCCCTGAATTTTCAACGCCCTTGAATATGAAGAAACAATTTCCACCATTGGATCTGGACTGCACAGCTCAGACCATGCCCCCTTTTTCTGCTCCTGGGAACGGGCATTTTTCCAACTCCATCCTTGTTTTTAAGTTTCCTGCGTGGTTAAGGCAGTGGTGGGATGGAGGCGAAGCGCCAACAGGTGAAGGCCCATAGTGCAATTTGGGAAGCAGGAGGATGTCTGACACTCTTTGTTTGTTATCCTCTAACAAAACTTGGGTTGCAGGCAAAAATGGCTTGTGGTTCTGAAATCAGAAAAAACCCAAATGCCTGCTGGTGTGCATTTTCTTTAAACTAAAGCTCTGTTCTTCAATCTGTACCAAAGCACTGACAGCAAAGCCCTTCACGATGCAGGCATCAGACCTAACCTTGGGGGAAAAAGAGTGGGATGGGGAGAAAGCTTTTGAAAAGTTCCATTATCAAAAGAAATAAAATAACAATCATGCAGGAATTTCAAGTTACAGCTTAAAAATAATGTAAGTAACACCATTCAACTGCATCTTCCATACATACTGAGAAGAGACCAAATGAAAAAAAAAAAAAAAAAAAAAAAAAAAAAAAAAAAAAAAAAGAAAATGTTATGTGCCCTGGAATCCTGTTTCTATAGCGCCGGTCAAGGGGGACTTTTGACTGTACCAACAAACCACAGCTCATGAACACTGTGAGTTTGTTTTACATCACATCAGCTATTCTCCTTCACCTTGGACTTTCAGAGGGGAAAACCATGAAATTATGAAAGGGGTTATGAAATTTCAAGCAATCAGGCTTTCAGAAAGGTTCTATTCTGTGACATTTGTGTTCGAGTCTGAAAGTGTGTGTATAGTATAAAATTATGAGTTAACATTTGAAAAGACAGCAGTCTAAGTAATAAATCTGCAGAATGAAGAGAACTGTACAGAATGATTTCAAAGGTTTATACTTGACAATTATATATATTTTATGAGACAGTTATGCACCCTGTGCCTTTTTTGAATTCATTGTTTTATGGATGCAGTATCTCTATTTTAGCAGACAGGATATACTAAACCAATGTAATGGTCTAAAAAGCATCATTTACCACCCAACGTAACAATGGCACTGCATAGCTTAATTTTTTTTTTCCCTTAAACTCCTTCAGCAATTGAGTGATTCTTAACATGGCTGAAACCCAAAACCCAAATATCTGCAGTTACAATATTTGTTGAATATTTGGCACAGTGGAGTTTATTCAATACACCCTTTTTTCCTGCCCTTACTGTCGCTGAACATGTAATTCTGTGCATAAATTACACGTGTAAAGTCAGTCAAGTGGAAACAGTCTGATACCCCACACCCATGTTGCAAAGCCTGGATAAGAGCAGAGTCTGCTAAAAAGCTGCTGAACATGAGTGGCAAGTTATCAAACCTCTGTAATTGTGCCAGCTCTGAGCGTCCACTGCCAGCAATGGACACAGCCTCGGGGAAAATCTGCCCCTCTGCCACCTGCACGGAAGTGATATCCAGCATTTGACTCAACATGCCAGGTTACCTCCCTAAACATCCTCAAGTTCACAACAGCTTCGGAATTCAAACAAAAAAGGAACTTTTAGTTATGATGCTAACCCTTAAAACCCTTCTGACATTTAGTCCATCAGAAATGAGTCTGGCTCCTGGGGAAAAACTCATCAAATGCTGACAATTTGTATTGCTTCCCAGCAGGAATGTTTTAGGGGGAAAAAAAAAAAGGCATGCAAAATAAGTCTGACCCCCATGCTTCTTGTAATCAGATGAAATTTTCCCTACGGTTTTTGCAGGTTTAAGTAAGACTGCCCTGCAAGAGCCAAACCAAATCTGCTCCTGCATGGATGCTTTGTGGGAGCTGAATGGAAGTTTGAGCTGCCCAATGCTGGCCAGCCTCTGCTCCCACAGCCCAGCCTTCCAGAGGAACACCATTCCCACAAGTTAAGAGCAAAATGTGGCATCCAGGAGAGGAGATCATTCCATCTTCCTCTCACGGCTCCCACTGAAAGTCAGTGGAATTTTTCAGGTGAAAAATAAAACACCCATTGTGAGAGTTGAAGGATTAAGGTCAGTATTCCTCTCATCTTGTACACACACACGCACACACACACACGCACACTTACTTTAAAGAAAACATCCACCACACAATTTCTAGATTGCAAATTATATATATATATCTTTAAAAACTGGAGAGAACATAAACAGCCTCTCCACATATATATGTATTCACTGAGTCACATATAATATGAAAAAACTATATTATGTAAATCATCATATTATCTATAATTCTCCAACTGACAATTGTTTTTATAGAGACACAGTGCATTCATTCTCTTTTTTAAAAACATATTATGTGTCTTCATTGGCTTGGTAGCATATTAGAATGAAGGCGTATGGATAAAAAATGCAGAGGATTAAACAAACCCCTTGAGTCACATTACGTTTGGGTGAATTAAACAGGATCCTTCCCCAAACTAGCATAAATAAATCCTCCTCATGGAAAAGTGTCAGCGATTTAAGGGTTAACACAGACTTAAAAATAATTTTAAAAAACATCTTATTAGAGGACTACACAGATAAGTATTTGGAACTCATCCCCCTTTAGAAATGACAGCACGTTTGGCAAGTGTGAGCAAATGTCTTGAACTCTACTGGGTTTGAGATCTGAGCGCAGCCATTCACAGACAGCCACAAAGCTGCAATCTGCGAATAAGCCTGGGCTGGAAGGACTTGGATACCCCTGACAGCACTGCTCGCCACCGGGAAGGTTTCCAGCAGCTTTCAAGGTATTTCTCGTGGACTCGTGGCTGGTGACAGAGTGTGACTGGTGGAAGGACTCCAGCACCGCTCCCTCTTTGCCATCGCAGATGCCGCAGGTTGGAGCAACCTGCCTGCCCAACCCTGCAGGGCTCCACACGCCCCATCTCAACTGGGAAAAAACCTATTGCTGTTATCACCCTGCTGTTATCACCGCGCTTTCTCTATGCCTCACGCCGAGCTCTCGGGCGAACCTCTGCAGATGCCCTCCTTGGAAGCTCGTACTGTCACCAAAGGGGCTGGAGCCCAGCCACAAGGGCTCCCTGCTTTCTCCAGCACCCCGCAGGATGTCACAAGTGATCCCATGAAAAGATGCTGTTCTCAAGAATCCTGGCTGGGTCTGACTTTGAGAAAAAGACTAAAGTTTCCTGTGTTGCCGTTGCTGTTTCGCAGTTGTGTTTCTTCTTTCATTCGTGCTCTCTCCTTGTTTTTATTAAAAAGGACCCTTGTATTATTAATATTGTTCACCCCTCCACAGTCACTATAAAACAGACTCCATATTTTCACACCACTCATGATCTTCAAGGTTATAGATAAATTTTGTCCTATGTGGTTGATTTTGGGGCACCGAGTCCCGCCCCAGATTGTCTAGGGTGAGAGTAGAGGCAAAAAACTCACTAGTGCTGAGACCACCTTCGTGGTTCTTGATGTATCTTTTATAGTTTTTCCTCAAGCACTGCCAGGTGGTTGTGTAGAGGATGAATGCGAAGGATTTGAGGGCGATGGCGATGCTGACGTACAGGTATCTGTAGACCACGTTGTCGTAGAGCGCGCAGGCGCCCTGCTCGCCACAGAACGTGCTCCAGAACAGACACGTGGAGTCAATCCCGGCCCCGAAGATCAGCGGAGGTGGGATAAAACCTGCCAAAATATGAGAGGCAAATCGTGCTTTTATGATTTCTGTGATAAGGAGAGAGGATGTGACTGCGGTGAATGGAAAGAGGGTGCTTTATCAGGGTTAATAGTGCCAGCTGCAGCCTGTGAGTCTAATTTTTAAAGTTCTAAATCAACCTAAATGAAGTCTGTGGATGAGCTTTTAGCTTGGATTTAACATCTACGGAAGAGATTCCTGCTGATATCAATATGCAGCAAAGATTTTATTCAAGTTTGAGTGGCTTTTATTAAGCTTCTTGTTTGCCTAATGAGACTAAGTGGAGGGGTGAATGAAAGAGGAGGAGGACAGCCTTGCAGCTCACTCTCTGTTTAGACACTGGCAATTCTGCACTTTAGGGTGTTCACCTGAAGGATCTCATAGGACTCCTAAAATCTGCTGGGGCACCGAGATCCAGTTTTGGACTGCACCCTGACACAGCAAAAGGTTTTCTCTGGGTATAAGGGAAGGAAACAATGGCCTCTAATAGATGCCAAAGATGGCATCTGAAAAGAAGGGAAAATTTCAGAGTGCCATTAAATGAAATATCACAGCAGGATTCTCCCCCAGCCACTGCAGCTAACTACCAATGAGTGTTTCTCAATCATAGTTTGCAGCAGAGCTGCAATCTTAAAGCAAAGTGATCACTCCAATCTCATTTAACTAATAAAGGCAATGTTTTTCTTCCCTACTTTTCCCCATCCTACAGGGACACTGCAGCAACCCCCCTGGTTTTCCATTAGCCTGACGGTGATTAGGACATCCACGTTCCAGCTCTGCACTCCCCAGCCAGCGCCCGTGTGCAGCACTGGGGAGAAAATGTGAATGTTCTACATAATGCAACCATTTCTCTGCCTTCTGATGTATTTATGGGCAGAGGCTCGAAGCAGATAAACCCTGAAAAAAACCCTGATTGATAAAGTCACTGCTGTGGGTTAAGACAGCGAGCAAAGGAGAGCACTGCATCTACTGAAATCCAACAGCAAGTAGGCACGACACCCCCCTGACAATATCAATGCATCCGTAGGTGCTGTGATGCCCGAGACTCTATAAATACCTGTGAAAGCAGACACAAGGACTGCAGTTTTTAGACAGCAAAGTGTTTAATCTTGGATCCAGTTTCATCATTAACCTGGATTTCCAGGCTTTAAAAAGATACCTTCCTTCAGCTTGTCACGAGCAAAGCAGTGACATTCATGACATGTATCCTAAGACTACAAATAAATTGGCTGTCTCCACTGTTCCCTGTGGTAACTGAGATCTCTTTATTTTATTTTGTTGATGACTGGAGCTCTGCAGATTCTGTTTGATCTTCCTTGTATGTTGATAAATGCAGGAATTAAGAAAGGCTATATGGGCTTTTGGTACTCATTTTAACCAGTCATTAATAGCATAAATGTAGTAAATAAAACCAGATGATAAAAAAGCAAGAAAATCTCTTTGTTAGAAATACTTGTTCCAGTCATCATATCTAAAAACCTGCCTATGTTCTGGAAAAAAATATCAGCACCAGCCCTTTGTTCATCATTTCAATGACTGGAAATGCCAGGCTGGGCTGGTTCTGCTTCTAAATTAAAAGACACTTTTTTGTTGAAACCTGTAAATAACCACACACTCAACCTGGCAAGCAGAGGCTTTTCTAGGATGCACAGTGCCCACCACCCAGAAAGGACGCATCCAGGATCTTAAAGGTCTGAAACTCTTTGCCATTCCAGACAATTCCATTCTGAACCTTTGGCTCCAATGGCACTGCTTTCCTCCCCTCTGGGAAACTGCAGTAATGCTTTTATATGAAGACACTGTAAGGCTGCCCTCTCACAGCAGAATTCCTCTGAAATAATACATGCAGGAGGATACCGGGAGGATTCATTCATGTTTCATGTTATTACAGTGAATATTAAAGAGAGTCAATCATGTTTTACCTCTTACTGCAAAGTGTTGCAAAAATTTCTGCTATATATATGTGTGTGTATATATATATGTTTCATTGCAGAAACTGCAGAGCTGCATAAAAAAGCTGCTTCTGTCTTGGTGAAATCTATTAACTACGATTGCACCTTCGGGTCTCATACCTCTTGCATTTAATTCTCTCCTTTGGTTCAAGAAGCAGCTATTATCACTGTCTTCTTAAGTCAAAGCTTAAAGGTGAACTGAAAAGCTTTTAAAATAAATCAGTAAAGCTATTCTCAAACCTCAGGTTGATAGGGGCACAATTTGGATACCCTTGCTCATGTGGAAACGTATCTTTCTCTTCATTTTCTGTGAGTTCCAGCTACGCTGCTGATATGCTTCAGGATGTATTGTCTTATTTCATGGGAATCCCTTAGTGACAGAGCAACATATAAAGATTTGAGTTTACATTCTCACTATAGCTTCTTTATTGGAAAGAAAAAAAGAAATCTGTTCAACTTAAGCACACATGTCTGAGCCTGGTTTTAGAGGACTTCAGGATGCTGCTATCTCAGGAGGCTTCTCTCTTTTGAAAGGAAAAAAGGAAAGAGAAAAATCTCTCCCCTTAAGTGTTTCTCCTTTGGAAACAACAGCCCACAGCCATCCTCCTTCCACACTTGCCTGCTGACACTTCACATTCAGCCAGTCACAGCTGAAGACAGGCCAAAACCCATGAGCAGCACCAGCAGCTAAAGAAAATGCTGTGTTTGCAAGGCTTGAACCAGACCCAGGTCATCCCAGAAACTTCTCTTTGAGTTATCTGAGCTCTGGGCAAGTTAACTTGATGGAGCTTTTTGTATGACTGCAGTTACTTCACCAAAACCAATGAACATCTAATTTGCTTTACTGTAAACTGGTCTGGGGTCACCATTTCCTCTCCGGCTAATGGGGAATAAGCTGTTAACAAAAAATGAGGTCCTTATTCAAAGCAATGTGTGGTACTGTAGGATTTTTGGCCCTGTATTTCCCAGTGTCTTGCTGTAGCCTAAGAAATGGCACTTCAGTCTCCAGCTCATTCCTTTGGGACCAAGGGGGCCAGGCAGGGAAGGTGCTCTCCCTGTGTCCTCCTAAAAAAAAGTAAATTCCACTCCCCCAACACACAGAAACCGTGGGCATGAGATGGCCCCACACAACGATGGATCAGAGGATTTTGCCCTGAATCACTGAGACTAATGAGCTGAAACAGAAGAGCTTTAAAATAGGAGCCACCTCTTCCAAAGGGGGAAAAATCCACCCATAAACAAGCAGCAGGCGAACAGCAGCCTGGTGGGTTCCCTTTAATTCATGCATGAGAAGCACATACTGGTCCAGAGGAGGAGCTGTACGTATTTTAATGGGATATTAACCCACAGGAGGATACAAGGACTCAGCCTGTCTCATTTTCCTCATTTCCTTTCCGAGACACCCAAAGGAAGGGGCAAATCCACCATGAAACACAGGTCCTGTCCCTCAAAGGAGGGTGGAAATCCATATCCCCCTGCTTCAGCAATATGCAATACAGTAGTAATTCTGCAAGCTGCTGACACATTAATAACAGCTACAGAAGAGAAACTGGTTCTGCAGGACCATGGGAGAAGCAGTCATTTCTCATGCAACGCTGCATTTTCTTCCATTAGCACAACACAAATGGCAGGAAAAGTGCCTTCAGGAGCCTTGATGTGATATCCCTCATGGAGAGGGCTTGGACCCCAGCGTGTCAGACCCCACTCACAACAACGACAGCACTGCATGGAGTAGAGATCAACTTCTGCATGCTAAAAACAGAGTTTTCCATGAGGGAAGAAAGGGTAGGAATGAAGGACATACAACTTTTGTACCTACCTAGCAACCGGAGCAGCAGGAAAAGCACCCCCAGAGCGTAAGACTTGAGTTCAGGGCTCACGGTTCTGTAGGGAGGAGAGAGGCAGAGAGAGAAATCGATTCCTGTTGTTCTACTTTGATTAACACAGCCCGTGGCCATTCTGTGCTGTCAGCCAGGATGCCACCAGCACCTCTTCAAAAAGTCATTAATGGGGCTTTTCTTCTGCCTTCTCCTGAACTGCCTACAGCCCCAAAAGTAATTGCATCGGTGATAGGTTCAGGAATTAGCCAAGTCATTAATAACAACAGCTAATCTTGTCATTGGATGGGGAAAAATGGAATTCCCATCTCATTAAATCACTGTTTACAAGCTCCCCATCATGTTTTCAAAGCTCCAGATGTCGAGAATTGGAGAGAGAGAAAACTTTTGATTCTGAAACGCCCCAGACTACAGGGAGCAAGAGAGGGAAGGCAGGATGGTGGACCAAAAGGCTCAGTCAGCCTGTTTGATTCAGGCCTCCCAGTGAGGAAGTGCTCAGCACTAGTTTTCATGCATGTGACTTTAGCACGCCACTTTTTTTATCTTGGGATGACAGTGTTTGCATGTCTTCTGCTCTGAACACAACCACTATTGCATTATGTGTTATCATTTGAAGCTGCTTTAAAAAAACATTCCTGGCAGGGATGGTTCTCTGTATAAATACACTGGAGGGGCATCAGCCAAAACTGATAAAACAGAACCAGTGAAAGCCTTTAATTTAAGAGAAGACCATTCTGATCACCTGCCCTCCATTCACACATTCATGGGCCACCTAGCACCATGACTTCTGCATGAGGCCTGTGACCTCTGGATGAATTTCAGCAGTTTTCAGGCAGACCCCCATAAAGTCTTTATGCCAGGAATTATATGGCTTTGGAAAAATGTTCCCATGGTTAATGGCTTGGCTCAAATAGTATTCTACAGTTGGGTGCGAAATGAAGGAAACAGTATTACAAGTTTATTTTAATGAAAAAATAGATAATCACACGAAATATTCACAGGGGGTTTTTAATTGGTGGTGGTATCCTTTCATCCACTTTTCTGTATTTAAGACCAAAGTCAATCCCCATACCTCAGAGTGGAGTAAAATCTGCCACCTGGAGACACCTCCTTTCCTTGCTTAGACATTTAATTTGCAGACACTGACTCCATTTTTAAATAAAGAGGGGAGCTGTTGGTGTCACTTGTCACCATCCAGACACCAAGGACACACTCATATGCCACAACTTTCTTTAAGCAATGGAAGATGGCAGCTGCAAGAGAGCACGAGGTGGTATCTGGCTCAGAGCTCTCCCCTGTACATTTGGTAGCTATCAGTGATTCTGAGTGAAGTTACAAATCTGGATGTGCCAACTGTTTATTTCTCACAGCTGTGAACTGAGTATGTTTAATCTTCCCTTTGCTTTTCTTATGCCCTTGTATTCTTCTTCCTGGCTGGTGCTGGGCTTATCTCATTTGAAAGCAACACGGAGATGTCTCCATGCAGGATCCTAAAGGTGCTGGCAGCTTCCTTGAACAAAGAACTCTTCAAACTTCAAATTGCTTTTGTCACAATATTTATCATGAGGAATTTGATTTCCCTTTAGCTACCGGAGATGCAAAGAGAGAAATGAACTAGTAGGTGGAATATCTCATTTTGTATCCTGCAGGGAGACATGCCCTCACAGAGCTGTTCTGTCCAAAATCCACTCAAGAGTGTGTTTCTAATACAGACCTTATTGATTGAATTTTATTGGAATTTTCCAGGCAGCAGAATGGATCAGCTATTTATGCCTCTGGTTATTATTCTCAGTAAGTGACAGCTTGGACAGCTAAGTAATTCTGGATAAATGTGGGCTTAGATATATATGTATATCATAAGGTGAAGTGTTCCATATGTCTGGAAATAACACAAGGTCAGTTATTTGAATAAGCTACTTTTGCCCACCTGTTCACATTGGTTTAACTCAGACATGTCCTTCAGACTTCCAAGTTCCTTATGTTCTTGGACTTGGTCCAGGGTGAGACAAGTTAAACTCCAGTCAGGGAGGTACTCACTAAAGCTAGCCTTGGCCACAGCTTTTCGTTTTTCCGTGGTTTCTTTGGTCTCCAGACCATCTCTAAAGGTGAGTCTGAGCCTCTGTCTAAGCCACAATGTGCTGAGAACATGGGGTGGCAATTCTGCCCCTCTCCTGATGCAGCTGTAACTTCCCCACAACCTGGACTGGAAACTGCACATCTGCATTTCCCTTTCCGTGTTAATCCCAAAAGAACAACCCCTGCCACCATTCTCTGTGGCATCCCTGCAGGACTCTTGTCTGTTTGCAGTTCTGCCTCACTCCCTCAGTTCACCAAAGGGGGCTCAAGCAATTCCTGCTTTCTCTCCAGCAGCTCCATACTGCAGGCCCTGAACCGGGGCCATGCCAGGGCTACACCAGGGGCTACCAAGTGAAAAAGTGGCTTAGGGAGGAAATGGATTGAACGGAGGCTCAGTTCAAAATCATGGATTTGGGGACAGTGCCTTCAGTGTACAAGGCAGAGGCCTGGAGCCATGTGGGACCCTCAGCTCCCTGCAGCTCCTGGCTTGGCCCCACAGCCCTGATCCTACACCAAGAGCAGCCCCACCTGATGAGGATGGTGACTGAAGCCCTACCTGGTGATGATGGTGACTGAAACCTTACCTGATGAGGATGGTGACCGAAGCCCCACCTGATGATGATGATGACTGAAGCCCTACCTGGTGATGATGATGATGGAAGCCCTACCTGGTGAGGATGGTGACTGATGGCCCTACCTGGTGAGGATGGTGACTGATGGCCCTACCTGGTGAGGATGGTAACTGAAACCTTACCTGATGAAGATGGTGACCGAAGCCCCACCTGATGATGATGATGACTGAAGCCCTACCTGGTGATGATGATGATGGAAGCCCTACCTGGTGAGGATGGTGACTGATGGCCCTACCTGGTGAGGATGGTGACTGATGGCCCTACCTGGTGAGGATGGTAACTGAAACCTTACCTGATGAAGATGATGACTGAAGCCCCACCTGGTGAGGATGATGATGACCGAAGCCCTACCTGATGAGGATGATGACTGACGGCGTCTGCGCCATGGCCCCGATCATACTGCAGACACACATCACACACAGGAATGTCAGGAAGGCCTCTTCGCACCCAGGGCTGGGGCACTTGCCAGGAACGACGGTGGCGTTTTCGGGAGGGACCGAGGTGAGGCACGAACAGCCACTGAGGTTCTGCAGAGGAGCACAAGGAGTCAGGAGGAGGGAGAGCTGTGATCCCTGATCCCCACCACTGCCCTCTGCAACGGGGCTTGTCAGCAGCAACGCCTAATCCTCTAATGGTCAATTAAATAACTCCTAAGTGCTTGTTGCAGGGGGGTTTGGAAAGAATTTCACGAGTGTCAGGGCTGACGCATGTTGCCAGCAAGGGAAAGCTGTCCCTTGGCTTGTTTCTTTTCTTCTGCTCCTTTCAAGCCTCTCCCATAAATGTCACTGTGACAAAATTATTACCGAGTTATACCTCTTTGGAGGAGAATAAAGAAACAATCTGTGGCCCTGTGACAAGGAAGATCCCCCCATTATGGTTCTAATTACTTTCTTATTTACCTCTGTCCTCCTGGCTGTTGCAATTAAACTGAAGTGCATTAAATGCTGGTAAATCTGCAGCCCTGCTTTTTGGCTGCTTCCAGCATCTCAAATCCTGGGAAGGAGCCACCCACGATGGGTGCTGCAGCTCACCCAGAGCTGAACCACCACAGCCTGGCAGCACAGACACTGCTGGACGTTAGTGCACTCCAGGGCTAATAAATGACATCTGCTTCAGAGGGATTTGTGTTGAGCTAAAAGCTGAAGTCAAGCGAGATAAACTTTATCAATATGTGATCAGAAGGAGAGCAGAATGACTGCATTTTGCTTTGATCTCTCCAGCAAGTGCAGGATGTGAAAAGAAGCTTTGTTTGCCAGTCACAGATTTAAGGATTTCCTTCTTTTTTCTTATTTTCCAACTCGCCCTCCTGAATTTCTGAGTGGGGGATGTCAGTGCAATTAAGGCACACAATAGTACCAAGAAATCCCTTAACGAATACAGAATGAAATGGTCATAAATGATTCATGGCTTGTCTTCATAAGCCCACTGGGTCTGCAAGTCACATGTTTGCATGAGGAATAACGTCATAAAATATAACATACTGAAAAACAGCTAAATCTCCTCCCCTTCCCCTCTGCCATGTGCAAGCAGAAATTCCTTTGCTTTTCTGCACAAGGGGTCCCCTTAGGACCATACAAAAGCACACTTTCTGGTTCACTGCCTCCAAAGATAAGCATCAGCAGGATACGGCTCCAACCTTTCTGACACCAAGCTCTTTTTTCTGCATAGGAGTCAAATCATTTTCTTCCAGCTAAGTGCACAAGAGGGCAAGAGAGACCATGGTGCAGAACTCCAGGAGAGCTGGAGCAGAAATGCAGGTAGTTTTCTGCTGGCAAGCAATAATTAACATAACAAATTCCTGTGCAGTGAGTTAGAAGCTGAAACCTGAAGGCTCCAAAATGGTGACAATTAGCACCACTGAGGTGGGGTTTGCAGAGACAACAGGAATTTGCAGCTCCTGGCTCCTCCTGCAGTGTATTGCTAGTAATCAGCCTGGGCATGGCCCTGTCCATCAAGTCTGGAAAAGTTTATAACTGCACTGAAATATCCTTGGACAAAATTCCCATCACAGCAAATACACAAAATCTCCCATGGGTTCTCACCAAGGGACAGCAAGTACCTGATTCTGGCAGTGGTAGGGCAGATTCTCCTCCCACTGCTGTGACTTTTTCACAAAGCACAAGGCATGTCCTACCTTCCCTGCCTGAAAATTTGTCCCTCAATCCGCTTTTTCAACTACTTTGCTTCAAGGAGCTGGCCCGAAGCAGTGTGAGTGGTTTGTACCAACTCCATCAGCTTGCTTAGCACTGCACCTCATCCTTACCTGGGAGATCTTTGATCTTTTATTACTGACACACTACGCAACTCACAGACATCAAACAAGGAGACATCAAAGATGGAGTTAGAACTTTGTCCTGTGGAGAGGCAACTTTTTCTACCTGTGCCAAACTGCTACAGATCCTCTCGTCTGCAACTCCACTGCATCCAACCATGTGTTATCAGAAGCTTCTGCAGCCCAGCAAGCTGCACTCCCAAATTTCTGTGAGGCTACACAGATGCAGAGTTTACACCTTTAACAGCATCCTGAGTTTGGTGTGATCATCCATGCGAATTACCTGTGTTTTTAATTACTCCTTTTTTTAAGCCCTGGCTCTGACAGGGCAGGGACAGGCTGGTACTTCAGTGCAAAGCTGTGAGGTGCCAGCACAGTAACTCCAGGCTGGAATTCATGTGTCTCCAGCCAAAAGGCTGACAGAGTCAATGGCATCAAACAAGATGCACAGTCCAACACATGGTATGCAAGGGAACTCCCAGGGATGGCTTGAAAGAGAAGTTCTTGAGGGTGCCAGAGCTCTGCCTACCAGCACTGATATTCCTATGGCTTTTTGGACAAGTGCACCTCTGGAATCAGCTCAGCAAGAGAGAATGAATGAAAAAGAAAAATCTAACTGAGCTACACACTGCTTTTAGAAATTGTTCACAGAGGAAAAGTGAAGAGAAGCAGTCAGAAACATATAATGTAGTAAAGTTAAATAAAGCATTCAGAGAATTTTATGTACCAGTAAAAAGCAACCCTTGGCTCATCACAAGCATATAACATTCACAAGACCCTCTAGACAGGTCATTACCTGGATTATGGGTTTAAAACTTGGTTTGGCAATTTGGCTTTGCCTCGAGGCCACTGCATGGCCAAACTGGTCCATAATTCTTGGTAATGCCCTTTCCAGAGGATGCTATTGCTTCACTAATTTGTGTTCAAAATGTTACCGCAAAAAACTCCCACAAAACAAGGCGATGAAAAGAACCCCAAGATGATGACGAAAAGGCAAAATAAGAAGGAACGAGTAAGAGAGAATGTGAAGGGAGAGTGAGCATTTTTCTGCGAGGTTTGCTCTTGCAGAGCACGAGGTCAGACAGATGCAGACTGAAGGGGCAGGGCTGAATTTTCATTACCATGCTCCTTCCAGAGGAGCCAGAGCTTTGCCCTGATCTGCACAGCGAGGAGATCACTCCCACGCTCCAGCCACAGACCAACACCAGCTCTACTCTTGCTGAAGGCCTGGTGAACTGGTGAGACACAATTCTGCGTGCCTGAAACAAGCTGGTTTCTTATTAAAATCACCCTGCCATCTCAGGTGTTGACTTACTGGGAGGAGGAGGAGGAAGAAGAGGGCAGGAGGTAAGACCTTGGTGTGTCACACTGATGCAGATCCTTGCAGGGCTGCTGAAGGCACCTTGAAACCATGGTGTTTCAAAGGGAAGCCTGCATCTCTGAGGCTGGAGAGGGAATGGGGCAGACAGGATGTTTAAGCAGGAGGTTGTGCTGCCAGCAGTAAGGGTTTGCTCAGCAGCACTCACGTGGGAAGGAAGGGAGCTTTGGTGTCTCCTCACAGAGAAGGATGAAGCTGTGCAGGGATAACTGCATGTGTGGAGCACCAATGCCCCTGCAGGCTCACCAGGCTCCCACAGACTCCACACAGCATCATCACCATGCCTGGCACAGCCCCAGGCAGGGAACAAGGATGCAGGAATCCCACCAGTCCCCAACCCCAGGAGCAGCAGGCACTCATTTTCAATTTAACACAGAGGACATTACCATTTCAGCAGCAAAAAAATGAAAAAGCTGGCTTTTAAGATACCGTTAAAAATTCCCCACTTCTTCTTTATACAGAGATAGTTTGGTCTTTAAGAGTTTTCTAAGGGAAATAAACTCCTAGATACAGAGCACTGAAAAATGTAGAATGTCTTTGGATGGAATCTCTGCTCCCCTGACAACTCCTCTTGCTGCTGCCTCAGAGCAAGGCAAGAGAGAGAAGCTAGAAGAGTTAAAGGAAAGCTTAAAGAAGGGTGAATAAAACCAGAATCTGCTCACAGCTGTCTAGGAACCAGATTCAGGGAAAGAGCAAGAGGAAAAATCCTAAAAGGATTGTGCAGGGCAAACATGGGCAGGTGGAGAAGAGGGGAGATGAGTAGCAGGGTAAGAGGGAAGATGGTCCCTCAGCCTGGGCGAGGAATCTCTTGCAGAGGAGCTGTGTTCTGCCACTCTTCCAGGTCCCCAGGGAAGCCCACTCACCGTGCTGCTGCAGCCAGCAAAGCAGGCAGATAAGTATGTGACCCCGTCTGCCCCACACACTGGAGTGAAGGAATCAGTTTGGCATTCACAGTTGTTATTGCAGGGGGAATATGGGTCCAGAGATGAGGTTGGAGTTGAGCTGTAAGAGAAACAGAAGGAGAAATTAATGGACAGTGTGATTGTCAGCCAGCTTTTCCAATCCTTGCCTCACAAAGATGGCTTTGAAGGGGAGAGTTAAGGCAAACACATTACAAAAAAGCAGTGGGCAGGCTAGCTGGGTTCCAGTTCTAAGAAATCCAGGCTACAGCTTCCCCTTGGAGACTGAAATGCCATGGTCACTATCTCTCTGCAACAGGGAATCTAATACAAGGCTTGGGCTGCCCTGTTACCTCAACAGGAAGCCCCAAGTAAACACAAAGAGATGCTGTGGAGATTGCTCTGTGTTTTTCTGGAACACTGTAAGGAGCTGACAGGCTGAAGCTGCCATCTAAAGAGTTGCCACTGCATCCAGGAACACTCAAAAAGAAAATATTAAATAACTCTCTCCAAGTCCTGCATGTGCTACAGGGTACTGTGGGCCTCATTTCTCACATTAAAATGGGCCTGCAGCCACAAACACTCTCTCTTCACCATATCTGTATTTCCAGGCATCTAAAACCTGGATCTACAAATTCCCCTCAGGCACTTAAATCAACGTACAAAGCAGAGCATGTCCCTTGCTGCCAGGAGGAACCAGACCCACTGCTACAGCGGTGGCTGTGGGTACAGACACAGGCCTGGCACCTTTTGAGTCAGTTTGACTGATTTTAGTGAAACTCTGCTGTCATCTGCAGCTACTCAACTCTCACAGTGGTGATTGGCAAGAAAACATCCCAAACGAAGAGCTCACACAACACTGCCTTCTCTATGGCTGTCTGAAGGCCAGCACTGCCCATTGAGGACAGAAACACATATTTATGTTGGTAAAGCTCCCTGAAACTCTCTGTGGACTCACTTGTTTCCATAGGGAACAGTAACCCCTGCCACGGGTCCTGTGTCGCATCCCAGGAACAGGAAGGACACGTAGCAAGCAGTGGACACCAGGTTCACCAGCATGGCCATCCTGATGGCTCCCAGGGCAGACAGGCTGAGCTTCTTCACCAGGAGGCCACCCAGGAATATGCCCAGACACGCACATGGGATTGCTGTCATCCCTGCAAGAGGGAAAACCAGTTAGCAAGGGGCAAAACCAGTTAGCAAGGGGCAAAACCAGTTAGCAAAGGGCAAAACCAGTTAGCAAGGGGCAGAATCAGTTAGCAAGGGGCACGAGCAAGGCCCAGTGAACTCCACTGTGACAGGGCTGAGCTCTCCTGCAGCCAGATCTGTGCACTGGCACAGGGAAACCTTGTCATCACCAACTGCTGGAGAGGCACCAAGCTGGGGTTGCCCAAAAAAAAGGATCGGATGTAAATGGGCATGCTGCCTTGCATGGAGGAACCAGGATCTTCTGCCAGTTCTCATCCACGCTGGAGGGAATGCCAGACTTGCTGAGATTGGCCCAGCATGACCTAAGCAGCAGCATAGCTAATGCTTCCTGCAACAGACAGCACACAAATAAAGTCAAGAATTTTCCGAGGTGTCTGGAGGCTTTGGATGAGCCCTGCTGGTGTGACTCACAGAAAGTCTGATCTTCAGAGACTAGGCAAGAGCAGCATTTGAAAATATGCAATCTCCCTAAAAGAATTCTCCGAAACTGTGAAATGCAAAATCACTTCCAGAAGTGACTCCCTTTCCAGCACAGACAGGAATTACCACACTACGCTTGTTTGAGGTCACTTTTATCCCTTTTTTGCCAGTTAAACTCCAGGTCTCATCTTCCTGAACTATGCTTAGAAGATGCCCAGTCCTGGCATTTCTAGACTGCCTTAAATGCCATGTGAGAAATCTGATAATAACTTTGTTTGAACAAGTTGCTGTGACAAACACGGAGGTACCCAAGTCCCCTTTCCCACTGTCAGATCAGAAATCTGCTCTGGGTGATGCCCTCTTTGCTGGCCACCCAGCTGTGCTCAGGTGCTGACTGCCCAGCCAGCTCCCACCAAACAGCTTTTTCCCTTCTCCCACTGGGCCAACAGTGAAGTTACTCTCCTTTGCCAAGCCTTTAATTTTCAGGAAAGATGGAACAGCCTAACAACTTTGAGACCTCTGGCCTTCTGTCAAATCACATTAAAATTCACTAGCAAATTCCTGTGTCGCTGGGGGAGGCAAGGCTGACTGCAGAGGATTGTTTCTTTTGGAAAACCAGGCCAAAACCAGAAGATATCAATGAGTTTAACAGGAAAACAAACAACTGTCAGGAGAGCAGCTTGCAAACTCCTTATTTTGATATGAAGATCCACCCACCAGGACATTTCCTGATGTCCCAGTTTTTGACAGATCACTGCCAGCTGCCCATCTGGCGAGCTGTGGTCACAGATCATCCAAGATCAACTTGAAGATATCTTAATTGGGTGCTGCTGAGAGAAGGGCTGTCCTAAACAAATTGCTGGGCCTGCCTGGGATGAGCAGCAGCAGCAAATAAATGAAGATCCTGCCATCAGTGTCCTGACAGGAAACAAATGAACACTGAGAAATATATAACGTGAAATCACAGCAGCATGGAAGGGTCAGAGAGAAGGGACATTTGAAAGACAACCAAGCTGCACTAACTCAGGTACTTGAATTGCTCATTGCAATCTCATCATTTCCAGGCCAAGGGGAAAGCAGTGACCAACAGGAGAAACTGGGCTTGGGAAAGGAGTGACCAACAGGAGAAACGGCTTGAGAAAGGAGTGACCAACAGGAGAAACTGGGCTTGGGAAAGGAGTGACCAACAGGAGAAACTGGGCTTGGGAAAGCAGTGACCAACAGGAGAAACTGGGCTTGGGAAAGCAGTGACCAACAGGAGAAACGGCTTGAGAAAGGAGTGACCAACAGGAGAAACTGGGCTTGGGAAAGGAGTGACCAACAGGAGAAACTGGGCTTGGGAAAGGAGTGACCAACAGGAGAAACTGGGCTTCCTAACCCGGCTGGAGATGGGCTGCAGAATTGTGGGGCACCAAATCCATGAGACAAGCAGTTAAACGGGCCACACTGTCACTTGGAGAGCAACTGCAGTTTTGGGCAATCCGATTTTCTGCCACTTTCAAGGCTCTCACACACTTTCCTGTCCTGGCTGTCCCATACCACTTCCCCCACAACGGGCTTGGCCACAGGGCTAGTGGTGGCAGCAGGATGCAGTGGAGAGCACAGCAGAGGAGGAAGGATGCTGGAGGTCTGCTCTGGGCTCTGCAGCCACGGCACAGCCGAAGCCCAACCCTCCCACTAACACACATTCCTACACGTCAGACAAGTCACTTTTTGGGCAGCCCAACCAGCGAGACTGGCAGCAGTTACCAGCCATGCTGAGCACTTTCAAACACCTTTTCACGCCCGAGGCTCAGCGTCCCCTGTGGTTACTCACCCAGGAGCTGGTTGGCAGATGAGGTGGTGAGGTTGAACTGCTGCTCCAGGTACTTCCCCAGGAAGGCAGCGAAGCCAGCCACCACGGCGATCTCCATGCAGGCTGCCAGGATGATGCAGGTGAACACGGGGTTGGAGAGCAGGTGCTTAGTCACTTTGGGGATCACTAGAGGAGAGGAAAAAGGGAGAGGTGTTTTTGGGTAGACTTTACTTGAGGTGCTGGAGGTGCCTTTCTCCTCTCCTGAAGGGTAAACTCATTCTTCCTGTTCTGCAGACCAGCTGCTTGAAATGCTGGAACACCAAAACAAAGTGAAACACCCAAACAGGGTCATCTGAAGACTCAAGTACCAAAGAGGGTGCAAAAAGAAATCACCTGCCATTATTTACTATTACAGACGATTTTGAAAATCAGAAGAATGAACAAAATTTCCAATATTGCTTTTTGTTTCCCCCATAGGGAAGTCAATCAACACCTGGGGTGCTCTTTCTTCTCCTTCTCCTGTCCCTCCCTGCTCCCCATAAGCAGCACTGAGCCAGCCGATGGGAGCCAGGAATGCTGTATTCAGCATAAATTCTTGCAAGCTTTCAGGGACAAACTAACCCAGCTCACACCTTGGCTTTTCCTTCTCCTGCCATCCAGATTTGCTTCACTTTCCTATTTCAAACTCACTGCTGGTCACCTTCATGCAGCACACGTGGGTACTTTCAGCAAGCTGAAGCTCTGTGGCTTAGCCTGGCCCATGGATACCCATGGCACAAGGGTCCTCCTGCCTGGGACAGGCACCTCAGTCTGTGTGTTCCCAGAACCTAAAGCTTCTCCAGCAAACCAGTGCCTTCATGGAGACCCTCTCAGCCTTGGTGCCTGGGAGGGTGGAGGAGGATGTGCTGAGCTGTTCACTGTGTAGGACACACACACAGGGCTTTGGTTCCAGGATCCCTTGGCTGTCCCCTCCAGATCACCTGTGTCCAGAGTCCTGTCTCCTCCAAGCCCATCTCAATTTCCCATAAGCAAACAGGAGTTACCCTATAAAGGGAAATCTGCCTAATGAATCAGATCGCACGTTTTCTACTCCAGCGAGCATTTTAATTATTGTCGAGATAACACAGCTTGAAGAGGAGAGCATCCCAGTACAGAAGAGAGCCTTGCTTTGTCTCAATACCTGATGACTAATTTCTCCCTGAATTAAATGTGAAAATCATTAAGTTTGAAAATTACCTTGATGTAGTGTAGTGAAGCCTCAACGGGCCCCTATTTGCATTTTGAAAATCCATCCCCCACATTCCCTACAGTGTACCAGGGGCTGGCAGATGATGTTTCTCTGGTGCTAGCTTCTGCTTTCCCTCAGGGATTTTTTTGCACTGGCCTCCACAGAGAATGCACAGCTCTTTGTCAAAGCTCTGCTTGGGTGCCCTTGGTTCTTTCTTGAGGACAGCAGAAAAAAGGGTTATAATTAGGTTTGATCTAACCTTTTTGGAAGAGGCCACTCCACAGTTATACCAGAAATGTTTTTCTGAGCTGTATAAAATTCTTGCTCCTGAGGATTTACTGAACATGATTAAGGTGCAAGAGGCATAGTAATTTTCAGTAGAACAGGGGAAAAAAAAGAAAAAGGAAAGAGAAAAAATACTGTGTGGGAGGAATGGGGATGGGGGAATTTAGACATGGATAAATTTCAGAAGCCACCTGCTGCTTCCTTCAATTCTTTGGTGGCCACCTACAGAATTTCCCCTTCTTGCCAGGAAAAATATAGAAAATGCAAAGGTGGACTTGGCAGTACTGAGCTTGAAAAGCCATATTTAAAGTATTAATGCCTGTTGTGCCTCGGGAGTTCAGTTTGTTCAAGATTAATGGATTCCTTGAGATGTAGCTTTGTGCCAATTTAAATCCAAAGACACTAAGGGGCTACCTCTAACTTTATCCACCGAAGGATAGTGATGACAGCCTGCCTTTTGCAGGAGGGAGTTAAAGATCCTGGACATTTATTTCTGAAGTTGGCACCCAACCATCATGCATCACCGAGGTCAAAATCCATCTTCTGCACTTGGGGTGGACAACAAAAAATTTGCAGAGTTATTGCAGCATCTCACACAGGAGAGGAACCCCTCCTGAGTGCCTCACCTGGCAGTGCTGGGCTACAAGTCACAGCACTTCATCACCCAAAGGGGCTCCAGGAGAGCTGGAGAGGGACTTTTGTAAAGAGTGTTTAGTGACAGGACAACGAGTAATGGCTTTAAACGGAAAGAGGGAGGGATTAGATCAGATACAAGGAAGGAATTCTTTACTGTGAGGGTGTGAGACACTGGAACAGGCTGCCCAGAGAAGGTGTGCATGCCCCTGGAGTGTTCAAGGCCAGGCTGGACCAGGCTTTGAGCGACCTGGTCTAGTGGAAGGTGTCCCTGTCCACGGTGAGGGGTCTGGAACAGATGATCCTTAAGGTCCCTTCTGACCCTAACCTTTCTGTGATTCCATGATTTCGCGATTATTGCTTCTGCTCCCTCTGAGTTTCCTGGGACAGATCCTGTCCTCTGCTGCATGTCTGACCACTGTCCACTGCAACAGGACTCTGTACCAGCAGGCAGAGAGACCCAAAACCCAGGGCAAGAGTGCACAGACAGCTCAAGCAGTGTCTGGCAGCCTCCACCATCTCCTCAGCCAGGGCCAGCTCGTTCTCTTTCATCTTCTAAGGGAAATGACAGGAGGCTCCCTATAGAATTGAATATCCTTTCATCTTGCTACTGCCATTTGTTAAGATCAATCACTTGACACCTGCTGCTGCCTTATCTGTCTCAGTTCTTGGGGTGAAATACCTCTGGGAAAAAGATTAAAAGTCAGCAGTGAAGTTTAAAAATCCTTCAACAGACTAGAGTGACATGCTTTCAGCTGCCTGGCATTTGGTGCTGGGTATGGAGGGGGAATGGAAATGCCTTCTGGGGGACAGTGAAGCCCTGGGGAACACAACAGCTGAGGACGGTGCTTCTTCACTGGAGCCATCCCAGCAGGAGTCATGGTAAATGTTAACCTGCACCTTACTGGCTCAGAGGTTACCTGAACAATTTGGAGCAGCCCTTTGGAGCTATAAATCTCAATTGAAGTCCATTTGCCAAGTGGGAAGAAATCTTTTGGAGTCAAAAGAGTCTCACAAATCTGCCTGGAGAACCCACAAGCTGCGCCAGACACGGCACAGACAGACTCAGCCTCCCACTCCCAGAAGGACGAGCTCATTCACCCTCGTCCTGATGCACCCGACGCGCTCCAGAAACGGCACAAAAGCCATTCCCACTGCACCGAGGAGAACATGACACCTCTTTTCACTGCAGAATTACTTTAACCCAATTCTTCAGACCATCCCTGTGCAGTGTTGGTCACGGAATCATCCACAGGCAGGGAGGAACCTGGGGCAGATCTCCCAAAGCTCTCCAACAACCCCACCAACCCCGTGGCTTCCTAGCTTTTCACAGCCAAGCAACACCCGTGCCAGGGCACCAAACATCGTCCCTCTGTGGGTGACAGGCCACGGGCTTGACAAACACACACACTTATGTACACCAAGCAGCTTTGATTTGTCACTGCACATCGGGGAGTACCGGGGATAATTGGCAACCTCATTACACGAGGTTTAACTACTCTCCAGAAACGACAAACTATAATGATCACGTTGGTGCTTGAAATGAATTGTTTGGAACATTACAATCACCAAGGCCCCTGTTTCTGGTTGGAGCACCCTACAGAGACGTGTTTTCAATTTGCAGTAAAGATGAAGAACACAGAAAGCAAAGTAATAAATTAGAGGGAGGTTTACAGCCCAGTCCACCTAGGACAGTGTGGTGATGGAAAGGCAAAATGTAGTATTGAGCCAAAATACGACTTTTTACTACACATGTCAGCGGCAAGCCTCAGGTCTGAAGAGAAAACAAAAGGCAAAATCTCCACCTGGCTTGAGGAGAAAGGGATGAAGAAAACAGAACAGGCAGCAAGAAGAAAATACATCCTGGAAAGAGGTATCTCCTGTAAAAGAGAATATGGAGCAAGGCAGGAGGTGCTGAAGGTATCTCAGGTGTGTTTAGTATGCAGAAGTTCCATTTGGCCTTGGAAAAATTATCGTGAAGGATACGAGAGAAAAGAATGACACCTGAGTCAAAAAAGCCTTCCTGACAAGATGCAAGCTTGAAGCAGCAATAACACTCTCAAGCAGGTCCTTCTAGCCCATCAGCTTGCCTGCAGGAGCCACCTTTACTCGACTTCAGAAGGGGACAGAAACTTCCCTCGTGTGTGACATAGAACTCAGGGAAAAGCACAGAGACACACTCTGCCTGCCCTCAGCTGCTGCTCAGCTTTGGCCCCGAGGTGTGCAGGCTGAATTTTCTGAATTTATCAAAGGTGCTGACAAGATGCTGGCTTGGAAACAGCCAAGAAGAACCTGACAACAATTCCTGCACCCTCACGAAACACAAGCCAAAGGAAAACTCGAAGACTGATGGGACCTGACGTCTTTTATCATCACCTGCCACCTTCTCACCTAAGACCTGGATTTCTCAGCAAGCCTTTTAGATGTTCGTAGGGGGACAAGACCCAAATCCAAAAAGGCATTAAAGTCTAAATCCGGGCCAAAGCCTCACCCCTGTGGCCGTGAATGAAGGTACAGATGGAGCTCTCTCCAAAAGGTTGTCACAATCACTCGTGAGAGTCAGCAGTTACAAACTACTCCTGTTAGCCTTTAATCCTGTCCAATCCTATGAACTCCCACCGAGAATTACAGGCTCCCCATGGTCCAGGCCCTCCCTGCACAGCTGGGAGCTTTTGGCCGAGCACTCTGTGTCTGCTCCCAGAGAGCACTTTTTGGGAGAGAAACCCCACATTCAGAGCAGCTCCCTCCCCAGATACTCAGCAGTTTGGTACTCAGAGCAGGAAGGAAATGAACAGAAGACAAGGCAGCTGTCAGCTGTACATCCCAGCTCTCCTACACTCTTGAAAATTAAGCTGGAAAGAAACCAAAATGTTTCCAAATCTAGGGAATTTGCAGTTCTGAAATTCATTTAATTCCACAGTGACTTTTCTTTTAATTCCTTGTGAATGAGCTTCTCTTTCCAAACCTGGAGGATTCCATATCAATTTCAATCCTTTTAGGGTTTTAATCTCCCTTGCTAGACAGGGAGGCAGAATGTAACGAATTTCTGGTTTAAATCATTGCAAAACAGAATGCATTTAGGGTAGAACATTTCAAAGGTGTTAAAGATCACGCGGAGGAAGCATTCTGAAATCAAATTTCATCAGAACTGGCCACTCAATTCAATAGATGTGACATTTCTGTATGGAAAAAAAAGGATTTAAATGAACTATTCCCAAGCACGTCCCAGAGCAGGTGGTGTGTCCGAGGCAGCAGGTGAGAGAGGGCAGATGCTGGACAGACACGGACAGAGGCCACAAGGGCTCTGACACAGCCGAGCATCTCCTCTGGCCCCGAAGGGCAGACAGGTCCCCAAGGCAGAGCAGGGGCAGGAAAGCAAAGCTGTGCCCCCCAGGAGAGCAAGGACTGCACAGCCCATGCCTGAAGAACTCTCACAGAGCCCACGGAGAGCACAGGGCTGAACAGCCCTGCCAGCAGGAGCAGAGAGCAATGGCAGCGTTTATCCAGACCTCCACTGCTGTTAATCCTTCACTCCTCCGTGCTCCCAAATGGATTTGCCTGGCTGAACTGAAATACTAATCAGGCAAAGCGGTGCAGCACTCATGTGCCAGTTTAGCAATGGGAAGCAGCTCCCAGGACTGTCCCAAAGCTTTCCTGCTGGAGCTGCTGTGCCCCTGTGCAGAGCCCCCACTGCCTCCACTGCCTGTGACTGCCTCTTCACCTCGTGCTGTTCAAAGGCAACGCTTTCATTTCAGGTTTGCAGCTCCTCCTAAGAATGCTTCTTTTCCTGGCATGGAAATACCCCACAGGAAGAGATGCCAGGGCTTCCCAAGAGCTGGGCCCTCCCTCCTGCTTAGACCTTGACAGAGAGGTGAAGATCGACACTTTGAGTGGGTTCCTTTTATATTAGCCCTGGCTTTTTTTTGCATGCTAAGGCTAGAGAAAGCCAAGGAATCTCAGCCAGCCCTCCATCCCACTGACGTTCAGCAGACCTTGTGGTGTCTGGAGCATCCTCCCACATGCCAGCTGTGCCATGTCTTTAGCTGACAGCCATGACCTGGCTCGGAGCATGTCCCCAGCTGACACTGTCCTGCTTCCTCTCCTACCATGTCCTTTCTCTTGTGGCAGTTACTGCAAGGCTTGGAAAAAATGAAATAAAAAATAATAAAGCTCCTTCAGTAGCCAAAAGGGAGATGTAGCTCAGCCTCTAAGGATGTGCTGTTGATACAGAGGGTGTTTGCATAATCAATCCAGAGAAACAGCTCTTCCTCGCCCGACTTGCACAAGAGATGGACACTCCACACCTCCATGCTGACATGGACTCCAGCAGGAACAGTCCTGCCCAGGACAGGCTGCAGGGACAGCACTTGATAAAAATGAGTCAGAGTTATGGTCATACAAACCCCAAGGAACATCTCTACTCCCAGCCCCCAGTACAGGTAAATCCTCTGCTGTTGTCCAGAGAAGCTGTGGCCGTCCCACCCCTGCAAGTGTTCAGGGCCAGATTAGATGAAGCTCTGAGCACGCTGGTCTAGTGAAAGGTGTCTTCGCCCATGGCAGGGGGTTTGGAACCAGATTTAAGGCCCCTTCCAACTCATGCCATTCTATGATTCCATGGATTCTGTTCAGCTTCACAAATTCATGCAAAATCCAAGGCCACATTAGGACAGCAGACATGACTATGCATGCACATATATACTTTTAAGCTCCGTGTATAACTAAGAGTCCTTTTTATCCTAGGAAAAATCTAAACAGTCTTAACTTTCTCCAAAGGAGAATCAACAAATAGATTAAGGACACTAGGACCTGCCACATAGGAATGCATATAGATATTTCAGCTGCTACCAAAGTAATGTACACCCATAGAAAGATTAAACCATCACCTGAAACACTGCTCACCACGAATGATGAGGCGTGTTTGCCTTCCCTTATGAACATGTTTGAACATCTCCAGGCAGGCACTTCAGCCACACAACTCCCGACCACATTCCTACTCTGACAACAGCGGCAAGGGACTTGAAAGGAGATGTCACTACCGACACCGTGTCGTCTGTGACAGCCTCAAAGGAATAACTAAAAAGGCCATTCCTTGTCTTATTTGATGTGATGTAGATTTTATTTCAAAGTCCATCCACAAAGAGGCTCCTGGAATACTGACTGATCCAAAATGGGGTTACCCGCAGTGAGAGGGCTAACGTGGAGGACTGTGGTGCCTCCTGATGTAATCAATACTTGGAGCATATGGATGTGGCAGTTTAATTTCTCTACTTCAATGAGCAACAGATGCTCAGTGAACCCCCCATGGCCTCCCTGTGTGCAAGATGCTCAGCACCATCCACAGGCTGAACTGCTGCCCCTCCATGCAGCAGGGATACGTCATATTCTTTCATTTTTCTATATGAAAACCTGAAAGCATTTCCAGTGTCCACTCCAAAGGCTCAGTGGCCAGAAGTAGACACCCTGATGTGTACACAACAAAAGCCACAGAACTATCCCTATGCACACACCACGGGAAAAGTCCATTCAAGAGAAAATCCTTGCAACAAGGATGAAAGCATGAAGAAATTAATTCTACTGACAGAGTTTCAAACAAATTATCCCTTTACCTTTCTTTTGAGTTTCCTCATCAAGTAAAAATTTCACATCTTTGACCTTCCCTTAATGAACAACCACATCAACTATTCAAGGCATTTTTATATTTAGACAACACTTTTTTCCCCGAAGTCTCTTTTCCCTTCCCACCTGCACTTCATTCAACTCCCAATTAAGGTGACTGCACAGGGAGGAAGCGATTTTGTCCTCGTTTATCTAAATGCATCAGGCAGTAATGTAACCCACTCTGCCACAGCAACAGGGAGTGGAAAGCAGCCACCAGTGCTACAGACATCCTCCCAGATGAAGGATTTTCCAGTGCAGCCTACAGGAAAGATATCTGCCCACATTCTCCCACAAAATGCTGAATCCTTAGCTGACTTTAATTAGAGTCACCTCCATTTCCATCACTGCAGGACGTGATGTGAGGCTTTCTCTCTAATTTGCTACGAATCACACTCTGCCCTGCCATTCTGCTGCTATTCTGGGCTGGTGTCTCCCCCTTCCCATTTCAGTTTAAGAGCTGTGGTGATGCCCAGCACTCATTGCTTTGTATCTGGGATTGTACTAAGCTGAAGTTCAGATGCTGGGAGCTCACAATTTCTTCTATGTCTCTATTGGAGACAGTCACGACACAAAAAAGTTCACCACAACAGCTTCTTGGTCAGAGGAAAGGAAGAAGTAACTCTTTATTTTCCAGAGCCTTTTTATACTATTTTCTAACTTTCATGTCACACATCCATTGGCTCTCAATTCACCACCCCACAGTATCATTGGCTACCTACAGCCAGAACAACATCTTGGAAAAACACCACCTGCATGAGCCTGGCTATCTCTGTTTATGAATTCCTGCTTGTTTTGAACCACAGAGCTACTGTGAGAACTGAGAACAAGAAGCTGGTCTCACGGTGAAGTAGCTCTTACTGTGTACCTACGATTCCCACACTTCTAAGTGCCCTTGCTGGCTCGCTCTCCGTTTCGGGAGGCAGAGGGAGCAGGACAGTAAACTGGAGAGAAGTTCACAAATTCCTCTGGCAACTGTGCTCCCCTTAATTTTTTCACCAACTCCACAGGACTACTATGCATTTCTGAAGCTTTGCAGCTTAAAAAACCCAAAACCAAAGCTTTCCAGCGGCACAAAGTCTCTTCCAAACACGCCCAACGCCAGACACAATTAGAAGCTGGGGACTGAACCTTCAGGCTAGCGATGTTTTGGGGGATTTCTGGGGGGCCAGAGGAGCAGTGGCCGAGCGTCTCACCTCGCAGCTGCTGGAAGCAGGTGGTGCTGCTCTCCCCATCCATGGGGTGCCGCAGGACGCCGTTGCTGGGCTTGGGGCGCTCGTAGTCGCGCTCGGGGAGCATGGCCTGCTCGCTCTCCCCGGCACGCTCCGCCCGCGACGGCAGCGACTGCGGGAAGCCGAACATGGGCAGCGACGAGAAGAAGAGTAAGGCACCGCAGAGCAGGAAGCCTCCCCACCACGCTCCGATCCACCGAGGGTCATCCGGGGTGATGTCCAGCTTGCCTGCGAGGGGAGCAAACACAGGTGAGGGGCTTGGCCATGGGGAGGGGAAGAAAAGGGTGGGGATGGTCCTGTGGGGTGCAAAGTGGCTGTTAGGGCCTTTGGTGGCTGATGAGGGGCACAGGACACAAGGTGGGAGCCCTCAGTGCACCCCACAGCTGTAGACTTGAGCCACCAGCACTCAGTGACCTCCACATCCCACAGATCCTCAGAAGCAGCTATCATCACCTTTTCTATCCAGCTGGTACATCAGCTTCTGCAACACCCTGCAACCACAGCTCCTCTCGGGTGTCTTTGGCTCTGCCAGCTCTAGAAAGCTGCTGTACACCAGTCAGTGTCCCCTGTGCTGGCACTGAGGTTTGGGACATCCCTGTCCCAGCGTGCCACACTCACCTGACACATCTGCACACTGCATCTCTACCCCTGCTTACCCTGTTCTCCCAGGAGATCAATGCTCCCCCTGCTTGGAATTCACAGCCCTTTTAGTAAAAGAGAGATTGGCATTTGGCCTTTAGGGGTACCTGTGACTGTGCAGAGGGTGAAAGAGTCCTAAATATTGGAAAAGAAATCCACCCACTGCATCGTAAGGGCTCAGGAAAGTAGAGAAATAATCAGAAAATGAAGAAAACCAAAATAAAAGGCTAGAGTGTCCTGTAGGTCATCACTCAGCAGAGGTAAGGCATAAAAAGGGTCTGGAGTCAGTGTGAGAAAATAAAAATAAACAGCAGGAGAGGAAAAACTGTGTTCCTAACAGCTGCCTCACTGCCACAGCCACAAGGGTGCCCAGTGCTGGAGTTGATTCCTGGGGGAGACCCAGGTCCACGTGGCTGGAATAACAAGCTCCTCTCTTCATGGTGACTGTCTGGTTACTGCCACTCTGAAAAATCCGTCTCAAGTGAGGCAATCAAGCTGTCTCTCAAGCAGAGACAGAAGGAAACTCTTTTCTCCTTAGGGAAAATACCACGTAGCTCTCAAATACAGATAAAGTTTGAAAAATAGTGTTGTGGAAGGACTGCATTCTTCTGCTGTTATTTCCTCCTGCCTGAAGTGCGTTTTTTTCAGGTTCTTGGGAACACAACAGTGTGAAGGGTCAGGTAAATCAGAGTCTTTTTTATATTCCCTTCCTAAAATAGCTCCTGGGCGGGGGCAGTGCAGCAGCATGCCCTGGCATCCCACACCTGCCCAAAACAGGGAGCAGGACAAGGCTCAACCCCTGGAGCTTCTTCTCCTTGTGCCACCTCAAGCTACAAGCAGAGCCAGCTGCAAAGTGGGAATTCTTTCCCATACAAAAAGAGACAGAGGCCACATGTGCCACAGCTTCTGCACGACATCCAGCCGACCATGGCCAAAGCCAGCTGGACCTGGAGCTGGGGGGCACTGCACCCTCCCTGTTAAGTGCCTGAGCCACAGCCTTTCCAGGTTTCTCAGCAGCAGCATTCCACTGCTCTCCTCTGTGGCTCTGTATTTCTCTGGGGTTTTTTGAGCTGTAAATACTGAGCAATGTCTTATGTTAAAAATGGCCAGAAGACATCAAATTAACTATTTAGCTAGGTCAGCGTCTTGCCTCTGATGGTAACCAGCTGCAGCTGCCCAAAAAGTCGGCAATAATAAAGTCAGCATATATTATTCTTGTGGCTTGGGGGCGTTCTAAGCTAGATTTTGTGTCATGTTAATTTTTTTCATACATAAACTTGTCCAATTGTTTCAAAATCCATTTGTAGCTTTTTAGCACCTCATGGTGAGGAGTTCCACAGCTTCACCTACTCGGAGATTAAATATTTTCTTCTCCACATTCATATTTTAGTGTAAATTATACTTAATGGTCAAATATCTAACAGGTTTCAAACAGCTCCTCTGCCAAACAGGGCTTTGGTAAAGCCAAGGAATGAAAAGGGACCATGTGGTGTTTGACCAAACTGCAGCCAAATGTGTCAGCCATCCAAAAAGATGCCTCTTTCTCATTTGATATTCTTTTGATTTCTTCAGATGCCACGTGCATGTGAGACCAAGAAGAGGCACTAACACTCCTCCAGATTGGCACAATTCTGTTCTGAGTCCTGCAAGATTCAATTCCATCCAAATGCACCCTGTGACGATATATTTACAACACCACAGAGCTTAAAATGCACCCTGAAAGGGGACAAAACCTCAGCATAAGAGTCTGTGGGATCTGATGGGGCTGAGAACTGTGGAAAAAGCATCTGAACAACTGAGGGAAAGGAATGAAGAATCAGGTTTGGCGTGCGTAGTAGCAGAGAACAGCCTGTTAAATGTTGCCCTCTCATGGCAAAAAACACACAGTGCACATACCAACACAAGCAGAATTGGTGGTCTTAATGGAAAAAAAAAGATAATTTGCAAACAATCTGCTTTAACCCAAGCGAAGTTAAGGTGAGCACTAATTAATTAAGGCTTTGGCATAAAGCAATAATGTTGTGGAACTGAAACTGCTCATCCAAGCAGGGTCAGGGGCAGAGGGCACTGGGCATGGGTCTCACTGGTGTGCCTCCATTAGAACCCGGATGGTTCCCCCACACCCTGGGGTGGCAGCCTGCAGATTTCACTCTGTGCTCTGAAGACAGCTCCCCTGGCATGAAAAAATGCCACAGTGGTATTTGAAGGTGTCCTCTAAGAGCTGGGCTGAAACTCGTCTCACAGTAGAAAACCCACAGAAGGGAACAAATTTTAACCACTGCAAACCTGTTAACAGCACAGAGCTGAAACCTTTTGAATCCCAGTCTTAAAACCCTACTGAAAGTGACACTCATACATGCAAGAGGCACTCAAGATGGAATGATAGAGTGTCCTGCTTGTGAGCATCAACATTTTTGTTCTGCTGATACATATTTAGTGTATTTGATTTGAAACCAAACCCAGTTCTCCTTACTTGTGTCAATGAAGACAGCATCCACATAGATTTTGGTACAGAAGGAGCCCAAGATAAATCCACAGGCTGGTCCAAATACCAGCATCGTAAACAGGATCCCTACAAAGAGAGAGAAAAGAGAAGATTAGTACTAGGCTCTGGTTATTCACTGCAAGTTGTCTCCTCTAAGATGGTATTACCTTACTGATGGCAAATAGATAGGGATAGTCTCTGTGTTCAATGCTCCAGGCAAAAGAGCACCCTAAATGTGTTTTGCTTTTCCGTATCTCTTCAGGAAAATGAACAGCTGGAGGTGTGATAATGCTGAAGGATTTTTATTGAGCTGAGAAGACAGTGTGGACATATGCTGTGTTTTGGTCGGCTGGCTGCTCTAAAAGATGTCTTACTCAACAGCACAAGGTAAGGCAGACCTGCCTTCTCCCCACAGGCAAGTCTGTCTTTGCCACCTCCAGCTAAATTCCTGGTAGACAGAATTTTCAGACCTTAGGGACAGCAAATCTGTGAAATGAGCATTGTCACAAACTGCTACATAAAGTCCCTTTACAGAAGTAGAATCACTTTTCCAAATCCAGAAAGCCCTTCTCCCCATCAGACCTCCACAGCAAATATTCACTAAGGTGTTTGGATCTTCCAGCCTCGCACAACTGCTTGTTCTTTCTGCAAAACCTGCATGAAATTGCCAGTGTAATGCCAGGAGAAGAGCTATTATGAGTAAATTACTTATTTGTTTCAATACAGTATTTAGAAGCATTTATTTTCACTCCCATTTTGGCCCTGAAACAGGAATGCTACAGGCACAGCGCCAGCTCTCAATTATCCAGGGCAGAAAGGCGGGGGGACACGAGGATAATCCAGAAAAAGAAGCAGCAAAGATAACACAAAACATTTGTAAATTAGACAATAAGAACACATTTGGTACCTTCACATTTGGGGTAACAACAACATTTGGGAAAAACAACGAAGTCCCCGAAGGACCGTTGTAAATGGCTTTGTGAAGGAAGCAGGGACAGTCTGAGCAGTGTGGAGCAGAGCAGAAGACATTGCTGATGGACACATGTGCCTGGTGAGGAAAACACCTCAGCAGAGATCTGCCAGCCTGTGCCAGCACAGTCTTGGTGTCACTGCACTTCAGAAATGGCCCATAAAGGAGTTTATTTGCATCTGGGTGCTGCGCTCGCTCTCCTAATCTCTCTGGGGGTGTTGCCTGGCATCTCAGTGCATTCGTAATGCACTTCATCACAGCTATCTCAGCCCTCAAGTTCCTTATCTGGGAACTTTTAATTCCCAAGTTCCCCCTCTGTGCATTTCTTAGGAGCTGGAGAAATTATCAGAGCTGCACAACAATTCCCAGACCACCATCCCCAGGCAAGGCAAACCGCACCCACCGCCGCCAGCTTAGCCAAGCAGAATAAACTGGTATGGTCAGAAGCAACTTCAGCTCCATTTTAAAGTGCAAGGTGCAAACAAATTCCTCCCAGTGGTGGCACTGGGACTTGGCTGGATTAATGACCAGGGGCAAAGCAGAGGTGCCCCCAGCCAGCTGCTCACACAGAAACACAGCGTGTCAATGCCTTCATGGCTCTCACCTCCAGCAGCACGAGGGACACATGAAGGTGGTGGGAGGAGAAGTGCCAGGCTGTGTGAGCTGCAGTGAAGTGTCACTGCTGCCAGGGCAGCACTCAGAGCTGCCAGCCCCCGCCCTGCCTCAGCCAAGCTCAAAGCTGCAGCAGTGGCACAATGTGATGTCCATGTCACAAGAGCGACCGGCCATCTCCCCTCCTGCGGTCACCTTGTCCTGGGGTGTTGGGTTTGTGATCCAGCAGTAAATTGGGGAATCTGTGCTCACCAAGCAACAGAGCTGCTTGGGAAGCCTGTGCCTTGCTCCTTTGGGGATCTACAAAGCCTCACGTGGGAGATCCCTGGTCACCTGCAGAAGCACTTCATGGCATGTGGAACGAGGGAAGAGCCAGGCTGGGAGGGCAGAGAAAAAGGGATCTCTTTTCCCCGCACACCTCAGCCCCATCTTCCCAGCTCCACTTTGGGCTATACAGTTTCCAACAGCACTTTATAAAATATCCATGTTGTATTTGTTTTTTGTCACTAGATGGCATTAGATGTTTGTCGTTCAGCCCACAAGTGCCATGTGGAGCAGGCAGGGTGACAGTGCTGCTCATCCTTGCTCCTCAAACACCACAGTGTTCCTCGGGTCCCACAGCCC
Organism: Acanthiza pusilla; assembly: GCA_036630365.1. Taxonomy (NCBI): domain Eukaryota; kingdom Metazoa; phylum Chordata; class Aves; order Passeriformes; family Acanthizidae; genus Acanthiza; species Acanthiza pusilla. The sequence goes on along the minus strand of JAXCHO010000004.1, from coordinate 14,357,315 downwards.
CACAGAGGGTGGCACTGACACAGGGCACTGTCCTCACCCCATCTCTCCTTTATACACACTCAGGCTGTGCCTGTTTCCTGTTTGCATGCAGAAAATCACAGGCTTTAGGACAAAGTGTTCTATAACTGTCAAGTTTTTAGTCACAGAGTTTGAAGAGACAGCACATAGCAGAGATTGCCATCGCTACTGCTGCGATGAATGAGACGGCATTCAAATACTTTTGAAACCTGAGCATTAATTACGAATTTCCACGTAATTATGGGCAAGCACATAAGGACACGCTGGGCCCCGTATCATTTGGGGCGATGACAAATGGAGCTACTCAGGCAGAAGGACAAGGGCCAGCTCTGCCCTCAAGGCAACACTTTGGATGCACCAGCATTGGGTTGAGGAGGGATGGAAGTTTGCCCTGTGATGATCACCAAAAAACAGAGTTGCCTGACCATGTGTATACAGGCAAAACCATGGAACTGGTGTTTGTTTCATGGAGCAATGCACAAGACAAAGAATGTGGAAAAGGATCATCCTTCACCGAAACCAAACAGGAAATATTTTCCCCTTTTTTCCCAGAGCAGAAGAGAGCAGGGACCTGTGGCTGGTGATCCAGCAGCAGCAGGGAGGTGCTTGCAGAGACAATTAGCTCAGAAAAAGGCAAACATCGAGAAAGCTGTGGCCAATGCAGGCACAGGCATAGGTGACAGATGAATCTCAAAATCACTGTGTGAGAAACAAGCCCTGTCCTCAGTTATTAAAATACCACATTTCATGTACCAGTGGCTGCAGAAGGCACGATTTGCTCTGCAATGTCCTCACTAGAGGGCAATGTGGGATAGAGCATCCACTGAAATACCTATCTAACATCTTACAAAAGCTATTAAATTATTATTCACCTCTAGGCTAGCTTAAAAAAACCTGCATGTTAATTGTGTTTTTTCTTTTTCTGTAGCTCTTCCTAAAATCAAGAAAACAATCGGTTCACCCCATGCCCTTTTTATCTTTTTTGAGACTTCAACAAAATCCTATGGTTGCAATAATAGTATTTTACACTTTAATTCACAGATTAAGCAGATTGTGGAAAAACCCAAGGCATGGACTGTCACAATGGATCATCCAGGGTCTGTACAGAGCAGGACCACGCTCAAGGATCACTGGAGCATGCTGCTGGGCACAAGAAGTAGGCTATTAAGCAATTGGGATGGTGCCTGTGGTTGAACATTTACGCGGAATTGAGGACTCAAGGGGAAATTAGGCAAGTTAGAATTAGCTTAAAACATCCTTCCTCTTTTGAGAAACCCTGCACAAGTGCTGCCACCCCCGCTATTAGGAGAACACTTTCCACATCACCCACCTCGTCATGCAACCACAAAGCTGCAGCTTAGTACAGAAGAAATCTTGCAAAAGCCCTTTTCCAGTTCTGGGGCTGCTGCTAAGGATTAAGATGTGCTCAATTTGTGGCTGGCTTTAATACCTCTTGCTTGGTCTCCCATGTTTCCCTCCAACTTTTGGATCAGTCTGATTTGATAGAGCCAGAGGACCAGGAGCTGACACCAGAAGCAAACAGATCAAAACTCCAACCCTGGCTCCACCAGGCTCTTGGGAAACTCCCACTGATGCCAATAAAACCAGTGTTCAGTATTGGTATTTTTATTTTAATCTTGGAGTTATTTTTTTTTAAATTCTTACTAAATTACGGCAATTCTTAAAAATACTCCAGAGATGCAAATTAAAAAAACAAACCATCTCTGCTTTGGGACAATTCAAATGTTTTGTTTGGTAACTCTAAAACACTTCCTTTCAGTTTGTGTCCTTTTAGAGCACAATTACATCTTAGTTTGAAAACAGACAATAATTTTCAGTTTACTTGCTCTTACCCCCACTTCAGCAGTCTCCCTGCCTCCCAAAAAGGCAGGGGAAAAAAAAACCAAAAAACAGCAAGCCAGGCTACACCGAGAAATCAGAAATATTTTCCTCCCCATCTTTTCAAATGGAACCATTTGTCAAATCCTACTTTGTCCTGCCAACTAACATTTTCCAGGGGCTGAGGAAAGGATTGGGACAGAGGCAGTATTAGATCTGACATTTTGTGATGAGATTTTATCACTAGTAAGGCCCAAGACTGATAATGCAGTTTCCCATTAGAGCGAAGGGAAGGAGCAGCACAGGTACCACATTTGTGGGGAGATGCTCAACAAGTCATGCAAAGTGCACAGGAACCAAATTGCAAAGAGGAATAAAAACTGACAGAGTTTCAGTAACGAAGAGCTGTCCCTCGGTGTTTCAAGTTGCTTTCCAGTAGCAACAGGATCCTGAAACTTGAGCAAACCTGTGCTGTCCGCAGGGTAAAACAGGTGAAGCATCAACTCAATCCCTGTAATGAATTAACTGGGGACAGTAACTCCCAGGAGAAACCCTCCTGGTTGGAAATAAGGCATCGAGGGAGACACTGCAAGGCTTGCCAGGGTCACCAAGGTGCAGCGAGGAGACATCTCAGGTACAGTTCACTAAAGAATAAGAGCAGGTTCAGCTCAGTCATGGGCTCAGAAAAAAATAACATGCAGGCAGCTAAAGAACACCACCAAGTAATTTTGCTTCAAAGCCTCACTGGGGCTGAGGACATGAGGAAATTTATTTTGGAGAGCTGCCAAAATACGCCAAGCAAAGGTGGAGCTGGGTAGGTGAGACAGGAGAAGGAAAAGCAGCATCTCCCACAGCGGGGCTGGGTATCAGAGCAGGAACCATCAGCAGTGACTCACACAGCGCTTCCCAACCACGGGCAAACCCCTGGTGCAGCACAGAACCCTGCTTTATTTAGCTATGGAGCTGTCACTGGCATCTGCTGGCTCCCCTGGGGCCAGGTTGCTCCTGCCTTGGCATTTCCATGGAATTAAAGAGTGTAGGAGATTATTCACTGTGCTCCTAAGGAGCAGCACACCTTAAAGCCAAGCACGTGGGCAGAGAAATACCTCCTTCCCCTTGCAGCATCCCAAGGGACAGCTCTGGTGGGCAAAGTTTGGATCAGTTCGGAAGGTGTGGGAACTGCTGCAAAACATTGTCCTTGCATGAAGTATCTACATCCCTGTGGAGGAAGGGATCAGGGACCTAAATGTCAGCAACTGGGTGGTTCAGTGACCATCCCAAAACACAGATATTAGGGGTGTGTAGGGGGGCAGAGCACACATTCCCCTCTGCCACGGTCCTGGGGATGCTGCTGTGGTCACAGGATGTCACCCCCAGCCCCCTGCCCGCGCAGGAGCAAGCTCTTTCCAAAAGCACAAAGGGAACTGGCTTTGCAAAGCACGAGATAATCTCAAAACCCCGCTTGTCCCACATTTCCCGCTGCGTGGAGGACCGGGCAGCCAATGTAAAGGGATTACTGGAATATCGTAATTCATGTGCTCCGTGACCTGCCCTTAAAGAGACACCAGCCCAGCACAGCCTGGGGGAACCCAAGGCATCCTGGTACAGCCTGGGGATGCTGCATCCTCTTGCACATCAGCTAGTGGCTCTCGAGGGCTTGGCATAAAAGCTTCCACACTCACCTGGTGGGCAAAGCCCATCAGTTGGTTTTCTCTGACTTCAATCCATCGATGTAACCTCAAAAACACCCAGTAAGGGTAGAGGGAGGCTGTTTCCTACCCAGATGGAGTCACCCAGCACTGCCCACCCTCCCCGGCAGACAGCGTGCCCACGAGCTGCCCGTGCCCACAGGAGCGCAGGGATCTCTGCACTCTCTCATTCCCAGCTTTCCCCATTTGCCATGGAAAGACATAACTTTTCCTGCCACTCAGCTCCCTGTCCTCACAACCAGCTGCCCATCACCACCTCCTGCTCCGTGTGGCTCCTGCTCGCTCGCACCGGCCGTAGGAAAGGTGAAGAGGTGCTGTTGGACCAGCGGCGTGTTTTGGTTTGTTCTGCTTCCCCAGCGCAACCACTGAAGCAAAGGGAATGTTCAAACAGTCTGGACAGATGTTTCCAAGTGCCTGCAGCTGTCGATTAATGAGGAACAACTTTGGGATAATTCACTTTAATGTTTAGCCTTTGTTGTGATGGGGATCAAAGCAGCTCCAGCCCTGTGTTGGTATGAGGTGGGGAGGAGTGGAGAGGCTGAGGGTTCATCCCATCTGTACAGGAGCACACCTATTATTTACTGGTTTTGCCTTCAGCAACTCAACACCAGCAGAGCCCGCAGAGATCTATTTAGGGTGGCTCAAGTGATGCCAAAGACAGGGATGGATGTCCTGACACCCCCAAGGCAGTGAGAGGCTGAAATCCCTGCTCAGCCATCACCTTCCCCTGGACCATTTACTGAATCTCCTTACTTTTCCACCTTTTAACAAAAGCTGGTCCCTCCTTGAGATGTGCTGCAAGATGCAAAAATACTACGCAGTGCTTTAGTAATTAGGGACACAAAAGGTTTTAGAACAAATGGAGTTTTAGTTCTGAGCTCTTTACATTGATTCCACTGTTACAGCTCGCTGCCTGCATCTCTGTGTGCAACACAACACAACACAACACCTGGAGAAAGGTTCGACAGCACTGTCCCAAGATACCCTATTTCTCACTGACAGACTTGCAGCTGCTTTTGGGCCAGTGGAGCAGCTCCAGAAAGCCTGCAAAGCAAAAGTGTTGGATTGAATCTGATTCCTCCCATTTCCATGCGACCACTTGTGATGGGAAAGCCATACAGGGGGTTTAGTATTTGACTGCCCTGCCACCAGTCAGTGAAAGAAATTGTTATGGAGTTTGAAATCAGGCAGCCTTGGACATCTCCCATCCTGCCCTCTTCTCTGATCAAACCTTTCCATCAATATACCAAATCAGTTTCAGCAGCCTGTAAAATCAGCTCTTGCTTCATGAAGATTTGGGGGTTTAATGCAAGCTACTCACCACTGCATGGAAATGCTGCAGAATGACTTATTTACCCCCCATGTTTAATAAGACTTAATGACCATATCTAAAGCTTGTTGGGGGGTTTCATTTATTTATCAAGAGGCAATAAAAACATGCACCCATACTACAGATATAACAAACGTCTAATTTGATTCTTCCAGGGCTGCAGAGAGAGCCCATGGCAGTGGTGTTCCTCCTGCTGCTGGAAAAGATTATTTCACTAGTTCAGCACAGTTTTTGTTCCAGCCTATATTTAACATTCAGATGTTAATCCCTAAAGAGGTTGCTCAGATGTGAAAGTATTCTACATGGAGGTTTCTCCCCAGACTATCAATGTTCCTTTAAATATTGATTTCCATCAGAATTCGGGATTTCCCCAAGGAAATGTCTGCTGACTCGGAGATGAATTCTGTTTTCTATAAGCAGGTATTCTGCCTGGTGAACCACCATGCATTTTCAATTATTACCAAGCCTTAGGTTTGTTTTATCAGCAAATCCCTGTCCCCAGCAATATCAAGGCTACAGGTGAAAGGATCAATCTTATACCAACAACTGACAGTCCTGGGGGATCCTGATGCACATGGAATGTTTGCGGAGTGGCACAGAAAGGGATTGGACTTCTGCATTAGGAGCACAAGCTCAGCATCCAGCCCTGAATTTTCCACAGTGACTTAGGTACACTTGTGCAGCTCAAAACACACTCATCAGCTGGTTTGTGCCCTCATTCTGATGTGCACAAAAATAAGAAAAACTCAAGCAAAACAAAGCCAATGTGCCCCCCCCCAACCCCCTCATGAAACAAAATACAACCACAACCCCAAATCAACCAAAAACTCAGCCCAGAGCCCTGTGTCTATTGGCTTTTAGGTCCCTCCTTTATCCAGCTGCTGGAATAGGATCACCAAAAAGATGACAGAGAAACAAATCGCACAGTGAGAACAGCTCCACAACCCTCAAAACCTCGTTTGCAAGCAAAACAAAAATTAAAGCAGCCAATCTGTGAGCTCGGCAAGGTAAACCGTGGGGATGTACTCACTACAGAAGCCTTGGGATTAATTTGGTCGCACCAGTTAACACTGGGAACGAACTGTTCCCTGCTCCAGTTTTCCTCCCTAGCATTCCCATACCCTCCCAGGCAGTGGAGGGACCTCTTGCTGCATTTCTCTCCTCACTGATGGGAAGCTGGAGAAGAAATTTGCTTATGCTAATCAATCCCTGGCACCAGTCACACGAGAGCTAATCCACTGGCAATCTCCATCAGTCTTTGCATATTTAACCACAGCAGTGAACACTCACTGAGGATTATGAACGCAGTGGCATTGTTGTAGCAGTGTTTTCCTACTTAAGCTGCAATCACTCTGATGCCCTGTCTCCTAATATTTACACACATAAACAGTGTGCAGAATCACATCAGAGCATGCAAACCTCCTGGTCAGACACTGCCTACGAAAACACACACACACCACATGGCGATTTAATACATCTCCCCGCACCCAGTGCTGCCTCCACCCTCTTCGAAAATGCTCATCTTCATGCTGGTTATTTCTATAAACCAGCATCCCTTAAGATAGGCATATTGCTTAATCCTCACAAAGATTTGTCTCCTTCTGCAAAGGTTTTACAGGTAGTTTGGACATGCATTGCAAGAGATTAGAGACTCAGGCTGGGTTAGGAGAAGTCTTGAAAAAGAAGCTTAATAGTCAATTTTTCTGTGACTTTCTGCAAAAAGGAAACAAAGAAACAAACAAAGTATGAACCCACATCCTGTGTATTTCAGGTGTATCACAAAAAGCTGATGCTGAGTGATCTCTGAAAAATCAGCACTTGTTCCACGTACCCTGCTGGCTCACATTCCTGTCCCTGAAACTTGCTTGTTATCACATCAGAAGAAGTCAGCTCAGTTTAAGAAGTGGGTACAAGCACGTTCCTAACTATAGCGTGCAAATCCAGGGCAGGCTATTCACACCCCGACGCACGAGCCCACGAGCCACGGATCCCACACCTTCGCCATACGCCGCCGTGGGCTTCAACCAGCCATTTCCACCTTGCAAGCAATTTTTCCCTGTGCTAATTACCTTGGGAGGCAGCCACCAAAGAGGCTTTAGAAGGGAAAAAATGCCACATGCTCCAACGCCAAGTAGGGTTTTTTGGAGGGCTGAAGTCGCACGCCTTCGAGCTGTGCGTGTCTCCTCCAGCTGTTAAACACAAACACCTGTTTCACCAAATTCGTGATGCCTCTGCAGCCACAGACAGGCAGATTTCCTCGTGCTGTTTCCCAGGAATTGTGCCAGCTGTAGGTTTGTATGGAAATATACTCTCAGGGCATTTTTCTCTCTCTTTAGGACTGCAGCTCTCCTTTGAGTTTGCTGACTGATGTCCCTTTTAATACTGGGTGGTTTTGATCCTACATGGGAATGTAGGGGTATATTAAATATATTTTCAAAACTCTTCCCAGCCCTCTTTCCCCTGCTCAGACAAGCTGTCCACCCCACCTGTAAGCATAATCTGTTTGCTCAACACACATGAGCCCCTTTTGAGGCTCCTGCACATTTTAACCTCCATCACTTGAATTCTGCACAAGTCAGCACCTCCTTGTACTCTAAAATACACTAGGGAAAAAGAACCCCAACAGCTCATACAACTGAGAGTACAATGAGCTGTTCACACATATGATTCTCAGAGCCTGTAAAATGTGAGTTTTGGCATTTGGAGGTTGGTGCAACACCACCTTCCCTTTTTATTTATTTATTTATTTATTTTCAGCTGTGTTCTGAGTTCAGCACAGACACATTTTTTTGAGGAAAAAGGTGCCAGAACTGCCTCCCTCTCTCTCTAACCTCAGTCTTGGGGGTATCCCTTCCCATCCCACATACCTTACATGAGAACACATTCCATTTCTAACTGAGGTTTTATGTCAGTATAGACAGCTTGCTGCTTTTCTAAGCAATGATGAATCAGGAAGAAAAGTTCAGCTCTGTTTCCTCCCTACTGGACCTCCTACACGTCTGTCTCACCATTTGAAAAACTCTTCCCTGCAAAATTCCCCCACTGCTCCTTCCCACCTCTGGCCTGACCACAGCAGAGGGCCACTGCTGCATTTCCAGTCTTTTTCACACCTCTAAAAGCATTTGCTGTTTCTTTCTGGTGCTGACAGCACCTGGGATTTCAAGACCTTTCTTTCATCTTAGCATCATCCAGGGAAGAGATTTTCCAGGGTTAGAGGATGGATATCCCAACAGCCCACAGCTCCCCAAATTCCCCTCTGCTCCCAGCTGATCAAGCTTAGACACACATACATGAGCAGTTCTCCATCCCAAACACAGCACCTGCCACAGATTCTGAGGCTCTGAACAATGGGTGAAAAGTTCATATTCCTGCTGTTCAGGCATTTCTGTGCCAAGGAAACCCTCCCACTGCCCCACATCACCCCTGCTCCAGTGCTTCCAGCTCAGCTGACGGCTCCCTGCGAACATAAGCCATTCTAATTTATTGTTCTCCTTTTGTTTCATGTTTTTTCAAAAGGTCCGGGAGGAAAAACTCGGAACAATTAAAGAGCAATGCAATATATGGTTTGCTCATCTGTGAAGCAAAGCAGGAAGAAAAGAGTGTCCTGGGTACCTCCTGCCCTCCCAAAAGCCATCAGCTAAACTTTCATTTTTAGCAGGCGCAGTTTTCACACGTTTTGCGATGTCTCTTCAAATCTCCCTTTGTTGGCTGCTGCACAGGTACAGACGACACTGCACGGTGGAGGATGACTCAGAGGGAACTGGCACTGGGTAAGCCCCTCCGAAATTTCTGAAGCAAGGAGAGGCCTGGGAATCACCAATGACGTCAGGCAAGCTGCTGGGAACCCAGTGCTGATAAGAGTTATCTGTACCAACCATTTAGGAAAGTGCTACGCTTTCCTCTGCACAATAGATTTAATCTGCTCTGGTAATGGCTAAGCTGCCAGGAAGGAAAGGAAATTAAAAACAAAACTTGTGTTGTTCTGCTTCCTCATACTGCAAACACCATCAGAAAAAAGCATTTGCTCTGGACAATAGTCATTCTTTGCCCTGACCCAAATCTCACTTAGGTTTAAGGGAACTCTTGCACTGAACTGGTTTTGGATCAAATCCACTGTTTGCTTCTTACAGCAGATAAATATTTGTTCTTATTTAGGGTGCTGGCCTGGGACCTGCCAAAACTGGCTTCACAGAGGTATTTTGCATCTCCTTCCTCTCATCTCCTCCCTGCAGAGGCTGCTCAGCCCTCGGCCATGCACAGGTTGCAGCTCCACCTGCTTCCTCTGGACAGTGGCAGGACCATGCCAAGGTGTCCTCAAAGCATCCACAGGGATTGCGGTGGGAAATGTGTGGCTGCAGCTGTGCTTTGCTTCATGGCAATGCTGCTTCTCAAAAAGCTCTACCTAAACTTCTCAGCAAGAGAAATTTGGGAAGTCTAAATACGTATTATTTACGGGTGGGACAGCACTATGCTCCCACAAAACCTTCCAGGGAAGGCAATGGGGGTGGATCCAGTCTGAAAACCCCTTCCAAATATCCCCCCCAATTACCCCACGTGGGGAAGTGTGCCAGATGCCAGTCTGTTCTGGGGGATGGGGAGACTGGCTGGATGCAGGATAATCCCCCAATCTAAGATTACTTCCAATGTAATTGTTTAGCAGTCGCTTGCACTCTCAGCACAAACCCTGGAGGACCGGATCCAGAGGACTGTGCTCCTGAGAGAGTGCTATTCAGCATTTCATCCCCAGAGCACAGCCCTCCCTCCACTTGCCAAAACTGCAAGCCACAAGGGTGTTTTCCTGGAGCTGCCAGCCTCTTCAGTGCTGCTTTCAGAAGAATGTTTTCTTTTGTGCCAAGGAGGACCCTGTCCCTGAAGAGTCTCTTTCTGCCCAGGGGAGAGAACAGCTGCTGCTATCATTATGGCCTTGTCTCCCTTAATTAAGCAGCCACAGCCACAGCTGAAAGATGAAACAAAGCCCTTTTCCAGCCCTCCAGGAAAGGGGATGGATGGAGGCACTGGGAGAAGACAGCAGTTCTCCCACAGTAGACCTGGAACTGCCTTCTAAGTTGAGAAGTGAATCAAAAGCACCCGAATATCCCATTTGAAATCAATCACATCAGAATGGCCCAGTTAAGGGTGTTTAGCCGGGGGTCACCCCTGCCTTAGGGAAGCAACCCTAGCTGTCCAAGTAGGCTGAACATAGGAAAGTCCACGATGGCCTCTTATTACTGAAACAGATTGATCAAAATTTCTCCTATTACTCCTCCTCAGTGACCTTTCAGGAGCTGGTGTGACTCTGCAAGGTCACTCTGCTCTTCTGGGGGTAATGGCTTTAATGATAAATACCCAATTTCCACTTTGTTCAGAGATGTCCACCTCTGAATTTGCTACTTTTTGATGGGCTTCATGTTTTTAAGAGGATTGAGGTGTGGGGGTTTTTTGTTTTGTTTTTGCTTTTTGTTTTGTTTGTTTTTTTTTTTTTGTTAGTTGGCTTGCTTTAAAAACATAATTAAAAACTAAATTTTAATTTTTAGATTAATACAAGCCTCTTAATTCCCAAATCTTTGGCTTCAAGTGGCTTATCTCTGCAAGCATCCCTTCATCCTGGTTAGACAAAAATGGGGTTGCAACCAACGAAGCTAGTATCTCTGAGTAGTATTTTTAAGAGTCATTTTGGTGCTGTTACTCCATCTCATCTCCAGGGTGGCTCATTAATGAATTCACAGCAACTCTCTCATTTCTCTGACTGTTTATTACCCCTCTTCCAGAAATCACCTCCTGGAAGATATTAACCTCTTAAGACTGCACAGGCAAATGACCTGCTCAGAAAATGAAACCAGTTTCAGACAAGCACTCTATTCTGGCTGGACCTGAGCTGGACTCAGAGGTTTATAAAACTTGTTAGCACCCACATGCTGCAAGTGCTGCCAGCTGAGCTGCCAGTGCTGCCATTTCCAAGCCCAACCCTGCGAGGCAATCCAAGTTAAAATACTCATACTTTTAAAATAATCCAGCTAAAAAAAAGTGTTACAGGGAGGAATCCTAGAGAGTCTGTGACAGGAAGCCGGAAATGGCAATTTCCAAACCAGCAAATAGAGCTGCCTTTTTTATCGTCATTTCAAGGGGTTTATCTTCATTGTAAAGTCCTGGTAAGTGGAATTGGTCAGAAAGCCTTTGATGGACTAGTGTGCCACTGGAAAAATGCCGTGGGTGAAGCCAGGAGGCTTTATGAGACTGTGACTGCTTATCCTTTAGATTTTGGGAGGGGAAAAAAAGGGACAGGATGTTGAAAATTCTCCCCAGAAATTCACAGTGGATCATGCTATTACTTTGAGGGTCGAAAACACATCGTCACTTCTACACAACAAATTTCCAGAGTGCGTGATACAGAGCCAAATTAAAAAAAAAAAAAAATAGTTAATAAAAACACTCATCTCTCAGACACTTTGTTCCCAAAACATTCTGTGTGGAAAATGTGGAAGTTTTCCCCGTCTGCCTGCACGCAGAGGAAGGCAGAGCTCCTGCTCCGGCGCTTGGCTGGCCCCCACGAACTGCCACATGTTTCAGCTGGTGTGGCTTTGGACCGTGATCCACTTTCATTATTTTTGGCAGAGTTCGTCGCATTCTTTTGGACAGTAATTACATTTTCCAGGGCAGGCTTTCTGCCAGAGCTTGAGACGATGACCAACAGGCCATTTTTAACCACCTGCTACGATTCCAGCCTTGATTAGTTATTAATGTGCTGTGGAAACCCATGGCAAGGGCCACCCTTTCTGGTTATGTTACCAGGCTGGCTTCGGGGAGAGGAAGGCTTGAAAGGAGATCAGGGAAATACCATAAGCAAGAAAGACAGAAATTTGGAAGGTCTGAAACCACAGAGATTTTGCAGAATGGTACATGAGTGGGGATCAGTTTGTTAGTGGGGACCTGCCTTGTCCCCACTGCTCCCACATCAGCTGGGATTGAGCAGCTTTGATATGACATGAGCAACCCAGTGCTAATGATACCTAAAAATAGAAATGAAACTCGTGAAAACCTGGGAACCCAAAAATCCCGAGTCTGGCATCCCAAAAATCCCAGGTCACGAGGGCTGGGCTCTTTTTCACCCAACAAATATCAAAGTCCCATTTTCCTCTTGTGCTCTAGCTGGCTCTGGGGAATGGGAGGCTTGAAAATTTTGGGTTTCTGCAGGTTTATGGGCACCTTCTGACTGCCAACACCCAACAAACACCAGCTTCATGGGCTCGTTCATATTTGACAGAGAGTGGGGCTCTTAAATACACTAAATTCTTATGACTGGCATGAATATGTGGTCCTGGAATAGCTCTGTGCTAGCTCCAAAATAGCAAGAGCCCAACCACAAATGCTGTCTGTATTTATAGGTATTGTAGATGCTTATTATGGGGTATCACAGAGAGACCTCAAAGCACTGAAGTTCATCTGTGGGTTGGTAGGATGTGGCAAGTTCACCCTGGCAGGAAAACAGGTCTTTCAGTCTGAAGAAAACCTCTCATTTCCTCCACCTTTTAATTTCTACCCTTGAATTTTTACCATCTCCTTGCTTCCAAAAAAAGAAATGATGGTTCAGTGGCACATGGGGATCAAGCCTTGCAGGAAGACAAGTCACACTGAAGGGAAGGAAGAGGCTCCTGTCACTGCATATCACACACTTCAGGTATTTCCTTCATTAAACCACGGAGGACAAAGGACTGAGGCACCAAGAGGCTAAGGCATATGACCAAGGATATTCCCAGGGCCTCAGGGAATGAGGATCCTAATCTCCCCCCTCTTTTCTCCAGTCCTGCTATCCAGAAATGCCCAGATTCCACATTAGATACTTTAAAGTCTGCTCTGATGGATCTCTTCTCATAGTTTGTGCAGTCACCCACTGAAGAGTATGTCCTTCTCCTTTTAATAATCAAGTCTTAATTTTATTTTCACTCATCAAGCACAGAAACAAGTCAAGGGTTTGGCACACACCACAGGCACAAAGGACACAGGTGCCTGGCACATTCTCAAAGCAGCAGTCCCGAAGTGAGTAATCACAATTACACTCAACAGGAATTTCCATTCTCTACAGGTACCGGATTTTAAAGGAAACGTGACCGACAACATTGCTGATGTCCTGCATAGCAGCTAAAACCCAGGAAAAACCCTCACTGTTCCTGATTTAGGCCCACTTAAATGGCAGATTTCTTTGTAGACTTGGTCATGACCAGTGTTGTATTGTGCAGGGTGTGTGGAACTCCCTGCCAACTCTTTCACCCTTTCAAAACCACCAGGATTTCTCCAGCCAGGCTTTCCATGGCACCCTCCCAGCCTCTCAGGTTACAGCTGCAGGCTGCCAGGGCTGGTTTGCAGCTTCCCTCTGAGCAGATCTCAATAAAGCTACCCACAGGACCTTGGTAAAAATAAATGTGAAACTCTGCCGTATGCCACCCAATTTGCATCCTGCAGAAGATACAGGAAAACTACAAACTTAGCTTTGGAGTAAAGCACCACCAATGAAATGGCCATCTCAGGGGAATAGTTCACCTTCACTTTCACTCTGCTCTTTTATCATCTCCCAGAAGTTTTGATTAATAAATCTAGCACTGTGTTTACAAGGATCCAGAGTAGACACACAGAAGGCACTCTGTATTTATTGTGATGATTTCTGCTTTGCAAAGCAGATACGTCTGCCAGAAAGCTCCGTGCTTTACCCCTGCCAGCGTAACCTGAACCGTGGGGAGGAGAGGGGACTTGGTTTTTCACATTTACCCAGGTTTTGCTCATTTTCTCAACTCTAAAAGCATTTAAAGTTAATGCTTCTCATCACTTTTTTCCTTTACCTGATCAAATTCATGATTTAATAAGGAGATAAACATCTACAGACACCACGGAGGTTCCCCAGTGCACAAGTTGTTGCCAAGAGAAGGAAAGCACACCACTCACAGCTTTAGAGGCTTAGATTGTTCTATGGAAGGTTTGGCAAAGTAGCACAGTAAAAAGAAAAGATTTTTCCATCTCTGTGAAAATAATTCCTTTAGTCCAATGTCGAGACAAATCATCAGCCCCTGTGATTTATTTTGCCAAAAGAAACATTCCCAAGACACTTCACTGAAATTATTGAAACATTATGTGTTGAAAAAGGGGAGAAAGAGCTACCTGGAGTTTGTTTCATTTAAAAAAAAAAAAATCTTTTGCCTCCACCCAAAAGACAGAATGTTGACAATCTCCTGTTGAATATTTGGATAAATTTGATGCAAAACACCTCAATTTGAATGAACTGGCCTTACAGAACACCTGCCACTGTGGGAAGTGTGCAGCAGACACAACCCAACAATCACCCTGCAAAGCTCACTGTGCAAACCTGATGTGTCCTTTTTTCCCAGCAGAAAGGGGCAAAGATTACAGGGGATTTCTGATCAGGAAGTGACCTTTATGAATGTCCTTAAACATGGAGGTTGTAGCAGAAAGTTTTAATCACTGCACTTTGGCAAGACTATGCACAAGACTGCAGCAGGGCATTTGTTTAAAGGAAATTAACCTGGGCACTGAAGTCATAGAGTGTTTTCATCTCCAGTGACTAACTGAAGCCTTCAGGCAAATTATTACACCTTTCCACTTAGGAAAGATAGAAGTTTTCTTTGACACTGAATTACCATTAAGCACATAATACTAATAGGGGACAGTAGCCATTCAGAATGGTAATTGAAGTGTGTGCCACAAAGAACAGTCAGGAAATATGCAATTTTCACAGTCTAAATAGGTTAGAGTCCATCTAGTTCACGACTTCAGTAAGTGTATCACTGATCTGCAGTATTATGGCAAAGCTGTTGGGTCACATCTACTTTATCACCACAGTCAGTGTAGGACTGCTCCTCCTGGGTTTTGCAGGGGGATTATTTTCAGGTGTCCAGATGTACAATTTTACTATGCAGAACTGAGCATTCATGCTCATTGTTAATACCAAACTAGTGAACAATGGGAGAAAATGAAGATAAGGAAAAAAGGTACTTAATGTTGCATGTGAAAACCACTACTCCTTTTGACAGCAGCAGTAATACAAAAAGAGGTGCTTACTGACGCTGCCTGAAATTCTAAAACCCTTCTGGGAACACAGAGCTCTGTGATGCTGTTTATAAAGGACCCTTCATCCATCCTGAAGTGACAACACTACACAGGCGCTGCTGCAAACAGTGTGTTTAATCCTGCCTTTTGACTGCTCTCCAGCACTGATCCTGCTTTCCACACACTGCTGGGGAAGGAATGTGCTGCAACCTTCCCATCTGGCCATGGCAGGCAGGGAGCAGAGCCCTGTCCCCCAAAGCATCACTCTGTGCCACTCCTCCTCCTCCTCCACAGCTTGCAGAGGAAAGCGCTTGTGGTCCTGTCACAGCAAGAAAGGATAATGTGGAGGAAACCAGGTCACCTCTTGGTGCACAGAGGAGACAAGCTGGTCCACAAACCTTTACAGCCCTTTAGTTCTGGCATTTGAAGTAACTCTGGGCTTGCACCGAAGTGCTGGAGTTGAAGAGAGGTTTAAATTTGTTTGAAAGGGGAAAAACGAGCTTGATGAGAGCCGTGCACATCCCAGACACAAGCACCTACAGATCTCACCTGCCCCTGAAATGGGCACAGAAAGGCCATCCCTTTGCATAGAGGAGCTTGCTTTCATTTCAGTGTTCTCACAGCTTTAGTCATGGGTGATTATGAGACCTGGAAAACCCTCCAGACACAGCAGCTGCACTTCCAAACCTCTTGGATGCTGCTCACCCAGCACTTTCAGAAAAAAACTCCCAGTGAGGACTACTTTTTTTTACAACTTGCCAAAGCATGAAGAGGCAACGTTACCATTACAAGCCCAGGTGTTAGAGTATTCCTCCCTTATCTGCCTCCAGGAGGTCACATCTCAATTGTTTTCCTTGCCAGGGAAGTACCTGCACCAATCCCCCTACCTGATCCCAGATTTCACATATGACTGTTCCTAAACTGCAACCAAGCCAAAAGTTCCCAAACTTCTCCCTAACTCATATGCTGGCCCAGGGTCTGAATTTTACTGCTCAGAAAGCAAAATAGGGAGGAGGATGTTGGGAGGGAAAGAAAAAGTAGCAGGAGCAGTCAGAAAAATCACATTTGTTACACACTGAAAATCTACCCCTTTCACTAACGAGTGCTTCCCTCTCCACAGAGGTTCTCAGACACATCTACATAAGAGGCTTGACTGAGCTTAGCTCTCTGGAATATGTGTCACGCCAGACCCAAATCACAGCGCTGTGATGTCACGGCCAGCAGCAGCTCAATTCCCAAGACTTGCCTTTTTTGCACCAAAATAGCAGTTAAGCCTGAACAGGAACTTCTGAAATATTCATAACGATGGAATTAGAGGTAACACTTAATCCTCATTACTCACTATTGGTATTTAGGCAGCATACTGTCTGGCTCGTGAATAATCCAGAGGCAGAAGGCAAAAGAAGTTAATATATGTGAACAGGGCACTGTCATTTCTGAAAAGTGACTCTGCACCGCCTGTTGGCTCCGTGTAATCTTTGTGGGCAGAGGCAATGAAAATTCCTCTCCCTTTACCTGTCATTGTTAGAAAAATTAGAGCTGGCATGAATAAAGAAGAGAGCAGACAGTTCCATCATATTCTGCTTCCAGCTACCTGGGGCTGTATTTACAGCGTACGAGCCGCAGTGAAACTCCCCAGACTATTTAAGAACAGTTTGGTGGGTGGTTCTCCGTGCCCACACCACCATGTCTGCCCATCAACTGTAACAAATATTGCTCTAAGACCTAAGCCACAGATAAATATTCCCTCTCATGACCTCTTTTTTACTTCTCGTTACTGCTTTTGCTAGCAGTCAGGGCAGCTGGCTGAGCCATCGGTGCAAAGGCATCTACCTCCTTCCAGGCAAGAGGAGCCAGATTAGCAAAGACCTGTCCATGTGCTCAGTCTTGGCTCATTTTGGTTTAGGGATGGATCAGAGGAGCAACTCTTCCTGCTGGGATCAAGGGTCAGCATCTCCTAAATACCAGCTAGAGAAACAAACTGCAGCTGACACAGCAGAGGCGAGAAGGGTCACATCTCTGTGGGCTCGGTTTAGTAACAGCACTCATTTCAGGGGCTGTGCATTTTGCAGTCCTTGATCTCAGATTATTTGGGCAGGGGGGAAGGTCAAAATATTGTCTTTTTTCCCTCTGAAAAAACAAAATGAGAGCAAAATATGTACCTCACTTTCCCCTGCTGCCCAACAGCAGAGGAGACAATACAAGCCAAGCTTTTTGGGGTCTCCCCAGCACTCCATCACCGAACATCTCACACACCTTGTGCTGGGTACCATCCTACTGTCATCTCTGGCTGTGCTAGATCTTCCCTCTACTTCTACAAGGACATGACAGCAGCAGCCAAGCTGAGGGTCCATATGCTCCCATCACACCGATGTCCTTACCCTTCAGCCATGCTTTCCTCCCTCCTGGATGAAAGCTCCTGTTCCATCCCACTGCCATCGCCGAGGCATCTCACTTCCACTCAACACATTAAAACCCTTCAAAAATGGTGGCTGCTCCATTCTGATAAAGCCAGCAAGCACCAGGGCTTTGAGCTGAAGCTTTGAGTTCATTAGGCATCAGCACGGTAAGAGAGAGAGGGGCATCCACACAGGCTCTGTACCAATAAAAAAAGGCCTAAAAATGGACTGTCAGCTAGTAAAGCCCTTCAAAGAACTGCAGGAAAAGCACTTTTCCTTCTTATTCTCAGGAGTACAAAGATTCACGTTTCAGCGCTGCCGCTGCAAATGAGGACATACTGGGTACCACCATGTACTTCACAAGGTTCTGCAAGTCATCCCAGCCATGGGGTGACAAAGGCACAAGTTCAGCACACTGCCACCACAGACAGGGCTGTGACAAAGTTTTGACTAGAGCACAG
Source organism: Acanthiza pusilla (assembly GCA_036630365.1). Lineage (NCBI taxonomy): Eukaryota > Metazoa > Chordata > Aves > Passeriformes > Acanthizidae > Acanthiza > Acanthiza pusilla. Next base: position 14,339,506 of record JAXCHO010000004.1, on the reverse strand, counting down.
TCACTCCAGCTGGCTTCCAGCCTGCCAGCACTCGTATCCCTGCACTTGCAGCCTGCCAAGGGTCAGAGAACTGATCTCCAAAGCAACCCGAGTGATGAAAGTAAAACCAATTCTCAGCTTGTGAGTCCTGGCTTGCATCAGGCAAGTTTAAAGGCAGTTCAGCTACGTGTCACATTGCAGAGCAGCCGTGTCCTGAAATGACAGGTGATGTGGGTCAGTGCTCAGGTATCTCCATCTGGTTGTGAAATGCTCCACAAATGTGGGAGAGCAGGCAGTGTGACAGCGCTCTGCTTTGCGCAGAGGATGCTGCAAGGCAGCGGAGAAAAAAGAAAAGGAGATTCACTCATCAGCATACAAGAGTGTCAAACCGTCAGAGCCTGTCCTTTCCACCACTGGATTCTGCCCTGTGGAGACAGAGATCTCTAAGTACAGAACAAAGCAGGATTTTCACCTCTGACATTACAAAGAGAAAAAGAGCAAAAAGCCTGCTGCTTACTCACAGCTCCTCTGGGCCGTCCCTGTTGTGTGGGCAGCAAAAGCTGATTGCAGATTGCTAACTGGAGTCGCCACTGCCATCTTCAAAACTGCCATTTGCAACTGATTAATTAATGCTGCCTGGGTACAGACTGTATTGTTAATTAAGCTAAGGGGGACTTTTCAAAAGCAATACTGATGAGTGCTACACTGCGCTGGAAGGGGCTGAACGTGGTTGTCTTTCCCCTCCAGGAACAGGGAAAACAAACAAACAAGTAAAGTATAGACCTGAACAAAACGGGTCCTAGTACATTTTTAAACAGATCACATTTGGTTAATTTCAAATAAATGCTATGCAATTTAATTCCAGGGCTAGAGGCAAGAATAATGCAGCCCTGCTGTGTTGTCTTCATCTGTCTTCTAATAAACTGATTAGAGCCCAACACGTTAAAAGCCCTGTGCACCATTATCTATTATTCAGGTCCCTAAAAGATGTTAATTAACCCGCATGTTCTGAGGAGCTCCATTGTAACACATACAATAGGGAGCCACATGGCACAGTCAAAGCACGTGTTGCTTACTCGTTTTGACTTAATTACATGGGCATGATGCCAGGGTGGTACTGGAAGAAAAATATACAGTATGGTAGAGATAATGTCCAGACGTACACGTCAGCTCACAGTTCATCATTTTACCAGGAAAAAAACCCAAATAAATACACCTTTCTGTGTTCTTAACAACAAAAAACACCCCATGTAGCTTAGTCATAACTAGGTTATGTCAGACAAATCTGATATTAAACAGGACAAGTTTGGGTTCAAAAAGCAGCACTCAAAAAAGTTGTTCCTACCACAAAGAACATCTGAAAGTAAAGTTCTTTTTAGGTCAAAATGCAAACCAAAAACTAAAGGAATTGTAGAAGGAGATGAATGGGGTTTTGACTTGGCTCCTGGACCCTAAGCCATTGAGGAATGAGTGGAAAGGCTACGAAAAAGAAACCTTTACATTAGCTCCCGCAGCCATGGCATGTGCATGCCCATCATGGATGAAGATTCTGGAGAAGATGCATTACTCAGACCCCCACCAAACATACACAAAATAAAATCTTTCAGAGGTTCAGCACAAAATAAAGTCTTCTAGACCACAAAGTTCAGCACACTTAAGTGATTAAAGAATGCTCTACTAAGGTGACAAAACTGTCCCCAGATTTCAAGACTTGGGGAGAACATGATAACTCTAAGAATTGTATTTCTATTTGAACATGATAAAATAACGTGTTCAACCAGAAACACTGAGCCACAGCTGTCTGCACTGAAAACTGTATTTCTTCCTAAAATCTCATCCTGAGGTAGACACTCTGCATGGAAAACCTCGGGTCAACTGAAAAAGCTGTAAGCACTAAAACCAGCGCAGTGCAAAGGGACACAAGCAGCTGTAATGCTGTTTGATCCATCTCCAACACTGCAGAGCCAAGACTGAACAGGACATCAAGTTCACACCCAACTCCTGCAAAGCCTGAGATACCTGAATGGTGCTGTTTAAGCCCAGTCCTCAAACAGAGATGTAATCAATGCACATGGAAGGTTTCTGAACTGCTGGTGACTGGTTTCCCAGTGTGGAGTCTCTGGTTTGTGTGGTGGGCAGCTGGTGCTGCACTGGTGAGAAAAGCACTGCGAATATTCATGCATTGCATGGGTTAAAATACCTAACCTGTGAAACTGAGGTGATGGATATATAAACCACTGACAGGTGTAAACTGCTGATTTGGGGCCAGTCCAATAACCACCAGATAAAACAAACATCACCCCTTACAACAGATCAGTGGGGACGAAAGCCAGCACTTTAGACATGAAGATAACTCACCTCTCTTGTACATCTCTCCCTTTTTGTTTGTTTACAACACTTTCAAAAGAAAGTAAATGGGGGGGCAGGGGGGGAACCCTCAACAAAACCATCAGACTTTTCCTATAAGGCTTTGAGGATCACGGGCAGGTGAGGCTGCAAGAGGAGCACTGCAATCCCTGCCAGGAACACTTCCTCCTGGTGGGATGTGCCCAAAACAACTCAGGGCTTGGGCAGGAGCACACAAACTCTTGCTGGAAGGAGTCACAAACAGCAGCTGGCCCCACAGGAGCTCTGCAGCCCAGCACCTGGCTCAGGGCTTGCTGATAAGGGCAGGACTTTGCTCGGGGGCAGAACTGGCGCTGACCCCCAGGGCTTCCATGCTCTGTTTCCCTGCCATAAATCTAAGCCAGCTCCATAAATCTGCTAACATAAACTGCTGGTGGGAGCTGCGCAAACACGACACATGCAATGGGGAGTTTGCAGGGAGCCTACCCTTTTGTTCATCTCCTAGTGCTGCTGGTATGTTTTTTTAAAGCTGTTTCAGAGCCGCTCGATCTGCCAAGCACTTGTGATTTCAGCCAGCATAACCACCAGCCACTGGGAGCAAATTACTTGGTACCATACAAGACCTTTGTGATGGAGTTTCAGATGTCTGTGGTGTTGGGATTTTGTACTTAAATGCAGAAGGACAATTTGTTCCTTGTTCCCAGAAAGAAGGAGCTTGAAGACATGACAAAATTTGTAGAAGAATTTAGTGTTAAATGAAAAATCTGCAAAGGTTACTTAACTCAAGCTCTCCTTAAGCCCTTACGTGTTCTAGGGAACCAAGTATGAGGGTCAAGTTATCCCATGTGTATTTACCACAGATCTCATTCTTTCCTGACACACACAGAAATCTGGACAAGAAAAGGCAATTTGAGGTTCTGTTCCACTCAGCCTGAGGAATCAAAGATTTCTCTTTACCTGCTCAGCTCCTGCTTCCTCTAATACAAATGTCGAGCTCTCCCTGTGCTCCCTCTGAAGTCTGAGCAGTGCAGCCTTTAGGGATGGACCATTAGACTGATGATGGCTTTGACCTCTCCTTTTTTAAAAATAGAAGGAAAAAACCAAACAGAAGAACTTGGCAGTTGCTGAAGTAGCTACTCAGAATGCAGAAAGTTCTGACCCAAGGTTTATTCTTCTGGCAGAACTGTGAACATGGAGCAGACCCCCTGGCACGAGGGGAATGCACCAACACCACCAGGAGTTTATTCTATTTTATGTGGACCCTTCTGCACATCCACCCAGCAATTCCTGCTGCTGACAATGGCAGTATTTTTACGGTCACCCTGTATCAATGCAGATGCCATTAATATGTCTGTGTCTATCAGGGTAAGTAATAGTGCAGTGTTAATTGAATGGCTGAGTGCTCATTTCATCACACATTAACACTGCTAAAAGTTATATAATTCAGTTCCCAGGGAACATTTTACCATACACTATAAACTACCTCAAGAAGAAAGAAGGCCAAGACAAAGCAAACCAGCTCATAGAGGCTTCTCCACTCTTGGAGGGCTGTTATTTAATCAGCTTTTATTTCCATTATTTATCATGTGGAAGCAACTCTGCTGTTTCAGTGGCCGTAGCTTAAAATGTAATAAAATATGGTTGTGACACAACAATACCTGGATCCTGCAGCCAAACCCTGCATTTCAGTGTCAGGATGTACAAAATATTAATCATCTGATGCAGCTGCTGCTGCCTTTGTGAACAGAGCATATATTTCACTGTACCCTGGCACGTCTCTTCTCCTGAGGGCTTTTATTAAAAAGAGCCTGTGAGTTACTGAACCGTTAAGGTTTCCAAGCCAGAAATTTGACCCAATATCCAGGTTCATAATGCTCTTGGAAAATATTTAAAACAACGAGCAGACCCAGACCCTTAAATCACAGCAAAGTAACACCCGACACACCATTATACAACAAATCTTTTTTAAGAAGAGGCGGCTGATAAAGCTTAGCTCCTGGCATCATTATTTGCAATGTTTTATAACCAAGGAGGCCAGGTTCCTACTTAGGGATTAGGTCACCAGACAGAGTCAGAAAACATTAGGGCTGACAAACCCCTTCTTAGACTTCATCTTTGAGTCATGAGTTTCGCAGCACTTTAATTAAGGAGAATATTAGCACAGTGCGGACGGGCAGCAGTAACAACGCTGTGTTTGGAGGGGAGCACTGAAGGGCAGTCTCTGATGATGATGATGATGATGATATTGACCATGCACTTGGGCTCCCAAGCAGTAGCCCAACAGATATGGCTCCTTGGAGCACCACAGCTTTTGGACAGAGCTCACGGGTCTGTTCAGCCCAGATCTTCAGAAAAAGGAACACAAAAAGGAAGATCAGAACATTTCTTTTGGTGTCAGTGTCACTCCTGAGAACTGGGTCATTGAAGAAGAGCTATTTCAGCCATTATATCAAATTACAAAAAGGAATCAGCATCTAAAAATAAAGCTTTGAGTGCCTGAACTATATTAAAGGAAAATAATTCACAATCAAATAGAAAAGGCCACCTTCCCCTACGTGTTGAGTCCACGTCTCTGCTGAGATGTCACTGAAATGTATCATTAATGTGGGAGTTAAATGCAAAGGACAACAGTCGAACAGCTCTGGAGGGATGGTACCACTATACAGGAATCTCATTCTTGGAGATTTTAAAAACAACTCCATAGCACTTCCATAATTACTGCTGCTGAATGCAACCTATCTGCTTTGAATTCACCAATATGACTGACCCATGAATTGGCCAAGTATCTGTGATCTCTCTCCAGCATCCCTCCTGTTCAGACATGTAAATTATATATCCGTAGATACTCCATCCTCCAAGGACTAAGAAACATGCTCAGAGGCAAATTACCTGAAACACAAACCACCCTCTGGCAATGCCTGTGTTCCCACAGGCTCCACACTCAGCCTTCCAGCTCTGAAAAAAGTGCCAGACGTTGAGATTGTCCTGCCAGAGGAGGACATCCCAAGGCCACCCTTTATCCCAACTTCAGCGGAGACTGCCAAGCCAAACTTCCTGGTGGAAGTCAGGAGCAGAACACCTTTGAAACAAGGTGGGAAATAGGGTGCAAGGTTGCACAGCCAGCAACGGGCAGAGCCTCAAAGCTGGCTTGATATATGCAAACATGCCAAAGATCAGACGTAGATTTGAAGCACTTGGAATTGCAAAGCTGGATTGAAGTCTCACAAAAATAATCTTGTTCGTGGTACATCTTGTTCTTCCTATTTCTGAATGTGATGGAAACACTGCGAGAACAGCCTCTGCCATCACAGAGCAGCATATTGTATTCCCAGGCCGTGCCGTGACGGAAAGGCAGAAGTGAATGGAGCAGAAAAAAGCATAACACTTTGGCATTATCACCCTCAAAAACAGTTTTTTCTTTTCCTAGTATGCCATTTGAAAGTTTTTTACACCCAGTTTATCCTCAGAGAACTCCTCTTGAGGACAGTTTTACAGAAAGGACCTAAAAGTGAAATCAGATTTGAGAAATTCATCCATGTTGGGGTGAATACCCCAGCTCTTCTCCAGAAAAGTGCAGATGCAATTTATCTGTGCAAACCCAAGAGAAAGGGCGGGAGGGACAAGAGGGAGAGATCCAGTCCTGCTGAAGGAGGGGCATCCAACACATTAGGAAGAGCAGAACAGCATCGACACTGTTGGGGCAGTTCTTGCTCACACCTGGGGCAGGGCAAAGTTAAAAGCTGTGTCTGCTGCCTTTAGAGGATCATTATCTTACACCTTCCTCTCTTGCTTTTAGCCAAACTCCTTTCATTCTCCACCTCCTTGTGACACACAACTCTTTCACACACTGTTCACCTGCCCCTGTATCACACCCTGGTCTGTGTTCATCCCATCTCTTCACATCCCAACACTCTACAAAGATGCTCATTATGTCACAGTTGCAAAGACTTTGTTGGACAGACTTTCAAGAGCTTGTAGGTGGGATTAAATAGCACCCAGTAGATAGGGAGTTGTGGGAAGTCAGCAAGTTTTTCACACAGGGCCAATTCAGGGTAATTACTAGTCACATGTTCATTACAGATGCAACCTTTTCTGACCCAATTCTCAACAGACAACATCTGTCTGCCTGTAAAAATGTGCATCATTGTGCCATGACTCTTTTATGTGTAAAAAGGAGTCATTATGTACAAAAAGCTTCCCTTTTGCTCTGAAATCTGTCTACAGATGGGATGGGTTTTGCCAGTCTCTGCCTTCCTTCCTTTGCCAACAGTCGAGGAACTTGCATCACTTGTCACTGCATCTCTTCATGGCCATGGGCTGTCTTCTCCCACACTTCACTGCTTACCAAAACCTCGCCCTTACAGTCTGTGGGATGTTCCTTCTTGGGCCTAAAAAGCAGGAGTGTCAGGGCTGCTTCTGAGGCTCTTGAGATAGGAAGGAAGCAGGGGAAGGTTGTGTAGGATCTCATCTTTTCTCTGTTCCTCTCCAAACATCTCACAGTTCCAGCCAAGCTGCTCTCTGCTGAACTACCTGCTAATCCAAATTTGCTCACTGCTCACAGGTTGGCCACTTCCTCCAAGATCTGTACTAAGGGATATTAAAAGAAAGATGAAACTAACGTGTAGCCATCTTGTCAGTGGTTAACACAGTGCAATTACCACAACGTTCGTGTTCCATAACAGGCAACAAGCTCTTAACAAAGTGATGTTGAACAGAAGGCTCCTGTAGATCACAGCTGGGAGCAGGGCTGAGAGCTCGGAAGCACTCCTGGTTAAAAATAGGACAGTACATGGAAGAGGTAGGATTTGTAACTTCTAAAAATAGGCTTCCCTAAAAGGATGCTTTTTACCTTGCACATCACATGTGCATCAGGCCTCTTGGCTAGTACCAGCTGTTATATCAGGATTTTTGCCTGGTCCTAACTTACTATTTCAGAAACACGTAACCCTAACTCACAAATTTTTAAAAAATAAAATATTTACCATAATGACTCATTCTGAGAACTACATTCACAAATGCTCCCTTCCCCCTACCAGGAGACACATTCCAGGACCATGTGAGCAAGAAAACACAGTGGCAGTCTCCAAACAACACGGCCTCTGCTTATTTAACAATTTTGGCAAGCCTCCGTTTCCTGATTCAGTGCTTCAGATTTGCAACAACAGAAGCGAGAGATTACAGAGCAGGTTCGTGTGGAGGCTGGGATGAATGTAGGTCGACCAAACTGAATTTCCTATGAGGTGTAGGAGAGCAGTGTTGTCACACCATAATGGTCTCCAGCTGTTACGCCACCAAAATACACAGCTAACATTTACAATACACGCATATAGAGCTTAAAAGCATGTACAAAGCTGGCTCGTCTGACAGCAGGTCTGCAGGGCAGAGTCACTAACACAGGACAGAGTATTTATAGAAAGCAGGGACAGTGATCACTGGGTGACACTGTTTACATGGGGCCGGTTCTGCTGTGGAAGTACCTCAACTAAATCACACTGGGATGAGCAGGATTAAATGAAACGATTCTCCAAATTCCTGCCCGCTATTGCTCTGCCAAACTTGATGTTAATGCATAGCAATGAGGTGGTTATCCCACAGGAGCAAGGAAAGCCCAATCTGCACTGCTGGGCAGGGAATGAGACCCAGCAGATACAGCATGGAACTAGCCATGGAGCTGCTGTTCCCAGCCCTGCCACGGGCCCACAGTGCATCCTCGTGCAGGGAAATCTGCCGTTCTGCGCTCTAATTTCCAAAGCCAGGCTTCTCTGTTAAGATCTTTCAGATCCATGCACGTTCAAGAGCTAGACTGGTTTGTGAAACGAGGGCAGCAAAGCCTCAGGGCCAGTAAAGATGCAGGGACCACCCAAGCAAAATGTGTGAGTCAGTGGAATTCCTCGTTTTTCACTTGTCCACAGTACCCAGCGAGCTGTGACGCTGGCAGGCTGCCACGGGACTCTGACAGCAGCCGCTAAAAATTACGGGTTTGGTCTTTCCCCTTGGTTTGGGCATAATGAAGTAAAAGCACCGAAGGTATCGATCTATTTTTAAGCCAATGCAGTAACCAGCAACATCTGAAAAAAGTGCTGGGCATCACAGATTTCCAAAAGGAAAAGCTGCCTCAGTTTGGACTGCCCAAAGGATATTGCCTTTCTCCCAGTGGCTCCACAGCCCTGACTACAAGACTGGTGGGATTCCAGAAAGCATGAGGTATAAAGGCAACCAGAATTAGTGTCTTTCAAAACATAGCTCTGAAAACTCTTTTTATAGGTGCTTTTACTTAGCCTTTGGCAGAATAGGAGGGAAAGACAAATATAAGCATTTCTTTCCCTCCTACCTCCTGGGCTGGCTATATTTATAATGTCACACAGATTGTTGAGAGGTTGGTTCAAATGTCTTAGTAGGAATACCTGAAAAAGCCTCAATTTTCTCAACAGCCTCCTTCAAGCGACAAATAAAGATAAACTACAGCTGCTGTGTGACCAGGACTCGAGGTTTGCTCTCCTCGTAGACAAGAGATGCATTTGCACTATTTGTTCCTCCCACATGAGCTCTAGGAGGCAGCTCAGGAAAAGTTCACCTGGTAGAACTTGCCTCGGGGGTTTTCCTTTCAACTTCAGCATTTTACAGGGTGGAATGACCCGGGAGCAACTTCAGACACAAGTCTGTCTACATGTTAATGACAGAGCACCGCAAGGAAAAGCGCTGGCAGAGCACACGTGTGACGAGCAGCTTTCCTGCTCTGCAATGCCCTGGCTCCCTGGTGACCAGTGTGGCAGAGCACTTTCTAGCACTCGATTTTACAGCTTTCTCCAAGAGCTGGAAGATTATTCAGAAACAACAAACAATGGAGGTTGGAGGAAGACACCTGCAATTGAGCCTGCTCATTGCATTATGCTGCAAAAAACCCTGGAGCTATGAACTCCACGTGGGAGGAGACATTTAGCAATTCCTCTATGCTGTATAATAAGCTAAAAGAATTGGAGGGAATTTTTGTTGACCAAAGGAAGTAATTGCCTGTTCCTGAGATATGGGTGTAACTGAGGGCCCATGATTGTGTTTTGAGACTGAAAAACAGAGCAGGTGTACTGCACAGGCTGTGCTGTACCTGTGGGCACAAACACCTCCTGCATCTCATCAGATCCACCACTGAGACAAGTGACCAAAAGGCACTCGCATTCAGTAGAGTGTAAAAAGCAGCAAGATTTCTGTATTTTATTTTCCTTGGTTACAGCAACAGGCAAGTGTTTGGGCAAGCAGCTCTGGTGCCATGCAAATCTGTGGCCTCCCTGTATGTCCAAAGGAACTGAAAGAAAGGAATTTATTAAAGCATATAGTGACATGCCTTTGATGCTTCCAAAGCTACGCTGTCTTCCTCTGAACAACTGAGTCATAACCACAAAGGAAACTCTTCTGAAGTTTATTTCTTCACTCATTTGCATCTTGTTTTCTTGCTTCTCTTTTGTAAGTTGTGCTTTGAAAGCACATTTCCCTGCCAGCAGCAGAGCAGAGCCGGGAGGCGAGAAAGCTCCCTCCCACCACCGCAAGGATTCCTCGCTGGCTGCCCACGTGTCTCCCATCGCTGGGCTGACCCTTCCCGCTGGTGGGAAGGGGAGATCCCTCTCAGAGCTCACCCACTACCCACCTGCGAGGGCTCGGAGAGACCGCCATTGCCTGTGCTGCACTGCAATGCTTGGAAATAAACGGTGCTTCATCAGGAGGACAAAAATAAATGCTTGCTGTCGATTTACACGCACCTCATCGCTGTGAGTGTGTGCTCCTGGGCTTTCCTCAGCCTGGTTTCCAGGAGTGGGGCTGGTCTAGAGCAAGCTCTGCAGCTGGCTGAGATGCTACCCTGAGCTCAACCGTGTGACCGTGATGGAGCATCAGATTCCTGGGCCGCAGTCCCTGCATTTGACTGCAAAAAATAATGCATTTACCTGTCAAGACATTCATTTATTAGTCAAGCTCTGAGCCCTCTCAGAGCTCACCCACTACACACCTGCGAGGGCCCTGAGAGACCGCCATTCCCTGCGCTGCACTGCAACACTGGGAAATAAATTGTGCTTCATCATGAGGACAAAAAATAGATGCTGGCTGTTGATTCACACACACCCCATCGCTGTGAGTGTGAGCTCCTGGGCTTTCCTCAGCCTGGTTTCCAGGAGTGAGCTCTGCAGCTGGCTGAGATGCTACTCTGACCTCAACCATCTGACCGTGACAGAGCATCAGGTTCCTGGGCCACAGTCCCTGCATTTGACTGCAAAAAATAATGCATTTATTACTCAAGACATTCAGTGCGTAAGGGCAGCGAGGTACAGGTCTATGATGAAGTGTTCCATTTATCTAACATCCTCTATACAGTGTAATGTGCTTCCGTTACAAATTCCAACATCTCTTTAAGCCAGAAGCTTCATTTTTGCTCTTCCCAAGGGGCCATGCTGCAGCCCTGAGGGTAAGAGGGTTGTCCCACCCTACGTGCCAACCCTTGTACTTGTGACTGTGGCCTGGTAGGATGTGGTTCAAAACAGATTTATTGTTTTGTGAAGGGATCTAAAACACAACAGCATCTCATGCTGCACAACTCCAGGGGAAAAAATGCAATGGACAGGCATAATTTTTCAATATAGCTACTACTGCAGGCCTCTGCTTGAACCTAGAACTCATTTCTATAGGAAGTCTATTAAAACAACCAGAAGACCATGACAGAAAGATTATTTCAGTTGTACATTCAGACCACCGTGTGCAGAGCCAGTGATGCCCTGCAGGACTGACCACTCTGACCTTCACCCTTCTCCTTCAAGGGGCAACACATGGGCTGGACAGGGCTGTGCCCACCTCCCCAAGTCCAGGGGTGACCTAGAACTCAGAAAAACTGACACCTCCACAATTATGCCAAGTTTTTGCCTGGGAAAGGCAGCTTTATCCAGTTCCTCAAATCCCATGTATGGCTCCATGACTGCAGTCTATATGTCTAACTCTAAATGCAGAAAGAAAAAAAAAGAGGTATTTAAAGAAAAAAAAAAAAAAAGAGTGATTTCAAGGTCAAAACTTTGTGTTTAATTTTTTTCATGAGTAATGCAATGGCAGCAGTATGACATCTTGCCTTCTGCCCCAACCATGGTTTCTCAATCATCAGAATTCTAAAGGTGTCTTTCCATCTCTCTCCAGCGTTCATAGGTAGATACTTGACAATGCAGAAAACTAAACTGAAATGAAGGCTCAACAGAGCACAAAATTTGAGGCTAGTTGGAGCCTTTGAACCAGACCATTATGATATTTTGGGTCAGTGAGTAGGAAAACAAGTTGGGATAGCGAAATGTCAAAGTGTAAAACTGTCAGAAAAAAAAAATGTCAGAAACAATATACTTTCATTCCTCCCTGAAGATGACTCTGTCTGTGATACAATACCAAAATCATTTTACACACCAGAGATCCATGAAGTCCTTTCAGCTGGAATGGCAGCAACTGATATCTCGCTCTGGAGTGTGCACACTGAGCTTCATCACTCCTGATCTCCTGCCTCAAGAGCTGACTTCAACCATGAAATTTTATTGGTAACACAAAAAAATTCTTCAATAAGGCTAAGCTGATGGTTTTGTACTGCTGAGAAAAGGAGATATATTTATTTTGATCATTTTATCTCCTCAGAGATAAAACTAAGAATTTAGAAAAAGATGCAAACTTCAAATCACAGATTTTCTACATGGGTACATTAACAGTTACAGTATTTTCTGAGCTAGGAAAGACAGAAGTGCAATTATTTTGATGAGCATTCAAAAGGCCTGACAGTCAACCCTGCAACAGTCTATTTTATTATTTTTAACCAAAATGCAACATAGAATCTACAGTGTCATTGCTAGAAATATTCTTACGAAAAGGTAGTGAAGACACTTGTTAAACCCTTTAGGATAAATTGGCACTCACTCATGTATTAAAATCAATGACAAGAGATAGAAACATCTGAAGCGATGCATGAGCATTCCGAAATCACTTGGCTGAAGTTTTGCCAATCAGACAGTGCTGGGATTCAACAACTGACTTCAGTCATTCATTGTGGGAAGTATCTAGTGTAACCTTATTGTAAAAGAGCAAATAATTTGTAACTGGAGCAATAATGTGTCCCTTGACAAACATTTATGAGTATATATAATATGAGGGGAAAAGACAGCTTGAAGACTCTTAAAGCCTCAGAAATCAGAAAAGATAGAGGGCTTCAGATTTTAGAACCTGATCATCAGCAACCACAAGGGATCACGATCATCCTACAGCTATTAATGGGTTTATGTAAAAATGCCTACGAAGGGCTCCTGCCACAGCCCCGTGTGGCAATCCCACCACAGCTTAACTGGAGCTACTGCTGAAAGCTCGGTGTCGATGCCAGAATAAATCAGAAGAGATGCAAAGTTTGAGCTTGCACATGTGGGGCTCTCTCCACCACCAGATGGAGAAGGACACTCTTCAGGTCAAGACAATCTGGTGCCCATGAGCATCAAACTAATTTCAAATAGTTTAAAATGACAGCTTTAAGTTACCATCCATTTTCTTCTGCACATTGACTATTGAAATGACTAATCCCTTTCTTCAGCTCCCAGGAGAAAGCCAGGACAAATACACTTTGTCAATCACAATATATCACTCTGCAGCCCCAGCTTCCCCAGGGAACCTCAGCATAAGAGTCATTTAGTGGACTGGATGGGCTATGAGCATACACACTGTTGAAAATCATCTTGCATTCAACCCTGAGAGGACAGTTGTAATAAATATTTCCGAACTCTCATTTCTGTGGTTCCACTCCATGTACTTCTGTTCAAAAGATGAAAGGAAACAGAACAAGTGGAGTTAAAACAGCCACTTGCAGACAGTGCCTAGCATGATCCATCCAGGTCAAGGATCATGGAACGTAAATACAATGCAACAGAGGCCACAAAATAATGGCCTTGATTGTTTTCAAGTGGGTCTTTCTCTCTCTAGGAGAACTGCCTTTACACAAGCCATGGAAATGTGGTGCCCTCAACTAGCAGAAGCAGCCTTTGAGTGAATCTGTTGAATTTAATCTAGGATCTACAAGTCTGCGCTTTTCTCATGATTATTCCCTAATCAGGTCAAGTTATTCAGAAGGAGAGACCAGCAAAGACAATTGTCAAGTGATGAAGTGATGCCTTGGAGATGACCTCCACGCCACCTGTGATCACACAGCCTGTCACCCCCTCACTGTGCCACCCAAAGCGATGCCTTCCAAAGAAAAAAAAAGCCAGGTACGTATCTGGCAAGGTATTACAGGGCACTAAACTGAGAAGAGGAAGACCAAACACCAAGCAGTCAAGCAGGGATGAGTCAGCTGCTGCTTGCAGGTAGCTCACAGGGAAAAACTTGGCCAATACTAATATTTATTGTAGATACAATACTACTGTATTTCCAAAGAGCTTAAACAAATGGAAGAAAATACTTTCTTGCCCCAATTAATTTTGAAGTTGTGGAACTCACTGTCAAGTGATGAGAGCCAAGAGTTTAGATGGATTCAGAAAGCAATTGGACAAAATAAGAAATCTCTGTCTGCCAAGTAACACAGTACGTGTGTGCAGACAGGAGAGCAGGGTTTCACTTCCCCCACTATGATAAGGGGCAACAGGCAATTCAAGGAGGAGTTAACACCATTAACCAAAACACCAGCGTGCAAAATCCCAGCCCTGGTCAGGAGAGGAATGTGAAGAGACAGACATTCACTTTATACAACCCAAATGTACTCTGTTCTTTACATCACCTCGGCATCCGGCTACTGGATTTTCCATCATGGAGAAGCTCTTGTGCAGCCACAGAAATGTGACAGCACACAAGGTGTGCTCCTCCTGGTGACCGAACTTTTACTGATGGCATTGAGTCAAAGGTTTGCTGACACTGATTCCGACAGGCATCAGAGAACGACAGCAGAACTCCATCACCTTTTGGGAATAAAGAAGCTCTAGTAATTTTGCACAAACATATATAAGGTGCAGGATCACAAACAAGCAGCAGCACAGCAACCCAGATCCCAGTCCAAAGATCCTCAATCCAGTAATTTCGACATTTCAGCATGAAAGCCCTTGAAGTGGGTTCTGGCTGCAGCCACTGTGCTTAGAAGCTCTTTTCTTTGTCATTCCCCTCTAATCAAATGTTTTACTTTGCAGAGACAAATTACATTCCTAGCTTTTATTTACTCAGGAGCTGCTGTGACCAAGCAATCAGCTCCAACATTCTTCTGTCAGGTTTAAAATGCTGATGGTCAAATAACACACGGGGTGATTCATCTTTCAAACACATCGAGTTGCTTGCAATTGCCTGACAGCTTTTCACACCCCAAGGAATGGCTGGCTTGGGGGTCTGTTATTCACAACAAACAGGATTCCTCCAAGTGACTTTCCAATACGTTCACAGTTGTCCCACACTGTTATATATAGGCTTTTCTCGAGTTTCACCGCACAGGGGAAGGTATGGAAGTCATACATCAACAGACAGCATCTCTACAAAAGAGTGAACAGGTTCCAGGAATAGTTAGATCCAAACACCTCTCCTGTCACCACCTGCACAAGATGCTGGAGCAGCCTCTTTTTGCTCCCAGCCATGGTGAAAATGGAGTTGGACACCAAAAATGACAACACAGAGGGTGAAAACCAGGCTACAAGTTGGCCAAAGCTTTCCCATATCTTATTTAATTTAAAAGAAGTTTTCCTATAAAAAGGTAAAAAATAATTTCAATACTTTTTTCCTAATATAAACTTTTTAAGAGACAAAAATCCCAATCCCCTTCCTAGTGCCATTGTGGGAGTACGATGCAATTCACTGGGAGGCCTCAGTATCACAGACCACATAACCACTATTAAGAATATCCAAGCTCAAAGTCCCTCTTTCTGTCCCATGTGCTCCTTCCACTACAGAGGATGAAGCTGATGCACAAAGATATGGATAAATGTCTTTGTTCCAGCTGCTCAGCGGACAAAGAAACCAGGGCAGGTAATTAGTGCTGGCAGCTGGCACAAATGCAACTTTTCTTCTGAGATGTGGACTATACAAGACAGCCTTAATCCCTATTCCAAATTCAAACCACTGCAAAGGATGCACATCAGAGAGGCTGTGGCTCAGCCTATTATCTTAAAGTTCTGAATGTGGAAAAAAATAATAAAGAGGGTTCAGCTCTAATTCTTTTCTTTATTAGAAGTCAGTGCAGACCATATGTGATCCAACTTTCTGGACTCAAGACAGCCACCTGGCACCAAAGCACTGCACTCAATTAGTGTGATGGATTGATTTCTCCAAGAGGCCAAATTAATGCAAAGCATTAGTGTTATCCAGCTTGTATCAGCATCTCACAGTTCACAGAGCAGGTGACACCAGCCTGGAGATACAGGGAAAATGTGCATCCCTAATGCTGGCCAGCTGGTCAAACCCACAGCCAGGACTTGAGGAAACCTCGGGAGGCTATCACAAGACCTGAGCTTAGGTACGGAACTTCACTCAGCCCCTGATGTCAGCAACCCTGACTGCAACCTGCCAGCAAGTCCTTTCATTGCCTAATTTCCCTTTGCCCAGTAAACCCCATGCCTGACATCACACTTCAACATCTTGCCAAAAAGGGCTTCTTCTCCTTCTGCCATTTATGCACAGACAATGCATTCCTCTGCTTCTCATCCTTATTATACACGACCTTGGGGTCCCATGTTCTGTTCACACAAGAAGCTCTCTCTGCAGACAGGGCCACTGGCTAAATTCACCTGCCAAACCCTCCCAACAGCAGGAACATGGATCACACTTCAAGGGTCCTTGCAGGTCAACAAGTCTTTTCAAACTAGAAGCAGACAAAGAGAACTTTAGGAACTCACACTATAAGCAAAAATAGCCCTGGAGACCCAAGTGCTGTAATAGACTAAAAAGCTACAGCTTCAAAAATCTGGCAGAATTTTACTTTTCCATAACCCTAAGAACATATTTCTTTTATTTGTGAAGTCAAAAGTGGGAGCAAACCACACAGAAAGGAGGCAAGGCAGTTCAGTGATGCTCTCATCTCTGCTCAGGTTTGTAGGCATTGCTGCAGCAGACTTCACTGTATAGGAATAACAGATTCCTCTTGTGGTATTTGGGCTGCTGCTGCCCTAGCTGGAGTGCAAACATGTACTGAAAGCCAAAGAAATTAATAATAATGAAAATAAATAATTATTTTTTAGAAGCTGAAAAGAATCAATTTGAATATGGCATTCATGTTTATTTTCATTTAAAACTGCGACAACTGCACCAGCAAACTTATTACAGCCTCTTCACAAATGGACAGGTTCAGGACAACACCAAATATTAAATTATGACCACAGACCTGCAAAACTGCAGGTGCTAAACGTACACTCAGCGAGTCCAGTTCATGTTTAAGAGTAAAGCCCTAGTGACATAGCTATAATTTAAAGGAGTAACTTAAATTTCCAAAGAACGTCAATAAAAATGTATTTGTTCTGGTTTTAATGGGCACACATTGGGCCAGATCAGCAGGTACAGTAACACTGAGATTTTACAATAACTGATGCTGTAAACTATAGAGCATAGAATTTTGCTCCCACCTGTGAGCTCCATGTATTAGCAAATACAGATGGAAGGGTGCAACCTACAGGTATAACCTCCATGGCATCCCTTTTATAGGTAAAAAAAAATAAAAACAGCCTATGTGCATGCTCCAGTCTCCACCTTCTTATAATGTACTGGTAACACCTGGCCACTTCTACTAATCCTTTGTTCTTTGGCAAAATGGGAAACAGAAGCTTATCTACAGAGATCATAAACTAGAAGGCTTTCATCTCCTGGAAACTTTGCACACCAAGACCAGCCATGACTGAAAAATCACCCAATGACTGTTTGCAGAGCACTGACAGGAAAAGCCAGGTTCAGCCTTCCCCACAGTACCACCTGCAGAAGCCTCTCTCTCAGATGCCAACCCCCCAGCTCCCAGGTTGACATCGCCAATATCCCATCTCTGGTTTGCACTAACAGGATGCCCACATTTCCAGGCAGGGAATTCTTCACAGAAGAGGCAGCTCCCTTCTTCATGTGTGACTGAGTCCCACCATCGCTACCCAGTGCAGGTGCCACCTTCCAGAAACAGCCTGAGGACACTGTGGTGACTCCCACTCTCCGATGAATTAAAAGTGGTCAAGCCTGTGGAGAGCGTTAGTGGGGACTGATGGAGTGCCAGATGGTTACACAGCGAAGTTTTTCCCTCTGCTGTGGATAACAGCATTGCCCTCTGAGCAGCTCCACCGTCAGTGCAAAATTTGTTCTTGTTCGGGGTCTTGTTGATGAATATTTGCACCCTGGTCCTCTCACACTGGTGCCACGTAAGGATGCACAAGCCCAGCTGCTGCAGTGGCCACCGGGAAGGGAGGCTCTCGGCCATCCACAAATAAAGTGTTTGTCTTGCAGTTTCAATCTAAATTAGCCATTTGGAAACTCGCCCTGGTGATTCTGGTATTCTATAGACTCTGTCAAATGCCTCAGTGAGAAGCCAGGTGCCTGTTTCCTATGGGTGGGAAAGGTCTGCCTGCATATATCTGTGCATACAGGAACGGGATGATCCAGGCTGCCTAAAATAACTGCCTTAAGCACGGGCAGTCAGAGGCAGATGTCTCTGATGACCTTGATACTGAATTTTTTTGATGTCATGGGAAAACCCCTCTTTGAATTTTAAGTCACTGTGACCCCAAGGAGTAACTGGAGAAATGGTCCAGTCAGACCAAACTGACACAGCTGTACATTCAGGGTCACAAAAAAAGTCCCTCCACACTACAGGATTTTTGATACAAAAATATCATCACTTTGTCCTGACCTGTATCTCACACCCAAGGCCAAGCTCTCAGCCTCTGGTACTCAGGACAACAGAACAAGGGTTGTCCTCTTGCCTTGATGCACACAGATTTGGGCTGCCATGTAAGTGAAAATCACAGAATCAACCCACTGCACAACTCATGTATCATTAAAAAATGCTACTGACTCAAAAAGTGAGTTCAGCATGTGAAGAAAAATATTTGCAGCGAGTCAGTGGGGAATACATCACTGCTCCTCATGCACAGAATAAATGTTATTCCCACCTTCCAATTCTCCAGCACAAGAATTCCCAAAGCTTCCTCCCCTTCACTAGGAAAGGCAGTGAACAGCACATTAAAATGGGTTGCTGCTCACAAAAAAGAAAAAAAAAAAAAGAAAAAAAAAGGCAAAAACTTCCAGCTTCTATGTCCACATGCACTAATGACACCACAGCCACGTGGGATGCATAAAATTACAGCTCTAAGATTACAGCACCAGGGATGATATAAATAGGTGGTGATGCACAGATGACGACAAAGATAAGGGTCAGGGATTTATGGTCTGTCAGGTGTTACACGAGCAGATGGTGGCCAACAGCAGCAAAGAAGCCCACAGCCATGCCAGACAGCTTCGCTCCACTCATATCTCGAGCTCCACATCTGCTGTAAGAGTTTCCACTTCCTGAGCAGCTTCCCAGAATTGCCATCGTGGTATTTCCTGTCCACACTATGCAAAGATGAAGCTGCTGCCTGACCTCAGCTGTGTCAGGGGCACCATGGCAGAAGGGACCTGTCCAAACCCCCAGGACACACTCTAAAGTCCAGAGCTGTGCAGTGACCTACATCAACCAGCCTGGCCATGGAAGCAAGGCTGCTTAGAGCTAAATGAAAGGCCTAAAAACTTGAAGATTTGGAGGATTACAAGGGAGATGAGGCTGAGTCAGGTCCTAATCCTAAGTATTTGCCTGATTTCGTGTGCTAAAATGAGATCTCTGTGACACTGTGTACTGCAAGTTTTCTAGTTTGAATTTGTTCCCAGCCTTGCAGAATTTGCCACCTCAGCTGCTTTTCTTACCATGAACTTCAGCACTGGAAGGTGACACATCACTGGAAGACTAAACAGCATGAATATGACACTCTGGTTTGGTCCTCAGGATTCGGTGTTATCTTGAGACAGAGCAAGACCCAAACATACAAATCTTCCCTTTCCCTGCTGCTCTGACAACAGTGCTCCTTCATGTCAGAAGTCAAAGCAAGAAATAACCCCAACGGATGAGACAGATATAAAAAAAATCCCTTTTTCACAGCATCTTCTCGACTAGGTACAGGTAGAAGCATCTTAATGAGGAAAAACAGGATCTTGAGCTGTATTCCAGAGGTGCTGGTGGAGTACTGATTGCTCAAACCATGTAGAACTGGATGCAGCACCACATGGCATAATCAGTCCTGCCTGACACCAGGCAGTGATCAAACAGCCCTCAGACTTAAGAAAATTTATTTAAAGATCTTAATTAGACACTTTGTCTCTCTGTTTAGTCCCACATATATAACAAGACATGCAAATGCAAGTGAGCAGCATGGAAGGAGGAGGAGGAAGCCCAAGGGAAAAGGGAAGAACCAGCCACAAGCTGCCCAACTAATGACAAGAAATTTGGAAGTGTGAACTTCAGTTTAAGCACCCTATTTCCATTACATTTTCATGGGAAAAGAAATATCCATGCTCTAAAGGCTCAATTACTGACAGGACAGCAACAATGTAGAAAAATAACTCAGATTCCAGCAAAGTCAGGAAACCTTAACTATGGTTTAAAAACTAATCCACCGCCACCACATTGTTAAGACCCTGATGAAACCTTGTACAGGGCTTTAAGGCTTTCAAGGGAAATTTTAGACAGAGCACTAGCATTTCATGGATCAGACAATCCAATTTAAGGGTTTGCCTATGCTAGAAGTTCACTGCTTTTACTTGCCTGCGGTGGTTGGAGTGGCATCCTGCTCAGCCAGGCACATGCCTCAATATGGGTGCAGTTGTGCATGTAATAGTAATTGCATTTGTAGGGCTTACTCGCTTTTGGAGGCAAAATAAACTCTGCCAAATAAGACAGTGTTCCCCTCAGCCCAGCACTGGGAAAACCACGGGTGCAAAAGTAAAATCCCATCTCTGACAACATGGTTTGTTATCAGCCTGTGTTTTCTAGTAGGCCAATATCAGAACACTTGCAGAGACAGAAGGTGAGCAGAGAATCAGGAGAGAAGGTAAAATACTTCACTGTGCAATTTGCATGGATTCACCAGTGCCCCAGCAGTGATGTTTCATGGCGTATTTTCCCCTAGAAAAGGAGGAAATGGGCTGACATCCCACTATTTTTCCTACCCTGCACTGTATCACCTCCAAATTAGCTCTACATGGAAATAAACCTTCTCCTGAAGCAAACAAATCTTTTCCTCACAGCACAGTAAGTTTTCTTCTAGCTCAAGATTGTAATTTTAAATACCAACTTGCTCCCTTTACTCCAATTTCTTAACATTAATGGTGTGACCCACAGGCACAAAACAGGACTCCCGATAACACCAACTCTTCGTGCAGCTTTTAACCTTGGTCAGGATATCGTATTAGCAGAGCCCCAGCTAACGATTTATTTGCACCATTTTCACATGAGAAAACTTGTCTTCTCATGGTGCAAACTGCAAGGGACAGTTTCAAGTCCCTTCTCCTTCTGAACACAGTTCAGAAATTTTTTTAATTGCTCCTGTATTTTCTCCAAGATGCCTTCAAAACGAACAATACAATCTTTTCCAGTCTGACACAATGTTATGCTCAGAAATTTCAAATGAAAAGAAAAATTTAAAAGTAAATAAACATTCAAAAATATAACCTTTGGCTTAGTATTTGGAACCTGCTTTTTCCATCTCATCTCCCACCAACTGACAGCTTCATTTTGGAGGATTAAAGCAAGGCAGCCATTGCAGCATCTTCTGCACCACCTACCCCAATCAAATGCACATCTAAGAAGTATTTTATTAGCCAGCATGGTTTCTGCACTGGAGCTGTTCAGCTTTTCCATCTTACAGTGCCGCCTTCTCTCCAAAGACATCCATATTTCTTTTGCCACATTCATTTTTCCCTCTCTAAACATATCTATTTCTTTTGCCTGGCGTGGCTTCTTGGATCCATGCAAACCACTCTTCTCTTTCCCCAGGAAAACGCAGCCAGCAGGCAACACACAACCTACAGAGTACCATCCTGCTTTGCTTTCTTCTTTGTTGTTTAACTGCTCTATGTGTTTGTGGGATCCAGAACACCCTGCTCATTAAATAATGTAATTAGCTGTTTGGATCTGCAGCACTATCATTAGTCTGCAGCTTAACAACACAGATCAGGGAACGGAGTTTACAGTGGATGGGGATGTGGGGACTCGGATCACGGCTCACTCTCAGGGCAAGCTCAAGTGCTGCAAAAACCTTCCTGAGTAGCCAAATCCTGCCTGGGCCACAGGGCTGGAGTCACACACTGCTCACCAAGGGGCACAGACCTGGGCTGGGACAGCAGGAGAGCCCAGAGAACACAGCACAAACAAAGGGTTAATTCAAAGTTTTCACAGCTAGAGCTTTGCTCAAGTTTAAACTTCCTTTTGTGGCTTCTCTTTCCACCCCATCTGCTCTCGGGTAGGTGCAATTCTTCTTATCTAGATACCTAGTTCTACATGGGGTTTCATAAGGTTGGTGGATGAGGTTTCCTTATCCTCTGCAACCTGCTGGAGTGGGGAACAGAAGCGGCACACGAATAACTGACACTCAGGAGAGGGGAAAAAACAAGCCAGGGCTCACTTAGCCTGGCTTTTGGGGAGGGTTTTTTGTATTATTGAAGTAGGTTTTCATTAGCTGATAAACACCCTGACAGTGCAATTACTCCAAGAGAAATCATCACGCAGAACGAATCAGCACATCCACAAGGCTGTCTCCATTCTCCAGCCTCCGCAGGGACCGCTCCCCCATCGATAAATGTAGAGGGGAAGGAGATGTTAATTCTTCCCAGTAATACTCTGCCTTTCATCTGAGATTTTCAAAGCACTCAACACTGAGCATTTGTTTTGTTAATGTTTAGAGGACTCAGGAGAGCGGAGGCCTCATTAGGAAATTGATACAGACAAAGCAGCATCATCCCTGTGCTGAAGACTATGGTCTGACCAGGCTGGACAGACCAGGTGCATCAGAGGAAATGAAGGCAAAGGAACCCGCGTACAATTATCCACTGAGATGATCAGGAAGCCAATTCTGTTGCCCTGAGCCTCAGTCTTACTCACTGGATCAGACTGAACATCACAGCCAAGCTCTCCATACCAGACGCAGAATATCCCCATTAAAAAAAACCAGGAGAGGTCAAAAGAACTTTCATTTCCAGGAAGCATGAGAAGTCAAAGAACAGACATTTATATCCCTGGCCCCTAAAGAAGGTGCCCAGATATCTCCCTGATAAGCTAAGGCTCAAATACCTGCACACAGACAGTTCCACCATAAATGCCAGGAAGAAATGTGTGGAAAACCATATATGTGAATTACAGTCGCTTCTCTTTTCCATTTCAGTATTTTCTCCCAAAGGAGAATGTCGTGTATATTACTTGCATCTATAAATAATTTATGTGTCTGAAAGAGAGAAGGCAAGGTCTTACAAATTTAGGTACCATATGCCTTCATACACATATTTATGTATAGAAATATATATATATATGCACGCACAACACTCTGCTATCCTGGCACTCAGATTTCTACAGACAGCTCATTTCTCTCCCCTCTCCTCTCCTCCTTTGCAGGATCACAGTAATGAAGTTAGGCCTGGCAACATTAGTGAAGCACGTATTTAATCCACCCTTTCAAATTCAACTGATATCTGCCCAGATAATATCAAGAGAGCAGCTGAGGCCCCTTTGTCAGCAGCCTTGAAGGAGTCATAAGCAAGAAGATAATAAGAAATCTTATTACCAGCTTGGAGAGAAAGAGAAAATAGGGATTTGGAAGAGACATATAAGCCAAAATCGACCCTAGGCAAATGAATGTGAATAAGGCTTTCAAATGCAGTGTATCAGGAGGGCCCTAAAATAGGGTTTTAAATGCGTATAACGCACCCAACCAATTAAAAAGGCATTTTATCAGATGTTAGACGGCTCTGTCTCTGTCAGGACAGAGAAGTAAATACTTATCCTTACGTAAAAAAAAAAAATTGACCTTTCTGCCTCATGTCCAGGACATGAATTTCCTTCTGTTCTTTCCCTTTCTGCAGTATCAATGAACAAAAATGGCATTCTTGGTTTATGTATCTCCTCAGAAACACAGAAACTCTTGCACATATCTGAAAACACCACCTAAATCTTAAAATTCATCCCGAAAGTTGGTTTCAGTTACAAGATGTTTTTGAAATAAGCAATCTTGAAGAGCAATAGCACTACACGCTCGCCTGCAAAGTAACCGAAGTTACTTTATTTCTTGGAATTTCTTAAGAACCAGAGACACGGCATATTTCCATGAATTATTTATCTAGTATTTCTCACAGAATATTGTTTCCTGGCAAATTTTGACCAATTTTATACGTGAAGCTGGGTATCACTTCAAAAAACTGGAAAGTTTTGTAGCCCTGCAAAGAAGAGACAGCCACACTAAGGAATCACAATATGGTCACCTGATCATCAGAATGACCTGCACAAACCCTCCTGGTCACTACTATGTCTGAATTAATGATTCCTTCACCTCTGTTCTCTTCCCTTGAAATGGGGCTGGCCCTCCAGGATCCATCTCCCAGCAGAGCTCCAGCACACCCTGGTTTCACATGCCCAGGATGGGAGAGGAATCCCAGCAGGTAAAGGCACAGGGACCCCTCACCACTGCGCCTTCAAAGCCAAAGCTAAGCAACGCTTTGAGGAAAACACTTTCACAGAGCTGAGCCTGAAAAGCCAAAGGGAGAAGCTGTTATTAACAACAGATGGCTCTCAGTAGCGGATCTTCAGGGGGAATTGTATCATTTCCCAGTTTGGGGGCTCGGAAACCTGAGACACCATGGAGGTGAAGTGCTTTGCCAAGGGGCACTCGCAGTGACTCTGCTCCTTCTGATTTATTAATAACTCCATCTACACTGACTCAGCTGGAAAATATGATGGCGTCTAAAGGCAGATGAAAGCTGGTTTATGGCCTAGAAAGGTAACGTCAGTTGAGCGTATTTCTAAGCCTGCTTCTAAAACCAAAGTTATATTTAAGCACTCATATGCTACAGCTGATCTCGACCCAGAAGATAATGTCTATTGTGCTCTGCAGTGTGTCCCACCGGAGGCAGAAACAATTATGTTTGTTTCAGTTTGGATTTTAACCTCAAAAAGAGAATAAGCAGCATTTGAAGTTGACCCAAATACTTGGCTTCACATGACCTATTTCTGACTATGATAACTGCACAGACATCGTTTACAGGTCACCGAAGAGTGACGTGCAGGGACGAGCACAGCAGCTGCACAGCAGCCCAGAACCCAGCCAGAAACATCCTCCCCTTGTGCCTGACCACTGACAATCTGAAGCCTCCTCATCACCACTGATTTTGGTGCAGAATGGCCATTTCCAACAGTCTCATTAAATCCAGGTCAAACATACAATTATGACATGAATACATCTGACTCGCTGGCTTGGATCTGACAATTCTTCCTTAAGCTCGGGACATATTCACCCAAAGAATTTCAGCCTAGCCTGTATCAATTCTCCTTTTGGTTGAATCTAACACCAATAAAAGATTAAGGAAAGTGGCCTTCTCTGCTGCTCTGACAAAGACTGACTACAAGAAGTTATGGCTGCAGTGAGCACAGCTCAACCCTGCACCTTCACCTGCCCATCCAGGAGAAGGAGTGGACTGCTGAAGGTGACGATGGATCTGCTCTGCATCAGGTTTGACATTTAAACAGCAAATGGAAGAGATCGGCAGCAGAAGTATGGACTGAGACTGTAGGTCTGCCAAGCAATGCAAACATGCCATATATGCTGTTGCAATAGGGTCCTTATAGGGACTGCTATGCAGCCCCACGCTGTTCCAACTCTGCACCAGCTCGGCCCCTGTGGTCACGTCCCTCCCCGGAATACACTTGGGAGCTGCGCTGACTTAGTTCAGCTCTGTGCCTCATCAAAATTAAAAGCCTCTTAGAAGGACTGCAGTCTGCCAAGACTTCAAAGGAAAGGTTAGTTAAACTGCAGGACTACCTGCAGACCCGGAGGAATGAAATTTTCTTTTAGTGTTATAAGTGAAAGTCAACGCGTGTGTGCCATGGCAGGAATACATGCAAAGAGCTCCTTTACCCCTCCATGTTCTACCCAGCCCTGAAGAGTTATCCCTCTCTGGAAGTTTTCTCCCATAGCTGCTGTGTCAACAAGGCACTTCCCCAGCCCTGAGGACCTGCTTCTCCTCTTCAGGCTCTACAATTCAGAAGCACCAGCTTTAATTGCTGACAGTAATGGTGGATGTCTCCTCTCTTCACACACCCATCCCCACACCGTGCCACACCAGTCCCCAGTGAGCACTTTACCAGGTGGGAACTGCAGAGCAATTCTCCAGAAATCACATTTGTGTTCCACAGGTGGATGTTTCTGAATGGTATTTGAGAAGTTACTGCAGTCACTGACACATTCTGACACTTTAGATTGACATCTAAAGATGTAAATAGATGTAGCCTGGCTTTCATGGACATCATTTCACTCCATGGGCATCAGATCCCAAAGGGAAGTGATATTTGAGCAAAATTCAGTGTAGACATCAGGAGCCACAAGCCTCCCTTATCCTGCTGGAATCTTTTTCTACCCATCTGACTTTGCACATCCTTGCCTTCCACAGAAATTCACCACATGCCCATCCTAACTGGAGCCTCCCCAACCAATTCCAAATTAAATCTAATAACCAGCTCATGCCTAAATGTGATTAGTGTCCCTGAGTGGCAGGAAACAGAACATTCTATAAAACTGAGATCAGGGCCAGGCTTGATAAAACCTGATAAAAATTATCTCTGGAAATAAGTGTAGTGATGGTGTCTGAAAACAGAGGCTCCATAACAGGGTAAAATCACCTGTCCAGAGCCTCTGTCCTGCACCTTGGCCAGCTGGTAACAAAGCCCTATCTACTACACTAAGAGTAAGAAGACAGGTAGCAGTTTTATCCAAAAAACTTCAGATGGATGGTAAAGCCAACCCAGGAGATAAAGAGAGGATGAACAGAAAGAGAAGAAGGGAAAAGTAAGACAGCAGGCACTACATCAAAGGAGCAGCTCAGCCATGCTTTTGAGACAAAGGATCCTCTGCCACGCACAGTGTTTCCAAAGGCATGGACTGCAAACCCATGCCAGTGCCACTGGAGCATCCAAGAAATATCTGATACCAATATCTGATACCAATATCTGATACCTGAGCAGATGCATACTCTGTCCTTGTCAATGGGAACAACATTTGGAAATTGTTGTCATGGAATGGGAAGTCAATCACACCCTCATCTACACAGAAGGTACTCAGCCTTTTACGCAGTACGCTCATTGCCTCCAGAGCTCTAGAGGTGTCCAGACAAAAACGCAGTTGAAAAAAAAAATTTTAAAAATCACCTTTCCTGTTCTTGAATGTGGTTGTTTCTCTAGCTAAAATATTTTTTGCACAAAACCAAATTTCCACGTTCCTCAAGTTCTGTTTCAATAATTACAGATCTTACTTTTATATCCTGACTGACCCTGTATTTTCAGGGAGGGTTACGTTAGTTTTGGCTATAAAACACTGATTACCAGCTGTTTATTGCACAAGTGTGGACAACTATCCTACTTCCCTAATTTATCGCTAGGATCCCTGGGAAAAGCAAGCTTGCTTTTTTTTTTTTTTTAAATAGCAGGAAAGGAAACACACAGCAGTGCTGAAATCTTGTCATGACACCACAGAAAACTGGTCGGAGTTAAGCTGGCAGTGTCTCCAAAAGCTTGAGTAGAGGAGGGATGCCTGGAAATGAAGCAAGGAGGGGCTGGTTCTTTCTGTGCAACAGCTGGGAAAAATGCTACAAGCTTCTTTTCAAGGCCAGCCCTCATTTAACTGAAAAGATTAGAACAAAATCAAACAGTAAGCCATTCTCAAACTGACAGAGCTAGAGGACAAGCAAGCAAGCAGCCTGCATGCAAAAATAAGACAGCTGAAGAAGCAATGGCTTTATTTTCCTCCTAGAAAGCAGCCTGGGGAGTTAGACATAGCTTGGCTCTGCAAAACTTTGGAGAATATCATCTCCCACTTGATCGGCATCCTTTCCTACACCTTTCCACAGCAGAATTAAAGAGCAGCTTTCAGAGGATTGCTGTAACACTGCAGGGAGGCAGCACGACAGAAAGGCTCCAGGCTGGATGGCAGAATCCCCCCAGATCCCACCCCACAGCCCAGCCAGCCTCCTACGTGTGAAACCAAACTGCCTGGCAGCTCCGGGTAGAGTTGTAGGAAGCCAAGGAGAGAAAAAACCTATTTATAAAACACACAGTTTAGGGAGAGCTGCAGCCTCTCACAGGGACAGAGTTCAACAGAGGAATTGCTCAAGCCCAGGCTGGATGCAGGAATTCTGCCCCAATCTCATCCCCTGTGCCACTGCCATAAAAAAATAATTAAAAGCAGTAAATATGACTGCTCTGCCTCTTTGGCATGAAGGATGCCCCGTGGGTGGACTGTCCCACTAACTCATCTGGCACCAGGGAATGTGACTCTTGGGCAGATGACAACAGTTAGAAAATAAAAAAAAAGGCATCAACTGCTCCCTCCTCCTCAGGGCAGGACTGCAGCTGTAGGACCATGGACAGCCCAGCGCAAAGCAGAGCATTTTTCTTCTGCTTCCTGTATCAAATGAGCAAAGGATCAGGTTTAAAACATGGACCTCAATAAGAACTTTTTGGATTTTCTCCCACTTTTACATGTCTTCCAAATCACATCAAGTGGCACATCTCTGGTTTTAAGGAAGTGTGACATGTTGAAGCCCTTCAGTATTTTTTTTTTTTTTTTGCCTTGACTGTAAGTAGAGGACACATGGATAAACTGAATACCAGTCATTGCCATGCCCATTAAAGCATCTGACAGTATCCTAAATGAGAGCACTTCATCACCACAAATAAAACCTTCACTAAAGACAGGAAATATCCAGCCACAGCCCATGACAAACAATTAGCAGCTGTGGTTTGACAGACATTTCCATCCTATTAGCAACTCTTGCTTTTACCTCTTTGAAAATATTACTCAAAGCCCGTAACACCATGTAAAGTTTTATAAACAGGGAAAGCATAATTGAAATAATTCAGCCAGGACCTTGGAGGAGCAGTGTATCAACTGGACCACAATCCAAGCAATTCTTCTCTAATCCTCCTCCCCAAACATGACCTCATACTTGGTTGCTGAGGATTCAATAACAATTAATTTTTGCACCACAAAAACCTATCTGTCTTTGCTGACAGAGCTCCCATTCTGTGAACTATATCATTGTTGTAGGAATGAAAAGTAAAATATCCAGAGAAAAATTAAACAGATTCTAAAAAATGCCTCAGCTCCGTACAAAGAGCAGATGTTAAAACCTTCAAGTGGTGTCAAAATATCTCTCTCGAAAGTGGCAGGTTTTGAATGGCTTGGTAATTAAAAACTCTGAAGATTGCTGGCTTTAGTTCAGCACACTTCACATTCACAGAAAGCCTTATTTCTTCCCTCCACAGTGCCAGATATTGATGTACTGAGATATTTAAAAAGCCAGTCAGCCACCAACTTCAACGAGGAAACGGCAAAAAACCCAGCAGTGCTAAAATCCCAACATCTGCAGAGTCTGTTCACACATCATCAGTCTGCCTGGGTAATAACGAGACAGAAATTTGCAAAATCCCATAAACACACAAGCAGAATTCACACCTTGAAGGTGAGGGAAACAAAGAGCAGAGGGAACCCAAGCAGGACATGGAAACAACCAAACCCCAATCACCTCAGGAGCCAGGTACTGCCCAGGGGGAGCTCTGCTTGGAATATCCTGAATTCGAGGCTCCAGAGCTGTCATCCTTTGGCCAAACTCCACGGCTATTTTAAGAGGAGATCTGTGTATATTCCTTACAGGCTATACAGAGCATTCTGAAACATGCAAACTCCCCCATAAATATGCTATAGATCAAGGACAAAACCAAGTCCTTTTTTAACACCAAAAATGTTTTCCACACAAGAGCCATGTTATTAATTACAATTTTTTCCTAAAGTGGCTCACACCAAGGGTTAGTCATATACCTCCCATTGACTCTAATGAGAGCCTTATGGTTAGAACAGCAACAGCTTTTTCCAGAACATGGTGGGTGGAAGCAACTTCTATTTTAATAGGCCAAGAGTAGCGAGAAAGGCAGAAAACCAGAAAAAAAAAATCCCCCTGCATGTTTGGAAGGGGAAGAGATATGGCATATGTGTTCTCTGCCTCCCTTCAGGGACCTGAAATGCATCTTCAAATCAGTTCTTAAAGCTTTGCAACAAGACAATAAAGTAATTTTCAGAAGAGATGTTGACCTGCTCCTTCCTTTAGGATGAACAACTTCCACACTGAATGGACAACAACAAGATACAAGCATGGAAGCTGAAAACACATTTTGGGTCTGAGAAAGATGGAAAATTATATACACTGCCAGTGGTTCAAGGCTGGCAAATCTACATTACCAGAGCCAGAGAAAAAATAAAAAGGCTTCTCCAAAGAGCCACCACATTTCAAGCAAACTTGAATTCTGAAATGGAAACGCACCCCCTCGAACCTATACTTAGCAAGAAAATCCCTAAAAAGTACAGTCTGAGATTTCATTTAGGAAAACTGAAAACAGTCTTGTAACTGAGGATTTTCAAAACACTTCTGAAGCTCCTTAAAATGCCTAAAGCTCAGCTGTTTGCAAGCTGACAAGCTGGGCAACAGACATGAGAACTAGGTTGTGAAGGGTATTTTAAAGCAGAGGAGCCTCCCATGGTGCACACCTTTGAACAGGGACACGGGGAGCCCTACAAATCCCACCCCCAGAGCAGCACACACGGTGTGAGCCTGGAAACCCCAGACTGCTGCAAAGCATGAAAATAGTCCAACTTGGAGCTTCTTTTTTTTGACAGTTCTGTTACTCCACAGGGCCTATTAACAGTAACCTTAATATTTGCATAAGGTTTCAAAACTCTGTCCAAACATCAGTTAATCCTCTCAACAAATTTGTGAGGTAAGCAAATGAGTATTATCATTTCCATTTCACGGATGACAAAGCTAAAATACATAAAGGAAGTTAAAGTCACTATTTCCAAATGAGCAGGTGAACAGAATGAATGAATAAATGAATGAATGAATGAGTGAACAGAGAACAGCCTGAAAATTTGAAAGAGATCTCTTCCTCCAAATTATCAAATCACTTTCAAGTGTGGTTAAATATTCAGGTTCTTGAAGGAGCAGGGCATGCACACCTTCATGCAGAGGATGAGACCTGACACTCATCTTCATGGGGGAGGTAAATTCTGCTTGGATTTAATGGCATTAGGCAAGAATCTGCTTGGTGAGTACAGCATGAGCTGGGTCCCAGGATCTTGCTTCCAGGAAATTTTGGAAATTATTCCAACAAGCACCACTTCAAATCTCCCTGGGAACAGTTCACCCCTTAAAACCCAAAGCTCCCATCTGTTGATACACCAGTGATGGCTGGGATGGGATGGTTGAATCTCACCCAGCAGTGCTCTTCAGGACAGACTCCAGTGGCTCCTTCCTCCCCAGGGCAGGGGAGCTCATTTGCCTATTGCTGTACACAGCAGAGGTGGTCACCAGTCTTCTTTTCCTATCTGGTTTGTTTTGAATACATTTGTGAGGGCACTTAAGTATTTGGGTTGGGCATTTTATTGTCTTGCTCTTATAAATCCAAATAAACATCACACCTGCTAGAAAAGTGGATTAGTTATTAAAAAATAAAACAAGAATTTTTCTTTTTAAGACCTTTTTTTTTTTTTTTAAGACCTCAGAACATGTCCAAAAGTCCTTAATGCCGGAAAGGATAAAACCCCAAAACGAGCAGTACATTAGAGGCTGCAGAGGCTAATTTATATGAGCCAAAAACCTTTTGTACAGAGTATAGAGAACTGTGAAACAGGTTTGATCACAGGCCAAGTTGTGTTTCCTGGGCTGGTGTGTGATTATCCAGCATGACTTTGCATTACAGCACAAGGGCACGGGTGTGAGCTGCAAGAGGCTGCTGCAGAAAATCACAGGTGAAGAGTCAAAGCCTGAGCATCTTCAGCAGAGAAAAAAAATGCATTTCAAGTACACAACACTTTGAGTTAGGCCAGAGTTTTATATTTTGGTGATGGGGAGGAAAAGAGTAAATTAATTGTGGTTGATTTTTACTAAGCAAGAACCTAATACCTTATAAGCTTTTACTGCTGAAACACAAACAGATTAGATGTATTAAATTGATGACAAAGACACTCATCTTGAGAGTCAAGGCACAGAGTAACAAACACTGATTTGCTGTCAGAAGCACATGGAGCAAGACCTAGATTTTCACAAATCTCAGCTGTTGCTCAGGCAACAGCCACTTTGAAAGAGCCACCATGCAGAGAGCACTTCCCAAAGGCAGCCTGCAGCACCTCTGACTCAGTTTCCCTGCTGCAAGCAGGGATGAGAACCTCTGCGTGAGAGAAAGCAGAGTGTGCTTCACAGTCCCTGGGGAAGGAAAGCCTCCCTGGGGCCACTGGAAAAGCTGAGGCATCCCAGGGAAAAAGCTCTGCCGCTCACTGTGTGAGCATAAAGACCTGGATGGGGTCTGTTACCCTCCCCGACAGCGGGATGATGTGGCAGGGCTGCAGGGAGGACCTGCCCTGTGGCTGTACAGTTTCCTGCAGTTGTAAAAGCACCAGAGACCAGCCCTGCCAACTACAACAATTGACAGACAAGCAGAAGTTCTTCCCGATCCCTGAGGCTACAGAGGCCTTAGAAAACAGCTACCAGGCAGGAGCACAGCTTGCATTTCCAATTCCCTGCCTCTCGCTTTACTGGAGTGCAGCATTTCTGTCCTCCAAACACATTAGCCTGGCTATTTAATTTTCCTCCCTCCCGTTCTCACTGCCCATGGAGAAGCAGCTCCTTCCCTGCCAGCCTGTTCCCACTCACCTGATCCTTTTGTTTCAGCTCATTATGACTGTCTGCGTGGGAAGGAGAGCTCAGTAAATGAGCACCAAGTGTGTTATTCTCAGGTTTTTCTTTACATTTCGTAGCAAGGTGGCACATGTGCATCAGCATGTTTTCACTTTTCTTGCAGAGCAGTCTGGACAGAGCCTCAGAGTTCTTTGGGATGGAAACCTGGGAGCAAAGCTCTGTTTCAGCCTGTTCTGCTCTCAGAGCACAAAGCTGGATTTCTTCACATTTAAGTAATGTACCCCAAAAAAGGTATTTCTTGCTATAACCCTTAATGCTCAGTGTATATAGTGACCTGCTTTGCTCTGTATACTGTGGCGACAAAACCCTCTCATCTTTATTTCCTTCCTCTCATCAAACAGCAATGGAGGTTTCCAGACTTGAACACCATTAAAATCTGTATTACCAGTCAGTAAAAGGCACATGAAGAACTGAAAGGCGTAATAAGGCATAAATGATTTTTAGGGGGCATGTCCCACTGGTCTGTACAAAACACAGACAAGATTGGAAACTGTGTGACCTTATGTAAAGGCTGTAATTTCAAAAATTGGAACAAGATCTCTAAATAACATTTTCAGAAGGAAAAGGAATTGCAATTAAAAAGGAACTAAGTGTCCCTCTTGCCACAGGTGAGACTACAGCAGGCTTGCAAAGCAGCCTTAGGCTGAGGCCAGGAGACAGAAGGAGAAAGGGATTCAAATGTGGAGCCAAAGCAAAAACACCCAACAAATGTTGCTCTGATTTGCCTGTGCAGCAATATTCCCATTACCTGGAGTGACCCTGCGGAAAGAGCCCAGCAGCAACAAGGGTTACAGGGAGATGCTGTGGCCAGATTGTCAGAGAAATGCAGGGTATTTTATCAGGTGAAAAAAGCACAAGACAGTGCATGACAGTAAAGCAGCAGCCTCCCTGCTGACCCCGCAGAGGTAAAAAGGCAGAAAGGCAGGAGGGTTTAGCTGAAATTAAACAGACAGTGGATTAGTACAGGATTTTTATCCTTGACCTGGCTTTCTCTCTTGCAGACAGCTTACACCCAAACACATTGGCAAAAGAGAAAGCGGCACACAAGTGATACAGTTCTGCCTTGGCACAATCAGAGGAAGGAAGGAAGTTATCTGTGCTTTTCTGTACACAAGGTAAAATTAGTTTCCTGCAGTCATCAGAAAGCTTCTCCTTCCTACTTTCCCAAAAACACCAAGCAGTACTCAGTGCAGCAATACCAAGTCCTCTACAAGTTTTCTTCTACTCCCTCAGGAAAAAAAGAAAAAGCTAAACAATTAAATTCCTCTTTTTTCTTTTTAAAATTCACATCCTCCACACATCCAAGATTTACATTTGAAAACAAAGAGCTTCAGAAAGTGCTACGAAGAAGGATTCTCCTCTTCCCAGCCACTTCAGAAACACGCACATGAATCAGAAATGAGCCCTAGGAAGTTTGCTGCCATCCTTTCATTCACAACAGGAGGCTTTCCCTTCCCCAGCCCCTTTTCAGAGACAGAAGCTGCATCAATAACCACTTCATCCTACACTCCAGGATGAGACACTGTGGGCAGAGTTGGCTTTCAGCTAAACCCTCGTCCGGAGCGCTGCTGCATTTATCCTCGCAGCAGAGCCTGCAGCCCACCCTGTGCTGGCAGCCTGTGCGAGCAGAGCTTGCCTAAAATAGTTGTGTATCTTCTGAACTACAAACCAGTTTTGCTTCAAGTGCCTCAGAGACAGCAGCTACTTCAGAACTTCTTCAGAGTAGGTTAAACTTGCAAGGTCAAGTGATAACTTTGGGGTTTTTTAAAGCTGTGGCGTGCAGGAAAGCCTCAGGCAGCGCTTCTTTTCCTTTCCCCATCCCAATCCCATGGTGGTTTTGCACCCCAGCAGGATAAGGCTGGAGCAGGATAAGGCTGCTGTGTTCTGCAGCTTGGGACCCCAGGGACAAGGTCCCTTTGAGGTCCCCATCCCACCAGGCACAGGACACCCCTGCAGTTGGAGTAAGAGGTGGCAGCTTTGGGAGGCAAATCCCTCCAGCCCCAGCACCATAGCGTTGGGAGATTGCTGACATTTCTGCAGTGTGAAGGCTGATGCAGGTGGAGAGGAACAGCAGCAGCAAGGCAGCCCCTCCACCCCTTGACTAAAGATACACCTCATTAATTGCTGCGCAATTAACTGAGATTGTCCCTTTTCTTAATGTATTTAATTTTGAAACAAACCCCAGAAAAACTCTTGCTGCTGCCTTGGAATGTTCCAAGCAAACAAAACTTTTACATACTTCCTTTTGAAGCTTTTTTCCTCCCCTTCTTTTTTTTTAACCCTTGAAACACTTGACTTTCTGCTCAGTAAGAGTGCTTGATCTTGCACATATCCCCACCTACAGTCCTTCCTTATCCCAAATTACCATTCTCCCAATCAGTTTGAAACTTCAGCTGTGTTTCTAGGATGTTCCAAAGGAACAGTGTAAAACCAAGGTGTGACCCGAATCTAAGGACAATGTGTTCTCTGAGCAAGCAACACCTGCCTTTCCTGAGAATTTGAAAATAAGGATGACTTTGCTACTCTGTCACAAATCCCTAGCCAGTATTTCATTTTAGTGGACTTAAACTGCTCTGGCACACAATGCAGCTGAAGGAAAAACGCTCCCCTGAGCAGCTGCAGTTGCTTGTTTTAAAGCAGAATAATCCTGTGTAGCTCCTCAGGATGGATCACTGCAAACGCTGTGATTCTGTGATGTTAACAAACCTATCCCAAGATGACACATGTAATCCTTTGGCTCTAAAACAAAAGCAAACTGAAGCACAAAGGGGACGTTCTCCTTCAGGTTCCGTCATCCTCTGTGAATACAGTCCAGAAAAAGTTTTAGTCACTTCTGCACTGCAAACACCTCTGTGCAAAGGTGTGGATGAACATCCCACTGAAGCATCCTAGCGTGACTCTGAGGACACAACATGGCTATGGGGAGGTAGCAGAGAAGGAGAACTGCACAAGCGCTCATCTCTAGGACTGTCCCTGAAGCCATGGCTCAAGATTAGCTCACACAAACCGCTGGAGCAGCTGAGCTTTCTGGGGTCAGAGAAGGAAATTTCAGTCCTTAAGCAGTTTTGCTCATGCGAGTCAGATGCTCTCGAAGCAATCTGCGTACACATGTGCATTTTCACACGCATCCCCTTGCCCACGGATTGATTAGCAGCAGCATGTTCTGTCCTTCCTCCAGTTCTTTAATGCCAACACTGAGACTGCAGCTCAGCCCTGTGGAAAAGAGGAAGCTCTTACAAAGCAGGGGGGAATCGATACGTGACAACTATAATTCTCTTCTCAATAATTACACAGAATTTACACTGCTGAGTAGGCTCCCTCCATTGATTTTTACAAAAATATTTACTGCAGCAGGAATACAGGTGTAAGGCTAAGTTTTGAGGCTCTGTCTGTTCAGTGCATCGATTTCAAAATAATAACCAATTTCATACCGTACAATGCTTTAATACCTTCATTCAGAGACACATCTCCATGCAGACCGTGCCTCTGCCTACATTATTCTTCTTCCTCTCCATTGCTCTTCCTTTGTTAAAAAATCTCTTAAATACTTATCACAGTCTCACTAAGAAATGAGTCATGTTATAGAAGGCCTTGAGTCCAACAAGAAAGGAGAACATGCCTGGAATTCTGTCAACCAACTCCACCCAATGACACAGCTGAGGGGCTGTGAAGATAACTGCACAACTGCCAGGATGTCTCAGTGCTAGGCAGTGCTCAGGCTGGTAATTACACTGTCATAAGAAAAAAAAAGCAAACAAAGCCATCCTGATACCACAAAACATCCAGAGGGAAAGAACAAGACGGGCCAAGAACCGATGACTGCTTTTCCTCAAAACACTGGTGTGTGGCAGCTTCTGTGCACTCAGCAAAAGATGCTGCCCTTTCCCTTTAAACTGAGAAAGGAAAGTGTAAGCCTTCAAACCAAGAGCAGAGGTCTGGACCCAAACTAATAAATCCCACAGGTATATACAGATGAAGGGTAGGTAGCTATAAGGCACTCTGTATTTTCCTTTCCATTGCAATCAATTTCATTTTCAACTTTTCCATATGATGTAAAGAAACTGTGCTTTAATTCTGTGAGAAAACAAAGACAGAAGGTCAACACTGCATAAAAAGTCTCACTTCTCTTGGTTTTCTCTCCTGAGAACACTGATGCTACTAACACACCATGAATTTCATAAGAATGACTCATTATCTGTAATGAAAGATTAAGTTTTTCTTCCCCCTCCTTAAACTTCTGCAAGAGAGGGTTTTTTAGGATCAGGGTGAC
Source organism: Acanthiza pusilla (assembly GCA_036630365.1). Lineage (NCBI taxonomy): Eukaryota > Metazoa > Chordata > Aves > Passeriformes > Acanthizidae > Acanthiza > Acanthiza pusilla. Next base: position 14,302,896 of record JAXCHO010000004.1, on the reverse strand, counting down.
TCATTGTGGAGGGCACAGGGGCCACAGCTGGACGTGGAGCGTTCCCATCCTAGAAACCCCTTCCAGGTGCTTTGCAGAGCTGTGCAATGATAAATGGCAAATTAGCATCTGACACGCTAGAGGAGAGCTTGTAATTACCAGCTAAGCGGAAAGGCAGAGGCAAATAATTGCCTCTCTTCTAGGAGAAAAACATTATAAAGGTTTACTGAGCAATGGTTCTTGGGGTGGCAGGGGCCCCCTTCAAAACCTCCTGTAAGCCCTTCTACAATTTTCCCCATTCTGGGGCACTCCAAAACCACAAGATAAACTGTCACAGGAGCAGTGAAAGAACAGTAAGAGGAATAAAACCTGCATCCAGGCTACAGAGTGATAAATATTTATTGCCTTTCATTTCTGCACATTGTGGAAACAGATGCAAAATGAAGTTCAGTGACTTGTGGGAGGCGAGCCAAAACCAGCTTTGCTGCTGCTGCAAACAAGCAGAGTCACAGGAACGGCTCCTGGTTACCTTCTCAGTGCCACAGAATTTGTCTATCCACCCAGGACCTGCTAATGTCTCACATCCCTGTTCCACTCCACCTGTACCAGTCCCACTTGCCTGGGAAGAGCAGATCCCTCTGCCAGGCAAGACAGCACACTGACAAGTGGCCCTCAAGCACTGGGATGTGGCTACTCAGTCCTCAAGTATTGCAAAGACATAGTAGCTGTTGCTACTTTGTCAGGAAGCCAAAATTTTAATAGCTTCTTTTGTCCAAGGCCCGAACATCAGCTCCTCTTCTCATGTGATGAGAACCTCTCTTTGTACCTTCACTCAACATTTTCAAGGAAGCCTGCTACATTCTCTCAGACCTTTTCCAGCACTACTGTGCACTAAGGAAGCTGTTTGTTCTCTTGTCGCACTGCCAGAAGCATGCCAGTACTACAAAAAGCCACACAGAAAAAACCACAACTGCGTTTTGTTTGCTGGCTTTCGTATTTTTTTTTCCAGATTAAAGGCAAGTGCCACCATCCAACAGTTAAAAAAAAAACCAAAACAAAACAAAAGGCAACTGCAACAGATAGGGAAGTGGCTTAGGACGAAATGATGATGCCACAAAGTTTAAATATAATAATCCCAAAATCAAACTTGTCTCATATTCAGAAAACTGGCTTCAAAGGGCTGGGTGGGAGTTTTAATTTCCATCCTTTCTCAGCAGATTTTTGTTGTTCCATGCAGTCACTTCAAAACTACTGCTTCCATCTAACATCTTAAGCTCTTAGTGGCTCCTGCCTCACAGGGCGACAGAGAGGCACAAATGGGTATTTCCAATTATTTAGCTGATGATGCATCAGGCAGGGATTGAATCTGGAAAACTCTCTGTTAGCAGCTCAGGCTCTGAGGGTGGTTGAGGGTGGTGGAGCTCAGGCAAACTCCACAGAACAGATGGGTGAGGGAGAAGAAGAAGAAGAAGCCACACTTCCCTGAGTGGCTATTCTGAACAGCATCACTAAGAGACCATTAGGGAACAAGAATTTTGCTCCCAGGACATGTTTCCTCAAAGCAAGAACAGGTGGGGAGACAAAACAGACTATATATAAATCGTTCAAGATGCATTTCTTTCCTTAAATAAATGGCTGCAGCACACCACAGGTTACCAGAGGACATCAGAGAAGCACGAAATGTGAAACAGTTCAAGGAAAAAGAGAAAAATCTGGGGCAGGGCTTGGCAATGCAGACACCAAGCAGGTCTCCAGGCTGGAGAGGAGGAGAAGCTGAACACTGACTTATAAAAAAGTCTGCAGGTACCATGGGAGAAGCAGGTGAGACAGGTCAGTGCAGTTCCACATGCTCACAAGAGACCTCTGCAAACAGCAGCACCTGTCAGACGCTGGGAGCTGCTGCTCTGTCCTCATGCACACTCTGCCCACTGCGTCCTAATGCAGCTCGTTGTTTTGTTTTTTTTCTCCTCCATGTCTGTAACATCTCCAGTTGACTTAAAAAGCCACTTTCTTTTTGTGGAAATATGAAAGCTCTCCATTATTCAGCACTTATTCCACATGGATGAAGGTCGACGGCCTCCTTAAAGAGCTTTCCTGCGGTGTGTAACGTTAATAGCTAAACCAAAATGAAATTAATTTCATTTTCCGAGATCTTACTTTTGACAATGAACAAAGTGCGTGGGACGGGAGGGAACAGCAGTAACAATTCCTTGCATGACTCCAGGGGAATTACACCTCAGGCACCAGGACCAAACCCCACAGACCATTTCTGCCCTCTCCTCCAGGGCATGCAAAGGACTCCAGGGTGAACCACAGCACCAAATCCCAAACTCCTGAACACTCACAAGTCACAGCCAGGACCCTTCCGTGAGTGACATTCACAACATGTGAGCATTCTGGCAGAAGACTTCAGGAAGTCTTAAAAATGCTTAGGAGCTTAATGAGGTTAATTACTAGTTTAAAAAAGTACTTTAGTCATTAGAAATAAAACGGAAGAAACAAACTGTCCACCTAAAGGAGGCAAAAATGAGAATAAATTGCAGTGATTGGAATCAGCTCCCTATGCTCTCCCTGGGAAAAGTCGCCATTTCCATAATATTGCCAGTCCCAAGGGCTGGGTCCCAAAAGCTGATAACCATAAGCAAGAAAAAAAAGATGGCTAACCATCTCACCCCCCAAATACAGTTCTCCTTGCAATGGTTATGCCACTGAGAGCCTGTGTGAGTCCTCTGCCAAACCAATCCATACCAGCTTTAATCCTTCAAACAACTGATCTTCTGAATCTGCAGCTTTTTGACTGAATAAGACATGGTGACAGGTGACAGCACCAGCTCTGCTGGGAGCCCTGGTGGGATGGGACAGCTCCTGTTAGTCACCCAGAGCCAGAAAAACACAGAGCCAGACCCTTAGTCAGGAGCACCTCTCCAGGAAAGCAACACCAAAATCACCACGGCTATGAGGCTGAACACAAAACACACTTGGGATGGAAAAAGAGAGAGTCTGGCAGCAGGGAGCTGCAAAGGAAAGAAGATCAAGCCAAAGGAATGTAAAGATTAAGAGGAAGGTGGAGATTAAGCATTGTGACCTGCCCATTTTACTGTGAGTAAGGAAAGGGTATAAGGAAATACAACACCAGTTCCTGCTCTGCTGACCTGCCCTTGTTCAGGCCACCAGCATCAGATGGTATCAACAGCCCAAAGGAGATTTGCCATCATGGCATAGAAATCATACACCATTTAGAAGCCCTGGAATTAAATTGACTTTGCAATTCAACAGCAAGCACAGAAGGAAGATAAATAAAAAAGCCAGTGGGTTAAAAGTCAGGATCTCCCTCAGCGCTGGGAACACAGTTTGATTTTAGCTGTGCTGCACCGCTCGAAGACTAAAGCTTAAGCCGTGATATTAAGGTTCATATGGCTGAGAAGATATTGGCATTTTGGCAGACGTCAGCAATTCTTTCAAGCGAGTTACAGATACCAAGGGCTGGAAAGTCAGAAGCATTTCTGCTGTGTAAAATGTGACATGCCAAGACATTTATTCTGTTGCAAATGATGCTCTACATGAACGTCACAAGACCGGGCTTCTTGCAGCTGAAAACAGACACACACACACAGGTTTTGGCTCAGGTATACTGATGCTCCTGGAGTCTGCTCTGCCCTTCACAGAGCATTTAGGACTTGCACAGGATCCCGAATTTCTAACACCATGTGGCTCCAGGGAGAGAAAAACCATAGGAAAATTCCTCTACATTAGTTATAATAAGGCTTGTGAGCACAGACTGGGTGATGAGAGCATTCCACTAGCGCTGAATACAAATCGCAGGCAACACACAACCACGGATCGCCTGTTAAGTGATCAGCTCATGTTTGCACTCCCTGGAAAGGGCTTCTAGCTTCTGGAAGGGCACGTGGAGGAAGCAGGACGGGAGAAGGGCAGCCCAGGACACGCTGCCCACTGCAGAGCTCCCAGCAGGAACGCTGCCAGTTCCCACGGCCGGAGAGACCGCTGCCCGCGGTGGCTCTGCTGTAGGGACCTGGGCACGCTGGGACCCCGCGGGCCAGAGCTGCCCAACCGAGGTTCCCTTTAACCTCACTGAAAATAACAAGCTTTGTAGCTCATGGCCAAATATTAAATGTCACTTTCATGCTAATTTTCAAGCTTGGACACAAGTGTTTGTTTTTCAGGGGACGCTCCGGAAAGCCTCTGCCTTCTGCACAGATGGGTACGGCCAAGATCTAGAAAACAATCCACCAGAACTGATGAGACTTGATTTTCCTCCTTGTGAAATTATTATATCTGTGATTTTGCTGAATATAAAAGGTTACAGTTAAAACTGGGGATAATGAAAGCAGAAGTTGGCTTTCATTTAAAAAAAACCCGACCAGAATGTTGCCATTACTTCTGCTACATGAAAAGCCTGCTAAAGGCATTCCTCTATTCAGAAATTAATATTCAAGTTAAGTACTTGACTCGTTATATTCATTTTTTTCAAGGCTTGCTGTATTGGGTTTTCTTCCTTTCTTAAATAAACTCCATCCAATTTGCTGCTAGAAAACCCTGAAACAGTGGAAATAAAAGGGAGCCAGCATATCCTGTTAAGGTTTAGATCACGTCCAGCTGCATAAGAAGTGTAGATAAACAGGAGGGAGGAACTCAGCCAAGAGGATTTTGGGCCCATGGGATGGATGTCATATGTCTGGGAAACACTTTCTGCCTCCTTGCCATGATTCCAGACACCACAGAGGGCAGAAGATAAAGGCACAGCTCCTGCCCCATGTGCTCAGGCTGGAGATGCAAAGACACAATCACTATTATTATATCCACACTCCACTGTGTCACCCTTGAAATTGGTCAGGACCATAAGGCACTGATGAACCTTCAGTTTTTTAATTATTTTTTTTTCCTCCCTAGAGAAATTACACTAAAAATAAAAATAAAAAAGAACATTTCAATTTCCCTTGAAGTAACTTGGAAAAGGATCATTTTGATTTAGCTTTGGGATTCTGATTATTTTTTTTTAAAGTAGTCTACAACTTCCCCTGAAGAGAGTAGTAAACTTGCTGTCTGTAAATGGAGATTTACATGGTTACCAGTTGTATGCAAGGGGAATTAGACCTCCATCACCATTTTTCGAGCATCCTGGGCATATGCACAGCATTGCACAAATGAAGAACTGCACCAGACAAATAACAGGTTGCCCATCCAAAAGGGCTTACATTAATTATGTTAATCCAGCAGAGACAGAGGAGTGTGATTAAACAGTCTCTACTGCCTGGGATTTGGCTGTTATCCAGCGGTAATCCTGCACAATCTGTGTTTGAAGTGTGTGCGTAAGGAGGATACTCCAACCACCTATATTCAAAATCAAAGCCGAGCAACTTGGGTAGATAATGGCATCCCTAGATGCAGGAGCAGTTTCTGGAGAGCAGCATCTCCAGAGATGAACCCAAAGCCCCCAAGCTCAGCTCCAGAGCAGCCAGGCTCCCTCTCGACTACTGAGAACCCAAGGGCATTGGGGACTTGAAGTTAAGCAGTAACTGTAATTAAACCCCAAAAGCCTCCTTAAGGAAGAGCAGTAGTAGACACCAGAAACAAACTGGGCGCCAAACCCTAACATTCAGCTGTTTTTTATGCACCTGACAGGGGAGGAAGACTCAGCCACATTGACCCTCCATGCAGTCAGTTGAGGTTAGATTTGAACTCCCTCTCCCAGAGAGGGGGAACTCTGTACAGGAGGTGGCTCATCGTCCTGCTGCAGAGACGAGTCTGTCAAAAAAAAACAACTGAAGTGTCACCTCCAAATTTCCCCCTCCTTCAGCCGTAACACAGCAGTGATGGACACAACTGGCTGAGAAAGGGATACTGATTCCCATGCAGCAGCACAGCCTGGGGCATCAGTGGAGCTACAAGACACAGCCTCCACCAAATCATGTTTGCGACCAGCAGAAAAGGAGAGGCTCCTCCAGGCAACTGAAGCCACTTTATGCTGAACAGACTGGCTGTGACCAAGAAGCCCATACATAACCTGGCTGGAGGCAATAAGCCTCAGTGGTCAATACTGGACCTCCTGCTTCTCTTCCAGTGCCTTCCCGCAGGTGGCCATGGGTCACACAAGGAACAGGAGGTGCAAAACGGAGCCTGTCCCTGCTGTGTGCCAGCTCCCCACTGCAGCAGCATGCCAGTCTCACCCAGAGATGCCACCAAGCACAGGCACTGTCCTCAGATGCACCGATGGTGGCACGTGGTGTGACACAGCCCCGACTCTGCTCCTGCAGCAAAAGGTGATCTCAGCTTCTGGCCCAGCTGGCAGCAGACCCTCACCCTGCTGGTGTATTATCCACCTGCTGTAACCACAGCACAGCTTATTTATTTATTCATTCTGTCTCTGGCAGGCTGGCTCCCGTCCAGAGGCATCTCCAGGGAACAGGAGCAAAAGCCCCGAGTCACGGAGAGCTCTGCCTACCCACAGAGGAAACTTCTCCAGCCCATTCAGTCCTGAACATCACCTTTGGCAAGCAGGGAGCAGCTCTGTGGTACCTAGCACAGCTCCAGAGGGAAGCTGGCAGCAAAAACAATGCATCATCTGCTGAACCTTAACTTGTGACAGTGTGAGTGTGGACTCTGCTGTGCTGGATACAGCTCTGAAGGCTGTGAGGAGCAGAACCAGAGGCACAACTTCTGCAATGGCAAGTAGGAGACGTCTGCTTCTAAACATCAAACCCCATTTCTACACTCACAACTGACAGGGAAGCAAATCCTTTAATCTAAAGGGATCCACTTAAACAAATTCCATTCCTCTCTCTGGCATCCCTCTGAGACAGAAAGTCTGCAGGATATTGTGGAAAAATCAAGATGGTCTCAGAGCAAAGGCTGAGGTCCCAACCCTCCCTTTCCCTGCTTAGCACAGCAGAAAATGACAACTGAAAATGCAGGTCTGGAGAAATGCTTTGTTTCCAAGTCTTCTGGACAGAAAACTGAGGTAGGAACTTCAATATACACATTCACAGAAGATGATAAACATGTCTACAAGCTATTTCTAAATTCTCAGTCTCATTTGCCAACTGAGATGCTACAGACAGCAAGTAATTTCTCTGTCTCAGCAGGGGAGACAGGACAGAAATCCATAGACAAGGCAAAGAAATGCTGCTCAGGTAGGAATCAAAGAGTCAATCTTCGGGAAGTGCCTGAATAACAAACTGCAGATTACTGCCACAGAAGTCCATTTTCCAGTGTGCTCTTTCATACTATAGTGGAAAAACCCACTCATGCAAGCAGGGGAAAATGTGAAAATGTACCCATTCTACTACTCACTTTGTGGTGGATAAACTCACTGAAATCATAAAATCCCCAAGCTCATGGATTTGCTGTACCTGCGACTCCAGAACCGCAACCCAAACAGAGGTGATCTTTGATGATCTGCTGACAACTCACTTGTTCAAGGTTTGCATTTAGTTTGAAAAGCTCAACATCCCCAGCATGAAAAACAACAATGTTTTTCTTGGGTCAGCAAAACAGGGCAAACGCAGCTTTTATTTTTCACCCTAACCCTAGCTGGGAGAGGCATGGCTCACATTCAAAGGCACAAGTACTCTGTGCCACACGGCTGGGAATGAGTTTTGCTCTGTAGCTCTGTAACATCATCCAATTCTCAGCTGGAGGTTTTCCAGTTAATAAAATGGCCATATGGGGCATTAAAAAACAAAACCAAAAAACCAAAAGCATTTCCTTCCTTTGCAACCTTCAGTCTCAAAAATCCCTCCAAAGAAGAAAAATGCCAGCCAAAGAGTAAAGCAGCAGCCAGTGGTAATCCTGAAATTCAAGAGCATCTCTTTTTTTTCCTTAGGAGCTTTTTACCCAGCAAAAGCACTATCAGCACCTTTGATCGGTGTGCTGCGGGCAGAAGACAAATAGTGATGGGTTGGAGGCAGCAATTAGCATCTTCAGTAAACACTGGATCTCTCTCTGGGAACAAGGCTTCTGGCACACTCGCTTCCGCTCCTGACACCACCCACACTCACCATCAAAACACTCTGTTTATTCACAAAACAAGCCTGCTTTGGAAGAGAAGAGAGGCCGTGAGCACCCTGTGGTCTGGGAGGAGGCACACAGCAACACCCTCATGAATCCCGCAACAGTTGGGATACAGAAAGGCACGGATTCCACTTAGACACCTGATTCCCATGGGTATTGATTATTTTAAAAGGCTGAATTTTAAGAAAAAGTGGAGTTTTTCGATGTCAGGATCCAGGCTTCTGTAGTCATAATGGAGATGGCTTATTGGCTGAGCTCCTGTTTTAACTCTGGTTGCTTCAATACCTTCCCCCCACCCCACCCCAGCCTTAATATGCTGCTGCTCACACCAACACTCCACCTCCCTTTTGCCACCATCCTCATTCTGGCCTCTGCTGAACGCAGCCTTCGCTCGAGCAGATTTCCCAAATCCTTACCCCATCCTAAGCCACCTCCAACAGCTCCCCAGTGCACTCTAGATTCAATTTCCAATTGCCTTCCTGGGCTGCAGTAAGCAGCAAAGACTTTCTCGAGCATATCCTTAGCCAGCGCTGCACCTCCTTACTCACCTCCTCCTTCCTCTGCTCCTCTGGCTCAGCTCTAGAATTTACTGCCCCTCCAGGGCTAATAAAACCCAAACTTGCTGATTTTAAGGCACAGAGTAAGTCTCATCTGTTTACTCAGACTTGGAATACCACAGGACAGCGAGACTAATTTATTCAGAAAGCTTCACTCAGCTGCTCTCGTCTCCACACTATCACGGTTTTGGGGGATGCAGAATGTGAGATGAACTCAAGGAGCTACACATGGGAGCATTTTACACAGTAATGCTGGAGAGCAGCACAGCTGCATTTTCACTTCTCTGGTTTATCTGAAATTTTCACTTCAACAGGTCTTTTTACGCATCGGCAGAACGCATTTAAGACTGTATTTTTCACCTAATGGGGTTGCCTGTCCTGATTTTTGCCAGCTGTGCCAGCCTGTGCCTTACCTCCCCCGCCACAGTGCACTTTCTCACCAGTCCTAGGAATTCCCAGGGCACTCTTGTCCATGGTGGGATGCTGCAAGACCAGAGAGATGTCACAACTGCTAATTCAGCAGATTCTTGATAGGCAGATGCTATTTCTAAGGCATTTTTAATCCAGGAGAAGTTTTGTGCCCACTTCAGCACCTTCACAGCCTTAAAGCCAAAATCCTAAACATCCAACCAAGAAGGCAACGATCTTGGGAAGAAAAATGCACAACCTAACTCGGAGATGAGAAAAGCCGCAGGGAATTGCGGAATTTGCTATCATTTCTGTTGTGCAGGCTCCAAGTGTAAGTGAGCTTCAAAGGTAACTGGAGACAAGTCTGGGATGTGCATCCCTGTGCTGCTGGCTCCTGGAAATGAGTTACAGAAGAGTGAGGTGTCTGACTGCCCTCAAAACGCTTCTTGCAGCTCACTGACCACTATCACAGGATGGCTTGTGCTGGAAGGGACCTTAAATTCCAATGCCCCTTCCACTAGACCAGGTTTGCCCAGTGCTCCATCCAGCCTGGCCTTGAACACTTCCAGGGACTGGGCATCCACCAGCTCTCTGCACAACCTGTGCCAGTGCCTCACCACCCTCACAGTAAAGAAGTTTTTTCCTAATATCTAATCTAAACCTACTCTCAGTTTGAAGCCATTCGCCCTTGTCCTGTCGCTACATGCTCTTGTAAATAGTCTCTCTCCACTATGCAAAGCTGGTCTCAGTTTAATCATCCAGCTCTTGGAGGCAAGTTAAACATAGTTTGCAGAGGTGGAGCAGGCTAGCGCTCACAGACAAAAAGCCAGGATCTGTAACCCCTCTGACATTGAAAAGGAAGAAATGTTTGCACCCCTGGAAGAAGCACTGCTTTGCAGGAATGCACTGAAATGCTTTAGTTCTCAGAACGACTGCAGAGCACTACAGGCTGAATTCCTGGGGTCTGTTCTCACCCTCTTGCTAACTTGTTTTATAACCCTGGAGACATTGCTGAGTAGGAGTATTTGCTTAACCTGAGCTTAACTTAAGTTTTGCTCCTACTTATAAATCAAGTACCTCCAGGACTCTAATCTGCTAATGAGGTGGGGTATACAATTACAGAAGAGACTGTTTCCATTTGATAGGGAATTCTCACCAACACATGAAGTGAAGCAAGGTTTGAAGGGACAAGAAGTTGTTTTACGAGATCAGGTGACAACTGGGAAACAAAAAGTAAATATTCTTCAGTATAAGTAGTCACGCTGGTCAGAACAAGATCCACCACGCACGAACATGTGTGTATCGAATAGGTGTTATCTCTCCCCACAAACCTCTCACCCTCTGGCACTTGTGGGATACTCTTCACAGAACTCTTATACTGCAAATAATTTAGTTTCCTGCAATGCTGCTTCCTGCAGCCTACAATGCAGCGTGCTTGTCTCCCACCAGTACCACAACAGCACATTTACAGAGGACATGAAGATGTGCATGCAGATAAAACAGAAGTGCAGTAAAACATTCGTGCTTGCACTGCAGGAATGCGAGCTTTTATATAAAATGAGGAGGGGGAATACTGAATACACACACACATAGAGCCCTACACCACAATACCAACAAGAGCCCAAAATTAAAAGAAAGCTCAGAGGGAATGGACAGCTCAGGCCAGTAAAGCATTGATCAGTGCTCAAGATATCTCAGCAGCATGGCCAGGGGATTTTGTAGTTCATTTCTTGCACAGTACCACCCCTTCAGTCTCTAACCCCAGCACATAACTTGCAACTGTCTGCTGAGAAAAAGCTCTCTCTAACAAGTATTATTCTTTTGATGATAAGTCTGATTGAATTAGGACATCCATATGTTGTAGCTGATGGCTAACAAGATACAGGTGGTCTTTCATCACATGGGTAATTGGTCTCTGCAGCAATTACTAATGCAGCAAAGTCGTCCCAGTTGTCTTTTTCTCCCCCCTAACATTATTTCTTTCGAACTCTAATAAGCAGTATCACTGTCTTGTACAAACAATTACAGTGGGACTGGTTTGTCTAACACTGAAGGCAGGAATGTACAGAAAACCACAGGAAAAAAGCGAGGTAAGCAGAGGAAGACGGAAAGAACTGGTGCACAGAGCATCTTGCTCTTCTACCTGTTTGAACACCTGAATGTTCACTATAGCTTTCATCTGCTGCCTTTAGGCAGATCCTGCACCTTGTCACAGGGACAGCTTTGTTTGGCTGCACTCAAGTGCTCTGAGGTATTAAGTCAAAGAGCAATGTCACATGCTGTTAACTTCTATCCAAGAAACTAAATCTCACATTTTAATTGGTTAATAAAGGGCCAAATTTGGATAGTCTTCTCCAGACAAAATCCCTATTATTGAAATCAAAAGGGAGCTTAGTGGGAGCAGGCCTCCCTCTTAGGAAAAGCCAAATACCTCATTAGCAGCATACTTAATGGAATGGCCGGCAGTACCTTGGCAAAAAGAAATCTGATAAAAGACTGAGTCCTTTCAAAAGCGCAAAGTTCGAAGGAGCAATTTTGGGACTGGATATCAACTTTGAACCAAACAAATGAATTTTGAGAAAGCAAAGCCAGAAGGATTTGTCCAAAGCCAAGTGGAAAGTGTGTAGTTTAACACTCTCAGATTTATGTAAACTTATTATTTATGGAAAACAAATAAATCCATAAAGTCATAAATTTTCAAAATTCACCAAACCAAGGAAGGGCAACCACTCCACTGGCTTTTCCCATGGCTCCTAGGGTGACCACAAAGCACATTTGTGACATTGCACTGCTTGGGACTTTGCAAAAAACAAACACTTTTAAGAAGCTACACAAACAGCACTTATTTGGCATCCAAAGGGTGTAGGTGTCAGCTTGCTCAGCATCCAGCTCAGACCTGCAGCAACACTCCAGAGGGCAAAAAAACTTGGTTGAGCACCTCACCCAGCGACAGGAGAGACAGTTGTGAAAGAGGGAAAGCAGGAGCTTGTGTGAAAGGGGTAGAAGGAAATTCTCCTATACACTCATACGTGCACCTTGTCCTGCAGTAACACCCAGCTAGTGCCCTGAATTGTGCTGGCAAAGGGGCAGATGCTGTCCCTGTCCCACCATAGGAAACAGAGCCCCAGGTGTCCTTGGTGCCAGATGTAAACTGGGACCAAAACACCTGGAGCTCCTTACGGGCAATGAGCTGGGGAGCTTCGGTCACATTCCCAAGGGAAGGGCCAAGACTGGCACACAGCAGTGCTGCTTGTGCCATCAAGGAGGCACAATGCAGCCTTCAGCTTTTGATATGGGCAACTCATCACCTTTCAATCTATTTAATTAATTTTATGAACCTGGGGACTCTGTAAACGTGCCATTTAAATGGCAAGGGCACTGCACTGAAGAGGCTGCCCCAGGAATGATGTACCTCACCAGGCTCTCCCAGCTGATCACTATTTAAAGTACACTACAGAAAAAAAACAACATGCTCAACAAATGGAGTGATTTTTGTAAGACATCAGAGTCAGCAAATCCCAATTAAGCCAAAAATCAGCTGCAGAGTACACAGAGTAACATGGAAACAGCTCCCACCCTCAATATGCTTTCACACGAAGTCATTTGTGTTGGACCCAAGCTTTATTTATTCAGCTCATAACAAAAAGAAAAAAAAATCTATTAGCAGAAGGTTAAGGTAACTGAAACAATTGCTGTAAAATAATGGAGCCCACAGCAGTTACAACTTTGTGCATATATTTATTTAATTGAATAAATACATCCACTCAGCTATTGCTTTTCACAACAGCCTTCCTGCCTGCAGTGGGAAAGGTTATTCCCATTAATTGATTATTGTTACTGCTCTAATACACACCACACACTTGTGTGTGTTTCCATTTAATTTTCCAGGGTATTACCAGCAGCCCTGTAAAAGGGGACATGTGTAACCGAGCCAGCCCCGCTGACACGCAGCAGATGAGAACACCCATCTCTCCCCAAAGGGGCATAATTATAAAAGGCTGCAGGTTATCAATGGATCAGTGGGTTAATACCGGGATATCCATGTAATTTAATCTGATCACACTTAGTCCACGGGGAAGACAACCCAGTGATTCTGCTGCAGACACCTTTCAGTGACGAACAGGCATCACAGCCCTTGCGCTGGCAGCAGCATTAATTCTGTGTCTTTCCCAGCCCATGGGAGACTGTGACAGAAAGGAAAGGCTCTCCAAAATCACCCGTAGGAGGATGCATTTACCGAACAAAAGCATTACAGAATTCTGTCAAGTCTTTAGGCTAAAAATATTACACACCTATAAAACTGCCTATACCAGCAAGGAGAAAAGCAATTTTTGCTTCTGTGCCCACGTGGGGGTGGACAAACTCACCAGGCAGCTGATGGGTACGGAGTGGGCACAGAGTAAATACAACAGATAGGAGTCGGCAGCGATCCACTACAAAAGACCTGGTAGAAACAGGCTTTAAAAGGAAAAAGGGTAAGGAATGCACAAGGCTGGCAGAGCCTGAAGGGGTGAGCTCAGAGAAGCGTGTTCCAGCAAGAAGGGCTAATGTGAATAAAGTACCCACGTTGCTTGCAGACCACAAATGAGCACAAAAGGAAGGAGTGTGGCCATGTGGGAAATGCTGTGAGGAGCGAAGGATAAATAGCCAGGATGGGGAAAAGCTATTCTGGCCTCTCAGTTGGGTGCTAAAGGCCTTCCAATCAATACACATCAACAGAGGGCCTCAAGAGGATGATAATATGACCTGCATGCTATAAACACATAATTACTCCACTTGCTGTGGTTTAGAAATGTAGGTTCAGACATATATATCAAGAAATTTGTGAGATTTGGAAAGGATAAGACTGAGCAAAATATATTCATCCTCTGTGTAAGAGACTTTTCATCACGTAGAAACAAAACTATCAACCCTTGAACACAAAAAATTTTGACTCAAACTCTGATTTCAGCATCTTACACTGATAACTTGCCATTAACTCACCACCATAGATACTCACTCTCAGATTTAATTCTTGTCAGTCGAGAAAATGCTTCTGCTTCTCCAAAGCACAACGGCTGCTATCATTTTGACTGACGTAAGCTACCATAAGTGATTTTTCAAATGGACAAATTTATCCCTGGAGACAGCAAGATTCCAACTAGGGCATGTTTGTCTTCCTCTGCAGCAAATCTTGAGTTGGTGCTTAAAGCAAGAGAGAAGGCACCAGAGGCGAGAGTGAGCTTTCTCTCTGTCATCACAAAACAAAAAGTGCTTCTACACATTTGATGCAAAATAACCCCACAATGATACAAAGGTCAATGCCAGCAGCTGCAATGTAGGGTCCTGTCCCTCTTGCATGGTTTAGTCCCATCTGGGCAGATGTGGAAAAAACACAGCATTCTATTGAATTCTCCTCTTACACCAGGGGTAAGAGCTGGAACAACCGTATGATAAAACCAAAATACAAACAGAAAAGGCCAAACAGAAGCCTGGGAGTTCAGACAGAAGAAAGCAGCTGAACTGACACATCCAGCAGAGCTGAGTTACCCATTTTTCTATTCCTCTGCGCTGCCAAGAAACAGCTCTATGCCTCAGAGGATGCTGTGCTCAGACACACCCTCGCACATCACTAACTCAGGAGCACTCAGCACTCTTCAGCACAAACTCCTTGAGTCAAGACTTGTCCCTTCTTGGATCTTCTTTAAGCCACTGCCATCCAGCAATTCAGCCAGGTGTCCCAAGTCATGAGTCCTGAATACGTGGGGTATGTGCCCACAATGCCAAACACAGACACAACTACAAAAAACGTAAAGGGAAACTCTGAAATGCATTAAAGATCAGCACAGCATTCTTCTGAATGAGCCTCACAATCTGGCAGTGCTCCTTCCAACATCAATATCAATTTCCTCCATCAACAGGAGACAGAATAATAGCAACTTCCTCTGTTTAATACAGCCCTTAATTGTCCCAGATCAAACACTGGCTCCCAGAGGCTATTCATTCTGCTCTATAGGCAACCGTGCTGTAGACAAGATGCAACAATTTTTATCAGCAAATGTGAAATGCAGCAGGAGGGCCAGAAGGTGTGTCTCAGGGCTGCTAAAAACATTAACCAAGCACATCACTGCACTGGCTCTAATGGAACTCACAAGCCACTGCTGAGAGCAGCACAGGCACTCCAGGGACCAGAAAACACTTGCAAGCTCTTGCTTATTTGAGGGGTAGCAAATCCATACAACCACGGTCAGATCAGGGTTTTTTTCCCCTCTCAGTACCAGCTCCATGATGCCTCTGATCCCCCTCCTAATGACAAAGTCCTCATTGATTTCAAGAGAACTCAGCAAGACTGAACAGAAAAAGAACTAAAGAGGAAAATGCCAAGTGAGTCATTAGTGGGTGGAGAAAAGAGCCGTGTAGTAAGTAGTCTTCAACTTTTACTCCTTTAAAATAAACTGTGCCACAAATTGAAGGAATCCTCTGACACTAGTGAAGATGGAGCAGTAACAAGCCCTGCACAGTCTGTAGGAATGATTAATTCCTTCAATCAAAGGGGCTACTTACACCAGACACCAATAAGCACACAGGTAAAATTGATCTGCTTGTTTGGAAGCCTCTAGATGGGAGTTCAGATATTAAATACAAAAATCAGACTCAGAGAGAAGCAAGCAAACCAGCACCAAACCAGAGCATTTTCCCCAACTTCAAACAGCTACAAAAATTCCTTTATCTTTTCCATCTTTCGGCTCCTATTGCCAGCATTGCGACCTTTGTGTCGAGCAGGTGCTCAGATGCTGAAATGGGAGGAGAGTTTATTCCCCATCATTAGGCTTCACTTGACCAGCAACCTGTTCAAGAGAAAGGTGTCCCTGCCCACAGCAGGATGATCCTGGGGGTCCCTTCCATCCCAAACTACTCCATGACCCCATGATCTGCCAGACCAGGCATGGTGCCACAATCTTTCTAACCCTGCCACAGCACACATGTGCTCCCCTTTTGAACATACTTTGGTGTGTACTTTCACACACTCATCTCTTTGATTCATTCTGCCCTGGGTTACTAAAACACAGCCCTTTTTCCTAGGCCTGGTTACTACAGCAACAGAATCTTTTTGGGTTTGGTAGCAACACATTTCAGGCACCGAAGAGAATCTGCCATTAGTTCAAGAAACATGAAACTGCAAGTCAGCAGCCCATGCAGAGGAATATTCCTGTAGCATCTCACCCCTGCCTCTCTAATTAAGAAACTCCATGAATCCCCACCTCCTTGGCAGAGCACAAGCCTGAGCAATCTCTGACTTCAAAGGACACACAACAGAGGTGCACTGCCCACAGCCTCCTGTGCGCCTGTCACTGCAGAGACCACAAGAGAAATCTGATGGGCTTCATAGCCAGAAAAATATTACACTCCACAGATGCTATTAGTTCCACTAATGATTAAAGCCAAAGCATCACTTTAAACTCCATATGGTATCACATCTGCATTCTTCTGCATACCCATGAGTATTAACACAAAAAGAAGAAGGCTGAGGGAGTGTCCTTGGGATTTGGACTTTTTTTTTAATAACCAGAAGAGTCTTCCTCTCTTGTCATTTCACTGCAAAGTGACTGTATTAGATATTATATTATTACTCCACTTAACTCTCATACAACTCAAAGCAGAAAAAAAAAACCCTCTCAGTGCACTGAGTTATTTCTAATTCACTGCCTTGAGACACAAGAGGGTTTTTATTGCAGAGGTGAACGATGACTAGTCCTTAGCTGTCAGGTTGAGAGACTGCTTCTAACCCTCAGCTACAGTCCAGCCCAATGCAGCACACAGACTCCATGTAAACAATACACTACAGACAGCACAAATGGTCAAAATGATCATTTCTCACCAGCAGCCAGTCATTCTAGAAAGTTCAGCCAGACTATTATCACTGTTATTAATTAGTTCCTATCCTGAGTGAACGATCTGTGCCAGATTTGCCCCTAATTTCAACTGAGGGAACTTACCCAAAAACATTTCATCTGGTCACACATAGCCCCCACGGAGTGAGAGTGCTATTATGAGAAAGCAAACTGATATAAATATAGCACAGTGACAGTATCCACTCTGCAGTTATTTCCTCTGCGAAACAGAGCAGAATGAAGTGGGTAAGCTGCTCAGCCAGCTTTCTTCTAAGGCCACTGAAAACTGCATTGATGACATCAACAAAAATAATCAGTTAAAGACAAATCTGAGCAAGTAATTCTCAAACAACATTTAAACTGAGCAATCTGACCTCCGCTTGAATATCCACAAACATAAGATGACACTTCCTCTAGCTTCTTCTCCATTTATAATCATTCACGGAATAGATTTTTTTCCTGTTAGCTGTTATTTTCACTAGCCAAATTGACTGCAACTTGATAGATGAATTAATCATCCAATATCTGAAACCCTACTTGTGATGGATAGGCTAGGACAGGGCAGAAATTAAACTTCATTGCTGACTGAGTGTGCATACACAGGCACTCTTCTGCAATCCATAATTCAGATGTAGAAATTCAGATTACAATTTTCATAAAATCCAGCTAAATCCAGAAAGCAAACAACCCCAAAATGCTTGGGGTTTTGTGGTGGGTTTTTTTGGCATGGGTTTTTTTTTTGTTTGTTTGTTTGTTTTTAAACTACACATGTAGCAACAAACATGGGTAGAAACTTACCTCTGAAGGAAAAATAATAAAGCAGCATATAGTACGCAGAAATAATTTTCTGGAAGTATTTTCCCAGCTACAGTTGAACTGCCAACTTTAAAGACGTTATTTTAGCATACAAGATGAATGTAGCTCAGTAACAAGAAGAATCACTCTTCCTAATCCTCCTCTCATAAACCCTCCTCCAGCCTGTTCTCAAGACATGAAGCATTGCTTTAAAAATGCCCATGGAACAGACTGAACGAAGTTGCTGCTCCCCTATATAGTTATTTATAATAGATAATCTTAGAATCACTCTTAATTCCAGCTCATCATTTATGGTGTTGGCACGGTTGCTCCAGTGAATTCAGTCTCATTATTCACCTTTGCGTTGTACAGTATCTTGTATTTTACACATCATCCTTCTTTGTCCAGTGGATCCCTCACAAACACTTACAGAACCGAGTGAAGATGAGTAATGATCCAAGGACAAACCTAAATGCCGAAATACTATGATTTTACAGCCAGCTATGAAAAAGCAGGGGCATGTTTTGAATACACAGTCGAAGCTCTAAGTGAAACAGCAATTCATCCAGGAATGCCACGCTGTGCAGTGACTTTCCAACAGGCTCTGCACTATCCCAAGACACTGAACAGCACTGGAAAAGTCAGCAGGACTGCCAAACTTTCCTGTCAATGGCCACACCCATGGAAATGTGATAAAAATGTCTTTGGAAAAAAAACCCCAAACAGGAATAGGATCACCCATTCAGCTGAAAGTCATGTCAAGATGGGCATGATGGGACAAGGGCACACTTTTGGTTACCAGGATTATACCAACAAGTGCAGAAGCATCTCATTAATGGCAGCATACACTCCACTGATTTATTGCACTGGAGCAGTTTATCTAGTGACAAGCTCTGCACGAAGAGGAATGTGCCAAGCTGGTACATTTTTTCAAAGAAAACTTCACCAACAACATCCTCTTTAAAGCTGCTGGGAGGGGAAATGACTGCTGAAACCCACAAGCACTTTAGCCCAATAACTGAGATGCTTCATGGGTAATCAAAGGCAAATTTCATCGCTTAACCATCTGAAAGAATTTTGCAACATGATCACCAGAACCATCAGTTCTACTTCAGGCTCACTGTATCTGAAAATAGACCTCAGCAGCTTCCACATCCCATTCCGTTACAGGGATCACATTATCGAGGGTCCTGCCACAGCATCCTGGGTCACAGCACCTACTCTATAGCTGGCACTTCCTTGCTAAAATGGGACAGTGGTAGTGACACGACATGTGTGCCCTCTCAGTCTCCTTAGACTGCAGTGATCAGTCAGACACATGCTTTGAAACAGGAGGAGAACTAGGGTATCTTGTGAGAAAGAAAACAAAATAAAAAAATTAATCACCATCACACACACGACTTGAAAGTTCTTCAGCTAAGCCACCATAAATACTCCAGCCATAAGCCACTAAAATCAGAATTTAAAGCAATCTGGACAAACACAAAAGAAGGAATGAGCATCTGCCCAATCATCCAGTAATTATCACAATGGCTGTCAACCTCTACCATTGCTACAATATCAGCAAACACCACTGTGCTTCCCTGCTGCTTGACGCAGAGACCCATGCCAAGTTACCTTCAAAAGCACAGCAGCACACGGAGAAGAGGCCTTGAGGCATCCCTTCCACTGCCATCAAACACGGAACAAGAGCCAGATGCCAGCACACGAGAAGAAGAGGAAGTTCAGAGAGCCTTACCTATGTACAGGGAGGAATCTTTCCGCCTGACGTGGTCATCGATGTAGGAAACTCCCAGGGGCTGGACAGGGGTAGCACCAATGCCCAGGAGGACCTGTGCCCCGATGAGCAGCAAGTACATCATGTTGGTAGCAGTCCTATTCCTGCAGATAAGGTCCGGGTCTGGTCCCTCATCGCTGCTGGACCCGTTGACAGCACACACATCCCTCCCTTCAGCACCCCAG
The DNA here is from genome assembly GCA_036630365.1 of Acanthiza pusilla. Taxonomy (NCBI): domain Eukaryota; kingdom Metazoa; phylum Chordata; class Aves; order Passeriformes; family Acanthizidae; genus Acanthiza; species Acanthiza pusilla. The sequence goes on along the minus strand of JAXCHO010000004.1, from coordinate 14,283,293 downwards.
CGGATTTCTCCCGATTCGTACTCGTACTGGTGGGTCAGAAATTCAGGCAAGGCAGAAAGGAGGGCACCCAAGGCCATGACTATCCCTCCACATCCTATCAAGCGTGGCCGGTGTCCTCGGGCTCCGAAGTAGCTCACAAAGAGGATGAGGGCCAGGTTGCCGATCTCGAAGCTGCTGGCGATGACGCCCACGTCAGCACTCTGGAGGTTGAATCGCCGCTCCAAGGTGGTTAAAACACTCACCTGCAACAGAGAAACCCAGAGAAAATTACATTCCGTGCCTTCCATTCTGGCCACATGTACTGTTAAAGTGTAAATTTCCTTAACTTCTCCTTGGAGCTGAAAACATGCCCGTCAAGGACATCCAAATCACTGCTGACCTCCAAGCATGACCTGACTGTTCAAATACAGCCACATCAGAAGGGCCTAATACCAAGTGACATTTCACAGCCTACCACCTGTCCGAGCACATGGCCACTTCCGAATTCCTGTGCCCATCAGAGTGTATTTTGGATGCCTGCAGTCACCCATGATTCCATGATTTGTTAGCCTGTCTTTGAGCTCCCTTTCTATTTGAAGGCACAGCCCACACAGTGCACTGCCCCACAGAACCAAGGCACGAACCACACCAAGCTTCGCATCCTGCCAGGCACCAAACCTTCCCCTTGGGATGAAATGCACTTAGGGAGCAGGAGAAAACCCTGTGGATTCTTTGCTTGCACACCAGCACAAGGCCATGGAGCCAGTCAGAGACAGTGATGTACTAATAGGCAGTTTTGCTGGCACCGAATGCTTTTACTAAAGTATATAAATAAAATGCTGATCAAAGGGTTTAAACTGTTTGTGGATTAGTTAATGACTGGGATCGTCACAGAGTATTTTTGAGAAGACAGGCCAATTAAGGTTTACATAGAAGATTTAAATCCACCATGAAGAAGGGATGATTTAACAAATTGTGGGTATTTAACACTAAGAAGAGAGAAGCACATGAATAGTCTTCAAATATTTAACATTGCTGCAAAAAAGGAATGACCTGTTCTTTAAATTCAAAATGGACAGGACAAGAAGTGACAAGTTTAAACTGCAGCAGAGATGATTCAGGTTAGATACGAGGTGGGGAGAAACCAGATTTTACTGGTAAGGATTGTGAGGCACTGAAATATGCTACCTGGAAAGGCTGCAGAGGTCTTTAACAGAGCACAGACCAGCATCTGTCAGGAAAGACAGGTATGACTGATCTTGCCATGGGGCAGGAAAATGAACCAGATCATCTCTTGAGAGCTCTTCCAATCTTGATTACATGGTGCAGTGAAACACAACGTGGATTTTCTGTAACAGTCACAGCACTGATCAGAGCATGAAGGATGAACCATTAAGTACCTCACTTGCTGTCAGCCCTGCTCAAGGGAGAAAACACAGTATTCTCATGTCTATGGCACTGTCCCTCTTATACAGTAAAAATGCAACAAAAGAAATCTTGAACGTGTCACAGAAATGCCAAAAACTTCTATCTTGAATAAAAAACTGCCTAGTTTTTCAGACTGCAAAAGATGAAGGTATTTAAGGTTGTCCTAAAAGAGGCAGGTTTCTCTATTCCAAAAAAAATGTGATAAAGACCTCAGAGCAGAAGGTAGCCCCTGGATAGAATAAAAATAGCCTCCCACTGGAGGCACTGAAAATCTTTGCTGATAAACCTCACGAAGCAGGAGCCAGCCTGACCGACTTTAAAGTATTCTGACAGCAGCTCTTCTCCGGGGGCAGTTTGCCTCTGCCAGGGTACACCAGGGCACAGTTGGACAAAGACAGCCCCATCGGCAACAAAATGGAAAATGGAAACAACCCACTTGTGCTGCTTTGCATAAGCAAAAGCTCCCAAACCTGACTCTGATAAGTGTCCAAGTCAGATCTCCAGAACTGGACTGTTTTAATGTTTTCTGAAAATCCAGCCTTCTCTCATACAGTTATCACTTTATACTACCACCAATTCATCCTCCCCCACTAAAGAGCCAAGAGCTGAGGATGGCAAGGAGAAAGAAACCTAAAAATCAAATCCTACGAACAAAGGCAGTGCAGGAGCAGTAATTCCTCCCATGCCAAAGCCAGGTGTGTGTGTCAGAGGGAGAGCTCAGCACTTGGGCTGCAGCACCAGGTGCAGGTTTGGGATCAAACAGCTCAGTGACTCAGGAGGGACAGCGGTGTCCCCTGTGCGAGGGCACAGCCTGTCCCCGCTGCGGCAGCCTCGGGAGCGGTGCTGGAGTCACTCCCAACAGGGACACTGCTGCTCCCAGCCCTGTGTGGCAGCTGTGACAGCCCAGCAGGTGAGCACGGACACTGCTGGAAAACACGATGTTGGTATTTTCAGAGCAAGGCAGGCCAAGGAGGAGGGATGCAGACAACATCCCATTGCTGTGGGCAGATCCACCAGGCACCCGTGTGACTCAGGACCACGGAATGGTTTGGACTGGAAAGGACCTTAAAGATCATCTGCAGTTCCAAGCCTTCCACCATGGGCAAGGATTTATCACCCACAGCACAGGAATGGTTGTATTGCAAGGTGTGGTCTAATGGGGCTGGTGCTGGGGTCCCATGAACACCAATTCTGACAATTCTGAATCTCTCCAAGATCAATATACAGCTCCGAGCATGCAACATTATGTCTGTGGTGCTCATTCCTGAGCTGCACCTAGATGGAAAAGTCATGATTACTCATTACAGCTGTGTAAACTGAGGTAGAGAGCCAACTATTAATGAGACAAGTACAGTCAACAAAATTAATTTCTGATGGAATAATTTAGGCTGGAAGATTGAAAGCCAGCAGAAGTGATTTCCCAAGGCCAACTGGTATTAACTAGCTTTGGAAGTCTCCCACATTTCGACCTGGCTGCCAAATTTTAGGCTTTTACCATACAGACATACAAGTGGCTAGAAAGCAGGATGGTGTTTAGAAACATGTGGGTGCCAGATCTCAAAAGGGTCAGGTTTTGGACAGCTGGATTTCAGATACAAAAACCCACACCATTTCCAAGCGCAATTCACAGTGACAGAGACAGTAAATTGGTGATAAATCAGGGAACTAAACCCAGAATCCCAATTCTCATTCCACTCTTATTTCAGTGGGACTTCAGCCATTCTTTTCCTTTTTACAAAACCTAAACCACTCACAGTAGGGAAAAAGAGTCTCACCATCCCCTAATACCGTCTTGCTTTTCCCCAAAGTAATGACTGAAACAAAAGCAGGAGGAGGAGGACAACACAGGGCAAACTCCAACCCTCTTGATAAAAGCTGGCAGTTCTCCTTATTCCACTGGCCTGACCACAGTGCCTTTCCCAGTTTGCTCCTTCTGGCTGTAGCACTGCCACCCAGTGCTACCAGCTCTGCCTTGGCTAAGTGGGCTATGAGGAGCAGGGGGTACGGTGAAAGAACAAATCCATCATACCAGCCTTGAGCATCCAGAAGAAAATAGCATCCAAGTACAAAATGCTGAGACCAGCATCAGCAGAGTAGTCTCCAAAACTGACAGTCATAGCGAAGAGAAAAAAAAAAAAAATCCCAAAATAAAAATAGGGCTGGGAAATAAATTGTCAACATGAAGATTTTTAGCCAGAGAACAACAGGAACACAAATGCATTTTATCCAGGGTGGCTGCAGCCCAGACAGCACAGCCCAAATTCTTACTATGACATTGGCTGTGACCTTACAGAGACCAACTACAAAATCAGCATTAGCACAGCAGATGTGTCACCAGCATTTATGCAAAATAAACCCCTGCCCATGGCTAGAATCATTCTCCCAGCTCCACCTTTATGGGACGTCCTGCATAGAAGGTACAACCTGACTAAATACTTGCAGTTTCCATGTGGGATGCCCATGGTGCCCTTGTAACTGTGGGATAAAAACACTGTCCTGCCCATATATGTCCTTCCACAATCCTGTTCCCCAGCAGATCAGCCATCACCGCTCCCAGACACTAACTCTGTTTATCCAGAGTTACATAAAACGCAGCAAAAGAACAGGACAGGTCCCTGAAAAACACTGATGTCATGTGAAAAGGCTGTGAGGATTACAGAAGTCCCTGTGTGCCGAGGCCAGGTTGGTGACTGGAGAGCACAGCCCACGTGGACTCTGGTTTAAGAGCAGGGCCATGGACAGCCTCCTGCTAAAACACAGCAGGAAACACCAGCAGCTGTGAAGCTGCTGCTTCCTGACTCCTGTCAACTTACACAGCTGTTTAGTCAGGGATGGAAAGAATCGGCTAAGAGGGTATTTAGTTAAAAAAAGCTTCTAACCCGAGATCAAAAGGGTTAGCAGGAAGCAAAGACAACACCCAGCAAAACTCATGCAGACAAGATAGAGCAGATCGTGCGGTCTGACCCCAAGAAGTGACTGGTGTGAAACCACCCAGAGGACCAGGCACAAGGACAGAGGCAGGGCCAACATTTCAATGGTGGCACATGCCAGCACCCAGGATAATGGAAACAGCACTGAAACTACAGCTTCCTATGGGAATGTGCAAGCTGCACCTTGCCTGCCACCCTCGTGTGCTCACATCTGTCCTGCAGATCAGCCCTCAGCAGGGCACTGGGGCTCTGACCAGCAAGAACTCGACCTGCAGCACTGTACACAGCCCTCAGTCACACCAGCCTCACTGCCAGTTTCCATGATTCCCATTCCACCTCCTCCAGACATCTCCCACCCAGTTTTTAACAGCAGCTCCACTAAGATACAGCTCTGGCATTAGAGAGATCAGCTGTGTGGCTGTTGTCACTCCACAACCTCATGCTCCTCCAGAGCCTACACCACATCAGTCACTGGACCACTGAAAACTTCACCAGTCTGGGAACCTCCCCATGCAGAACGCAGGCTGGGCATCTAAAAAAGGTCACGCAACCCAGCCTTCTGGCTTTCTGTGAGCACACTGCAACACACAGTAACAAGAAGTGATTAAAACTTGGACCATGCTTGCACCATCTCCTTGTACTGAGCCACAGGAGGCTGCACATTCGGATCAGAGGAGGCTGACATCAAACAGGCTAAAGGGGCCTCCTAACACCACCCTTAAACACTCCTCAGTGATTGAAAAAGGAAAATATCTCACATAACGCACACAGTGATAAATGACCCACAGGGAAAAAAAAAAATCAATCACCACCTTAAAATTTTCCAGCCAAAGCAACTTATATTGCAACTCCTGTAACTAAATCCACGGAAGCTTATGCCGTGCCATTCTGCACTTATTTCAATAATACATGCTCACATTCATCATTCCTGTCCGTCTCAAATCTACAGACCTTGGCCTTTTTGAACCAAGGTAAATTTGTTTTCTCTATAGGCTGTTTATTTTATATTAGCGCTCAGCAAAAATACAATCCACAGACCTGATTCACCCTATTGCCCCACTTTATCACTAAGGAATGAACTGAAGGCTGGGAAGACCATTATGGAGCTAGAGACACAGTACATTGAAAATGAATATCATATTGTTCGTATCTCCAATGATCAAGTCATATTCACCCACAGAGTCTACAGTTAAGTTCATTGTATTAATAATACTGGGTTATATATAGAAAACACATTGACTTTATGCCTGAAGGGCCTTTTCAAAAGGCTTCTTTTTAATGTAAAATACATTTTCTCAGTTATGTGGTAAGAGATTGGACTTGAAGAGACATGTCTGCAGTGCTACAGGGTGTAAAATAATTGCCTGGCAACTACGTTCCCAAAGGAAAACAAACGCAAACCATCTCCCACAGTCTCCATTACAGAGCTGGGAAACACACGGTTCCTTGGAGAGCCAAAAGGACCATGCCAGAAAAGCCACTGCTTCCTGGTGCCTCCACCCACTTCTTCAGGTATCACCTCGTCCTCTCTTCCAGGGCAGGATGGGGAAAATGGGATGGCATCACGGGGGGCAAGCTCTCCGCCTGCAGGGCTGGTCCCCTGGGCTCGGCCACCCTCCCTCCCTGCTGGCAGCACAGCCACCAGGCGCAGGCTCCGAGCCCAAGGGAACGATGCTGATCCTCTGCTCTGACGTCTTCCTGCTCCACAATTCCAGCGTTGACATGCATCACTCATGGTTCTGCCAAACTTTTTTAAAAAGCAACCAATGCCTTGGCATTTTGCCCACTCCTTTCCCATCAGATGGCTGGGAAGAGGACAACAACTTTAATACTCTCTGCCCAGCTCCAAGCACTTCTTGTTGCTCCTCACTCCACTGAAGTAGTAAGGGTAACAGGACCACCTGTCTCAGGCTGCTGATCACTCATTTAAACACATTTCCTGGGCCAGTGAAGTCAGTTGAAACTTAAAATACGTTCTCACTGCAGATGCCAACACCTGTGCTGGCTTTGGGCACACGAACATAAGGGAAAGCAAAAAAATTCGGTGATATGAACACACCCAAGCTGGCTCTGCTCGAGGTCTGGAAATCATCTCTGCATAGAAATTTGCATTCACATGACAGGGATAATAGATGCCACAGCTGAACCCCTGCTGAAAGTAGGGTGTTATTAGCTTGGCTCTTGCTGCATGTGCCTGTGCTGTTTCTAGGCCAGCACTCGAAAATCTGCAAGTTACTGTACTGGTGCCATGAGGAGTTTGCAGCTTGGATCTGTGCCTCACTGGTGTGAAAAATTCATTTTATATTCTAGTGGCCAGCTCTGAGGTTACTGACACCAGTCCAAATTAAGCACACGTTCAAGGTCAGGATTTTCAGGGCCCGAGAAGAAAGGGTATCGCACCACGCAGCAAGAGAAACAGCACATCACACTCCTAGCCCAGGCAAGGCACACATTTTTGGCAACCTCTTCTGTCTGGAATCAAACAGAAAACTTTCCTGCCATCTCTTGCAGCCCACTGTGCATCTCCTCCCCACATTTCAGCATCCTGTGCTGCTGGCCCTTGGCCAACACAAGGCACAAAACAATTGTACCAGGGCACCTTTTGCAGGCTTTCACAGCTATGCCACAAACACGGTGATGCTACAAGGCTGTTGCACATTGCAAACAGAGCAAAGAGTACTCAGCACCCACGGAAGATATCCTGTTTGGTCAGAAGCTGACACATCAGTGCAAAGCCACAGTTTGTTTCAAAACAGCTTAAACCAGAAAAAAGTCACGTGCCTCTGAAAGTTAAATATGCAATTTCCACTACTCTGGTGAAACTGGGATCCACGCTGACCAAATATGCTGCATAAAACTGTAACCTCTAACCCAGGCACTCATTGCAGCAAACAGCAATGCAGCAGAGCTGTCAATACCTTCCTCATTTGCTTCCTACGGATCCTGCAGGGGACACAAAGGGCTGACCCCCTTTCCCAGCTCCCCGAGGAAGAGCAGGAGCAGTGCCCCATTTAGAGAAGTGTGAACAGAAAGATCACTGGGGTGTTATCTGCAGCTACCTCCTCACGTTCATCATGGAAAGTCAGCCTGAGTCACCAGCAGCTCAAAGAAAACCCAGGTACAGAGCCAGGCCACACAGAACTGCCTAGCAGAACTTGAAAGGCTCTTTCTGTTGCTCTGAAACAGATGCACACCGCAGACAAAATACTGTTTTTTAACCTTTTAAAGTCCAAACCTACAGTGACATTACAATCACAACCACAGACTTAGGGTCCACACTTTCTGCCCCCAAGTCTGCTGCTCAACATTGACCTCACTGTGTGAAGGCAGGTGGTATTTTAGTCCCTGACAAGGTATCTACATAAAAACACCCAGTGCCAGAATCCATTTGTAGCACAAACTTTCCTTGAGTAGCACGCTTACAATGAAGCCAGCAGATATTTGAATCCTTACTTATTTTTAGATGTTGTGTCATTTTCACTGGCAGCCAAATAACACATCATAAACATGCAAAGAAGCACAAACCTCAACTCTGTAGCTGCGTTTCTGCATGCTTTTAAAACTGTAGCACAGAACGGTGCTGCCGGCACATTTCAGACCTGGAGGATGAAGAATTCCATGTGGAATAAGTGTGCAGCAGCAGGGGCTGGTGAGCAGGGGCAGCCAATCTCTCTGTCAAAGTAAACAGCCGAGGGAAAGCTGCTGGAACATCTTTGACACATTCAGAGATGGATCTCTTTTTTTTTTTCCCCCATGGCCAGCAAGTAGGTGTACGAAGCCAGATGAAGAGGAATTCGAAGTGTGTAATTAAAATGTAGGCTCCTACAGCACTTCTGGCCACATACAGAACTTGGCAGCAAGATTCATCCATGGGTCTGGAACTCTGCAAACTGGGCACCATCATGCTGGGTTCCAGCTGAGAGGAGGAGATGAAATTCACGTCGCTGGAAGGCTCTGAACAGGAAAAAAGCCCCTTCCTATCCACTATCACATGGACTATGTACTACCACTGGAGAGGCGTGATCCCAAGCTGTCACACTGTGACACCCTCCCTTCTCCACCCCACAACTGAATGCAGGTTTGCTTGCTCATCTAATGAAACACTTCCTAACACAACACTTCCATGCCTGCAGAGAAGGCTTTCTACTATAAACAGGGCACTCACCACGCAGAAACCATAATGCAAGCCTGACGAGGAAACCTGTCATGCAAAGGGCTCCAGGCTATCTTAATTTATGATCAAGAGCTGAACTCAGGGCTAAGGGTTGCATCTGAGTTCTGCCACAGAGCAGAAGAAGAAGAAGCAAGGCCCGTGGAGCTGGCTGCAGAAGCATTCCCAGCTGCCAGGCATGAACCACAAGTGACACAGGCAGGACACTCTGAGGCAACATTAATAAAAGCTTTGAAGGAAGCTGAATTCGGTTTTCACGGTTGGAGGACAACAGTGATTATATAAAGGCTATATACTGGGAGAGGAGCTTTTCTGACAAGTCCTACTACTTTTCTCCTCATCTGCTCTGCCTCTGCTGATATCTCTCCTGCTCTAGTCCCTATCCAGCAGAAAGGATGCCTGGCTACAGCAAATGGGAACTCGGCTTAGGGAGAAATTTGAGGCTTTTCTCATCAACCAATACATCAAATACTTTAATTTAGCAAGCCTTGGGATGTAGGAAGCCATTTAAAAGGAAAACAACAAAATGGCCACATTGTACTGCCATTCCACAGTCCTTTGTAGCAACTCATAAAAGAAATACTGAGTTATTTTAAACTTCTGCATGTGGAATTGGGGTCTTCTAGCACCTAACTAGCACCACCCCGAGCTTGTCCCAGAGCCACATGTGCTGCTTGCTTATCCCCACCTCGCACCCTGCAGCCCACACAGGCGCTGTCCGTGTCATCCTGCTTATTTGCTAAGTAACACCCTCCCACAAAGCTGTTCACAAACGACTCATTTCTCCTTCCACGCTGTCCCTGTGCAGATCCAAGGGTACAAACAGGGGCCATGTGCTGGCTGCTGCCAAACTTCCCACTAAAGGGACAGGCAGGTTGGGAGGTGAGCAAGGAGGGCCATGGTGTAAACAGACAAGTCAGGCTTGAAGGTGATCTTAAATCTATTTACTGTAGAATCACCAGACCCTGAAAAACTTTAACGAGTACATTCCAAGAAAACAGAAGTCCCCATCTCTTCTATTTACCTATCAGAGTCTGACATGAGCAAAAGCACAATAGGAGAGGGGCTCCCATAGAGGACCACTGCTCCTACGGCAGGGGCATACCAAATTCTGGGAGGAATCCATCATTCAGGTGCTACAGAGTGGGAATGGGTTTGCATTCAGCATTTAACACAAAGCCAGACACATTCACTAACTAATGGTTACTGCAGCCAACATGAGCGTTCTTTCTACTCTCCTTGTACTTTCCCAGTCTGGTTTCTCTCAATCTCCACAGCCATTTCAAATCCCATGTTTTCATCTCCTCCCAGTTCTTCACTCACCCTTTGCAGACAGCTTGTACATGAAGTTAATTCCCTTTACACTCAGCTTCTCCCTGGTTCCTGCCTCCCCAAGGTACTAATTACAATACAGTTTATTAGCCAGGCACATAACATTTAGACTCTAATTTTGCCCTGCTTTGAAGGAAGCTAGACATCACTGAGGCAGCTCACTGCAGTCAGTAACAGGGAAGGAGATTTTTCAAAAGCACTTTAGTGGCTTTGGAACAAGAGTCCCATTTTCAAAGAGACACTTAGAGTAAGTCACTTCTGTCAATGACAGTAAGGCTCAGAAAGCATCCTTGAAAATAACACCCTCAGGCTCTTTTAAAATCCATCACTTACCAAAAAGTGAGTAAAGCAGCCCCAAGTAGTCTTTTCCAGTGAAGCCTCAAACAGCAAAGGGCTAAATGTTTCAGCCCTGACATTTCAGGCAGGTGTGAAGTAAACAGGGATGCCATTCAGCTGGCAACAAGGGTGCATCATAGGTAGGAACATCAAAAGTAGGACAGCACAAAATTACCACCCCATTAATTAATTTAGTTCAGCTGATTATGATAACTGCTAAAGAGCTGGTTCAGGGCTGGACCCTGGGGGCCTCTTTCATTCCAGTTAGCATCACTGGAGCAGCTCAGTGCCCATCATCCTACAGCACAAGATGACCATGGAACCCAACAGTAACACAGCTAGCACATTTGCTGACTGAGAGAGAAAGCTCAAAGAAGGCTGGAGATGCCCATGACAAAGCCAGGAAATGAGCCCAAACATGCCTGGTCTGCATCTTCATCATGAAACACAAATAGTAGTTGCTCCTCAGCCAACAAGGGTTACCCCATGGGCTAAGCTGTCCTCTCCCAAGTCTGCCACATGTCACATTTTCCAAATCTGAATAAATCCAGATTTCTCTGGGCAAGAATATTAGTCTTGACTGATGAAGGGAGTCAGTTTGGACATGACAGGTCTGGACAGCCAGCTGCAAAGTAAGAACTTGGCTTGAAAACCTTACTCACATGCGGCAGGAATGCTCCTCTGCTCCTGCCAAGATGCCACCATCAACAGAATCTGCCTCGCCAGTATTGGTTCAGAGGAATCGAGTTGCTGTTCCTCCATTATTTAATCTCTCAAGAGGAGGAGGTCAGGGAAATACACAGTGACAGGACTCCTGGAACCACTCCATGAACCTAATATTTTGTGACGCTGTCTGGATCCCAAGACTTCTGAACGCAATGAGGATGCTGAGAATCAAACTGAAAGCGTCTGAATCTATGCACTACGCACTAGAGGGGGCAAATAAAGGAGAAACCAAAGGTCATTTTAGTTTCATTTGTGTTTCCAGCGTAGCGAAGTTCTGTGCCCCCCTTAGAGATCCCACCCCTTGAAGCCTCAGTGTGATGCCTAACAGAAATCCACAAAGGCTTGATCAAGTTTGACAGTAAACTTGAGTACAAGTATTGGGGCAACCAAATACACTCCAATCATGTCTAAAGGCCTGGTTAGCTAAACCAGAACACCACACTTCTCCACAAGCCATTTGCAGAACATTTTTGTCCATTTTGGCCAACCACTCCCCCAAACTGTTAATGCCAACTCAGGTCAAGTCATTTGAAGATGGGGATACAGAAGTATTGAGCTGGAAACACTATAGGTGAGCCTGGGAAGAAACTTCCACACATGAGACCAAACAAATATTATATGTACCATATATATGTGGTATACATACCATATATATATATATATATATATGGTATTATATACACCATTATATATACCAAATATTATATATACCACTTATACCAAATCCCAGAGAGAACTTTGCATCCAGATTTACCTCCAAGCTGTTGCCCTGCTAACCAATTGCTCGCTGGATACCTGCCCACAGATACCAAAGATGCAGTCTATTAATGTGGGAGCATCTGGGAAGCTTAGATAACAACAAGGGACCCTGGGCACTGTTCAGGGATAGACTTCAAAAGTTTGCAGCTCGAAAACACGCAGAACTCATTCTAGAGGCTGCATCCAATATTTCCCAAGAGTCATTATATACAGCTACAGTAATTCATCAGGGATCTTACAACTACAGTAATTCATTAGGGATCTATTTAAATAAGAAGGCAAAATAAAAATTCTGGCAAAAGCTTGTCCAGCATTGAATTAAGATGAATAATTCAAATCAATAAATGCCATCTCAAATAAAGGAAGCTACACCACAAGCCCCAAACGCTTCCACAAGAAACGGCAAGAAGAAACTTGAAACTTCTGCCTTCTTGCTAAGAAAGAGCAAGAACTGAGACTAAGTGCCTCACAGTAGCCTTGATGCATCCTAATCCATGGAAAACACTGAACTTCTGTGCAGGGCCAGCATCTGAGAAAGCTTGTGCAGTTATGCCAAATGACACTGCAAACCCACAAAACTGTGCCTCCAGCACATGGCTTGCTAGTGTGGCTTAACTTCAATGGCCATCAAATAACTCCCAAGCTGATTTTGGAATCCATTCACTCACACAGTGATTTGTCAATGCAGGAGCAGCCTCAATTAAGCAAATTAACTCATGGAAGTGAACAGTTTATCCAGCCCTGTGGAATACTCGAATACTTCCAGCCTTTGCTCTCGAGCTCTCTGAAGATGATAGGTTTGAATCCCAAAGACTGTGGGAAAGCTTTTCAGTAACCCCAAGCAGCACCCTTGAGATACAATTTTTTAATAGTATTAAATATGACAGATTTTAGAAAGAGAACTAACAAAAACCAAACCCCAACCTAGACTAGCATCACAGCATTGTGACCCAAGGGCTCAAGCAGCCATGTGGTTTTGGTATCACATTTTGATATCAAAAATACAAACTTGGGCTCCAAGCACCCTCTCTTTGGGCCAAAGCTGGAGAGCACAAGGCAAGGCAGGTTCCTGCAGGAACACAACCAAGCTCCGTGGGCATTCCTCAGATGAGACCATCCACGGGATCACCCAAACAGCCACCACCACCCTTCACAAACAAGCACCCCCAGACAAGGCGTCCCTTCAGCTGAAGCCCCTGTCCCTCAGCCAGCAGCTGCACTGACTTCAGACATAAGGACCTGCATTATAACTAGCCATAGGCAGCAGGAAACACAGTGTGCATCTCATGCAGAGGCTGAAAGGCCCATTGTAATTAACTGCTCTCAGCCCTGTACGCTGGACAAGACAAAAACAAAACCCACAGTTTTCCTTTGCTGGTAAGCCCTAAAAACACTGCCCACTATTTCTCATAAAGGGACTATATGTCCAGCACTTTCTCTACCGCAAACTAGAGCACTTGGCATAGGCTATGGGAAGGTTGATTCCCAGAAAAATCATATTTTACAGACAATGCCTGCAGGACAGAAGGCACACCACCATGTTTTAGTCACACAGACACGCTTCTCCTTGTGCTGAACCTTGCTGCCCAGTGGGACACCAGAAAAACCTCTGACTTATCACCAACTGCAGACAGGACCCAAGCACAGGGAAAACCATTTACCCAACGCCAGCCAACATTTCTGCAAAGAGCATGTCAGAGCTCAAACATGATCAATGGTTTACTTTAGCTCAGGGCGAGGGTGGATGCTCTCCCAGCAGAGCAGTGAGGATCTGATAGCGACATACTCCCAGAGAGCCTCAGAAAAAAAAAAAGGGGTGGGATGGGTGGAAGATGGTGTTTTGATTTTTGGCTTACTTCTAAACATCAAAATCTATTTTAATTGGCAATAAAAATTAATTTTCCCAGGTCAAGTCTGCTTTATCCCTGACAGTAATTGCTTCAGTTCAACCCACAAGCTTTTTCACCTCATTTTCTGTCCCCACTGTGTTGATGAGGGAGGGAGACAGAAGCTGGGTGGGCATCTGGCTGCAGACCAAGGTTAACACACCACAACACCTCACCAAGCAAGATGGATACCCTTTAAATAAGAGTTAAAGCTTGAAGAGTAACTTGGAGAAAATAGCTTTCCTAAATCATGACAATTACAGTTCTTCCTGCAGCTCAGGGAGATGATGAGAAGCAAGCTGTAGGACTGAAAAACTGAAAGTCTTAAGTCTTTCCTCGTTTAAAATCAAAGCTTAGTCATATATCGCCATTTTTCTGTTGTTTCCAAATTACTCCGTAAGAAAGGACCCACCCCTAATTTGGCACCTCGATGCATCATACAACTCTCAGACCATGTCAGGATGAGAAGTAAGCATGTTTCCAGCAGATGAAACTCATTTTCACAGCACTAGAAGCAGCAGGACACCACTGGGGGCATTCCCTCTTCATGTTTTTCAAAATAATTTTCTGTCAGTCCTTATTTTAGCTTCTCTTTTGGAAAGTTTTAAATACTTCCCCTCTTCTCCCTCGGCATCTCTCAGTGTAGACAGGCACATATGTATGTACAGGTCTGGTATTTTTCGGAGGTACTGGGGACTGTCCCAAGCAAGGCACATGCCAGTCCTCCTGCATCTCCTTTCAGAGATTCCTTTCAAGCCAAAGCATGAGGTTTAGTCCAAACTCCAGCACCAAAACAGCCCCAAGAAAACCTCTGGTCTCCTGCGAATGATGTGCCAAACTATGTTTGCATGAAGCTGAGAAGCGGAAAGGGGTAGAAGCTATTTCATATCCTCCTTCTCAGAAATAAAAAACAAGAACCCCAAACAATCTTTCTGCAGCCCTTCCTGGTAAAGTTCTACCAGAGAAAACAAATATCACTCGTTGTTTAACAGGACAGGTTGCAAAACTTTGAAAATTATGATGTTTTCTCACTCCCTGTTATTGCTTTGGAGAATTAAAGGGGTGAAAATAAATCTGAAACTACAGAAAACTCAGAACTCTGTCCTGCTATGGCAAACAGACCCACCAGTGCTGTCCTACGGCCATGCTGTGTTTGAATGTGGGTGCTCCCTGCCAGCTGAGAGCATGAAAAGCTCCATCTAATGCATGCTCCAAGAAGACTCCAGGAAAAATACTTGCTTTTCACCTTAAACATAAATTAGTAGAGCAATTCCTCTGTTCTAGGAATGCAGAGGGCACCACTACCTGTCACCCTCAGCTGTAAAGCAATTCCACATTGTTCCATGTAATTCTCCAGGTACTAAAATGTTAGGTATCACCCTAACATACACAAATGCAACATGCATTTTAAGGTTGTTTTTATATTGACCAAAACCCAATGCTGATTTCAATTCAGCCAAGTCTTTCAGTGGGGGACCAAAAAAAAAAGTATGCCACAAATATACCACTATTATCTTTGAAAATGAAAAGTGAAACATTTATGAAAGGTTTCTGTATTCTTCCACACCCACACCACACCTCTCAACAGCAGAGCTTCCTTTCAGTTTCCTATGGCAGAGCTTGTAAACGTCTTTAAAAAAAAAGAAGGCAACTAAAGAAAATGCTGGAATCAGATGCAAACATCAAAGCACCAAAAAACAAACCTGCCATAGTTGTTTCAGAAACTGGGTGAGTCATGAAGACCTCAATACAAATGAATTATCCAGGTTCTGTCAAAAACTTCACTGTCATTTAATGGATCACCATCAAACTAAATTTTAAGTCTTTTTTCACTTTCAATAAACTAAGGCATTATGAATTATACAGGTAAACAGCATGGTAAGTGTTTTAAAAGGACACTTAAATATTAAAAATAAGAACTCCAGCAATCCTTGCCGGGGAAACAGATGTAGTACAGCATAACAACTCCTCTGCTCCCACACCAGCCCTCATAGCCACTCATCTAAAAGTCACTGGGCCTGCAAACATGCAGAAATCATCCAAGTGATAGCTGCAGACACTAAGATGATGTTAAAAAAATACATTGAAATCAGCTGGTGATTTCCAGAGGAGAAAGGCTACTATATGAAGGGAGAGGAAAAACAAAAACCAAAACAAATTCCTTTTCTTCTTGAAAATAACAATGACTATAAATATTCAAGCAAGCAAGAAATAAATATTTTGCTTTTATGCCACAAACAGTCACCTAAAATGACTGTGTTGAGGCACTGCTGCAATAGAAGCTCAGTAAAAGACCTTCAACCTCAGCACGGTGGGCACTGTGCAACAGCTGGAGGGGACTGCCTGCCTCACTTCTCCAAGGAATACTCAGGTGGCAAAATGCTGAAGCACATCAAATCACGAATAAGCCTGGGGAAAAAAAAGTTGCTAACTGGAGAACTTAGAAAATCTGATTTTAGTTCTGAGGCACTTCCTAGATTTGCTAAGTGAGGAGAGGCAGATCCAGGCTCTGAGTCTTCACCTCTGTATGATTACAGCTGCATCCCCACTTCACATCTGGGAAAAAGGAACATTCTTTTTCTCATCCTCTCAAGCATCTTGGATGCAGGGACCATCTCTCTGAATACTACAGAATGCTTCCCACAACAGGGCAGAGCACTCCCAGCCCGATTTGGAGGAGTGGCAGACACTCCAGGAGCTCCCTGAACACCTGCAATCACTATTGATCCTATTGACAGCACGGGGAGCAGGGCAGGGTGAAATCTCCACTCAGTGGAGCAGACACTGCTATTTGCTTTGCACTGCCTGTCTACAAAGAGACAGAAAGTCTAGTGGCTGTTCCAAGGTGACCTGGAGACAAGACTCTTGGGGTTCTAGTCCTGGTTTTGCTGCAGAGCTATAATGAAACCTTGTAAATCAAAATCAGTGGCCCATTTTTCTAAGCAATAGGAAAAATTAAGTCTTCCAAACTTCACTGGAGCACTTAAAGGAGATTCTACACTATCACGTTTATTTAAACTTCCTTGGATGATGCCTAAAATACAAAATTTGCAGCTTCAGCTGGTGTTGATCAGAAGACCAAGCCACACTAATTCATCCAAGCTGCACCCTCACACACCGAATAGTTTGCCATTGTTTGATCTTTCTGGGAAGGAATAGCTGGACACCAAGGAGTCTTCAAGTAAGGATTATTACACACAGAGGACAAATTCTGCTTGATGAATTGCAGAATAACCCTTTGGAAGCAATAAATTTACACTGCTGCAGCAGGACAGAAGTTGGCTTTCGGTCCTTTACAATCCTGAAAGGAAAAGAAAGCCCAAGCACCCTGAGAGACATCACTTTCTGGGAACCAGGGAATATCTGCTCTGCCCTGCAGAGAAGGGGAAGGATCTCAGTTCCACTGAGCTCTCCCTGGGATGGGCTACAGGACCCCTAACAGAGTCACACTGCATGAAGTTCCTAAGCCAGAACAGCACAGCCCTTCAGAGCACTGCATTCTCTGCTCTAATTCACCATCCCTTTAAACCTCAGCTGCAGGAATACTGCAGGCCATTAAACCCCAGAGAGGCTCTCACACAGGCACCCTGCAAGTGCTGAAGGGATTCTGCAAGGGAGGGCTGGCCAGAAGGAATGAGACATTGGTTTTACGATGGCCCACAGCATTTCTAACTGGCTGGTCTTTCTTTCAGGGCTTACAAACATCACTTGGCCCTCAGAGAGAAATGGAAGAACCGCCAAACTTTCTGCTAAAAATAATAAAAACACTAAAATCCATTAGTCCACATTTAGATATCAAGTGCATTTTGCCTTTAAATGCATTTAACCAAGAAGACATCATATTTAAAGTTGCAAATTGCACATAACACATAATGTAAGAGATAAACGTTATCTCTACACTGTTTCATCTATCAGTAGCAGATAAAAAAACAAAACAAAAAAACCTCCTTTCTCCTAATCGAAGTATAAATGCCAGTTACTCACAAGTTCTCTTGGTACTGAAAAATCCGTCCTACACCTGGACTGGAATTTGTTTCTATAACTTACATCAAGTTTTTATGTTAATGTGTCTATGCCACACTCCCAACCCATGCCCCACTGGAATCTGAAGGCATCAGAACCAAGAGCTGGATCTGGTTTCTGCTGCACCCTGCAGTCAGAGACCCAAAAGCAAAAAAAAAAAAAAAAAAAGAAGAAATCCAAGGGCTTCTTCTCTAAGAAATATGAATGTAGTCAGAAGAGCTAGTTTAGAATAACTTTCTGTGCAAGTCAGCTGCATAACAGACAATATTCTCTAATGGGAAAGACATACTAGAAACAACTTTCCAGAAATAACATTGCCAGCAAAGATATATTAAGGGAAAATGAACGGTAAGCAATAACCAGCCAATGCTTGGCAATATTCATCCCCACTAAAACGTTTATTTTCACTCCATGGGTTTTTTTCCCCCCTTAACTACCCCAGTGACAAATAAATTATGAACATTACAGCTAATTTATTACTCAACAATGCTGAGGACGGAGAAAAAAAAAGACAGCAGTATTTTAAAGCTGATTCTTATTCTAGGAAAACAAATACTTTATTAAAAACAATAATAAATTAAAAAGGAGAAACTGTTCTTGTAGTTAAGCCTGCCCATGCTTAAGCCATTCAGGCTCTGGTGCTGTTAGCCAATCAAAAGCTTTATCAATACTTTCAGCAACAGAATCAAGCTCTTAATATCTGCCTCAGTTTCCCCACCTGTGACACTTCTCCCACGCAGTCCACTCAGACTGCCAATACTCAGAGGCAAATTCTATTGTGCAGCACCAAGCACAACAGAAAGCTCTGAAGCCCTGCAGTATTCCCAGAAACTGACTTTGATGACATCCTCCATGCAGATCTCGCCAGATTTCAAGGAGGGTTTGATGAGGTCTGTACCACAGGAACAGAGTATTGTATTTGGTATATTTAACATGGGAGGGGGAAGGGGCTGTGCACCAAAACAACTTAAAAAATCCAAGAGCTAAATTCTGCTGTTAACCCCTCAGTTCCCAGGTATCCTTCACACAGAGCCCCATTTCTGTTTGTTCCACTAGGAACCCTTTGGTGGTTAACTTCTGTATTTCTCTTTGATACTTAGCTTTTTCCTGGAGATGGAATTTCAAGATTTTCATTAATATCCCAAACCTGAGCAGCAATAAAACCGCACAGAAGGAGCCTGTCTCAGAGACTGTATATGCACACACACTCTCACCTGGAGTCACACAGCACTAATTTTACTGCAGACAGTTAAGAGAGTTTTTGCAGGCTGCAGTCAAACACTGCTGCATGGGCAAAGCTCTCCCCAGGAAGTTAAGCATGGCTCAAAAGTTTTCATTCAGCAAAACAAGAAACAATTTGGCATTCACTCCCACGCAAACACCAATGCACCCTCCTCGGGAGGGACCAATTATTTTCCTTTCCATCCCATGCTCAGGCCAGCCATCCTCTATCACTTGATAAAACACATGAATAGCTGCATTCAAAGCTGTAGCAAACAGAGACAGCTCAGTAAAGCTCTGTAAAAACAGCTCCCCAGAGCACACCACAGAACTGGTTCCCAACGCGCTTCCCATATGCATGCCCTTTATCTAAAGAAGCCCATGACTTTGGCAGATGTTGGATGCTTGCAACTAGGTCAGTTTGAACCAGAGCGAGTCGAGGCTAAAGGCTAGCGAGAGAAATTAAACTGCGCTCCTGCTCCACAAACTGTGGCTGTCAAAGCGAGGGCTCTTTGCCTTCTGCTCAAGCAATGATTTCACCACTGGCTAGGCAAAAAGATTTGAGTGGCAGGGTGATGAAAAGCCTCAGCGATAAACCGTCAGGAGCACTCGGAACGTTATGACCGGGAAAAATATTCCAAAATATAGCGCACGCAGGAATTCACGGGGAGGGAGGTGGACAGGCAGGAAAGAGCTGCCAAGGTATGTGAATCAGCCTTATCCAAATCCTCATCGCTGCACGGCTGGCATGACTGATCACACTGCTGCATCCACCCGAGAGGCACAAGGCTCCAGCTGGAGAACGGAGGTTCCAGCCCTTCCCTCCTGGTGCCATCTGCACCAGGCACCCTCAGCTCTTTAATCCACTGCCCAGCGCTGCGGGAGAGCAGCCGTGGCTGGAAATCTGCTGGGCTTTTTAAAAGTTGCTGCGAAAATCCTGAGCAACTTCTGCAGCAGGAATGCCTGTAGACTACAGGCAGCGTTTTCCCCACTGCCACCACTGCAGTTGCTGGGAAATTCAAGTTTCCAAAAGCACGCAGGAGTAATTAGATGAAGCCAAATAAATGCATACACAAAACCTTACACGAATATGCAAATAATAGGGTGTATTCAGCAGCCCCAGAAATTAAAGCAGCAGCACAGGCTTGTATTTGCATAAACTATGCAGGATATGGCACCAAGTAATTTTGGAACATGTGCATTTTGCAAACAGCAAGCATAATAATACACAAATATTTTGGAACGTGACACTGATCAAATACTCCCTAAAACTTCACATGAAGAACCTCAGAGACACCGCACTATTTAAACATAGACATCTACTGCTGGCATCCTGGGGTATTTTCACTGCTAAGTTCTGTGGGAAAAGAATTGGACTTTATATAGATTTTTATCAGCATTTATTATTTATAAAGCCCTGTTGGCAAGTACAATGTTTTATGAACAAATAAAAGTGAATGATCCTTGCTTAAAAACCACATAATGAATGAATGTATACTTTGTACATATATTCAAGCGGGTGCTGCTAGTCTATTGTAAGTGAACATGGAAAAAAGGGTTTTTACATCTCTAAAAAGAAATAACAATACCCACTTCTAAACGTACTGACATGAAAGCCAAGCCCAATCCAAACTGAGCTCTTCGATCACTCCTGAGAAGCCAAGCCCCTGGCTTGTTTTCTTAACAAGCTGAGTTTCTGCCCTCATGGTCTCCCTGAGCAGAACAAGACAGACAAAATCTGAGGAAACCAACTTGTCACCGTATAAGGCGAAAAAAGGTTTCTCTTCCTGAGTTACAAATAACTAGGGAAAGTCACACATGTGGCCAAGGAAAGCAGAAGTATGAATACAGAACTCCCTCACTGCTCACAGGCTAAAATTAGTAGTTTATTCAACTGCCCAGAACTACACACTGTGCCTGTCCTACGCAGCATCTCCCTATTTGTCTGTCTTTCTGTTTGCTCTCTGCTTTGTTTCTCCTGCTAATTTGTCCCTCGGGGAGCAGCCCAGCAACCACCGCCAAGCCCCACTCATCCCAGGGGCTCAAGGAAATGAAAATCCACTTGCAGCTACACCTGGGCAACTCTGCAGTGATTCCACCCCATGATGGAACCTGAGAATTGCCCCACGGGACGCTCAGTCTGCAAAAACCATTAAGTCCTCCACGCTTTCCACCAAGCATCTCTGCTGCTCCTGCTCTCAGTACCCTGCAGCACCTATAAGCACAGTGCTGGGCAGATTCGCTTCGAGCACAGATTCACCCCGCAATGACAATTCCACATTTGCATCTGTTCATTGTTTGAAGAGCTGCACGGTATTTGCAATGACGGCAGATAAATTATACAGGGAACAGAGGAACGCTTGCCCAGCGCAGCTGGGCCACTGCTTATGCATGCTGGGGATTGTTTTGAGGTTAGTTTGCTTTTTTTCTCTGCCCCCACTGCCCAGTTGTCTGTTCCTGCCTGTGGATCTGGCTGGCCATGGGGCACACTGTCATGCTGCTCAGGACACAGACCTGGAGAGGGGCAGAGAGCAGGGACAGCAGCACCTTGGTCGAGATCACCCCTCGGAGGAGGCAGGACTCCGGGAATCGCAGTGCTCATTTCCAGGCGGTGGGGCTGGGGTGAGTGAAACACTCCCAAGGAGCAGCAAGGCTACTCTGGCACAAAGCGTGCCCCAAGAGTTGGGGAAAACAGGAGGAGAAATGCTAAACTGGTGAGGAGTGAGCAATGCAAAGGAGTTTGAGGAAAATGCCACGCTAGGGACTATTGCTGCTGATCCCACGCTCCAACACCCCAGCGGAGTGTGCCGATGTACAATCCTCTCGCAGATCCATACATTCCCAGCACACCGGTGCCCACTGGGTGACATCACCCGTGGGCTCTTCCTCGGCTATTACTTTGAGGAAGGATTATCCCACACTCATTCACACTGACAGCTCATTTTGCAAGTAGCTCATCGGAAACAATATATTTACTTACTAAGGTGTTACTCACATAAAACAGGCATGTTCCTGTCAGGCTTCTACAAATTAAGTTATATCCATATATACTCACCTAGGGTATAGAACTGCTGAATTTATCTCATCAGACATGATGCAGTTTCCTTCAGAATTACAAGTATGTTTCAAACTAAACTTATGCTTTATTATATGAATTCTAATTTCCATTTCATATTAACAGGGAATATTAACCGTGGTTAGTTTAGTCACATACCTTGAAAAATTATAGATCACGTTCAGTACAAATTTGCATAAGTAGTTTGAACATGTGAGAGAAGCAATGCTAAATACTGAATACAAGTACCAAATGCAGAGATCTTACATTTACTGTAGAATATATTATGTGTATGGCCTCAAAAAGCCTCAGAGATTATGAATACATTTCTTTTCCATGGAAACTATAATTCTCAAATCCAGCAAGCTATTTTGAGAAATTGAAATCAACTATACACTTACATCTGCTGGAAGCAGAACATTTCCACAGGCTGTACACTTCCAGGCACAAGCACAGCCGTATGGACACCTTCCCAACTCTTCTACTACACTTCTGCCTCTGACACCACATCTCACTATGCAGATTTGGTGCTAAAGTCTTATTTGGATTGCTCTGTACCCAACACCGGCACTTTCGGGGCTGCTGCGCTGCATGACTTGAGAGGATAAGGAAAAGCGGTACGCGGGAGGCACGAAGTAGATGCCCCACTAGACTGTGCCGGTATTTATTCAGCGTGAAGCGGGAAGGCTGGCGCTGGAGCCCGGTGCCGGCCAGCCGGGGAGCCGCGGTGCCAGCCCGCCCCGGGCACGGCCGCGCTCCGGGCGCTCCGGGCGCTCCGGAGTCCCCGGACCGGCAGCACAACTTGGGAGGCAGCGGGTGGGTGACCCCTCGGCACTGCTGAGTCATTTCAGCCGCCGAACGCCGGGCTGCCCGACCCCCCCGGGCTGGGGGCTGCCCGCAGAGCCGCCCGGCGCCGGCGAAACTTGCCCTGCGCTCCGCCGCGCACCGCCGCCCGCGGCTCAGCCCCGCCGGCGCGGGGGGCTGCGGGCCGGCCGCACTCACCAGGTAGGCTCCCACCGTGCCCTGGGCCAGCATCAGGGCGCACTCGGACACCAGGAAGAGCTGGATGCTGGAGAAGCAGGAGACCTTCCTCCGCCGCCTGCGCTGCCGCGGCGCGCCGGCCCCCGGGAGCTCGCTGCCGCCGCCGCCGCCCGCCGAGCCCCGCTTCCCCGGCATCCTCCCGGGCACCGCCGCTCCGCCGCCGCGGGATGGCGGGCCCCGCGGCTGCTCCGCGCCTTCCTCCTCCTCCGCCTCCTTCTCCTCCTCCTCCTCCTCGGGGTGCCAATCACAGCGGCAACCCGCGGCTGCCTCTCCGCCCGCGGGCTGCTGCCATGGCCAGCTCGCCGCCGCCTCCGCCGCCGCCTCCTCGGCTCTCCCCTCCCTTCGCCCGGCCGCGCTGCCTCTCTCCGGCGGCCCCGCGTAGGCCGAATCCGCCGCGAGGGGCGGGGAAGGCGCGGGGCTGGCGCTGGGGCCGGGGCTGGCGGAGGCTCCGCGGCGGCGGCGGGCGGGGCGGCCCCGTCCCGGGCTGCGGGCAGGACGGGGGGAGCGGCGGCGGCAGCAGAGACCGCCCCGACCCCGCTGCCCCCCGACCCCGCTGCCCACCGACCCCGCTGCTCCCGGCCCCGCTGCCCCCCGGCCCCGCTGCCCCCCGGCCCCGCTGCCCACCGACCCCGCTCTCCCCCGGCCCCGCTCTCCCCCGGCCCCGCTGCCTACCGACCCCGCTGCCCACCGACCCCGCTGCCCCCCGGCCCCGGCCCCGCCGGCGGAGAGAACGGGGATGCTCCCGCACGGCGCCGGGAGCGGGTGCTGTGCCCGCAGGGTGAGGGCACGGTGCCCCCCAAGCGGCCAGGCGTGTCCCCCCTGTTTGATCCCCCTTTCCAGGGGGAACGGAGGCCCCACGGGAATTAAATGTGAGCAGGAATGAGCGGCAGGAGGTGCCCTGCGTCGCACCGCCGCCGCCACGTGCGCCAGCCGCGGCCACCTGCCTTCCATGGTGCCCTTTGTGGTCAGCCCCATCTCGAGGTCTCATTTCAAGAGATATCTTCTGTTAAAAACCACTAATCTTCGCTTCTACTATTACAGATCACATTGCTTGTTGGTGTAATTGCAAAACCTGATCTGTTTCACTCTTCACATGCACTTTCCTGGTTCATTTCTGGATCCACACTGGGGGCTGCTGTTTCACTTCCTTGTGTTATTAAACGTCGAGTTATGTGGAACTTTAAATCCATGATCCATTTAGTTCTGGCATGCCCATGGCCTTTGAGAGGAGGAATTTTCTGTGGAAACACAGGTTATATTTTTCAGAAATATCTCATGATTTGGATCCTAAATTTCATTTTCTAAGGTAGTTGAGGCCTTGAAGCTCCTGAACACCTCAGAAAATACCTTCGAAAATGGAGCTTAAGACCGTTCCAGTTTCCAGGGCGTAAACCAGTCATCATCTGGAAGTCAAGAAAACTGATATTTTAAATGAGCCTTTTTTTCTTCCCATACTCTTTTTGATTTTCTTCTTCTCCCAAAATATTACCGCCTCTTGGTTGTTTTTTTTTTGTTTGTTTGTTTGGTTTTTTTTTTAAATTTTTTTTTTTTGGGCATATTTTTATGTGCGTAACCATAGTAAACACGAGGCTGAAAATCTCTGAGCAGGGTCTCCACCCAGTCTGATGAATCTTTACTCAGACGAACTGGTGCACATTGCCCCAGCAGAACTGCAAACCATTGTTGGAAAGAGAAGACCTGGCACCCTCAGTTGCTGCCCTTTGCTCATCAGCTGCCAGCAGGTCCCTCCCATGCTGAACTTTGTCTTGCCACAGCTTTTCCAGCAGGTCTGGGCCACATCAACAGGTGTCAATAGTCCGGTCCACCCCAGGGACACAGTCTCCAACATTAATGGCCTGAGGCATCGTTATCAAATAATTAGCGGGGAGAACAGTCTGGTGCTTGTAAATGAGTGGTCTTCATTTTAATGAGATACAGATCAGTCCTTCAGACATTGCAAGCCTGATAAGATGCACGTTAGAAGCCACCTGAGGCCTCAAATGCTGAGGTTTTTGCATGAGGCCATGAGAAACTGGCTCTTCCATACAGGTTTCTGCCGGTTCATAAGGTGTTTGTTTTCCATCCTGAAAAAACCGGTTCCTCTACCGAAGAAACCCCAAAAAGTCTCATTTTCCAGAAATCTCATTAGACAACGAAAGTGCTCATCTCCTTCTTAAAATGTTTATTTAGGGACCACTTCTCTCTATAAAAATTCTGAAGTTAGGAAGCTACCAAGGTCTCTGTCTCTAGATGGGTAAATTCACAGCCTAATTCAATTAGCGTGGCTAGACAGATGCTTTGCTCCGGGTGGATGCTGCAGTGCGTTATAAACAGGATGGACAAGCTCACAGACTTTTAAATAGGTGGAACCAGAGTGGTGTCTCTTAAAATGCTTTAACAT
Organism: Acanthiza pusilla; assembly: GCA_036630365.1. Taxonomy (NCBI): domain Eukaryota; kingdom Metazoa; phylum Chordata; class Aves; order Passeriformes; family Acanthizidae; genus Acanthiza; species Acanthiza pusilla. The sequence goes on along the minus strand of JAXCHO010000004.1, from coordinate 14,258,005 downwards.
ACAGAGTTAGGCCAGGTGAAGTCTTAAAATTTCCTGAGAAAAAAACAAAAAAAAAAACCCCAACAAAACCAGAACACATTTTTGAGCTCTTTCCAGTCAACTTTTGCTTGCTCTAGGTTAGATGCTAAAGGCAGCAAAGCCTTGACAGCTCATATAAGTCACCAAGTATATATCTGGAGATAGAAGTAAACTTCTGCACGTGCTAGTGCAGTTACCAATATTCCAGTTGATGCTTTAAAGCTCTAGAGAAGATATATATATATATAATATATGCAAATGACATCTTGTGTCTTGGTCACGTCTTAGACATCCTGTTGGAAGAGTTTGTCCAGGCTGATATACTGCTTGTCTTTCACAAGGAAAACAGCTGCTAGAAAAATTTGTCTCTAATACTAATTATCTGAAACATCTGGTTGCTTAGTTTATTGCAGCAGAATACGGTTTTCAGTTGAATTTCTGTCCAGAAGAGACAGAATGCGTGGATTTTTTTTCTCTTCTTAATGTTGTATACTCACACTTATTTCCTTTAGAAAAATTCCTCCTGGATTGCTCTGCTGAAAGAAAGAATGAGAGTCTTGCATCTCTACTCAAGTACGTCGGTAGACCTGAGTTTGCTTTCTGCCACCTCTCAACAGCCCACGTTTCTGAGAGATCTCAGCAGAGTGCTTCAGGGATGGACAAGTGACCTGGTTGGATTTAATAGTTAATTATTGCTATACCCAAACAGCTTTTCTGGCCTAAATTGACTCAGCTTTAACTACTAATGTGTGAAGTGCTAATGTTCTTGGATTATCATTAGCCTAGAATGAAAAATGACTCTATAGCTAGAATAGTCCCTTCTCCTCAGGGCTCAATAATTTTGCCGACACAGTTCTCAGCTGTTCCCCAACCAAAGCAAGCATTTCCCCCCACCGTAATTTGTACTAAATATCTGGCAGATACCTTGTCAGGTTCCTATAAACACTCCCAACGTTCATAGCTGGGAGGCAGCGTGCTGCCCTAGATAAGGTTGGTCACTCCAATCTCAAACAAGCCAGCTCCCCTAAGACTGTCTCATTCCAACTTGCCTTTGGACGTCTCCTTGCTGAGTACCTGTGTGTCAACATTCACCTCTGGGTAACCCTAGCAGGCGGAGATTTCTTAATCTGAAACATTTTTTGCTTAAGTTCAGTTTTTTCATGGTTATTACTGCAAATTAGCTGTGTAATCATGTGTCTTGATGGTAGGCATAACTTTTTTGATCAGTTTGTAGAGTATCCTGTGGTGTGTGGGGTGAGTGGCACAGAGGAACTGAGAGAGAGCTGTGAAGGGCGAGGACCTTAGTGAAGTACTTGACTGGTATCTTACACCTCAAGGGGCAAAAGTGCAAACTGAAAATCTAAGCTTGACCATCAGCAGTGTAGGTAACAGGAGAAGGAGCAGGAGAGGATGATTTCCCTTCAGCAGAGCTGGTGGAAACCACCCCTGTGAAATGTGCCAAAGCAAGCAGCTGAGCTGTATCGTTAAACATCTCTACAATTGCCGTTGGAATTGTATTCCCAAACCTTCCAGACATATTTTATAGTCCAGGGAGCTAATGTGTGCCTCACCCAGTACAGCCTCACTGGAGCAATGTACCTATTCTTGCTGAGGATGTAGCAGAGAAAACCAAGAAGAGGTGCCAAGAGAAAACAATGGTCCTACAGAAGACCTGTGGTGTATTAAAAAAACGCCAGCCAAAGCAGTGCTGTGACCACAACTGTTGACTTCTGCCACCAAAACTGCTCTGGAAATTCTCTACAGGGCGGCTGCCCTTCATCACTCTCTTCTCCAGGAGAGTGATGGTCAGGAGCAGCTATTGCAGTGTGACACTGTGGGTCAGAGCAGCTATTGCAGTGTGACACTGTCAGTCAGAGCAGCCATTGCAGTGTGACACTGCAGGTCAGGAGCAGCTATTGCAGTGTGACACTCACCCCAGTGTCTGTCCTCACCCCTGCCCATGGCTGTGGTTTGGGACAGGTGTTTGTGCAGCGCAGCAGCCTTGGGTCTGCTCTCCTGCCCCGTGGCCCTGGGTGCCAGCCCGGCTGTAAATCGCTGCTAATCTGACATAATTGCAAGGGTGACTGAGGAGTGAGAGCCCTCGGGCACACTTGCCTTGGTTTGCAGGGCTGGCACTCCTTCTGCCCCTTGCTCTGGCGGAGTAGATGCTCTCACCTGGCTGTGAGAATGTCACAGTGCTGCATTAGGTACAGGAAAATAACGTTCCTGAGAGGTTTGCATTCTGCTCCACTCAAAATCCCACCAGTGAAGTTAAAAATCAGACACAGCTGTCTCAGATACCAGTCTCAGACTACACCCATTTGGGTTTCTTTCCAGGACGGTGTATCCATGTTCAGGCCAGTTTTCATTTGCTTTAAGCCATTTGGATGAAGGGAGAGCTCATGTGCTGCCAAAACAGATTTGCATGTAACGTAAATCACATCCCCTTGGCAGCAGATCTGCACCCCTGGCTGGTCCTACTTGGTGCATTTGTCTGAGGGAAGGCTTACATATTAAGAAAATAAGGAATAACTTCAGATATGTTCAAAGTACAAGGAAGAAAACATAAATAAATAAGAGATCCCAGGACTCCAGCCAAGAGGCTTTTCCTTGGGATGGCTTTGAAATCATGTTTTGTGATTCTCTGGTGCAAAACCCTGAGGATCAGCTGGTACAAGAGGGAGGAGACAGGAAGGGATTTTAATCATAAGAGGGGTATGAGTGTGCCCATCAGCCAAGGGTGTCTGGCAGTAAGGAGAGCTGAGACTGGGACAGCTTGTGGATGTATCAGCAGCTGTCATTTCCAAGATACCACTACACTAACAGTTTTAAAGCAATTTCTTTCTATAAACACTTCTGACTTTACTGCCTTGCTATTTTGAGTCGTGCTGGAGACTTGGACTCATTAAAAAGGCATTTCCTTCAGACAAGCTGATTAGATAGCTCTTCCTTCCCCCAGATGATGAAAGGATGGAGAACACCTCAGTGAAGCTAAAAACTGCAGAAAATTAGGATGCATTAGTTTAACAAGAGGTGAAGGTTCACCTTGAAATCTCCATTTATAAAAAGAGTTTAAAAAGAGAGGAGATTCTTAAATGCAAGAATTGGGTGTCTTGTCTACGATCCACGTTGCATGAAGCTGGCTCCTAACCACTAATTATGGTTTCCCAAATAAATGGGACTCGGGTCTGAGGCAGCTGAGTAATCTCTAGTGCCATAGACTCCATGAGACCTGAGGGCATGCGACACTTTTACAGCAGAACTAGGCACCCAGCAGGATCATGGTCTAAATGGAAATCAGAATGACTTTTGAATTAAAGCAATGTCATTTAGCAAACACAGTATAATTGTGAAGTACCTGCAAATATTGACATCAGCCTAACGCCTCATTTAGTCGGAAAGTTAATTTGCAGAATCAAAAAATGAAAAGTACATTACTGGACAATAGACTGCTGCTTTCCTGGCTATTAATCAGCATCACAAAATGGAATGATTGTCCAAACTGTAAGTCAATATACAATAAAAATATTTAATTTCTTTATTGTAAGGATGAGACCTTGAAGCTCTAATTCTCGAAGATAATTCTACTTAGTCAAAAAAGGGAATGTCATCTGTATTTTACACATTGATGTGCATTTGTGAAACAACTAAGATACTTACTCACGGTAGTAACACCTTATTACAAATGTTCTGCTTTCCTCTCACTGTCACACTCTGGAAAATATTCTTGGCCAGACCCGTCCGTGGCTGATGATGCAGCAGAAGGCAGTGTTCCCTGGAGTCTGTAAGAATTCATCTTCCAGGTGGTGGGGTAGCACAAGGAGTGATGGTGACATCTTCTGTGTAGGAAGTCACACCAAGCTCTCACACAGTCACAGTGCTGGTGACACATGGACACCTCTGCCCGAGTCTGAGCATTAGTCTTAGCGGGTCAGGCCAAAGTTCATTGCTTGTGATTTCATTTTGACCCCTTACTTTGGTTTTTTTTGTGTTAGCTGGGCACAGTTTGGTTCCTTCTATGTGTCCACCTTGTAAGTTTTCCTTTAATAGCAAAACGCAGCAGAGCTTTTATATGAAAGTTTGTGAAGTGCTTTGGACCAAGGGAGCTATAAACACTTTGTAAGCAAGCGAAGTTCCACCCAGGCAGTGAACAGTTGTGCCCTGACACTTCTTGCTAGATAATAACTTGACAGACCCAGTACTTGTAAATCAGACTGTCCCCTTAATAAAGAAGTTGTTTACGGAGATGCTCAGTGGCATCTTGAAATCCAGCCATGGGTGCACAGGCTGACTTCCCCTGGAGCCTTTTATTTACTGTCCATGACCACATTCTCCGTGGATCCTGAAGCTTGGCATGAATGCTTTCAATCAAAAATTGCTTGCTTTCAGCACAGTCATATTTTTTTCTCTAGACATAATGAAGAGCATGTATCTGTCTCATGGTACTGGTTCCTGGGTTTATGGAAATGACTGTTGTAGCTCTTTGCAGAATAGATTTTATTAACATCTCTGAGCTGGTGGTAAAAACCTGACTTAGGGCCTTTCTTGGTTAGCTGGTTCTTCCCAATAGAAGACACTTTCCTGTGTGATTTTGTGGTGAATTTGCAGTACTGGGGTCTGTCTAAGACACGCTGTAGTCACAACTGAGAGACCTGCCATAAGGCACTGTGAAGGGTGTTCCATCTCCCAGGCTGAGGTAAAGGTGCTCATGGGAGAGTGGGAACTGAATAATGATAAATGATAATTAAAACAGTGGTCTGTGCTGTCCTTGAACAAATCAAGGCAATGAGCAAAATCAGCAAGCACAAAGTAGGACAGTACAGACAGAAAAGGGAGGAACTGCACTGACAGCGTTGTGATGTTGTGGAACAGCTCCTCAAAATAAAACCAACTCAAACCAGATTTTTTTTCTTTTTCTTCTTTTTTTTTTTTTTTTTTTTTTTTTTTTTTTTTTGGCCAGAACTGAGTTCTCTCACCCTTTCAACTGATGCATGACCCCAGTTCAATTCCATGAGTTCATCTTGGGAGCAGCTGACAGTGTTGTTGGGTGTTACCTTATATACTTATGTAATTTCAGTTGGGAGAGCTTGGTGTAAAAGAACACCCTTTTGTCACCTTAGCTATACTGATGCCTCTGGGTACCATGAGGTCAGTCACAATCTTTTTGGCTGGACACATAACCCTGACTTGAGTCGTAATCTTTTGGGTTCATATTGATGGGTACCAATGTGCCTTTGAAAAATGGCAGCAATATGAGTGTATACAGTGAGCATTTTGGCCAAAATTAAATGTTTTTCTTCTGTCTTGTACCCTACTGTAATAGCCTGTTATAATTGAGTTTCAGCGTTCTTGACAGCATTTGGTCCTCAAAGGTTTGACACAGACTAATTGAACTTCAAGAATGGAATTGAATTTTTTTAAAAAACTTACTTTATTGGGGGTCTAGTGGTTTATTGTGCTTTATTGGTTCAAGCTTTTAGAATTAACAGAATCCCTAAATTACTTCATGTCGGTGTGAAACTGAAATGTCTATAACAGCCTCTTGTAAGTAATGTCTGGGTACAGAAACTGATATTTAAGGCAGTGGTCATCTGGTTCAAAGACTTAAGTGTGAGGGGAGCCTTTACTGAAGTAACTGCAGAAGACTGGCTGAAGACCTTGCAGAGGATTCCTGAGGGTCTGCAGGCAAACTTCATCCAAAAAGCACCAGAATCTCTCTTCATCTTTTTCATCCTTGTGGTCCTAGAGGCTGAGCTGCCCCTTATGAAGGATCCTTACAGTGTTTGGGATAAAGGAGACTAATATCTCTGAAGCAATGATAAAAATGCAGGACGGAGGAATGCAGGGAAGGGGGGGGAGTTGTTGACCTCACTGGAACTTGGCTAAATCAGTGAAAGATAAAGAGAATTCTCTTGCTCTTGGCCTGGCCTCCGGTATGAAAACAGGGCAATGCAATGGGCGGTCAAAGAGTAAAACCAAGTGATTTGACAGTGCCTCAGTAAGGCAGCAAAGAGTTGCTCTGCTTGACCTTGAAATAAGTAAGGCCCTCGAGGAAAAAATGTCCTATTCATTTACTGTGAAGCAAACAGAGACCATATTTTGGTTGGTGTAAGGGAACAACTCCTGTAAAAAAAAGTCAGGGTGTGGGAAAGGAAGGTGTCATTAAAGGAGATTTGTGAGCTTGTTATCTTGATGCTTCTCAAACACAGCACTGCCTGATGCTAATTCTAGAGCGTTCAATAAGCATGGGGAAAATGGAGCAACAAGGAGAGGCAAAGCCTGACAGGTTCTTAACAACATTACATTCCTGCTCCACTTTTCATTGCTATTTTAAAAAGAAAATAATTGGGTTACAGGAAATATCCTGAAACCTCTTGCATGAATGTTTGCTGTTTGGGTAGAGTGACCTGCAGGTGAGCCCTCAGCAGTTATTTTTCATTGAGAAAGAGACGCAATTTTTGTCTCCTACATTTTTGTAGTGTGAAGGGCTGTCCACAAGCCAAAAATAGCATTCTGCTAATGCTGAGGCACCAGCAGTGGAGGTTTGGATGCTAATTGTCATCTCACAGCAGAGAATGGGATGGATAGTTCAAATTAATTGAAAAATAAATAATCTCTCACTACTCCTTTAAATGTCCCTCCCTTCTAGATTAAGAAACTACTTCTCACTTCTTATACTTATGATGGGGCATCAAGAGATGCGATTCACTCTGCCACTAAAATTGTTCATCTTTCTGGAGGAGACCATATGTGCAGGAGAGTTACGGACAGGACCTAATCTAGAGAAAGAAATGACCTTGAGACATTGTTTCCGGGGATATTCTCTAGAGCTCAATGGGATCTATCTGTTGCCATAAAGACACCATAACCCATTGTCACCATAACTATTTCCCTCTGCCTAACAACAAACACTTGAAACTGTCATTCAGTATCTACCTTTGCACCCACTCCTTATCTCCCTTTCTGACTTTCAAAGTCTGTTTTCTGAGAGAAACATCCTAACCATCAGTTACTAAGGATGTGTTTGGCTGCATAATTAGGATGAAGGACAGTTGTTCAGAAGGCAACTATTATTTTTTATATCTATGGTAATATAAAACTCTCCTATAAATCAATCATGAATGTCTCTTCAGTGATTTATGACCAGTATGTGAAAGCTGAGGGATGGCTTGAATGCAGATTTTGTTATAAATTATTTCCTTGAATTTTTGTCCCAAATGCAATAATTTACTCTTATTGATAGTCTGTGCACATCGCATTGAAGCAAAATGGAGCATGGCACCTTAAGACAAACAGTATACTCAACAAAACTTCCTTGCATAACCTCTTCCATGTGGACATATGTCATTAATCTTTTGACAAGAAGGATCTTGATTCTTTCCTCTGTTCACACCAAATTAGAAATGCCTTTCTGAAGCAGAGCCCTGAAGTAGTACATCTGCTGAGAGAATGAGAATCAAGGTCTTTCGAAAATATACAGCTTTTTAAATATTCAGCTTTGTTGACTAACATAAATCACAGCAGTGCCCACCTGGTCTGTCGTGGACTGAAGTTCTGGAGGTGCTGCTTTCTCCCAAACAAAGGCTTAATCTCAGCTCTCCTCTATGTGGAGATTGTTTTACCACTTGGACAACACAAAATTATAAAGATTATTCAAGAGAGTGACTGTCACCACAGTCATTCCATTGTATCGCCATGCCTTTTCTCAGTCAAGCTGAACAGACCCTCCATGAACTATTGCTGTTGTTTGCTTGAGAAGAGCTCATTACCAGGGCTGATCAAGAGAGATGCTTCACCCATAATAAATACACGTATTTCTGTGAAACTCAGCTTTTTATGGTTTTTTTTTATTAACAGAAGTATGTTTTGTTTACCGGATATTCTATCAGAATTCTCCTTTCAGTAAGTAAAAAAACTACAATGACAATTTTAATACCTGTATCTATAATTTTCTCTGTGTTTTTCTAGGAAGGTCAATAAAAGTGTAAAAATATGTCCACTTTAAGTTTCAAAATAAAAACTGAGACATCAACATATCTGTCAAATCGCTTTCTCTGTCTTGATTATTTATCCAGCAGAATGTATCTTACAGTTCCTTGTGTGCTATGAATTAGTCTGATACCACCAACATTACCACAGTTTTCACATCCTACTGAGCTTTTTGTGGGTTTAGGTTTCCTAACAGAAGCATTAGAGAGACACATTTACATGCTGGCTCTGATTTATGAGTAGATTTTATTTGTGGGGAGATTAAATTGTGGTAGGTTGGCTCTGTTTGGATTTCCTCGATAGCCTGATTAGTTTTAATACAGGTAGCCCTCACAGTAAATCAAATGTCTCAGCTGAGCTACAACAAAGTGAAGCTGTGGCTCATTACTTGGTAGAGGAGCCTTTCCTCAGACTATAACTCATTACCCTGAGGGAGTTATTTACGATCCTTGCAGTGATGGTGTCATTTAGGAAACTCGGATGATCCATATGGAATGTGAAATATTTGATAGTTCGTAGATAACTCATTAAGGTCTGCACAAATTCAAAATATGTTTTTCTGAGGAAAGCTCATCTGGGTGATGAATGTGGCCATCCCTGGGCTCCAGGGGTCACCTGGAAGCACAAAGAACATCCCCTGCCTTTGCCCAAGTTTGATGTACGAAAGGTTTTCTTGGAAACTCGGTGTCTCTGTAACCTGCAAAGTGTAATGAAGAAAAGATTTTTTTTTCCCCAAGTCAAGCACGTGAGTCCTGCGGAAACCACACAAGAGCAGATTCCAAGCTGGAGTTGTCAGGAGCACTGGTGAAAGAAAGAAAGAAGCTCTTGAGCTTGGAACATGGCTAATGCAAGCCTGAGGGCACACAGGGCTTGGGCACTGCCCAGTGCTTGTTGAGCGTCTGAACCCAGCCCTAAGGATGGGTTTACAGCAGCATTGGGTCAGTTTATCATCTCTCCATTATTATTATATTATGCAATATGTTTCATTATGCTTCTTTCTTTCTATCACTCTTTGGTGTCTGTGCTAATGAAGTGTCAGTGCTCACAGTCACTCCTTGAATTCATTTACCGTCTTGAAAACTCAGGTCTGCACCACCATATTTACATTTCAGCAGCAAAACCAACCCCCAAATCCCTCTGTGTTCACCAGCCAGCTGTGTCCCCTCTCCTGAGCAACAATGCAGCCATTCCAGGAGGATCCTGGCCATCCTCTTTGAAATATGCTTTATTGTCCCTTGGACACCAGTCTGTCACTTGGATGGCAAGCAAGAGACAAGGGCTGCACTCGTGCTTTCTGCTAAGTGGTTAATGCACAGGGGAGGCAGAGGGGGATATTAAATAATAATGACAATAATAATACATCTGATAGAGTTCTGTTCCACTTTAGCACTAAATGGAAAGCTGAAAGCCTCCCTATGGATCTTTTCCATCTCCTGCACCAATGGTTGTAACAGATGCATCAGTTTAAATTTATGACTTGCATGACAAATAAGACTGATACATGTGTTTAGGAAATCTGTGCCCAACTGGCATGTTTTGATTAGCTGCAAATGACGACACTGCCATGTCTGAAATGCAATTTATAAAAGACAGAGATGTGGTCCACTTTTTTAGTTGGAGCAAGACAACGTAGATCTGTTAATGTGATGTCTGTACTTTACCTCCAACTTTATGAAAACCCTATGGAATAAAAACAAAAGCAATGAACAAAAGAACTTTCTTCTGTGACTTTAAAAACACCTACAAACAACAAAGAATTAGTAAAACCCAAAAGAGGAATGAGGAAACACTGAAGATGAAAACCACTGATCCATTTAAACGCAGATGAAATGATTTGACAATGTACTGGAAAGGAATATTAAACAGATACAAGCTATTAATTTTCACTGAGGGTCAGCCTGGGAGCTTGAGTATCACCTAAGATTCAGATTAACCCTTCAGAGTGGGGAGGATCTCACCATCAATCACATCTTCTCACTCTTCTGGAGGATGTTGATGCAGCTCAGGTAACAACTGCAAAATGTTTTGGACAGGTGATAATGTTTATAGAAAGGAAGGATAGTTTGGAAAGAGTTCAAAGATTACAAGGAAGGCTAGCAAATGGCAAGAATAAAATGGAAAAATATTGATCCCTTTAATTTAATTCTTACAGAGGATAGGGAGGGCGTTGAGGGGTGAGACTGGTCTCAATGAAAAATAGTTTGTGCTATCAGGGCCTCTCATGGGAGCAGAGACCTTCCAGCTCATAGGTCAGCTGCTTAAATTGCAAACTCCCTGTGGGCTGGGCTGTCCTGGCCATTTTTAATGTCTGTGTGCTCCCAGAGTATTTGAGCATCTTCTGCTCGAGAGTAACAAACACAAAGCTTTTACAGGACTTCACCATGTCACTGGCTTGTCCCTCATTTTGAGGTACAAACTCTCTGTCCAGTGCTTTGGGAGGGGAGTGAGGTTGCTGGGAAAAGCTGTGCAAGCAGTTAATGTGAGGAATTTCAGCCTTGATACCTCTATTCTGAGCATTCCTTCACCTAAAACAGAGCATTTACCTCCCCTCAGCTGCCTGCACAGCCAACTTTTTGTCCTTGTCCTTAAAAAAAACCACATTAAACTGTACAACAAATCACTGCACTTGTCCACAAGGAACACTAAATGCCACTCTACTCATACCTTGCTCCTTCAACAATCCTATTGCCAGTGCTAGAAATAATGATGTGAATACCTCTATATCAGCATTTTCTATCATGATTAAGGCTATGCCAGTCACCATAAAGGTCACCATATGATAGACTACAGGCCACAAGCCACCACAAGCCAGTGTGACTAACACATTAAATATTGGATTGCAGCTTGGTCAAGTGACTAGTGTAGTGTGAGAAATGAAATCAATACTCACCCTGGTGAGAAATTATAGAAATGAGCATTCACCGTCAGCCACGTTCAGATGGCTGCGAGTCTGGAATGCCATATTTTCATGTTTATAACCTAGATGTTGCCTTAGAAATTGCCCTGAATCTCAGCACTAGTGGCAACACTGAGCACTTACTCCTTCAAGTCTTTTTTCAGCTTTATCAATGTCCTTGATTTTTGAAGCAGCAGCTCCTCCCTGGAGGACTTGACCATCGTGCCCCAGCCACGAGGGACCTGCTCTGCCAGGCACCAATTCCAGCAGAAATTACTGTACTAGGGAAGATTCAGCTTGTTGTGCTTGGAAAAACAATACCCCCAACAAAACTGTTGTAACTGCTTCAAGGCGATTGTATTTCTGTCCCTCAGAAATATTCCAGGTATAGCAAGATGCTTTTTAATGACTCACACATTGTGTGGGAAAAAAGCCTTTATTACCCCAAACTTTCTCCCTTCCCAATCTTCCCCATTTCTAGCATGTTCATTACAATTATAATTATTTTTGTTATTATTTAGGATAGTATTATTAGTATATTTTATTTTCTTTTGCTTATTAATCTGTTCTTATCTCAACCCACAGTTTTACTTTTTTCGATTCTCCTCCCCATCCCCATGGAGCAGGACCATGATACCATGTTACATCTTGTTGAATTGGAATTAAACATAGATGTTTCTAGAGGGAACGTTGATGTCTCAGTATCTTCTCTGTTTGGTCTTCAAAGAAAGTTCAGTTTTATTCTTCTACATTTTAATTTTGTTTCAAAGGTGCATCAGTTGAGCAAACAAATAGGATTTCAGATTGATCTTATTTGTTTACAACAGGCTGGTCTTGAGTTCAGAAGCATCACTGTCTAAAAAAGCACTGAAGTTGTAGTCATGAGTGTTGGAGTGTGTTTTATGTGCAACCTTCTGGTCTTGAAAGCAAAGAGAAATGCTTCAACTATTTTAGCATGTGTGCTCTTTGAATATCTGTTTTCCAGGTCAGTCTTAAAAGCAGCCTGTTCCTTACAAGAGCAACTCCAATATTGAACCTGTTAAGTCCAGGCACCCACTTAAAACTTGGCCCTGTCTGAAAAAATAACTAATAATAAGAAATAAAATTGTGTTTGTGTAACCTTTCCGTAGAAGAAACCGCTAATTGGTACAGATGTCAGTGCAAAGAAGCACTCGGAAGAAGCATTGATTACAAATCCTGCTGGGATATAGATCACTAAAGGGCAATCACTCCTTCTATTAATTGCTTTAAAAATAAGATTTTGAGAAAGCCTGCATATGAAATAATTATGGGATTTTGGCAATCCTTGTTGTAAACCATGGCAGTGTTTCCATTGGTTTTAGAAGGAGAAAGTTGTGCTATGGCTTGGATGGGCCCTTTTATTCCACCTGTGTTTGTTTCTAACAAAATTGGCTGGTGAAGAGGTGAACGTGGCAAAGAAGTGCCAAAACCACAGGTCTTGTTACTGACTGCTGTACTGAAAACACATTCATTTCAAACACCTCAAAAAGCGCAGGAGAGAAAATTAAGTCTGGGTATGTTTCATTTCTCCAGGCAATTTTTCTTCACGGGTTACACGAATCTATTCTTTTCAGTTGTTTAATGAAAAAAGTCACAGAGTGTAATTGTTAAAACGAGCGGTGGGAAATGCAACAGCCTGACAAGAAATTACATGTCTTATTTATCTGCACTGAAGTTACTCCTCCAGGAGCTGGGTGCTGGCGGAATGTAGCACATTGGAGCGTGTGCCTCTGATGCTGGGCAGAGGTGCTTCCCCAGCTCTGCAGCGGTTTCCTCCCTGCTGTAAGACCTAAAGGTAAATGCAAACCCAGGTCTGAATTAACCTGTGAATCTTGACACAGACTGGTGCCCCTCTGTGCCCTTGCTGTTAGTGCTGAGGCAGAAATGAAGCAGGTCAGGCAGAACTGGAGCTCTGTGGGTGGCCTCCTGACTGAAGGAAAAATTAAATCAAAGCTCAAGGAATAGTTATCCCTGGGGAAGAGGGTTGTTGCTTACAAGTTTTCTCTGTAGATGCCTGAAAAACTGCCCGAGCACGATCATAGGGCACAGCCCCAGCACAACGAGCTCTGGCTGAAATAGAAATCAAAATAGATGAGACAAGAAGAAATAATGCTTTGAGTACATTTATTTCATGGAAGTGGCAGTATAAAATCAGATCCTGTTCAACCAGATTGGAATTCTTCTGTGCAATGATTTAACAGCATGCTGATGTGCTGATAGCATTTGCCGTCAGCTTAGTTAAATGCTGGTACATGGTGCTCCAGTCCTACGAAAATTCACTCCTTTTCACAGATAGCTATCCAAGGGCATCAAGGCTCTTCTGAGATGGATGGCTTCTTCTTTTGAAGACCCTAGCTACTATTTTGATCAGCACAGTGTAAAAAACCTGAAGGGAATTTAAATTAGATTTAAATTATTTCTTCATTTTGCTGTCATTATGTATATTGGGAGGAAGGGGAATGAGCAAATAATGAACAATATTGCAATTATACCTTCAGAGGGTTTGGCTTATGTAGGGCAACTGGGCCAACAGATGGTGAAAGCAATTTGATGTACAAAAGTATGAAATAACTGATCTGGACAAAAGGATTAAAGTGGGGTGTGGGTATAAATTGAACATGGATCATGGAAACTATATTGCACTGTTATGGGAAATCACTGAAGCCTGAGCACAGATGCTGCAAAAGAGCAAATCAAACTGCTCTGGCACAGCAATAGAAACAAAGACAAAAGGTGAGAGTGTTATTGTTTTAGTCCTTTGTCAGTGGTGCAGGCTTTGATCTGCTGGAAGGAGAGAGCTGCCTTGGGGGAGAGGTGCTGAAGGATCAGGTCGGGAGCAGAAAGTTCACAGGGGTTGGGCTAATTTGCACGGCAAACTACAGGGCGATGTGCTGATTTTAGAGAAACACCTTTAAGGAAGGGCTCCATCAGGGCATTGCATTTCTTAAACTAGCACTGAACAAGACAGAATATCTTATTAGTGTTGGCAAAAGGGCCGGGATGAGGCAAAAAGGCCAGGCTGCCTCTTCCAAAGCATAATGCAAGCACAAAAGAAGTAAAATGAGGACACACGTTTGAGAGTACTTAATGGGAAGCACCAAGTTTTTAGTTGATAATAGCCACTTAATCAAACAGCCTTATGTAAAGTCCTTCTAATCCTAGCTCATCAGCAGAAGCCATGCATCACTGGGGTATTCCCAGGACAGAAGTGCAGTTTTGCTGACACAGAAGACTAAAAGATCGCAGGAAATGCAGGCAGTGCTTCTGTCTGAGCTGCTCACTCTGAGGGAACGTGTGAACAAAGCAGGGGTGCATGGGCTGGGATCCCCAAGGAATTGCTGCCCGAGCTGGTTCCCAAGGTGGGCTGGGCGTGGCACACACCAAAGTGCCTGCACCAATTTGGGACTCACATCCTGCATCCCTGCTCTGCCCTGCCTTCTGTGCAGCCCAGCCTGGATGTGCCTCTGGGATGTCCACATCAACCCAGGCGATACAATCCCTCCCCATTTTTAGGAATGAATGCTTCGTGGTGTCCCCTTAACCTGTGCATGGCAGTGCAGAGCTGACAGCAGAATGCAGGCTCTGGGCATCTTTTGCTGTGATCCAGGGGAGAATTTGGGGGCTCCCATTGGACAGATCCCATATGGAAGGACCCCTGAAGGATTCCCCGGAAGAGGGGAAAGGGAAAGTCTGTGGGATATTGAGTTGCTGAAGTAGCTCACTGCTGCTCTGTGCATGTTCACCAAATGATAAATTGAATATGCTGCACCAGAAAGCCATGACCAGCCCATCTGTCTGAACCCAGAAACACTCTCGTGTTCACTGTAAAGCTCTTCTGACACAAGTGTGGTGCCATGGAGTGCCACTGGTCTGAACTTCCATGGCATTGCCTTCCTACGTGGGGAGGCTAACACCATATGGCTGCCCTGGACCAGCAGGACATCCCAGTTTTCCTTATTTCCTAGCTGGCTAAATTGCTTTTGGCTGGACATGTGGTGGGTGGAGAATTGCTTCAGTTCATTTCCCATCCGTAACCGAGCGAATCAACTCATTTACTCTTAGAGCTCCCATTAGCAGAACTGATGGAGAGGCGTGAGGAAGTTCTTGTTTGCTTTTTCATCCACTCAGTCACACAGTTCGAAACCAAATTAAACCTTCACCCTAGGAATGTGTCCTATTGTGAGAGGCACTTAATTCCTGCAAGGCCCTTGGAGTGCTGAGGAGTCAGAACAGCACAGCCTGAAGGCTGAAGCACAGTAAAACCCTGACTTTGGGATTTAATGGCAGAAATAGAAAATAAGAGTGTTGGAGAAAATCAGTTTAGGGGAACTAAAAATGGATATTTCAAAAAAATGGTTTTCTTCACCTTTGGATTATTTACCATTATAAACTTTTCTCTCTTTTAAAAAATCAGTTCTAGGTCAATTTTTCAGTAAAAATTCCTGTCTCAGCATGAAGCGACCAGTCTTTTCAGCTTGAAAACATACCCCTGCAACTGGCATGCCTGCACTGAAATGTGTTATTTTTAAAATGTGATCATGAAAGTTAGGACATAAAAACTGCTGCACTCACTTTTTCCAGCCTTTATTGTTAGCCTAAGTCAGCTCATGTGCACTGTCTCACTCCATCTGAATTGCTGTTTTTTAGGGAAATTTTCCTGTGGAAAATAAGTCAGCTGGATCTTTTTCTGGAGCCCCTAAATTCTGAGGTTCCAATTCTGTTTTGTCTTCATTTTTATTCGCTTCTTTTGGAGAGAAATTTTCTAATTTGTTTGACCATGTCTTGCTCCTTCTCCTCTCCCCCTGTCCCATGGATAATCTCCACTCCCCCAGATCCCAGAACTGGAAAGAATGCATCAGTCTGGAGCACAGGCCAGCAATATATAAGCCAGGAGTAAAGTTATAGTAATTAAGGTGGAGTCCTGAAGGGATAGGTTAGTGTTAGTTAGCTTCGAAAGAAATTGCAAGAGTATGCCCAGACCTTATTATTGGATATTCCCTGGGTAGAGAATATGTGAGATACCTGAAGAGTTAAGCTGAAAAATAAAAGCTTCAGCAAGGGCTACTTAGGTCTTAGGAAGGACAAAGAGGATTTAATTTAGATTTAGTCCAGTGAGAATTTCCTGGTGGAGAGATTCTAGCTGCTCTCTTTGCTCTCAGGGCAGGATTTGCCAACACGCCAGCTCCCCATCCCTGTCTGTAGAGAGATCATGACAAGTACAAGCCAGGCAATGATGTGCAGGACAGAAATTCTGCTGCTGTCACTGAGCTGCAGCTGAGGTGCCTACACCAACAGAGAAAACCTGCTGCATGGGTGCCAAAGCAGGTCCTGGAAGGAATTTGAGTGGCTCACATAAGGCATCTGAAATGAAGCAGCAGGGAAAGGCTGGTGGCCCAGTGTCCAACAGACCAGAACTTGTAGCAGAGAGAAACACTGACAGTTGTCACTTTGGACACACGGTATCCTCTGGCTCTCACTTGATTTCTGTCCCTTCATCCTGAATTTGGAGGACAAAATAGGATGTAGCCCAGCAACTGTGGGCAGTTCTTGATGCAATGTCTTTCAGGGGCAGCAAAGCCATGTGGATGTGCTGCAGACCCTGAGCAATATCCTGTCCCTCCCCAGGACAGGACTGTGGTGTCCTGGGCTGCCCTGGACACCACTGAAGCCTCTCAGCATGCACAGTGTGGATGCTTCTTTAGCTCTCTTTTTGTGCTGGTGATGCCTGAACAGGCTTACCTAAAACAGAGATTAGATAAAGTTAGGAGAAGAAAAAGCAGTTTGATTTATTAAAGGCCTTCAAGGTTCATTTAGGGCAGACAGAGCCTTCTCGAGAGGCTGCACCCAAAATGGACAGTGAGTCACGAGTTTTTCATACTTTATAAGTTCTGTCTGTTAACATATTGAGCCTTAATCCTCCAATTACACCTTCAGGTGATGTCAATTACCCCAGGTTTGCTCCCCCAATTCACTGTTGTTTACATATGCTTGGGCTCTGAGGCAGCGAAGTGTCCTTGGATCTTGAGTTTTAGAGGAATTGTTTTGTCTAAAAATGCTGGGAACAGAAGTTTTAGCACTCTATATAGAGTCCAGAGCCACACACTAAAACTACAGATACATGAGAAATGTAGAAGCTAAAATCCTAGGCATCAGTGGGGTTGAGAGTGTCCTTGTCCCCAGTGTGAGCCCCACTGAGTTCCAGCAGTGCCATGTGTCCCAGGGCTGGGGGAGAGGCTGGGCACGTGTGGGGTAAGCAGCACCGAGTGCTCATCCCCAAAACGCGGAGGCGAGGGGAGCAGAGGAGAAGATGTGACCTCAGCAGATGCTCAAGAAGGAGAGGGGGAGGATGTGCACTGCAAGGAACCAAAGTTAGCACAAAAGAGAAAGTGTTAGCCTCGTCACGGTAACAAATGCATTCAGATCCGGCGTGGGGGCTGACAGCAGCTCTGCTCTCCCAAATGCCTCACCACGCTGCCCTTGAGCTCTTCCCCTCGGTTCCCTGCACCTCAGCACTGCCTCCTGTGCCACCACACTGACCTTTCCTCCTCCCTGAGCCTCTGAGTGTGCATCCCCACCTGTTCTGGTCCTCATTGAGGGCAAGCAGCATTCCTGGAGCATTCTGCATCCTCACAGCGTTTCACAAACACCAGCACACGTCACCTCTCCAGGCCAGTCCGTGCTCTTTGACAGAAGTTGGTGTATTGCAATTTTAGTAGGAAAGGCTGAAAGAAAATGGTGTTGGCACCATGCTCACTCTGGCAGAAATCCAAATCAAGTGTGGAAAATCCAAGCAGTATAATGAGAGGGGAAGATTTTGTGCCCATACTGTCAGTGCAAGAATTCTGGTTAATTGTTGAGAGTTGCTTATGCAATGTTTCCTTTTATCCGCAGACAGCGTCTTGGAAAATGTGACTGTGAAAAAAATATAATAAAAAAACCCCACAAGTTTTTGCCTGTATTCAGTATCAATAAAATAGTCTACACAATCTTATACAACCATACTCCCTGATGTCAACATAGATGAAGCATCTGTCTTCCAGAAGAAACAAAAACGTTGTCAAATCTGTCACCTTTAGCAAACAAAGCAGCCTTTTTTTTTTCTCCCACTGTCTCATCTCTGAAGCACCTCTCGCCTGAATGACTCCAGTTTTGATGATTAACCAGTCCATTTTCAAACACCTAGAAAATGCCTTTCCCAAACAGGGAAGGATTTGGGTATTAACTCCAGCAGCGTTGTGCTCAAATACAGACCCATTACTGCTGTTTGTTAATCATCTGGGGAGGCAGTGTCTGCAAACAACTGTGCAGGGACTCTATCCAGGGTTTACAGAAGTGTTTCTAGCTTCTTCTGTACCTTCAGTGAAAGGCAGAATCAGTGTTCATTGATTCGTGAAGTCTTCAGGCTTCATTTTGGAGTTTTCTGCTGCAGCATAACAAGATGTACCAAAAGCACTGTTGTGTGCTCTGCTGTACCTCCTCAAACTCCTCTTCTCTGGCAGATCAGATGGATGGGGGGCTGCAGCCATTTGCATTTTTAAATAAAGTCAGTAAACTGGAGCTTGGCTTTTTACAACAGTGTGCTGAGCAGTTGGATTTGGTTGTATTTTGGCAGGTTTGAACTCTGCTCCTGTCTGTTCCTGTCTCTTTTCTGAGCACACTCCCTAGTGCTCTAATAAATATTAAAACTATGGTCGTGTCATTTCTTCAGCTGACACCTGGCAGAATTGGACCCAAAAGTTTGACAGAATCATAGAATCATTGTTGGAAGGCACCTTGAAGACCATCTGGGTTGTGATCCCCATGCCATGGGCAGGGACACCTTCCGCTAGACCAGGTTGTTCAGAGCCCCATCAAGCCTGGAGATAGTTTGGGGTCAGATTAGGGGCAGACATGTAGGTATAAGGATACACAGACAGAATGATCTCGGGAACCTTCAGAAGCTCCACAAGAAGCAAACAGAAAATAATAATTGAATAAATAAATAAAAGCCAGCAAAGAAGTGCTAAATTCAGAGAAATCAGAATAAATGTATCCACAATGGTCAACTCAGGGAAAACCTACATAACTGGAGGGATGTTCCTGCCCTTCTCCTTTCACCTCTTATTGCTTTGCAGCCACAACCAGAAATGATCCTGACTCTTCCCCAGGCTGAATTCAATCTCCCACCATGTCAGCAGCACCTCCTCGGCACTCACAGAGACATTTTGGGCACTGCCAAGACTATTTGCATTGCCAGAGGAAGGATTGTTATCCTCTGAATCAATGAAACCTGTGTCAAACTCAACTGTCCTTCCAATATTCTGAGCACTTTACCTCTGTGTGTGTCTGAGGAAATAGGAACTGTTTAGAGGCAATGTGGCACAATAACAGCTGCAGGTGTTGTGTGCACTAGGTTGGAGTCACCTGAATGGGAACCTGGAAGAGATGCAGTAGATGTTTGAACTTGTCGATGCATGAATTTTGAGCTGGTGAAGTGCAAAAAAAACACCCTCCCTCTCTGGAAATGAAGGGACAGCCACAAAGGTTAAAAATTGTACAGTGGCGTCATTTGGGCTCGAGTTATAAAACAACTACAGTGTTAGAGGTGACCGTGGAAATTTTTCAGGTGACCTCAGTGAAGTTTGCATAAGTTCCCTTTGCAGTAATGCTTTATCCAAACTCATCCTCACACATGCTACACAAATCCTGGCAGCTGAGAGGGCTGAACACATGGCAGGCACCATGTGTGTGGAGTATACTTTGCCCCTAGCTGCTTGAAATCCCAAAGAGTTCCAGAGACTTGCAAACATTACACTGTAGGTTGGCCATTTCCACCCTACACAGTCATGCAAGTTCTCCCTCCAACTTCTGCCAGTATTTTTAACAGGGCTGGAGCAGCCCCTATCTATAAATACTCCACTTCTACACCGATATTTGAGATTCCAGCTGATCATTTCTGTCTGTTATACCACTGTTTTGTTGATTATGTATTATTTTCAGCACCAATTTAATTTCTTTCCCCTCTCATCATTGCTAGGTGGCTCTTGCTAGGACACACTCAGCCTATGGAGATTTACAGAAGAAATTCGTGTTTTTCCCAAACCAAGAATCCTGTAGCTCACAGCCTGCAGTGTTTCCAGGACGTGAAATAACACAGTCAGCAGGACAACATGTCAGTCACTAGCACAGGCCAAAAATAGCATGTGTAAGGCCAAACTCAAAGGGCTAAAATGGTGCTCTCAGAGCAGATGTTTAAAAGCTTGTGCACAAGCTCTGGGCTTGTTAGCCATCCTGAACCAACTGCAAAAGGCCTTTGGGAAGGATTAAAACTCTTGGCTAGCACACACACTGCTCTGTTGGAGGCACTGGAGATATGTTTTATTTAAGAATGAAGGTGGTAACCTGGGCTGAAGTCCTGCTCAGACATCTCCTGAGCCAGAGATCCTGGCGTCATTCCTGATTTGGGCCAAGTGCTCATTAAGTGCAACAGGAGTTTGATCTCAGAAAGGGCTGAACAGGGGTTTTTGTGGCTCAAGAGAGTGATGTCTTAAGGAGGATGGGGTAGAAACAGCTGCTTGAGAAATGAGGAATTTCCATAAGTAAGTAAGAATTGTAGATGGGAGGTTTTACAACTGTAAAAGACGATATATTGAAAAAAACAATTGAGGAAGGAAGACCTCAAGATTCCTGGTTGAGATAACCTCAGCACATGGCAGGCCCAGTCTCACTTTGCATCTACTCCAACATCTGTGGAAGCACCAGGTCCTGACACATTCTCTGCAGTGAGCAGGCAATATTGATGACTTTGTGTTTTTCCCACTCCCCTTGCCTGGTATCTGATAACATTCTCTGATGAATAACCCATCCACCTTCACTGTTTCTGCCACAGCCTTGCTTCTGTTCGTTCTCTGGCCACAGCACTGTGTCTTTGGCTTGTTACCATGGCAAGAAGGTGCCCTTCTGTGTCATTCACAGTGAGAAACCAGAGCCCCTAATACTCCACATAGCAATTTTATAGCCTAACGTGTGAAAACATGAGCTCATCGGGAAGGAGAAAGCCAGCATTCACCCTGAGCTGCAGATGATTTCCTCACTCGCGAAACCTTTGGCCAAGCAGCACCACTTTTCTTTTTCCTTTTTTCATCATCACAAGAAAAAATAGCATTGAAGCTTTTCCCAAGTGCCAGATCTACAAGTAACAGGCTGGGAGTTATTATGAGTCTCATTAGTTTCCATGCCCTCCTTCCCACTCCTACGAAGACCAGCACATTATAAAAAGGGTTAGTTGGACTCAACAGTGAATGAACAGTTTAGCACGGTAAAGAACAGAGAAGAAATAGATTGGAGTATTATGGTGGAGGAAAGCAAAATAATGTTTTCTTTAATTTCTCCCTCTCTTTTTTTTTTTTTTAAACAGAAATAAGTCACATTTATTTTCCCCAGACTTAGCTGGAATCAGATGAGTGCTTGGATTGGGGACCTGCTAAGAGAAACTCCATGGCAGTGTTTGCTCTTGGTCCCATGAAGAAAAAGGTTTTTTTTTTTTTTCTGATTAAAACCAACCACTTTAGTATTGCAAATTCGACCCAAATATATAGAATTATTTTTTGTTCTGTCTGGCATAGCTATGTGAGAGGTCTACTAAGGGTGGACAAGAGAAGGCAGGGTATTGTGGAGCTATTTTCTTGCAGAATAAGGCAGGAACTGAGAAATTATCACTGTTGTGTCTGAAAAGATCAGGTTAAGCGCTGGAACAGAATTCCACTGAGGAATTAATTTGTAGACTTTACAGAGAGTAAGGAAATTAAATCTAGCTAAATGAGTTACTCATATTTTTTCCCTTAACAGTAGTAAGCATTAAATCTTGAATTGTGAATACAGTGAGGCACTGACACACCATTGGTGTGTTAAGTGGTTCATTCACACTGGAGCAAGGCCGTGGGTAACAAGGAGCTTTCATCAACAGCTGATCCAAAAAGAAAGCAGTTTTAGTCAGCATTTACCCTTTTCAGGCACTCCTGGGAAGATGTGTAGCTTGTTGGAGGTTGTTGGAGGGATGTCCTGGGAGACCTGGTGGCACAGGCGGGCCAGGAGGTCTGTCTCCTGGTGGTGTAGATTCTAGGAATGCTGTCTATGGATTTTGCTCCTCTCAATACATTAGCTCAGGGTTTCTGTCATCACCTGAGCTACCTAACATTGCTTGGTACCTGGAAAAAATTGCTTTCAGGAATGAGGAAGCAGCAGTACAATGTGGTGCAGCTGGTGTCATCCTAGGAGTGAGAAGGAAGGCTGGCAGAGAACAAAATTTTGACCTATATAGAGAGATCCATCTGTCCAGGGAAATATTTCTATACCTCCTAAAGTCAGCTTCTTCACCTGCTTTACCTGTTGGTGTTCTGACAGAGATTTACAATGCTTTTACCAAAAGGATATTTTTTCCCCTTCTAGAACCCTGTTCCCCAAGATTGTTGCCCAAAATGTGGTGCTAGGGAAGGCTTAGCCATCCAGACTTATCATTCTCATGTGATTTCTAGCAGCATCCAGGGAATTCCCTTGAAGCTGTCCTGCTCGGTCATAGCATTGCCTTCCTGGCTATTTTTTCCCCTTTTCTCTTTTTTTTTCTGTTCAGCTGCTTGCAATTCACATGAACTATTGTACTAGTAAATGGACCTTTCCCATCACCAATCAGACAAACATATGGGATATGAAGCAATAAATGACAGAGCAGCCCCACATCTTTCATACCATCATTGGCCTTCATGTCTTGCAGGAGAGGAATTTAATCCAGCTGGTTTCATCATGGTTGAGTGATCTCGAGTATTAAATGCAGAGCAAAAAGCTAAAGATCATGGCACCAGAATCCTTTGTACGCAACATTACAAATGACTCGCCTGCAAATGGAACGAAATGTCAGGAGATGATATCAAATAAATGAAGATATCACCACAACTACTCATGTGGAGCATAATGTCCCAGACCTCCTCTCTATTATTTCAAAAGCACTCACATTTCAAAAGAGTGGGGATTTCTTTTCTCTTCCTCGTAGGGGAAAGTGACGCTGTGGAATTGAGAACACGATTGTGGTGCATGCTGTGTGAGAAGCAGTCACTCGCTGCCTTGGAAACCTTGAAAAGGCCGTGTCTCTGATTCTAGTTTCTCTTTCTCTCACCCTCTAATTATGTAAGCCCCACTCATTTAGGTTTGGACTCAGCCTGCTTTTCTCCCCAGTATCCATTACACCATTAGGCTGCTGAGTGACCTCGTGGGAGGGGAAGAATACCTCGTGGGTTAATGTGGGGAGCAGGATGTTTTCCCTGGATGAGCGTTGCTGGAAGTGGGATACAATGGGAGATATTCTCCCTGTCAGTGGTGGTGCCTGTGCTACGGCAACATCCACCCCTCCTCTCCGACATCACGGGGGCTGAACCGGTAATTTAGATGTAATTGGGCACCTCTGATTCCGTTTAATGGGGCTCCTGATAAATGGTTCTCCTGCCTAATTGGTACAGTTTCCATAGGAGGGACTGGCCCAAAGTGTGAAGCAATGCAGGCCCCTAACTCCCACTGAAATCAATTACACTGAAATCAATGCGAGTTAAACAGCTGAACAACTTTTAAAATCTGGCCCTCAGTGCCCCCCAGGGCTATAATTTATCAAAACACCAAATAAATGGCATGCCTGGTTGGTTTCGATGGGTGTGATTGGTTTATGGGAGTTATTACTGGAAAGCCCCCAGCTTTTAATACATGTCCCCTGTTATTTTTCCAGAACTTGAGTCTATTGATGCACAAGTGCAAAGCAAATTTACTTGAGTTTGTTCCAAGAAGGCTATCAGGTGGAATCCAGCCTATCTTTTGATTTTGGCCATGATGAGGAAGGGGATACAGGATTAGACAGAGCTCTGCTCTCATCCCTTGCAGCCATTTGTGCAAGTTCTTATCAGGGCAATTGATTTGAGGAAAAAACTCTACAGTCTTTGCCCATCAGAACTCTCCTGAACATCACTGGGCATAAAATCAGCAGTGACCTTGAGGATGGAGCCTTTTCTGCACATTGCAGTGCTGTGAAACTCTGCACACAAAACCAGGAGACTGCCACGAGTGCTTCATTCTTTAAAAGATAATTCAGTTAGGGTGTTCTGGTGCTTGCTGGCATGACCTTCTTGCTCAGTTACAGCTTCTAAGCAGGGTACCTTATGTCTTTATAACTGCTGTGAAGTGCTTCGCTGTTCTGCACGTTGCTGCGTTTCTCAGTAGTAGCAGACACTAAGCTATGTCTCAGTCCCTACATCCCCGAGAAATGGGGAGTTGCACCAGGACTGCTACTGAAAGGGCATTTTCTTCTGCAGGGGTCAGTATTTAGGAGTATCCTGCAGTGAGTGGTACAGTAATTAATGTCTGATTTCTGCCCCAACATTGTAACACACAACCGTTGTGTTTGAAAGGTTAATCATGGGACATTACAGTCAATCTTCTGTCTGCTCTTGTATTTCCTGTGCACGTTGATCCTTTGGCTTCAGGGACTTCCCAGAGGTGTGAGTTGAGAAGAAATTAGAAATTCTCTTTTCTGATGTGAAGGGTGGGGTGCAGCATGCCAGGTGGCCTTGGAGGGTGACTGTCCAAACTCACGTTTTTGAATCCCAGAAACCTCTGTGATGACAGAAGGGTCATTTATAAACTCTGATGGATGAACTGAATTTCTTAATTTACAAGGGTGGCTTCATGGTGCTTCATAACCTGTCAAACAAGATGTCAAGTGTCAGTCTTTCAGAGCGTGGCAAATAATTTGCATTCTGAGATGGTTTCATGTTGCTGATTAGACTGTTGATGGGCCATCAAAGACATCAAAGACATCAGATCCTGGCATCTATTCTTGATGACAATATGTAAACTCTTCAGTGTTCTACATCTTGGCTCAGGGACTGACTTTGTTCTTTCCTGCTCAGAATAGCAGAATTTCCTCACCCCTCCAGAGAATGATATGTTTCTCACTTTTTCCTTTTTTTTTTTTTTTGTGGTGCAGCTTGGTCAAAAGGCTTGAAGGTGTGAAAGAAAAGTAGCAACAAAAAGTTGCATCACTCATTCCCAACATAACTCGTGTTGGCAGTGTCTGTATTGTCCTGGTTAAAGATGCCAGCACACACTCGAGTTTGTCACACTGTGTAGCACGATCTGCTCACAGCTGTCCTGCCAAGGGGAAGCCAGGCCTTTTCTCCTCTCATGATATCCCAAATTGCTTTTTCCTTACGCCAGCCATGTAGTTTGCTCCAGCCTAGAGCAGGGCACCGAGGAGACAGTGTGGTTAGTACTGAGGACCTGCTCAAATGTCACCCAAAGCCCAGCTGCAAAGGATGAGTCCCACAGTCCCCAAAATACTTGTTGAAGGGAAGGCAGATAATGATGCAAGTAGTCTCTAGCTGTATTGCTTGAGAAATCAAAAAGCTCGTTCCATGTGAGAAGAGATACAGGTCCTTGGGAAAAAAGGAGACTCCGGTCTCTTTGGAAATCACACCTTGACTTCCTGCTTGAAACCTCCTGCTGAAATGCTCTGTGAGCTGGTACTGAGCCCCTGCCAAAGCTGAGATCACAGTTCACCTGGCTTTATTTTCTCAGAGGTGCCTGGAAGTGGCACGTTTCAAACCATTTTTGGGCACGTTTGGACTCACATGCTTCTGTTTCTTTCATTCTCCACCTTAAATTTCTTTATGCTTCCTTGGGGCAACAGGCATGCTCTTCCATATAATTTGATCTGCTATTCCACAAACTAATCTAGGTCACACTCTTTCAGTGACAGCAGCTGAGAGATGTCCATCAGTATCTTGCCTACACCTCCATGAAGTTCCTTCAGATCCTCCCCACATGTTCTGATAACACAGACCCCATGCAGTGCCTTCTCTTGTATCTTTTTCTTTGCTCCTACACCGATGCATTTCTGACACTGGGAAATGGTTTGGTGAATTTCTGTATTTCCTAGAATGACCTTGCTGGCATTTTGACCACAGTATGTGAAAGACCTGAAATGCTTGCAACCTTGTAAAAATGAAATTTAATAAATATGTAAATCAATCTATGTTTATTTATAGCCTGGCAGAACTCAAACACCCAGATTCTAGCCAAAAGGCTCTGTGCTATCTATGATTCCAAGTGGCTTAATACTTTAGAATTTCAAACACCAGGAGGAGATGAACACGTACAAAAAGGACCTTTTTTGTTTGGTTTTGCTTTGTTGGTTTTTTTTTTTTTTAACAACTAAATTACCCATAATTTCCTTTAATTTTTTTACTTACACGTTTACAAGGCATTCAGCAACACACTATTAATTACACAGAGGTCACTCAATATAAGAAAGTGTATCTCCATTCCTCTCTCCATGGCAGTTCACAGAAGCTCTACTCAGGTGGGAGTGGAGCCCATGTTAAAGGTGATGCCATGAGGGCCACTATGTGTGTATGAATTTATTCAATTCTTTATTATAAAGTGTGCCTGGATCAAAGGATTACACCAAGGAGTGAAACTGAACCAGCTTAAAAAAGGGAAAAATAAGAAGTCTCAAAATGAATGCAACACAGACCTTTCAAATCCTGTTTATTTACTTTTTATTTGTGGGTGGTATCTCCTTCATTCCCCATCAATCATGCCAGCTATTGATATTTTTTTCTGTCAGACACTAACAGTATCAGACTGACTGACATTATCTATTGACTCCCTCCGTTTTCAATCTTTTTTGGATTTGCAGCCCCCCTGAGCATTTTCCAGCTGAGGAATTTAAGCCAACTGACATGGATCATTAGCTTGAGTTACTCTTCATGGACCTCTCAGAAGTAAACTATAAACCTCAGAATCCTTAGGTAGATAACACTGATTGTATAGGATAGATATTTACATAACAGCGTTGATGTCTCAGGTATAATCAGTCTCTACCTGGATGAAATAATCAATGAGAAACCTGGCAGAAAATGCAGAATGAGATTGTTCTGGGCATTAGAAAGACAGAGCCATGGGTGGATCCATTCTCTGTCTCTTTGGGCTGAGACTGAGTTTCTGAGGGGGCATTCACCCACTCAGGACAGTTGTGATCCAAGCATCCTTTACACCCTGGGTGGGTGGATAAGGATTTAGGACAGCCCCTACAACCTCTTGCAGGCTTGGGAGATGGCATAGGAGACTCTAGCTCAGGTGGCTCCTGTCTCTATGCTGAGTCCTTAGCTCTTACACTTTATTTAGCACCTAAAATAATGTTGGAGACGAATTCTCTTGGGCCCCTCACTGGAAGCTAATTATACTCTCATAAACATGCTAATTTAGTGTGTATTTCCAGCCACTCCAAGCAGACAGCTCCTGATGTGCAAGTTATGACTTGCATAACACTTGGGGACTTAATTTTCAGAGGTACCTTTGCGCCACAGAAATCAGCAGGACACCTCATATTGCTCATTTTTGTCTTCACATCATTGCTCAAATAAATACAAGAAAATTATGGAGCCACGTGTAGAGACTCAGCATTTCTACATTGTGCAAATGTCAGATTTGCTACCTCTGCTAGACTGAAGAGCTTTTTCCCAGTCAAAACCTACAAGCTTGAAACTTCAAGGGAGATCACATCCCACAATTTGATGGGTTTCTTCACAGTAAAGAAGTTCAAAGACACATGGATAAATGAAATTGTGTTGGTTTAATTGATAGTTTAACCTAATTTTATCCAACTAACTATGGTTTCTGCAAAGGTTTACTTTTCCTCTATTTAATTTAAGATTAAATCGCTAAGTAACCAATTCAGGCTGGAACATGATAAAACAATTTCAAAGCAGAAAAAATATCTTGATATGGTAGGAAAGAGCACTGCAACTTATATCTGTCCTGGTTACATTATAGTAATTTGTGTGTAGACTAATCCTGAGAAGTTTAAGAGCCGTTCCATTGTGAATACCATGCCCCAGTGATGAAAGAGGAAAGTTGCCCTCCGCTCGTGTTCCGAATGTTCTTATGAGGTGTTAATGAAGCATTTCATCCTTTAATGGGACCACTGGGATTGCAGTTGTCTGTATTTTATTTTAAGTGTTGTTCATTTTCCAGGGATCAATACCTAGTTCCTAGAAAAGATACAAAATATTCCAGTAATGTAAGGCAAAGAATTACTGTGTACCTTGAGGGCTGCTATGTAGGTAATGAAATCTCCGCTGCAGTGTGTGCCAATTTTAAATTCTCTACAACACTGAACTTCCTTTTCAAGATGCAGAGCAGAAAGAAAAATCGTGTCATGTAACATAAATATCAAGACAGAAGGGGGGCCCAGTAGCTTATCGCATACATGTTTGGGGCTCAGTCATTTAACAACTGAGCTTCAGTGGTGCTTGGGCAAGTGAGACAAAAAATCCAGCGCACAAGGCAATCTGAGAGGCCACTAAAATCCCCGAAGGTGATGCCAGGATTTGTTGCCATCTACTCTGATCTCCGGGAGAAACTTTGTGTTTAATAAAAGCAGCAAGTGTACCAGACAAAAGATTTTTTGGCAAGATCTTGCTTTGGTCAGTTCGATATCCAGTTTCCATTACTTCAGGGCTTGGCACGAATAAAAGCTGCAGAACTTAAATGGTTTACAATCCACTTGTTGCATTTTAAAAAAATGCTTATATATATTCTGTGCTGTAGTAGTCTGGTTTTAATTGTCTGGATATCTTTTAGTGCTAGAGGCTCACGTGGAAAATTGTTACCCAGCAGAGACAGCTATAAGAACAGATCCAGAAAGTACTGTGGGAAAAGCCATGTTTTCCATATGTCACTGTTGAGTCCTGTCCCCAAACCAGGTTCATCTCTGTCATCTGGCTCTGTGAACTTTCCCGTGTCAGACAGCAAATGTGCTTTTCCTTTCCTACCTCAAACCATCTGGAAAAGCTGTTCCCAGCTGCTGTGTAAAACAGAGTAGGACAGGCTGGGAATTTTCAGACTTTTTTCCCTGTGCTGCTTTTGGCTGGAATAGAGTGAGTTTTCTTCACAGTAGCCAGTATGGGGCTGTTTTGGATTTGTGCTGTTGATAACTCAGGGATGTTTTTTCTTGCTGAGTGGTGCTTACACACAGCCAAGGCTTTTTCTTCTCACCCCATCAGTGAGCAGGATTGGGGTACAAGGAGCTGGGAGGGGACACAGCCAGGACAGCTGACCCCAACTGACCCAAGGGATATCCCAGACCATGTGGAGTCGTGGTCAGTGTCTAGAGCTCAGGGAAGCAGGAGGAAGGGGGGACATTCATAGTGACAGTGTTTGCCTTCCCACATCATCACTACCTGTGATGGAGCCCTGGGGATGGCTGAACACCTGCCCAGCCATGGAAAGTGGGGAATTAATTCATTATTTTGCTTTAATTGCATGCACAGCTTCTGCTTTACCTATTTACCTGTCTTTAGCTCAACCCACAAGTTTCTCACTTTTACTCTTTTGATTCTCTCCCCCCTCCCACTGGGTGGAAGCTATGTGGGGCTTAGTTACCATTTGGGGTTAAACCACAGCATTCCCCATCAAATATTTTCCAATTTAGTGAAAAGAAGCACCTCAATTTGCTGAAATTCCCATGTAAATCCACCAGCTATCCAAACAAACCTTTCTTACCAACCATGTCCAAGCCCTGCCTGGTTTTGTATAGGGCTGGCTCCTCAAAAGGCCTTCTGGCAGCCCTGGTAATGCTTTGCTTGGCAGCAGCTCTATTTTAGAATTGTTTTTATTAAAAATTATGGCACATACCCCAGAATGAGAATTTCAGCCTCTAAATTATGGTTCTGCACTGATGTGGTGGCTGCGTTTCTCTAAATCCTGTAGCATGATCCTTGTGCATGTAGTTGGTAAAATATTTTGTAAAAGATTTTTCCCAGTCACTTCAGATTTCAGAATTGGACATATGATTTCCCTGCACTGCTATTTTTTTGTATTGCTAATTGCTTGGTTGTAGCTGACAATTTGCTGGATACTGCTCCACATATAGCAAGGCAGAAGAGCTTGTAAGGTGTGAAACAAAGCTAAATAGGCATGGAAATACAGCAGAGATATGGTCTGCCCCTCTGTGCTGGAATTAGAAATAACGTGGGTATGATAACCTGAAAGGAATCCTGTCCCCCTTATTTCTGGATGACAAATGAAATAATGGTGTTCTCTGTAGTATTCTGAAAGACTCAGCTTTGATCCTGCCAAGCTGAGCTCATGGTGACAACCTGTCATTCTGGAGGGAAAGGTGGGGCTGTGAACTGTGATCATTAAGGCACGTGGGTTTTAGTGCAGTCCAGGGTATAAAAGGTAGAAATGAGAAGATCTAACACAGGTTTAGCAAGATCCCATCCTGGCCTGCTCCAAAACAGGCAGAGTCCCACTGCAGGTGGATGCTTTGCACCATTATTCCCCTCCCTTGCTTCTAGTTCCCACTTCCCCGCAGGGGGAGATGCAATACAGCATCTCTTTTAGGCCCAGAGATGGTTTCTCATTGTTGTCTGTGAAAATCAGATGATTTGTGCCCCAATGTGATGGAAAGAGCAGAGTGCTCGCAGTGCTCCAGCAGCCATCCAAGCCCAAGAGGAGAGCTGGCAACTTCGCCCTGACATTTCCAAAACAACTTGCTGTATTTTCACTGCTAAATGATGCTATGGACAGAAGCCCCCAGATCATTCTTCCTGTCAGTTCCAGGGACGGGCAATTAATCCCTAGTGATTACTGTTTTTTTCCTAGCCAATAATTGCAAGGCAATTAAGTTTGGGGAAGGGAGAGCAGGGTGGCAGCGAGGATGGCTGTGCAGAAGGGGACTGCGAGCCCCTGGCAGTGTTAAACTGTCCCACATCACCTGTGAATTTCAGTTACCAGAGCACTGTATTTTGATACGCAGTAATTATGCTTCCACCTCGGTTTTCATCCCTTTCATTTGCCGCTTCCATTGAATTTCAGGCATTATGTGTCACGGTTCAGAAAGACTTGAGAAATCCATTAAAAGCTTCCACAAAGAGAGCAATTTTTCAGACAAATGTACAATGAAGAAACTGGTCCCCGCTGATGATTAATTCCAGTAACTATTCATCAAGTCAGGTGCCAGGCTTTGCAGAAGGGTAGGAGCATTAAGAGCTGTGATGAGTAAGGTCTTCCAGCCCTGAACCTATGAACTAAATACATCAGCAAACTCCCAGGCAGCAGCTAGCAGAAATACAACATTAGTTTTAGTCACTGTACTGTTAAAACATGTATTTTCGCTGGCAGGCTGCAATTGCCATCCCTTCATAAATCTTTCCAGGGAGCCAGTGCCATAAGCGCCACTGGTTTAGCTCTAATCCTTTGGATTGTTGTAATCTTTCACCCTCGGGGGGATTCCAGTGACCCCACACCCAGACTGTGCCTGGCTGATGTCAATGGCATTTTTGGACAAAACCACTGGGAAGGTTTAGTCAACCAGATATGCAGCCAAGCTGGGATAACTTCTAGCTGTAGCTAGGTACTGGTGGTGAATGTTTAATCCACTGGTTGATTCAGAGATCAGGAGGTTATTGCAGTCGCTGTTGAGCAGAGCTGGTGCAGCAGCCTGGGCTGTGCTCTGCACTGGAGAGCAGCACTGGTTCCATGCTTTGTGTGTCATCAGCAGCACGGTGACCCCCAGTATCCAAACAGAAATCCTCCTCCTTGAAATGTCCCTTCTTGTCTCTGTCTGCTGCATTTAATTTTGTACTGCAGAAAGGGATGCCCCAGATTTCCAGCTCAGAGTATCCATTCACTCAGAGCTCTGTGTGTTTATTATAGGAGCTGGAGAAGAGACTTTTTGACTATGGCCGGGATGAGTGATCTGTTTGATGAAATGTTTTGAGTGCATGTGCTGTAAGGCTTTCTCCCTTTCACTCTCCAGAAAAAGCAGCCACAGGGAATGAGGTGTCCTGCCAGCCTCTGCTCCTGCGCCTCCTGCCCTGATCTCACATAAGCCAAATTCCCCTTGAAGTTACACTTGGGTAATTCCATTGAAATGAATAAGATTTTTACAGTGTGATCAAGAAGAAAACTTGTAATACAAGGTTTTTTTAAGAAACACTCACTTCGTTCTCTTTTTTGCTGGCAGAAGTTGTATTTAGAACATTCTCCTTCCTTCTTGCTCTCTTGTGGGTGTACCTCTTGTGAAACTTTCCATTGTTGGAAATGTCTGTAAAGAAAAGACAAAAAGAGACAAGCTGAATTACTTTTTTTGTTTCTCCTTAAAAATTTCCTCTGCAGAGGAGCTTGCAAGAATTGGAGAGAGAACATGAGATTTTAATGCTGCCCTTAGCCATATGTAATTATAAAGTCAAGGTATGGGTGCCTTTAGGGTATCAGCCTAAAAATGAATGACATTTCTCTCAGAGTAGCAAAAGGAATGCTGACTGTTCCCTAGCAATGGAGACCCAAGATACAGAGAAATTAAATTATCTGCTCCTCATTTCACAGACATGAGCACACTCACACAATCACAGAGAGCTCTGGTCATCAAGCCGTGGATTAGACCATGGGCCACTGGAAAGTCTTTGTGGCTAGTCAGCTGCTACTGGGAGTAAGCCAAAATACCTATTTCCATCCAGAAGTCTGTAGGAAGCCAGTGTTAATCTTGAGCTAAACTGCTGTATTTGATCTCTAACTGCAAAGAAAGGTTTTGACATCGTGTTGATCCAAACCATCTCACCAGCAGAAGGCACCTTGTACAGAGACTGTGTCTATGCTAGAGCAGTTGCTGTGGAGTTGATTGTAATAACAGCAGCAGGACCATCCTCATCCAAATTCTGACATGGGACCCTGCGTGGCTTTGCTGAAGGCTGAAATGTGGCAAACACACTGTTATCAGAGCCTAAGATAACCAAGCATGGGAGAAGGAAGAAGAAAACCAATTACTCATGAAACAAACCATCAAGGACAGGGAAGTTGCACACCCCTGTTACATTCCCATACTCTTCAGATAACTTCTCTTTTTTACTGTTAATTTTATTTCAGAGTTTTACAGCTCTCTAAGTGCACTATATTGAACATGGTTCAATTAATTTAGATTAAAATTTGTAATTCACCGACATGAAACCAAGTCTTGTAACTATCAGCAAGCAGCAAAATCAATCGTTGCTTCCTGTCTAAAGTTTGCGAGCTACAAACAACAGGTAATCATCAGCCTTCTTGATGTTTATTCTCAATGAAAGAAAAAGGCAGGACTTGGGAAGATAGGAAGAGCAAAGTTTCAGGAAAAGCAAACTCCATCTTCTTCCTTAAAATTTTGCTCCAGTGTCTTTCTTGTACTTCTCAAAATTAATCTGTCTCTAAAAAGCAAGAGTGATAATTTTTAAGGATCTAAGGGTATTTTCTCCATAGTCTGACCTGAACTTGGCATTGTATTTAATAGATCAAGCTCAATACGGAGCAGAAAACAGCTAATTTTTCATGAAAGTTTATCCTTTCTCCCCAGCACAGTGGAGCATATCCTTTGCAGCTGAACCATGTCAGGCTTTACCCTGAGACTTCTCTCACTATGAAAGTTTGCCTCTGGCTGTCTCATTTGTTTTCTGCCTCGTGCTTGTTCTTTGTTCTTCTGTGAACACAACTCTTCATACTCCTTGTTCTTCATCTGTGAAATTGTCTTTAAAAATACAGCATTCAGAGGACATTAATATAGTCCAGCCAAGTTCTCCATGTGGAAGAGATGTCCTGAGTTAAGCTTGCCTAAGCAATCCTAATTTAGTTCCTTTTTCCACCACCTATAACCCTGTGTTCAATGTTTCAGTGGATCTCCAGGGAGGGCCCATTTCAGGCTGAAGGAATCCATGCCAGCAGAGCAGCACTAATTGGAACATGACAAATGTTTGCTGATGGACCTCTGATGATGGTGGTGATCCTGGATCCCTGCTGTCTTCTAGGATGACCAATTTATTTAGGCTGACTCAGATAATTAAATGCATGAGTAAATTTCTCCTCACTCAGCCTCTGTTCTTTCCTCATGCAACTGCAGATCCGTGGTCCAAGGATTACCTGTTTTCTTTGCTTAGGAAGCACCAAGTTAGGTCAACTGAATATTTGATCTCTTTGAAAGATTGCAAAGGAGATCTGTCTCTCAAAATACCAGTAGGTATTCCCTACCAATGATGGAAAATGTGCTACCACATACAGGAGACACTGCATGAGCAGATCAAAAGGTCACTATTTGATCTGAGGAGAACAGTCAGTGAGTCCATGCCAAATGCTT
Source organism: Acanthiza pusilla (assembly GCA_036630365.1). Classification (NCBI taxonomy): domain Eukaryota; kingdom Metazoa; phylum Chordata; class Aves; order Passeriformes; family Acanthizidae; genus Acanthiza; species Acanthiza pusilla. The sequence continues at coordinate 14,223,899 of JAXCHO010000004.1, read as the reverse complement.
TTGGCAGATTAGCTCTTGCTTTGAGGAACACAGCCTGAGCACCTTCCTGTAACATCAGGGAAATAGTGCCATGGCCATAAAACATAAGCTCTCTGCTTGTCTGTTTAGCAGCTCTCTTTCTACCCTCGGCACAAACGCTGCCTTTGTTTTAAAGATGGTGAATCCACAGGGATATGGCCTCAGTTCCAGCAAGTGGACATTGCTGGCATGGCATCCTCAGGACTGTGTCCACTCTGTTTTGAGTTCCAGTCCAGAGCTGGAAGAATTTGCTGAGGGAAGAGGAGAAATATTCCATCCTCAACCTCTGCAGAGCGCCAGTGACTGAGCAGTGTGCACACCTGTGGGGCCTGGGCACATCTCCGTGCCAAGAGCTGCTCGAACCCTCCTTTCCTTACTGTGCATCCCATGAACTTTGCCCACTGATGAGGAGAGTGGCAGGAAGAAGCTCCCCACATGTGCCAGCCCACGAGCAGCCCCTTGCTCTGCTTCCCACCACCCATGCACACACACCAAGGATATTCCTCAGACGTTTCTGGGTGAATCAGGGAAGGAAGATGCTCAAGAAGATCCTGTAAACAGTTTACGGGAATAAAAGAAGGGAACTCAGCCCTTCAAATAAAATAGCCACCTAAGAGAATAAAATTGTTCATTAATTTATCTCAGGTTGAACCTCTATACAAGTTTATGCACTTATTTTGCCTCTCAGAATCATTTCAAGCATCATCAGTTCTCAACAGGAGGTACATTCCTGCCAGTGCTGGGATGTTCCTCTGAGCTGCACCAAAGGGTTCACAAACCATCACTGATCACACACTGCAGTCCCTGCTCACATCCAGTGCCTCTGCTACTCATCAGCTCCTGAGCATTTTCCTTTTCTGCTGCTGTTTTGCTCTTGTTTCTTGTCCAGAGGTTCCAGAGCATCCGTGGGCAGCAGGTGCTGCTCTGAGCTGCAGTGCTCTGGAGGGAGCAGCACAGGTGACTGGCAGCAGTGAGGGTTTGAGATCCCCAGCCTGGAGGAAGCTCTTCTCAAACCCCCCGTGCCCACTCCCTGGAGCACCCTGCAGACTCCCTCGCTTCTTGGTGACAAGCAAAAAATGATGAGAACAGTGCTCAGCTCCTCCGAGCCACAACCTTCCTTCTCCCTGGGAAAGTCACAGCCTGGTTCTTACAACCAGATGGACTTCAGCGTGCTGACACTTCCCTCCCAGCAAAGAAAAACGCTTAATATACAAAACCCCCACGCCAGCGTTTTGAGAACATTTTCCAATAAAATAAATCAAATAAAAATAGAGGGAATTTTCCGACTGATAAAATTGGCACAGGCTGTCAGTGCTGCTGCCCTAAAACAATCAGTCATACCTGGGAGCTAAGCTCCCATGAAAGGCAATTGCATCTCTGTGTTGGTAATGCTTTTTGTCACTGCAGTATGTCTTTGAGGTACCTCCGGCCCCACTATGGCTGGTTTAACATAATCTCTTCTGATAGCAAATAGGAATTTTAGCTGTAGTCAAAAAGGCTTGACAGTGTTGCTTTCATCTTGGTACCATCCATGCTAAGGATATAAGCAGAAAAAGATCACTAACAATACATCATCTGGGCTTATATTGTCACAAAAAATTCAAAAAAGACACTACCACTTTCTGATGACACCATCATTAAATCCAGCTACCCTGGAGCATGATTAGTGCACACACAGACAAGACAACACTGAGGATAGCAAAATGAACTTGCAATAGCTACTCTTTGAGTAATTCTGAGTCATCACTGATTATGTGGTACATGACCAAGGAAGGAAACAAGCAAAGCCAGGTGATTTGTGCTCCAGATGCCACATACTCTGCCAGGCTCAGGCTAGTGTGACTACATTGTCCTCAGAACTGACTTAACAGTGGCCCCACATCAAGAAACAATTTCGATTAGCACGTTGAGAAATCAGTGCTTGTCAAAATGAAACAAAGTAAAAACTGGGAAAGGCACTATTTTGATCCATTCTGTGGTGTGACATTTTTTAAAGCTCTCTCAGAAACAGTTTGGTGTTTGACATCTGATGCTTTCTAAATATGTCGCTGTTTGTGGCATGTTCAGAGAAAACCTGTAATCACTGCAACCTCTTTAATGCAATGCAATGAGATCTGACTGTAGCAATAAATCATAACTCATCTTATTCCATTCTCATTGATTTTGGTGGAATAAAGGTTTTGCCCAAAGGAATAAAACCACATGAATACTTTGTTAGCTTCTCATCATGTCTTTCTCAATTCATTACTACTTTGCTTTCTCCTTTGATGACTGGTCATGGAAAGTAATTCAGTAAATAATTCTGGTGAAAGATTCTTGTTGTTCTTATTATATGTGAGAAAACTATTTGTGATGCATCTGCAAGGAGATTAGAATGGGTTTTAAATCTTACCAGATTTGTAGACAACAGGATACTGGCTTTATCCCTCGACTGGCTGAGAAAAATGTAGAATTTTTTACTTTCGGGTACAAACATTTCCATCTGCATCAAAATTTGCTTGCTGGGAGGCTGTATGTGCATGCAGTGCTCGAGGGACACGGACCATGGAATGGCAAAGCTTCTTATATTAACTCTTTCTGGTTATCTTTAGCTTGACCCTGCCATCCTTGTCACAGCTCTATTCACATATATTTCAGGGAACTGTTGAGGAAATATCAGGGTGCAATAACAGAATTTTGCTTCCAAAATCAATTTCACAGCAGCGAGGAGTGATGCAGCTGGCTGAGCTAGAACTGATGGCTGCCACAGTAAACCAACTTTAATTTCCTCCACAATTTCTTTTTTCACTTTACCAGGCTTAACACTCTGGCACAGAAAGATTATTGGGAAATAGGCTCAGGTAACCAATGAGAATGCTGAATGTATTTGATTAGGTTTCTATTTAAGGAAGAATTTTATTTGGGAAATTGAGCCTCACTCCTAGTTAGAGATTGATACAAGCTTATCAGCTGAGAAGGGGTTTAGGTAACATTTCCAATAAATAGCTGGAAGTGGTACAATAACCCTTGATTTTAAAGGAATAATTGTTGCATCCAGCTTAGACTTAAAAATGGAGAAAAACAGACTTCCAGGGCACAGCAAAGGAAATCTCATTTTGTTTTTAATTTGAAAGCAACAAGGAGAAAACATGTTGCCCTATTGCTGTCAGTGCAGAATCAGAAAGACTTCAAACACTGGCACAGAGCAGCAGCATCAGTTCTGGACAAACCTGTGTCTCCTGGATGGGGAAGGGAAGAAGAGGCATCTGGTACTTCCCTCTCCCCATTTCCTACAGCCTGCCACAAACCCTCTGCTCTGCTGCTCAGGATGGAGGCCATGCAGTTCAAATGAAAATTAAAAAGTGAGTGTTGCCTCTTTAATTATCAAGTTGTCACCCCAGATCTGGACTGTGGGAAAGTCTCTATCAGGGTGAAATCTGTCTCTCAGAGCCTGTGATTCACCAGGGAATACATTGGCATAAGGAATACCCTTAAAGTATCCCATTTAGCTCAGGTATTAAGCTGCAGGAGAGAGGTTAAGAGGAACATTTTTAAAGCAGAGCAGATTTAGTGATGGAACTTCTGTTGACATTAAATCCCACACACTGCTTTGAAAATCTGCCACCTAAGTGCTACCTTAAATCTATAATGCAGTAATGGTATTAAACAAGGCAGGCACATTAAAGCACTGGCTTAAATCTTGATTTCTGTAATGCTGTGAAATGGGACGATAGCAAATCCAGTTCTTGGTCTTGATTAGCTATGTGAGAGGGATATGCTGGACTGACCAGCACTATCATAGGCAAATTGCTTATTAAAAAGGTTATGATCTTTTCTTTTCCTTCCTAAATTCCTCTTAAATACTCCATCAGATCCCTCTGAGCAGAGGGTACATCATGGAGGTCACTTGCAGGGAAGTGTTCCCAGGAAAAGCAGGACCAATCTTCCTTATACCCACAGGAACTGAACGCTGTTTTCATAAAGTAGAGAAGACCTGCTGAATTTTTTCAATTCTTTAGAAAAAGTTGTGTTCATTTTCCCTGAGAAATGCAGTTAAGATTGGTTTAAAGCTTCTGAGAAGCTTAATGAACCGTGGCTATGCCTGTAGCTTTTTCACATTTGAAAACTTTTGTTGCTAATTAACTTCATTAATAGTACTTAGAGGCACAGTGGCCAATATTTACCGAGTGCTGGCGTTGCTGCAAAGCACCAATGGAGCCAGTGGCTCAGCAAATAGATTCCCTACAGAAAACTACAGAGCTGAACTCATCGTGGTCAGATTGTTTCTCCTCCATGGGGAAAAAAAAAAAAAGAAAAAGAAAACCTCATTGATGCTGTTGTTTGAAAAACCACAATGGTGTTCAATGAATAGACGGAACTTCCTGATCCTGCTGGGGTTGTTATTGAGAGCTGCATTCCTGCGAGGAATTCACAGAGCACACAGAGAGCACTCTGCAGGGTCTGGTGGCACTGAGGGACGTGGCTGGGGACATTGCCATGGCTCTTGATGCCTCAGTGCGTTCAGCATCCATCCAGCAACATTGTTGACAGCCTGAGATGTCCCTGAGTGCATCCCCTGTGGGTTTTAATGAGACCACCCTTACCAAAAACTGCTGCTGAAGTGTGAGGCACACCAGACTCAATTTTCCATGACAGACGTGCCCTCTGAAAAGGCAGAGAGGTTTCTTGGGCACAACTATCTCAAGTCCAGCTAACTGGACATCACTGCAACAACTAACTGATCTCCTGGAAAACTCCAGAACTGTGCAGCTGCTACAAGAGAAGTAACTGGAATTATTTCTCCAGAAGATTTTCGTGAACTTCTCCCGATTCTGTCTTTTCCTCTATTTTTTTTTTTTGTTTTCTTTTAGCTCTTTCATAACCTCTCTTATTTACAGTGCATCCTTCAGGGGACACTGTTGAGCTATCCACTATAAATCTAAAATGTATACATCAAGGATAGTATATATATGGAAATAGATTAGTCTCTTTGACTTATATTTCTAGTCACTCTGTCCAGATTACTGTGTTCTACCCAGGGAAATCTCCTCAGCTGAAAAATGTTTAAACAATGTGGGTTTTTTTTTTAAATATCACAAGACCACTTCTCTTGGTATGATGGTTCCTAGGTGCTTTTCTCCAGCCCTTTTGGCTTTTATTGCACAGACAGGATTTGAGTAGGTTCTGGAAGCTGCTGGTAAAAAAAGTATGCTGAATGCCCCTGGGAATATAATCCTTTCCTGGTTTTGTGACAGCTCCTTTCTCTCTCTCCTTTTTTTTTTTTTTTTTTTTTTTTTTTTTTTTTTTTGGACATGTGAGCCCAGATCACAGGGGATTGCTGAGATGGTGAGAGCAGCTGGAAAAGGAGGAACAACTTAGCAGGCAATGGCTGCACAAGAAAGTTTTAAAAATTTTTCTTATCTTCATGCTATTATCTACAAGACCAGATCCTCTTAGGTCTTGTCCGAAAAGGGTCTCTCTCAGGAATTCATCCCCTGGTGTATTACATTGTGGATGGCTGAATTTCCCTTGAGAAGATCAGATTTTTACTCTTACTGCCCATGAGGATGGGATGTGGGAGAAAGCTGGAAAGACAGGGAAAAACATCCTGCTGGATGACATGGTTTTGGGCACTGCTGAGGGTCCCTGGGTGCTGGTGTGGAGGAGTTTGGCTCAGCTCCTCAGTCTCATGTGTCCTCTGCAGATGATAATCTGTGCCTGCAAGGCCATGTCAGCATTTCCCCAGGTCCCTTAACACACTGCTCCCTGCCACTGCAGTTGGGATCACATTCCACTCCTGCACAAAAAGCAGGATAGGCCTGTGAACAAACGGAAGGTTGGATCTTTGGGGAGCAATAAACCTCCAGGGTATGCAATGGGGATAAACATCCCCTTTTTTGGTATTGTGACAAATTAAAAAGGTTTAATTTTCTTTTTCTGCCTGTGAGGAATACATTAACTCATAACTTAAACCGTAGGGTGCGTACTGGTACTTTCTTAGACAAGAAGAGGAAGATCAGTGTTAAATACAGTTTGAAATTATCTAAGAGGTATGTGGAAGGAAAACAAGAACAAAGCAAATGACAGTAATGTACAGTATTGAAATAGACTACAAAAAAGATTTAAGAAGAGTCCTTATGCAAAAACCAAAAGGAAGTAACACTTGAACTACCATTTTGGGGCGCAATTCTGCTCCTGCCTGGTAATCACCAGCCAAATTGCCAGAGTGATTCTGCAATGCTCTGAACAAGGCACCTCATTTCCCTGTGTGTCCAGAGGTACTGCAGACTCTGCTGTGAGCAGGGTGGGACCACAGCCATCAACAGGAAATGAAAAAGAGATGAATTGCCACAATCCCAGGGGCTGAAGAAGTGCCTGATGTAAGCATCAGTAAGACATTTGGTGCACTAAGGCTGTTCTATCACTGGCCAACCTCTGTGGGCTGTGAACAGGTCTGAGGCTTTGGAATGGTTTAGCCATCTCTAAAGGGCTGTAGGGGTTTTATCCACTTCAGCCCTCTAAGCCTTTAGTGCCAAATCCTTGTCCCTTGTAAGTCTCCAACAAAATCACCAGTAGTTTCAATGGGTGCAGGATCGGGTCCCTGGAGCACTTTAAGTAATTTAAACCACTCTAAATCCTCGAAGCAGCTTAAGTGATAAGCTACTTGTTCCAGAGTTTTCAGCTTGCAGACCCAGCTTGTAAAATACTCCAGGCAGCTCATCATGCACTTGACTGTGAGCACACACAGATGCAGCGCTTTGGAAAGCAGAGATAACGTGGTGAGACCTTGTTATCAAACTCTCAGAGTGTTTTTACTTCTAGAGAAAGTGGGACTTTTGTTATTTTTTAAGCACAGTAAATAACTTCTAACAGCTAGCAGGCTGAGATGCTGCTCCCTGAGCTCAGGCAGGAGAGATGGTGCCAAAGGCTCTGGATTCAGACCCTGCTGGTGATGCCATTTGCTGCTACATTCCCAACCAGTCTTGGTGATATCAGGAGCACCAGGGGCTCTTTAATGTACCCTGCTTTTGAAAGATGATTGGCAAATAGGATAAATCTGGGAAACACTTCATAAAAACCTTTCTGTAAGCAAGTGCCCTTGTATGACCGACCCTGTAAGGAAACCTGTGTCCCTCAAACCAAGTGGCCTGGAAATTTCCAAGTAAAAAGCATCCTGCAAAGCTCCCTGAGCCTTTGCTAACAGCATTGGTGCAAGAGATGAAGGAGAGACTTCACCCTCCCTCCCAGGACAAGTATTTCTGGGCCAGGGTGAGGCATTATTGCAGGAGGGAGGCTGACTCCTGAAGCTGCTGCCACCCACAGCCAAGGGCTCCTATTTTCCAGAGGAATGGCTGTATTTGCAACACCTCTTCCATCTTGTGGGTTAGGAGGGAAACCAGGACCCTCCAGGATGTCCTCATGGTGCATGGGCAGTTATCAGCCCTAATTATTAAAGTTTATCTGAATGAGTGTCCTCAGTTCCAAATTAAGTTTGACCTCAAGCATGTGGTGGTGGCACTGGATGTCTTTGTGACCAGTGGGAGACAAGCACCTTGCCAGTCCATGGGCATTTGTAGGTCAATTCTTTTCACCTCAACCCCTAACTCTACATGACACAATGCCTCCTTCTCTTTGTATCAGAAGTTTGAAGGGAGCAGCAGCTCTTTCTGAAACTTGCAGAGAAGGAGGGAGAGGGCAACAGAGACAAAGCCACAAACCTTTCTGTGAGCTGATGGTAAACTTCAGTGCCTGCAGGTTTGGGAAAGGTATGAATCAGAAACATTTCCCTTTTCTCCAAGCCCTGGGAGAGACAAGGGCCAAGCACTGAGGGTAAAAGAAGATTTTCCATCTGCAGCAGTTGCAGCCACTTCAGAAGTCCTAGCAGATCATCAAGCTGCATTTGGACAGGACTGCTGAAAATAGGTGAATGTCTCTGAAGGGAAAGGGAGGTAGAGGAGCCAGACAAAAATTTCACTGCATTCCCATCCTTTCATTTGCATGACCACACCTGTTTCACACTTCTCTTTTCATCTGTTTTTTGCAGATCTGCAAATCAAGGCAATTGTGGCCAGGCCTAGTCAAGGAGATATTTTAGGGAACTTATTAAGTCTTGCTGAAATCACAGCAGTTTGCTACTTAGGGCATAATGAAAGAGACTGCGATGTTGTCTGAGACTTTGGCCAAGCTGTCTCCCTGGAGATGGATATTTTCCTTCCCTGCAGAAGATTCAGTGTTCCTGCAGTAATGTGGGAGGCTCTGATGGTGCCCAGCTCACATCTTGGAGAGCTCCAGGAGCACACACAAAGACTGCAGCTCTCCCTTGGCTACCACAGCATGAAATCTTTGCTGGCTCTGCTGTACAGCACCATTCCTGCACATCATCTCAGCAGCTCTTCCGTCTTCTCACCCATCTCTCCTCCACTGCTGGTCCAACCTCCTTTCTTCCTCTGACTCCTACTAACTTGCAGACACTAGAAAATTACCTCCCAATCTTGCATACACCTCTGCTGCCTCTGTTTCCCCCCTTCTCTTTCCTCCTCAGCATAGTTATCACCCCCTGCCTTCCTGCTGTCCTGTTTCCATCAGCCTCTCCTGTTTAAACTCTCTTGGGTGTCTAGATAAATATCATATACTGAATTACAGCTGCAGGCCAGAGCCCAAGACACCTGGGTCTGATTCCTGCCAGTGTTCATGAGCTTTTGTGACTCAGCCTCTTTCTGATGCTCCTACCGCATCTGTGGGCTAAAGCTGGAAAAATATAAATAGGGGCCATGTGTACCTTGGATTCAGGGCACCATATAAATCCAGGGTATGATTGCTGTTAACCTCTTCCATGAGAAGTTGAACTGGCCAAATTTTCTGGTGGAGGCCATTGGCTGCCCTTCTTGGCTGTGACATATGCCATTTTTCCTGAATTGATTCCCCCCTTTTCTTTCCCAGGCTGTGGTGTGCTTGGCACAGGAGCTGCAATCCATGCAATATTATTATTAGGCAATAAACAGTGTCAGTGAGTGATTTAAACCCAGGCAGAGCTGCTGATATTGATTTTTTTAAGCTCTGTGAAGAATTGCACAGAGTTTTTTTTAATGGGAATTATTAGGTCATCCGTGGGGGAATCTTCAACAGTAACCCTCTGCAACAAGGCAAATAGTGAAGCTTTTGATTTGCAGAGGCTCTTTTGGGGCTCCATGCCCTGGGCTGCCACTGCCAGCAGCTCCGGTAGGGACAAGGCACTGGCTCTGGGTGTGTAATTTCTCTAATTTCCCCCCTATAATGAAAACAAAACTGCTGCCGTGCTGGGAGGAGCAGAGAGTAAATCCTGCAGAGGTGCTGAGGAACAGACTGTGCAGACACTGATGGATGTTGTAATATTGTCTGCTCTTCTCCCTGGAGTTTCGTGTGCTGAACAGCTTCTGGCAGAGCTCTTCTCCTCCTGCCTGTCCTCCAGTGATCTCTCTTCTTTCCTTCCTCACTTTGTTCCTGTCCCCTTAAACCATCCCTGCTGGCCTGATGTTTCCAGCCCTCCACTTTCCGATTCTCACATCCTATCTCCATATCTCATTAGTCCTTCAGGACGCGGAGCATCCCCCTGACCTTCCTCAATGAGCAAACCTGCACTGGGGGACTTCGCTCTGGATGAGGAGCACATACACCTCTTCCACTCCTGCTTTACACCAGGTGCCTTCCACATTTCAAGCTCACAGCCTTCCAGGAGGTGAGAACCTCCATCAGAAAAATGATAACAAGCAGGCTGGTTGAGGGAGGGCTCTTTAACCATCACTGTTAGCTCCAAAACACTTGTCTAAGTGGGGTGCCTCTTACCCTCTGACTCTTGTCCTCTAAATTCTAATAAAATAACAAGAAATCCACTTTGCATTCTGATGTTCTCTGTTCAGATTAATTTACAGGTTGGGGTTTTTTTTCCTGTGCAGAGAGATAAAGAAACATTGCAGAAAAATGCCTAAGGTATATATGGGAATTGGATCCCCAACCCTTATTAAAAGTCAGGAAAACAGGTGCCTAAGAGTGGTTCATGTCTTTGAAACTCTCCTTTTGATTTCAGGAGAAGGCAAAAATGAGTGTCTCCTCCTGCATTGAAATGTCTTGGTGACGACAGAAGAGATCCAACTTTCAACACACCTTTGTAACTTAAGAACATTGAACAGAGATTTAGAAACCAAATCCCATTTTAACAGTCATCTACACACCTCCAGGTCCAGCTTGGAAAACTGCTTAGAAGGTGCCTCTGCACGTGCAAGCCTCTCGTCCTGCATGGCTTTTGGAATTGAAAATTTAATGCACTGGAAAGCAGTGATCCTCTGGGTGTTGGATGTAATCTCCTGGATGCTGTCCTTTGCGCCGATGAATGGCAAAAAATAAATATAAGCTCCTTTGCAGAGCAAGATATCTGAAAAGCAGGCCTAAAGCCCAGGCTGTGAGCAAAGCCAGTGAGAATCTGAGTTGTGCGTGTGTGGAGAGAGGAGTGGGAGCACAGGAACAGGAAACAGGAGCAGCAGAAGCCTCTGACACCACAAAAAGAGGAAAGACCTGAGTCTCTGTGGCCAGAGACACTTTCAGTTCCCAGGGGTCACTTGAAAAGAAGCCTTTTGTAATATGGAGTTAATTTAATTAATCTTGAAACAAATCACAAGAAAAATCACTGCCAGCTATGTTACTTTTAAATAAGGATTTCAATGGGCCAAGATTTAGCATCCTTTATAGACCCATCTGCCTAAAGGCCTGTATCTTATCTGATCATTTCCATGGCAACAGCTCTGGGATTAGAAAAGGATGAATGTTTAGGAATAGTTGCTGGAATTTCATGGAAGATGATGAATTGAGGATTACTTCACTACCTACGTGTTACCATGGAAATGCACATTTACAAATTGCACAGGATTTAAAACCCCACCATTATTAGTATAAATTTGTGCTGCTTTTTGAAAGAGCTCCAGGAGCAGAAGGTGCCTCTCACCTCTCCAGCCCCACTGAGCACATCCACAACTGGGCTGGCTGAGAAAGGAAGGGGAAACAAGTGGCAGGTCTTGGACCCAACCAACCTCATAAATGAAACCCAGGTAAGGAAAAGGGTTAAAAAAAGTGTACTTCACAAACAGAAAACCACAAATCAAAACCAACCCCCCCAAAAAAATATATATCTATATATCTATATCGATAAATAAATAAATTTTAAAAAATATATTATAGCTATAAAATATATATTATATATTATGTATATAAAATACATATATCATATACATATATTATATGTATTTTTATATATATATATTTAAGGGAATTTGATAAATGTTCAAACAGGTTTTTGAATTACCACATGTGACTTCATGAGACTTAGGAGACTTTCAGTGTTGCAAACCCAAGGTCATTTTTAAGAGCGTTTTTATTGCTTTTGTGAAATTCTTGTTTTAAGTGTGAAACAAATCTACACATCCTGTTTTGTAAACTATTCATAAAATATTCCATATTTTAGTAACCTGCTCTGTCCTACCTCCAGGACTGAAGTAGGACTTGAGACTAACTCTTACCAAAGCCTTGAAAAACAGAGTTCCCATCTTTGAAGCCCAGAGGAAAAACAGGCAGAGAAATATTCCCCATCCATACATAATCCATGAAAATTCATAGGGTCAGATAAATAACTGCTGGAAATTCTTTTATCACAGATGCACCTGTTCTTCATAGGGCCTGAGGAAGCATCTTACCACAGAAACAACTACAAATATCAAAATAAAGAATGGCATAATAACTCCAAGAAGGCTACTGCAGCTGATCCATAAATTTAATCTAAAGGGGCCAGAACATCTTTGAAGCAAAACTGAAGATTTGCAGTGTCTTGAGAAGGAAGTGTTATTAATTTTATTTTATATATCAGGAAACTGAGTCCAGAGAAGCTACCCTGAGGGTCAGCAGCCTGGCTGAGGATAGGGCACTACACAAAACTGACTGATGGTTGCTGGTTATGAGCCTTCAGTGAGGGATGGGTGTCACTGATGGATGGGGTGATGCCTTGGGGAAGAAGCAAAGATGTCCTCTAAGGAGCTGTGTGGCTGAGACAGCTCCAGAACAAATCCATCTGCACCGACAGTCCTGTCAACAATCTGTTTTCCCACTGACATCCCCACTGCCTAAAACTGGGCAGAAACACCCAGGGCAAGGTGTTTCTGAGTGAGGCCAACCTCTGCTCATCCAGCCACCGCCTTGCACTCTGTTATTCCTTTCATGGATCCTGGGCTTGCTGCAAAAACACCATGAGGATCCAATAAGCTGTGCTGGCTGTCTCAGTGACCTGGAAATGGGATGGAGGGAGAAGAGTTTCCCCAGGGATGGCAGAAGAGACACATCAGCTCACACTTTCTGCAGACATGCCTGTGTTGCATTTTTGGTTCTGAGAACGAGTCAAAACCCAAGAACACGGAGGCTCTGCAGTCATTCCCCACCTGACCTTCCCATGACAGGGTGAAGCGCTCAGTGCTGACCCAGGCATGAAGTTAGCTGTCATTTTTGGAAAATATCGTGGTGTGGATCTCCTCTGTCCTTTGCACAGAGGAGGTCACTGCTAAGGAGGTCACCTTTGCAGAACTCAGCATCCTCCCAAACCCACTTGTCTGCGGAGGGGAGATCCTCATCCCTGGGTTTAGTGACAGATTTGGGTGCTGACATTGCATTACACCTAGCAACAATTTATTATGTTTTTTTCCCAATGTTCTCCCTTCCCAGCCATCTTCTTCCCATCATGCCATCTTTTTGCTTTCTAAAGCTACTACTTTTTTCTTTAATTTGATTGGTTTTTTTCTTTTTTTTCTTTTTTTTTTTTTTTTGGGGTGTATGGGACAAATTACTTGTGCGCCTCTCTAGGGAAAACAGGAGTCAGATCTCCCCACCTGCCTGAAAGCCCTGCTCCCACCACCACCCCATTCATTCAACATCCTGCAGAATTTCTCATGAGCAATTAGGAAATTGCTGGAGCAGTCAGAGCTGCAAAGAGGCAGCAAGGATGCATGGCACCTTCCCAAGGGTGAGAAAATCACAAGTGAATCAGCCTTTTAGAAAACCTCCACCCTTTCCTCTAAGATAAACCTCACAGCTGGACACAGAGCCAGAGACAATGAAGGAAAACAGCCTGGCTGAGGTGGGGTTTCCGCCTGCCCTCGGTGCTGACCCTTGGGAATGGCATTTCCCGAGGGAGCAAGCCCTGCTGGCTCCACTGCCCCACTTGGACATGTTCAGCTATCCAATGGATATCTCTGGGATATCTCTGTCCCAGAGTTATCCCAGAGACCAGCTGGCCACTGGGCCCCTAAACCACTCCCTGCTTCAATGCCGCTGCACCAGCTCACTCTGAGGAAGCTGGACAAGATTTTAAGTGTCCAGGGGAAGATAAAATCCTTGCAGCAATGAGGTTTTGCCCGTGGAAATGGGTGGGTGCTGCCAGGGGGGAAAGGGAGTGAGCAGCAAGACAAGTTCCTTGCACACTTCTCAATTGCCAACTCTATTTTTGGCTGCTACAAGCTGGAGTGCCACAGGAAAAAAAAGCCTCATTAGAACTCAAGCAATGAGAGTCTTCTGATTTCCTTAGTTTGATGACAGTTTCTAGCTGGTGAGGTTTCAATATTGCAGGGCAATAAAAAGGATATTATGAGGGTGGGGGGTGCAGTCAACAGCTTGAAGAGCCTTTTCCTCCAGTCCTGCACAGATAAAATGTGTAACTTTTCACACACCAGGAACCAAACAGATTTCAATTACTGAAAACATTGGCTTTGAAATCAGTGAAACCAAACCAGGAGGCAGACTGTCCTAGGGATGAGGGGACTTCTCTGCTCAGAGCAGGGGGTTGGGTCCAACCTGAACCCAACCATGACATCCCAAAGTCTTGGGCAAGGTCCTCCATCTCAGTGTCACACACACCACGAGACAGTCAATCCCGCCTTAGTTACATGCAGAAAAATAAGCAAACTTCTCTTGTCTATGAATTGCTTTGTGCAGAAAAATCTGGGATGAAAACACACATTTCCACATGAAGAGAAGGCGATCAAATACCTCTAAGATGTTTAACCTTGGAAGATGAAAGAGTTCCCCAGTTTTTGTCACCTTCCCTAAGTCGTTATCAGAGCAATTATGTGTGATTTAGTAGTTTGCTCTGTTGCAACACAATTTTCTATATTGTCTGAAATGACAAATGGAACTGCAGGCCTGGCCCCTGTGTGACTTCTTTGAATCTGCTGCATGGCACAGGTGAGAAATATTGCAGCAGCATTAAAAAAAAAAAAAGTCCTGGATGATACATGGGAATGAGCTGATTCCTGCAGTTTTCCCTACACGTCCTTAGCAGTCAGGAAATTATCAAGAGGGCAAGAAGTTATCCACAGGTAAAATGGGAAAGCTGTCTCTGCCACTCTTGGACAGATGGGATCAGGGTGCTGCTTGGGCACAGCATTTCTCCTTATCTGCTCTGTATTTCTGAGGCAGTTCCAGGGATTTGTTTGTTTTTCCAGTTCTTAGCAATTTGGAATTTAAAAATAACTCAGCTCCCAAGTTCTGTTTGTTCCTTTGGAGTCCTCAGGACACCACTGCAAGCTTTCCCCCTCAGCCAAAATGGCTTAAAATATCCTTTCTTTTTCTATTTTTTTTTTTTTTTATGAGATGGTATTCCTTATGTATCATAACTCCAGGAGCTGGATCCCACTACAAATACCAATGCTCAGGATAGAAATGCTGCAGATTTCCAGCTCTGGTAACCTCAGTCAAAGAAAGTCCTCACTGAATGCCCTAGAGACATCCAGCAATGCAGAACAGACAGGGTTTGGTTTTAAAGGTAACAAGGAGACATTTGGCAGGAAAGAACAACCACCTTGAGAGATTTACAACTGCGAATTTTCTTCCTTTCAAACACAGACCTCGTGCATCCCACTGCAGGTTTCCTGTACTAGTAACACTCCTACAGATTTTGGATTACTACTGCAAAACAGTCACACCACCACAGGAATGACTCCACAGTATTTTGAGGTCCTTTGCATCCATGCAGAGAATCTGTTCCATTTAGACAGTGGCATTTGGTCCCTACATGAACACGTATGACAATGCAAGAGTGGGGATACAGAAACCAAGGACTGCAGAGAATTTCTCTGTTCACTGACAAAGTACAAAAGTACAAAGCCAGATGATAACTCGTAAGTGAAGAGTTCCTGTTCGGTTCCTGGGGAGAACAACAGCAAAAGAGGATGTGGGGTACAACACATCTCCCAGGAAAGCCAAAACACGCTGCAGGTTGCTCTGCAGTGCTGGAGGCAAATTGAAGAAATGAAAGGCAGTAATAAGGGCTCCCACTGACATGAATGACAAAGCTCCTGGTGACATAAGGGATGCTCAATTAAAAAGGAAAAAAAAAAAAGAAAGAAGAAGTCAACCTAAGCCTTGCTTTTTTTGTTTTGTTTTCTCTTTTCTGTATAACTCCAAAATAGCCCTAGGAAGTAGAAGAAACATGACTCAAAAACAGACTTTTCCTCTTAAGGCCCGACTTCCTTCCTTGAACAGTTTGGAGAAATTTCAGCTACACATCTCTCTGAGCAAGGGCTTTATTTGAAGCCCTCCTATTGTTAGGAAAGCCCCACCAAAAAGTCTGTGGCCTCTACAACAGACATCCTGAGTCAGGCAGGTCAGACACAGAGTTCAGGTTTTGTTCTTTTAGGATGCTATTGTATCCAAGAAAGCAGGATGTGAGACTTGCCCTGGCCTTTCACTCTTAAGCGAGAGGCAGGGACTCTGCAATATCTCTGATATTCTGGCACGGGCAGTAAGTTTAGACACAAAACCCAGCACAGACAGTGTCTTGTGGCACACCCTGTGTCATTTGGGCTGCCCAGCAGCACCACTGCCAGGCTCCACCTGAAACGAGAGGGCAGGAACAGCACAGTGCAGACATCCCCAGCTGGGGGTGAGCATCCTCCCCAGGGTGTACAAACAGCTTCAGACAGATCCACTGGAGGAAAAAACCCAGAGCAGGATTTTGAGACAGAATTTGGGATTTCAAGGCTGCATGAGTTCAAGAGTTTCTAATAGACCTGGTTTGGGGTGAGGATTTTTTTTGGCAGGAAGGCTTAAGCCTTTTCTGAATTATTACTAAAATTTGTTCCATTAACAAGGATGACATTTTTGTACTGGAGACCATGATTTGGAAGAGATGTTGGAAGCCTTTAAACAGTGTCTTCAAGCTCGGATGAAGACAAGGATAGCATTTCAGCAGGCATGCAAGGGTTCAGAGAGTACAGGGGTTTCCCATTCCTCTTCCAGACAACTCAGTTTTTTCTGTATTTATTGCTTTTGGTGTCAATTCATCCTCCTGGTCAGGCCAGAAGGCACATCACAGGGGAGCTGGAGCTGCTCTGAAGGAGCAGCAGCTGGGGGCAGTGGCTGACTCGTCTCTGCACAGGGAATCCCTAGCATTTACGTCTCTGAGACTGAGCAAACGTTAATTTCCACAGGCAGGTTAAATTCTCCATGAGTTAAAAAGACAAGTAATACACTGTCTCAAGGGCTCTAATTCACCTGGAAGTGTGAGACCAAGCAGAATTACACCAGTCAAATGCAAAGTGCTGTTTCCTATTTTGCCCAGCAATTCTGGTCCTTTTCTCATTTTTTCCCTGTTCCTGTGGGCTTCTCAATTCCACCAAATAGCAAAATTTCATCCTTTAAAGGATAAAATCCAGTTGGCAGAGTCCAGTGTTTGCAGGAATAGCAAAATTAAAGTCAGGTAGCAAAACTTCCTAAAAAGGTACAGAAATCAGGAAAACCTCACATTTTTCAAGTCGTGGCTCTTCTTGCAGCTTGCTAGATTATGTGTCCCTCTACTCAAGATGATAGCCAAGCATAAGGATGCTGTACACAAAATATCACATTGTTCAAGCTAAAAAAGCCTCTTGATGCCGTTCACAGCCAGCAATGGTCATTACAAGCTCTGAGAAAAGCTGGATCATCATAAAAATGCCCAAAAGATGAAATAAAAGGCTTAACAAAGGACACCAGAGAGAACCTAAGGTCTTACTTTCCTGAAGCTGAGAAATCCCTGGGAGACTCTGCAGTGATGCTATTACTCCAAACACTCCCAAATCACTTCCCTAGCGCTGGTAATTACTGTGCCTTCTGATTTATAAGGTATCTCACAGGCTGTGACAGGTCAAGGTCACTTTGCAGTGATAACGTGCTGCTAATTGCAGCGGTTTGTCACTTGTTGAGGAGGAGCAGAGGTCACCTCAGGACAGCAAAGCATCACCAAATGCAGGTGTTGGAAGGTGCCATCTGCCTGTCAGCAGAGCTGTGTGCAGCCACCCCTGCGGGCATCCCTTCCCACCAGCAGCGAAGTGTGGGCACCTGACAGATGCCCACAGGTCCCTGTGCAGCTCCTGGGATGCTCCGTGTCCCAGGGCCACCGGCACAGGGTGTCACCGTGATGGGAACAGACATTGTGCTCTGCTAAATCTCCGGGGGCCACCTCTGCCACTCTCACTTTGCTTTAACATAACATCCCTGCCTCTTTTTGTGTCCCTTGGTGCAAAGAGAGCTGGAAATGAAGAGTCAGATCCAGTCCTGTACCACATGCGTTTCCTGCACATCCCAGGCTGGGTACCAGCTCTAAGAATAACAACTTAGGCAGGGTCCTTGGCCCTTGGTCCCTGCTGCCCTGGAGAGTTTGGGTGCTGTGAGTAATCAGTTAACACAGACTAAAGGAACAAAAATCTTTGAGACCAGGGCTACGATCAACTGAGTTTATTTTTTTAGCATCAAGGATATAGTTTACTGTAAAATGTCAAAATATGGAGGTACCACAGCAATGCGTCTGTCAGTCCTTCCCTAGATCTGTATCAGGAGAGGAGGGTTACTTCTTCTCCAAAACTGAGGCTTTTGGCTTTGCTCCCTGCTGTGGAACAGAAGCATAGATCCAGAATGTCTCAGGGGCTCCAAGAACAACTCCAAAGGGTTAAAAAAGCTTTGGGACGAAGATAAATAATCATGGTATTGCCGAGGTACTAAGCAAGCAAACACGGAAGAGCAGGGCCATGGGATTTTTTTCTTCTTCACATCAATTTTTTAATGTCTTTTTTTTCCTTCCTAGAAACACTTCACAAAAGAAAACAAACATAGCATTCTTGCAGCTGAGGTGCCATTCCTCAGCTCTTATTTAGAACTAATTTGGTTTCAGCTTCATAAAATTTGGTGAAAGGTACTTGGAGCTTCAGACAAGAATTATTTGGAAAAAAGCATTTATTTTTCAGTTCACAGCATTTTTTTTTCCCAAACACTCACTTCTCTTTTGCAGATGTACTGGTGTCGTGCTAAAGAAACATGAACATTGATTGCAAAGAATAATCATCTGCACTTTCCACAGCAAGGCAAATCTAATGCTGAGTGTACGATTTTGTATCTCCACAATAGTTCACTTGTATTATACCATATCTCCTTGCAGTGCTGTACAGAGGGCTCAAAAACTTCCTTCTGGGTGGGTAGAGAAACTGAGTCATGCAAAATAATTGCTATTTAACTCTGCATTCAGCAAGGCATTTAATGAGATG
This sequence comes from Acanthiza pusilla, assembly GCA_036630365.1. Lineage (NCBI taxonomy): Eukaryota > Metazoa > Chordata > Aves > Passeriformes > Acanthizidae > Acanthiza > Acanthiza pusilla. Next base: position 14,205,321 of record JAXCHO010000004.1, on the reverse strand, counting down.
CTTCAGCCATTCTGTTTCATAAAGCATTTAAGATGTCCTCTATGGGATAAGCCATCAAATTGTCAGTTGAAGAATGTATTTTCCAAAGCACTGAGCACTTGGGAAGCTCCAATTGAAGTCAAGTGTGGCCTTTAAGATAAATGTCATCCTTTTATTTCCAGCCTTGTATTTTCACTGTAGTGAAGAGGTGAAAGCACGGTAAGCCTAGCAGGGTTTTTCCGAAGTTTGAGGGCAGGGAAGAACACCACCAAGAGAGCTCCATATTAAGCTGTAGAAAGTCTGCTATCCAGGTAAGCACAAAGGGCTTTTTCTGATCTGAATGGTGACATGAACCTAGAATCATAGAATATACTGAGTTGGAAAGGACCCACAAGGATCAAAGTACAACTCCTGCTCCTGCACAGAACAGCCTCAAAACAGGGGGGGAAAAAAAAAAGCAAAACTCACTTTTACCAGGCTTCAAACCTGGAAAGTTCCCTCCAGCTTTTCCTTATTCTGTCACATCAAGTAGAGCCTATTTCAGAAGTTACATCTTTCGGCAACCTCATATTTCCTTAATAGACACACCACAGGGTGATGGACCTCTACAGAGTAATAATATTTTCTCCAAGATAACTCTGCAACTAAGCACAGCCTATATCCTCTTCAAGATATCAGGTGGGTAAAATATCCCCCAAATTATATTTGTCACTATCAAACGAGACAGTGTTGGCACACTTGGGAATAAAGTGAAGGCAATTAACTTTTCATATACTTGAAAAGATGTTCCACTGCCACCTGATTACTTTATCTTCATTATTTTTAGCTGTAGAATTATGTAAATAGCAATTTAGAGAGCCCAGAGGATTCTGAAGATTCAGTCTAATGACTTGTAATTGTTTAATTGGACTGTAAACTGGCCCCTGCAGGGAGTTGAGCACAGGTACAAGTGTTACTTCATGCCCCTACCAAAATTTGCTAATTGCCAGCTTTTGTGTAAGCAACAGCTTCTGAGTTGTCCCAGCAGCACAGCAGTTCAGCACTGCTGAGGATTGAACCTGCATCAAATTCTGCTGGGGAATGGATCGCAGTGCCTGTGGCTTCAGACTGGGTATGGAGGAATTCACAGGTACAGAATCCAGCCACAGACTGAATTCTGTGAGCAGGGGGCAGCATGTGAGGGGAAAATGCCATTGTTAGTGAGAAGGAAAGAGGTTTAGCTCAGTTATGTCACAAACTCCATTAGATAGAAACATCACAGAGTTATTTAAGAAAGGAGGAGCATGTTAGAGCAGCTTCTGGGAAATGTACCCAGGACTTTGGAGATGTGCTGTGACAAATCCAATTCAAAACAGAATTGGAGAGATATTTCCTAGATTCTGGCCAAGAGCCCTCTAGGAGAGAAACACCTAGGTTCTCCAGAGAAGCAGCAAGGATCTCAAACCGCAATCAAAACAGGGACAGGGCTTGGCTCTGAGCTGAGACAGGTTCAGAGGCAAGTTCAGCATAAGAGGCAAGCCCAAACCATCTTCTCTGCCTTCCCAGGAAGGAGGAATGGGGCAAGGGGATAAATCACTGCAAAAGGGCAGCAGATGTCTGGGGAAAAAATGTCCAGAGAATCTGAGATTATTCCTGCAGCAAGACTAACTGGCTTGACGAATGAAACAGAATGGAAAGTGCCGACTCCGCTCCGCTCTCCGGCCGCCTCTCCCCTGGTCATTTCATTTGCCCTTCTTCCTCTCAACAAAATAAAATGAAATGCATATTTTACTGTAAGCTTCTTTACAGTGCAGGCTGCAAGAGGCTTGAGGACTTCCCTAGGGGGAATGAGCTAACCAGTGATTGCTTCATCCTTTAATTCCAAAGGCCAGGGACTTTCATTTTCAATTTCCTTTTATCCAGGGTTTCTTATTATGTTCAGGTTGCTCCTCCACACCCTTTAGTGAGTGACAAGCGTGTGCTGGAAGGTGACAGACAGACACCACGTGTGTGGCCAGTGGCAGAATGAAACATCTCAAACTCTGCTTTGCAAACGGAAAGATCTTGATGAGTTTCTGGATTGTCTGATAAGGTTTGTCTTTTTTTGAGCCCCACAGCTGGGCGTCTCACTGTCAAATGTGATTAAAAATATCACTCAAAAGCATCAAGGGTAGCGAGAGGTCAGATGGGTCAGTTTTTATTAAACAGAAAGTAGAGCTGGTGGTTATGTTGCTGATGGTCTTCCTGGGGATTTATGACCTCCCTACTTCCATCCCCTGGCTAGATAAGACAAGGCAAGGGAAGTGGGGATTCAGGGTTCAATCCTTGGATATCTGCTTCCCCACAGCATTTTCCTTTTTAAACTGCCCATCTTTGCAAAGTATACATTATCCCAAAGTATACAATACATTAGCACCTGATGCAGCCTGGCTGATGCACTTCAGACCCTCAAAAAAGGAGGCTGCAGAATCCCTTCCCAGCAGGGACCAGCTTCTGTCCCTACTGCAGGAAGCAGCAGTACAATTTACATAAAAGGAGAACCACCATAACAACTTTATCCCGTTCCATGTACCTATCCTTAAATCCATTGTTGGCCAAGCCTGAGGATCCTGTGTTTGTCTCAAAGACAGCCAGAAAGTTTCCCTCTGAAATTCCTGTGACAGACTTCTGGCTCTGAGCTGAGGTGTTGACAGAAGACCATCACCCCCTGCAATGCCATAAGATGTCACACACGCCATCACCTTCCTCTGTCAGTCCTGATTAGCAACAAGTCCTCCTATCAGGTGGGTTAATCGTCAGTTAACCTCTAGTTAGAGGTTGGGTTTTCCCCCCCCATAAGATATCAGGGCCCTTTGTAATTTATTCCATTCAAGAGTAATATTATTCTCAGGAGTATTTTGATACTGACACAAGAGTATTAGAAATTCTTGACTGTCAGACAATACTCTGCTGAGATGCTTATCCAGCAAGTTCTGGGACAGAGCCACTTGAGAATCAGCACTGGAGACAGTGTTAATTTGAAAGGATGATATAGTCCAATCCTGAACAACAATTACGTACTCCATATAAATGTATGTACATTTATATATATACACACAATGAAAGTGTAATTTTATGGGGTTATTGTATTTCTCTGTTGGCTTGAGTTAAGCAGGGCTCAGCATGATGTGCTGTCTCCAGAAGCTCCCAGGCATGGCATAAATGTACAGAGAGGAGTTCTTATTGAATGTTCTCCCATAAGTAATTCTCAACAAAATTTTGTTGCCTGATCATCATGCAATTATTTGTAAAACAAAAAAGGAAGCTACAATCAAATTATATTTCCATGAATTGAAGATACATTACATCCATTATTTTATGTTTAAACAATAATTGAATATGTGAAGAGCTAATCATTGTGATATACTAAAAACATCTGCTGCCCAAAACCTGAAGCCCTTTTTGTTTTAGTTCAGAGGAACTTGGACTTTCCCTGCATGTGGGAAGTGTTTTTTAAATTCCTTTTGTTTCCCCTTTTAAACATTGTAATTATAAACATATTTGCTTGTTGTGATTTTTCAGGAAATGACAATTTAGGGAAGTCCAGAAGATTTTGCTTCAGATTTTCAGGCCTTTAAATATTTCAGTCAGAATACTGGGAAGCCCACGAAAACTCTGAGCTTTTTTCAGCCTTCATTAACACACTCCAGCCTAATGCTCAGTGTAACTGAGGAGACTTTAAACAGCAAGGGCAAAGGAAGGACACCATCCAGCAAATATGTAGAAATGCGTTCTGCCTTCCAGCTCTGCTCTTTCCCATGGCTCTGGACCTGTTAGACACAGCTGAAGAGCCAAACTTAGCCAGAGCCCACCTGGCTCAGCTGGGATTAGTGCCACAATCAAACCAGGAATATTTTCCCTCCAGATCCCCCTCAAGACAATGAAAATGCTGTGTAAATAAAGAGACCAGAAGTGAAGCTGTTTGGTGGCCAAGTTCACTCCATTTGCTTTCAGCTCTCAATTACAAGCATCACATCCAGGAGCCAAGTAGCAGGAAAAACAAAAGCAGCCAGCCAAACCCTGCCACCAATTTTCAGAGCATAAATCCTAAACAAGTCAATAGATTTATACCAGTATAATCCCTTTGTGAAAGATCAAAATAGGAATAAAAGGATGAGATCTTCCATTCATTTCATCACTAAATCAGAAGCAACTTGGGTGCTCATCAAAATGATGCTCCACATTAACACAGCAGAGGATCTGCTCCACTTTCACAGTCCCAAGCTCTGTGACACCCCCAAATTCCCCACTGCCTGTGCTGAGCTGAGCCTGCCAGGGTCACTGGAAAGACTCACAGAGAAGCCATCTGACTGAAATTATTCTGGTTTCACTAAGAGAGGGAGGAGGAAATGGACAGACTGCACAGCCATGCCCTGCCTCACCTGAGCAAGGCTTTCAGTTTCTAGCACCATTTCCTGACCTGTTATTGAGCTCCTGACCCAGCAGGAGCTGCACTTCAGAGGGAAAGCACTGCCCTAAGAGCATTAGCATTAAGTACTACAGGGACTAGAATCACCAAGATCTTCACTCATCAGCAATGGAGTGTAACTGCTAATTCCTCAAGGTTTTGTGGCTGCACATGTGCTCTGATTTCTTATAATAGGCCAGTGCAGCTGCATTTCAGGGAGCAATAAGCCGAGAAGTAATGAGGGTTATTCCATTTTTCCATCTCAGATCAAATCCTCCGTCCTTCTAGCTCAGGACAAAACTGGCTCACTGATGCAGACTCCTGATATTTTTGGTCAAACACCCATGATGCACCATCTTGCAGTGTTTACACAGAAGCAGGCCTGCATGGCAAGGCAGTTCCCTGAAGCATAAGATTTGATTAACCTCGTTAGCTTGCCTTGCAGAGCTGCAAATGTTGTTAGACATCATGAAATTATCCAGCCCTATTTAAAACCCAACTGGAGTATTTGGCCTGCTGACCTCCCCCAGCAACAAATTCCACAAGTAAAATTAAGCACAGCTTTCACAGCCCAGAGTGGCTCAGTCCCTGATCCCAGCCAGCAGCATCTCTTTGAGCTTCAGCTATGGGAGCTCAGGGTTTCTCCTGCCACTTTACCTTTGCCCACTGAGTCCATAGAGAATCTCCATTTCAGTCCTTAAGAGCTAAGTCAGTCTAGACTATCGTTAAAATTATTAAAGAAAACAAGCAGCACCATTAAATTGCTCACAAACTGTAAGTGTTAAAAAGGTAAAGATGAAAGAATTAAAAACATTATTCTCTGAACCCTCTCTCAAAATTATCCATCATAATTCGGGCTGATGTAAAAGATTTTGTCTGCACTGACACCCAGGGAAATATAAATAAGACCAGGCACCCTGGCAATACAGTCATATGTGTGTTGACTTAACTGGTACATAATAATGAATTCACTACTGACAAACTTCAGTTCTACTCCAGGTGGAGATCCTGGGAGTGCTTCACAAGGCAGAGCAGGAGACCTTGCCTGAGAGCTGGAGAGTTTCTAACCTAAAGAACAATCCTAGAAGCCATAGGAAGTTCATAGCTGGGCTTGATCTGAAGGGTCTTTTCCAACCTAAATGGTTGCATAACCAAACAGCGACAAAGGATTGCAAGCACTGAAAACACTCACAGCTGGACACTTGCGCATAACTGGGAGCCAGTTGCTCCCCATCCTGCTGATTTTCACTCCACAACTTCCCCACTGATTTCCCCTGGATGCTCCTTTGGGGCCCTCCAGAGCTGCCTGTTGCTTTCCCTGACTCACGAGAACAATAAGCGTTCAAAGCCCTTCTGCTGGAGGAACACACCGTGTCAATTAGAGCAACATCATCCTCCTTAATCAAGGTTAATTTCAGTGGGTAATACTTTTCTCTGTTGGAATATTGTCAGGTGTTTTTAGATCTCCAATTTTATATAAATTTAGCCTCTGAATTCTCAAGGAGAGAGTTGCTAAGGTAACCAGAGCCAGCCATATTGCTGTATGTTCTCCCCATGGAGCTTCATTAGGGCCAATCAGTCATTTCCAGGGTAATAGAATACGTTGCTTTCAGAGATAAGGATACAGCTTTTTATAGTGTCAGTATTTTTATTAAGCATGTTAACCCCTTGCCCTCTTAAGAATCAGGCACTGGCCCTTTCCTTAGAACTGTAATACCCAAGAAATGAGATTCAGGCAGGCTAATTGCTGACCGTTGAGCACCTACGGCCAGATCAGAGGAAGTCAGCATGCCTGGAGTATGTTGCCTTGTGATAAGAGAGCCAGGGGTGGTTGGGGATTGTTTTCTGCTGGCAGGGAGCCAGATCAGCTTTATATCCCAGTAGCCAGGCACAAAGGCTGCTTCTGAAATAGATCTGACCTGCATGAACCAAGGGGTTTGGGATATGTATTTCTTGTTCCAGTCTAGACATATGGACTACCTGCTATGTTTGGTCTCTCACGTGAGACATCATCATCTTTCAGATCTCAGAGCTACTTTACACCTGTTCACAGAATTTATTTGCAGCTACTTTGGAAGCCTGCTTGGAAAAAACCACTGGTATCAGATCAATTCCTAGAGAAGAGACTTAGATCTGCTTCGCAGAACGTAGAGACCTCCCAAATTTCAACTAGTTTAGAGCAGCACAGCTAAGAAATGCATCTTCTTTACTCAAAAGCACTCTGCCTGTTCTAATTGTCCCTGCGCCACTCATTAACTATTAAGACCAACTTCAGAACACACATATTCTCATTTCATATGCATGCTGGCTTCCAAAATACGTTTTTCCCATGACTTTCAGTACTTAGAAAACCCCACTGTACCAGAACAGCTGATGTTTGTGTGAGTCACATTTGCTGATCCATCTCCTCAGTCCATACCTCCAGCATGGAGCTGCTCCAAGGTGATTTCTTCAACTCTAACAGCAACAACATGTTTATCCCTGTGCCTCTTGCTTGTCAATAGTATCAAGAACCATTCTGGTTTGAGCTGAACATGACTTGACCTCACTTCTGCAGAAAAATTTTGAAAAGAATAGTATTAAGAAAGAAAACACATTTGCTGCCAAAGTGGTGAAAAAAACCCAACTTACTGGCAGCTTTGTGCATCTCAGTCTTCATCCTGTAGGACTCCTCCAGAGTCCTGCCTGCAGACCAAAAGCTGCAGTCATAAGACACCAGAAATCTAAAGGAAAATCTTCCCCTCCTTCCTCCTCCATTAATCTCTTTGGAGGTTCCTCCTGGTGCAGAAAGGTACAGTTACACCTCATTGCTCCCACTCTCCTGAACATCGTGTCCATCTTATTGAATAATGGATATAACACTGCAGGCAGGAAGGACATCATCTGTCAGCTGATACCATGTTTATTGTTTTCCCTTGAAAGAGTCCATTATTGTAGTCCTGTAGCAGGTTCACTTACAGACAAACAGAAGCTTTACTTAAAAAGGCAGGATCTTTTGTGTTGGAGAAGAAGAGACAGCTGGGCACTGGCTTATTTTTGTCATCTTATGATTTTTTTCTTGCTGTTATATATTCACTAATAGGATAGGAAAAGCTAATTATGTGGAATTTGAATAAAATTAATGAGATAATGGCAATAATTTTTAAAAGATGCCTGAAAAAAACCCAGCAGTTGCAGCATGGAGGTATTTAATAACCCTTTGAGTAAAAACTCCACTTCTCCCAACATGAATTCACAGTTGATACAAGCACACGAAACCAATGAAAATCAGAGCAATCACCATATATCTGGTTTGAATTTGTTTCTTTGAAACAGACGTGTAAGGCATGAGCACATATTTGAATACAAGAACAGCAGCAGTGATGGATGATTCCCAGACAAAAAAGCAAAATGGGCAATGGGCAAATAATTTTGGT